>JAZHRO010000047.1:23976250-24595000 GCA_037157565.1 Thalassia testudinum | reverse complement strand
GAAGGGAGATTTCTTGCCACATTTGATGAGATCTCACGATCTCCAACACTCTTCCCCAAGTTGGACATCTCCAATTTGATGGGAAGTACAACAGCAGCAACAATAGTTGGGGTGATACTCGAACTTGAAGGACCTCGAACATAGGATGGGATACGTTCCCAAGCACAATGATGGTTGCCTTTTCTTCAGAGAAAATATCTTCCCTTGGAGGAGAATAAAGAACCAGATTAGAAACTTCTATTTGTGGGGCTTATTTTTCCCACCACTGGTCATCCTCCTCGTGGGGGACATGACTCGAGGCTTTTTCCTTGAGGCTAGGTATGACCCTTGACACAGTGAATAATGAAGGCAGTAGTAGATGTGGTGGCCACATATGGAAAGCGATCCCAAGCAGTTGAGGAGGCCTTTCTCACCTTCAATTGACACAAGGAAGAGCACTATGTGACGTATGGTATCGTACATACAATCCATGATCCTCACAAGATATTTGGTCTAGCGTGAATTGTTCCATGCACAAGAAGAGGAGGGCTTGTGTGGCCTTCTCTTTACGTGTCAAAGCCATAAGAGTAATGGAGGCACTCTTGGTTACACTCCTGTCCTACACATGGAAGGCCTTCTTCCATGTAGAGAGAGTGTAGGATTTGGGAACACAAGCACCTTAGAAGGGGGGTTGAATCGTGTGATAAAAATATATATATATGTCAATTCAAACTACAAAAGAACACAAAATATATAGTAGTTCCCATCACTTGGGTACTCTATTACCTAAGTCTCCAGACTTGGGATTTTTAACCCGATTCCCTTAACCTGGAGGGAATCAATTTACTATAACAAGAGGTAATTAACATGTTACCTCAACCCAATTGCAAGAAAATAGGAAAAAATAAAGAGTACATGTGCAAGTAAAAATAAATGACTTACAACTTAAATCTTAAGTCACCTAATAATATATGTTGGGAATCAAAGAAGAGCCACGTGACAGCCATCAGGCCATTGGGCCACCGGTTTTGGGTCTATAGGACCAAAAATAGGAATTGGTTTCTTAGTTGACAATTAGTCTAATTTAGTTTATTTGTTTTAAAAGTTTTGGTTGTTCCAAATCTAGAATATTTGATTAGATCTGATTAGTTGAGTTTAGTTTTAGAAATAGGAATATTTGTTTACTATTTTTAGGAGATATGTAGTCTCTGTATAATAGAGAGCCTTCCCATATGTTTTCTTTGAGCAATAATAAAATTCCTCCAATCAATAGTTCCTTTCTTCTCTTAACAACATCAACCGACTACAGGAAAGGCATCGTGTAGCCTGCATGCATCCAGTTGGATTAGTCCACATCTGGATTGGCCTTCTATAGGCACTGCAGCCAGTTTAGCACATCAGGTCGACCCTCTTCAGCACTGCAAACCAGTCTGCACATAGTAGATTGGCCTGCACTTGGTTCTGTAGCTCCTGCAGGCAGTCCCTCTGTCTCTGCAGGGATCCTCCTCGGTCCGTAAATCGATTCCTTGGTTTGCCCTCAGTAGATCAGGGACTTGTGTAGCCTCTGCATGACTTCATGCTTTGGATCGCCACAAATCCCAGCATGGTATCAGAGCGGTAACGTTCCGAGCTACTATTCTCAAGTCGGAATTCTTCCCGACCTTCTCTATAACCCGATGTTCTTCCGGTTAGGCTGACATTCTTCTCTGCCCCAACTCAGCCGAAGTTCTTCCCGACCTTTTCTATAAGTCGACGTTCTTCCGGCTAGGCCGACGTTCTTCTCGACCCCAATTCAACAGAAGTTCTTTCCGGTCGAAGTTCTTCTCGACCGTCTCTAGAGCCGACGTTCTTTCCACTTAGGTCGAAGTTCTCAGCCGCAGCCAGAACTGAAGTTCTTTTCGGTTCAAACTACTTTAAAGGATGATGGCGAAATCAAAGATACAAATTTCTAGTGAAGAAGAAAAAGAATGATGAGGCATCTAGACCAAGTCATCGGCCTCTCGACCTTCGACTTGAGGGGGAGTGTTGGGAATCAAAGAAGAGCCACGTGTTACATGCCACGTGGTAGCCATCAGGCCACATGATAGTGTCACGTGGTAATTATCTAGAAGGCCACTTGGGCCACCGATTTTGGGTTTATAGGATCAAAAATAGGAATTGGTTTCTTAGTTGACAATTAACCTAATTTAGTTTATTTGTTTTAAGGAGATTTGTAAATATTTGGTTGTTCCTGATCTAGAAGATTTGATTAGATTTGAGTAGTTGAGTATAGTTTTAGAAATATGAATATTTGTTTACTATTTTTAGGGGATATGTATTCTCTATAAAATAGAGAGCCTTATCATATATTTTCTTTGAGCAATAATAAAATTCTTTCAATTAATAGCTCCTCTCCTCTCTCAACAACATTGACCGGTCACAGGGAAGGCATCCTACAGCCTGCATGCATCCAATTGGATCAGTCCACATCTAGATTGGCCTTCTCCAGGCACTGCAGCTGGTCCAACACATCAGGACGGCCCTCTTCAGCACTGCAAACTGGTCTGCACATAGCAGACCGGCTTGCACTTGGTTCTGTAGCTCCTGCAGGCTGTCCCTTTGTCTCTGCAGGGATCCTTCTTGGTCCATAAACCGATTCCTTGGTCTGCCCCCAGCAGATCAAGGACTTGTGCAGCCTCTGTAGGACTTCACGTTTCGGATTGCCACAAATCCCAACATGGTATCAGAGCTGTAATGCTTCGAGCAACTATTCTCGAGTTGGAGTTCTTTCCGACCTTTATAAGTCGATGTTCTTCCAGCTGGGCCAATGTTCTTCTCGGCCCCAACTCAACCGAAGTTCATTCGGATTTTCTCTCAACTCAAGGTTGGAGTTCTTCTCGGCCTTTTCTGTAAGTCGATGTTCTTCCGGCTAGGCTGATGTTCTTCTCGACCCCAATTCAACTGAAGTTCTTCTCGACCATCTCTAGAGCCGACGTTCTTTTCGGCTCGGCCGAAGTTCTTCTCGACCGCAACCAGAACTGAAGTTCTTTCCGGTTCAAGCTACCTTGGAAGATGATGGCGAAATCAAAGATACAAGTTTCCAATGAAGAAGTAAAAAGAAGAATGATGAGGCGTCTAGACCAATTCATCGGCTTGTTGACCTTTGACTTGAGGGGGAGTGTTGGGAATCAAAGAAGTGCCACGTGGCATCCATCAGGTCACGTGGCAGTGCCACGTGACAGTTATCTAGAAGGCCACTTGGGCCATCGATTTTGGACCTATAAGAAAAAAAATAGGAATTGGTTTCTTAGTTGGTAATTAGCTTAATTTAGTTTATTTGTTTTAAGGAGATTTGCAATGATTTGGTTGTTTTAAATCTAGAAGATTGATTAGATTTGATTAGTTGAGTCTAGTTTTAGAAATATGAATATTTGTTTACTATTTTTAGGGGATATGTACTCTATAAAATAGAGAGCCTTCCCATATGTTTCCTTTGAGCAATAATAAAATTCTTCCAATCAATAGCTCCTCTCCTCTCTCAACAACATCAATCGGGCACAGGGAAGGCATCTTGCAGCCTGTACGCATCCAGTTGGGTCAATCCACATTTGGACTGACCTTCTCCAGGCACTGCAGCTGGTCCAGCACATCAGGTCGACCCTCTTCAGCACTGCAAACTGGTTTGCACATAGCGGACCGGCCTGCACTTGGTTTTGTAGCTTTGGCAAGTAGTCCCTTTGTCTTTGCAGGGATCCTCCTCGGTCCATAAATCAATTCCTTGGTTTTCCCTCAGCAGATCAGGGACTTGTGCATACTTTGTAGGACTTCTTCACGCTTCATATCGCCATAAATCCCAACAATATATAATTATAAAGATATTACCATTGGAGGCTAAGGAACGAATCGATGCATAAAATGAATCGTAAGAATAAAAATCTATACGCCTAAAGACTTGTTGCAAACTCAAAGAATTTACTTGCAGTCACCAGGCAACAAGTCCAGCACCTTCCTAGAAGAATAGTGAATATAAGAATTTTGAAGCAAGGGAGAGTGATGTGTGTTGGAAAAAAGACCCAAAGGGGTCTATTTATAGGTTAGAATGCACCTACCTACGTTTCATAGCCATTGGTCCCAATTAAGGGTGATTAAATCAAATTTAAAGCAAATTAGCCATTTAGATTTGGCTCAACGTGTAGTTGGTATCGGTACTAAAGTTTAGGTACTGGTATTAGCTGCTCACAATCTACTAGCAGCCAGTATAAAAGAGACTAGGTACCGATACTCATCATATATATCGGTACTCAGTGCTCTTAGTTGAGCACCAACTAGTCAACAGGTACCGGTACTCATCTTGAGTACTGGTACAATGTACTCATAGGTTTGCCTACATGTACCGGTACTTATGATGGGTATCGGTACTTGTAAGGTTCATGCTATAAAATATCCCATAAACTGTGAGTACCATGTACCGGTACTTATGATGAGTACCGGTACTTATTCACAGTTTGAGTTAACTACTCAATCCTGTGCCCTAGATGTATCAGTATTGATTAACTGTATCAGTACTTGCAATAAGTTCTTTGATTTTAAATTGTTATATTAAGTTTTAATGACTTCATAGCTGATTGATTTTAATACTCTAACAAAATGGCTTTGGAATTTTGAAAAGTAAATTTTTGTTGCGAGTTTGAGACCTAATTATCTCTAATTACTTTTAACTCCTATCTCCATTTCTTTTGTTAGGGGACATACATAATCTAAGACTAAAAATACATAACAAGTCTTCATCAATCTTCATCTTCATCTCTATCAATATTTGAGCCTTTCCATTCCTATGAATTTCATTCATAGAGATTCATTATATTTTAAAAAGGTTTTGTTAACACAAAATTGAGAATAGAATGGAACTAGGTTCCAACAGAGAGATCCCATGCTAGATCTCTAGAAGCATGGTGATAGCTAGACACTCAGGAATACTTGCTTTGATACCATCTCAGAGAATAGAGTGCATGATAATGGAGAGATCATGCACACATTGAGATAGAGGAGCAAATGCGGTGGAGAACTCTATATTTTTATTAATGGAGAGAACTTAAATAACAATCTGGGTATTGATGTCTATATATAGAACCAATCCTATAACAAATTAGGAAATAAGTAATCCTATTCCAATTTCTAATATGAGTTAATAAAGACTTTTCAAAATATCAAAACTTGACAACTGAGCAACCTGATTAGTAGGCCTACAAAGCAACTACTAAAAAAAGGCGTCAAGGGGATTTTTTGCCACATTTGATGAGATCTCACAATCTCCAACATTAACATTAGAGGCTTGGGCATGAATGCAAATTTTCCCGATTTTAATAATTGCATAAGGATAAGAGTAGATAAGGATGGAAGAAAAAGGTTGAAATATTTAAATAACACGGAAGCAATAATATCAAAGCATATAAACATCACAAAATATTTGGGTTTACGTGGAAACCCCACTCACGAGGAGCAGGGAGAAAACCACGGGAGAAGCCCAAATAGGGCACGTGTGTCTATTTCTTAAAGAAGAATGAAGTGGTACACTACCTGTTTATATGCCACCACACACCACACAGTCCTTTACTAACTGATGTGGGACTAAACTCCACACTCCCCAACACTCCTCAAGCTGGAGCATGGAATGTTCAGGTTATACAACACTCAAATCCCATTCTACACAATGGAACATACACTCTTGGCTGGTCCTCATTTGCAGGTGGGTATGCTGATGTTGACACATCAGCGGGGGTGTTGGATGCTGAAACTGACAAATGGCCGCTCCTTTGGAGACCTCAACACGTATTGGTGGCTCCCCATTCAGTATCCCTGTAAAAGGGCCTTCTTCTGATGATCTTGAAAGGTGGATCTCCCTTATGGAGTCCACAAAATTGGATCTACCACGCAAAATCTGAAATGGGCCCTTCCTCTGAGGACCTTGAAACTGGATCTCCCTTATGGAGACCTCGAAACTCTGAACCTCCCAGAGTTGTGAATCCTCACGTAGTGATCTCGAATAAGGGACTCCCTCTTGGAGGATGACTATAATAGGCCTATACTCCCTCTTTCTCCTATTCTCGTATGGGAGAAGAAATAAAAATAAGAGAAATACATATATATAGAGAAGAGTTTCTTCCCTCGCTTCTCTTGAATGCAAATGCTCTTTTGTTCCTCCCTTTTTTTTACCTTTTTTTTTCCTTTTTTTTTTCGTTTCTCTTTTTCTTTTTTTTTCACCTTTTTTTTCTTTTCTCTTCATTTTTCCTTTAAAGCACCCTCGAGCACCCCTTAGGGTTTAGGGGAACCAAATCAACGAGGCATGGCAGCTCCTGCTACCAACTCTTGCGGCTGCTCTGGTTGCTACCTCCGATTGCGTCCGCTCTGGCTGCCACCTCTGGTCGCGGTCTTCAGGCATCGCGTGCTCCGCGCGTTGCCTCGTCTCCATCTCGCGTGATCGACTTTGTCTCCATCTCCTTCGTTGCTGTCGACGCTGTGCTGCGAGGTTGCACCGCCCACGAAGCTCCACCACCAAGCGTCTTCCGCTGGATGCTCCTCGACCATCAGCGCCTCGTTGGAGGAGAAGCACGACCCTGCGACCTCTTCCTGCTCGTTTTCGTGGTTGCGTGCGTCGCCTACATTGAGAACGACGCTGCCATTGACGCTCAGGTGTGCGAGAGCGCTGCAGCGCCACCTGATGCGGCCTCCGCGTCGCCGTGTGCCACCTCTGTAGCCTCGGTGTTGCTGTGTTGCCTGATGCAGCCCTATAGGCCGCCGGATCATCTCAGCCTTGTCCTCGGAGGCTGCCGACGCAAACGCTGCCGCTATTGACCACCGTGTTGTGGCACGATCGCGGAGGCCCTCCTTGTGCGACCTGTCCGCCTTGCACAAGGGGCCATTGGGTGCCTTCTCTGATCTCCTCTCCCTGATCTTCATCATCTCTGAGGCACAAGCTCTCCTTTGTGTTGTGGTCCTCCATGATGTGGATCCACACACATCAGAGCAAAAACCTCTAGCAAGGGTTAAACGAACCCATCATTCGAAAGGAAAAATAAAATAAACCCAAGAAAGAACTACTCTGATACCAGGTTGAAATATTTAAATAATGTGAAAGTAATAATTTCAAAACATATAAACATCACAAAATACTTAGGTTTACGTGAAAACCCCACTCACGAGGAGCCCCAATAAGGCACGTGTCTATATTTCTCAAAGTAGAATGAAGAGGTATATTGCCTATTTATAGGTCATCACACACCACACAGTCCCTCACTAACCAATGTGGGACTAAACTACACTCTCCAACAAAAGATGAGAGTGGATATGGATGAGATATGGATAAGGATGGAATGGGGATACGGATATGGATGAGATATGGATAAGGATGGGATGGGGATAAAGATGAGATTAGATAAAGATAAGGATGGTGTCCATTAGATTTGCCTATTTGTTCCTTTTCTCCTCTTTTGCTCCTTTGTCATCTTCTATCCTCGTTCCCTTCGTCCTCTTTCCATTTGATATTAAATTACAAATGGACTAAGATTTGACTCCACCAATGGGTGTAAATGTTGGTACGTGTAAAGCTGAAATGAGTTTTATTTGACTTGATCATGGGGTTAGTACATGATTTTTACCCTACCATAGGAGTTATTACATGGTTTCCATTCATAGGAATGGCATGTAGTCCCATTGACTTTCAATGAATGATTGATTAATTGGATCTTTCATTGGATATGGTTATGAATTTGCTACTTATACCAATACCTTGCCTCACTTCATCTACCTTAATTGTGACTTACTTGTTCTCTTTTGCATATGCTATCGAACATCTTGAATAATAAAGTGTTTTTCTTATGACAACTTTATCCGAATTTTAGTATGATAATCAACTCGTGCTCTTTACATGTGTGCCTCATATCCCATGATATTGTACATCCTTATTATGCAATTCTTTGGCTTTCCCTTTTATATACAATCCTTGATGATCTGAATTGCTTACTAGGCTAGTGTAGGTCATCAAATGATTTTTGACAAAGTTAAGAGCTTAGACTAAAGGGGAGAAGAGAGGTAGACAACTCTTTCAATTGTAAATAGGGCAATTAGTAGGTTGTAGGTTGTAACCTCCCAAAGTTATATGTAATTGTTTTCATTTTGTTGCTTAGCTAAACTTATAATGTGGAGTCTTATAGCATGGAAACAGATATCTCGATATGTTAGCGATATATCCATATCCTCAACATGACTTATATTGATATCATGCAAATATCTTTTTTCTAGGATATCGATGATATATCACCCATAGCGAAAGAGATGTGACATATTGGCGACATGCCACTGATATGTCGATATCTCCAACAATACTCGTGTCTACATTGGTAGAATATTTTTTTTTCTAGGTGTTGGACGAAATATTGCCCATGTCGATGTGCGTCGGCGATATATCGTTGAAATTGAAGCATGTGTGCAATTTTTCCCAAATATTGTCGATATTTGGCAACATCGAGCAATACCTATGTAGTTGCTTTCCAACACCCACTTTCTTTGATTTCTTCATCTCCTCTCCTCTATTCTTTGTTGTTGCCTGCTGCGAGTGTTAATTGGTTCGTTTGCCTCAATTATTAGGTGATTTGAAGTTCTTGTCCATCTCTCAACAAAGTAATCACCTTAGTCTCGCCATTTTTTTGCATCATTAGGCCCAAATCATCTCGATTTAACCTTGATTACTACCTATACTGAGGTTAAATCTTGTGCTACACTTGATTATTTACAAATCAGAGGAGAGGTATCGACTTAGGTTGAAGCTCAACATGGTGTTGATTTGGTGGCATTTGTTGATTCTTGGTGCGGTCCACTGGCATTACTTATATTTCATTTCTTCTACTGAGTATATTTTGAACATCTCAGTTATTATCATGGTATGCGTATTTTCTTTTCAATGCTATGACATGACTTTGTCGATATGCCAGTAGCACGTTCCTATTATATTTTCATTCAAAATTTATGATTTTGGTCTTCTAGGTATTTATTCGTATATGTAGTAGTTATTAAAATGTTGATTTTCATCACATTTGTGATATTTTGGGCTACTGTGGGACTTTTTAAGCGATTTCTTCAAAATTCATTGATATCAACGATACATCTTCGATATATCTCTAACATATCTCCTGTTTGATTTATTGATATAACATCGATATCGACATTTAAAACCTTGCTTTATAGGTTGTGTTGTAGTCAAGATAAGTTATGTTACAATTTAGAATTTCAAATGTACTTGTAGTGGCTATTTTTTAGATATAGTGGAAGTACAGGTTAGTAGTCGAGGTGCTCACCTGGTCTTTTTGACTTGGTCATGGATGAGTTGACGAAGCATATCCAAGTTGAGGTGCCTTGGTGTATGCTTTTTGCTGACGACATTGTGTTAGTTGATGAGACAAGAGATGGAGTGAACAGAAAACTTGAGCTTTGGAGAGAAGCCCTGGAAGATAAAGGATTACGTATAAGTAGGACGAAGACTGAGTATATGGAATGCAAGTTTAGTAATAGAGGGAACAATGAAGGGATTGATGTAAAAATTGGAGAAGAGTGCATTCCAATGAAAGATGTTTTAAGTACTTGGGATCCATTTTCCAACATGATGGTGGAATTGATGGAGATGTTACACATAGAATTAATGTAGGGTGGTTGAAATGGAGGGGTGCATCTGGTATTCTCTGTGATAAAAGGGTTCCTTTAAAAGTCAAAGGAAAATACTATCGAGCTGTGGTAAGACCAGCCATGTTGTACGGTTCTGAATGCTGGGCTATAAACTATAGGCATGTACAGAAGATGTCTGTGGCAGAAATAAATATGTTAAGATGAATGTGTGGTCATACAAGAAAGGATTGTATTTCAAATGAGATCATTAGAAAAAATATTAGGGTGGCACCGATAGAGGATAAAATGAGAGAGGCACGTCTAAGGTGGTTTGAACATTTACAAAGAAGGCCACTAGATGTTCTAGTTAGGAGATGCGAGAAGTTGGAGGCTGAACCTGCTAAGAGGGAGCGAGGAAGACCAAACAAGTGTTGGAAGGAAACTATTGAGTATGATCTCAATTACTTTAATTTAAGTCCTGAAATGACTGAAAATCGATCTGTGTGGAGGTAAAGAATTCATATAGCCGATCCCACTTAGTGTGGGACAAGGCTTGGTTATTGTTGTTGTTGGTGGTGGAAGTACAGGTTAGCCTTGCAAGTTGCTTGACTTGCAGTAGGTACCGTGTTTGGCTCAAACTTATCTAAAAGTTGACAATATACTAGCTTGACTAGAAAATGAACTAGAGTTGCATGCCTAGGTGGCATTTGAATATGATTTAACTTTTAGCTCAGAGATATTCTGGATGGTTATCGAGGTAATTGTCCTTTTTTCTCTCAAAAAAAAATTTTAGCTCAAGGTAAATTTTAGAAAGGGTTAGATTGTAGATGGTCTTAGGTTTGGTTGTAGAGTAAGTATCGGGATTTGATGTAATATTTGATCTGATGTGATTTAAGTAGAGAGATGTAGTCTATTTGTTCTATATCTGATATCGGGTTGTGTTTTGTTTTTGTTTTACTTGAAGGTGGACTAAGTAGGGGTTAGAATTGATAGGCGAGTTAGTATGTTGTGTGTAGAGAAGATGGCATTTCTCATAGATCACACCCATTCACTGCATTGATCATTTTGTTTTTGCCATGTCACTAATCCCACTCCTTTATCATGCAGTCCTAGCATCTTTATCTCAAACTTCTCATGTGAAAGTAGACAATATACCAGCTCGAGCAGGCATAAAGTGATTTCTCTCCCCTCAAAAAATAAAAAGAATAGTTACTCGTGTACCCTGAGTACCCTATTTACCAATGGTAGTTGGTTTGATATGCTTACCGGATTTTTGCAATCTTGACAGCACGAAATACTTGTCCTTTACACTACATTGGCTTCTAGCTAGGAGCTTTAATTGCCTTTTCTTTTTATTCATTCAGGTCACAATATTTATGGATTGCTTTTGCTTTTATGTGCAGGGTCAAATTGTTCATTGAAGAGATTGAAAAGCAAGAAGCAGGATTACTTGATGATCTGTATTGCATGGATAGAAAATTTGCTGAACATTACAATGTATGTTTTCTCTACATTTTATTTTGTGTTCTAGATTTTTGTCTTGGCTAACACCAAAATTTACATCTTTGGTTATTAACAATTATGTCAAAAGGGTGAAATACTCCCTACCCGGGGGGGTGGGGGGAGGGGTGATGAGAGTCTCTTGTCGGGGGCGATGGGAGAGGACCTTTTTCTCATTGCTCTCTCGTGTGCTACAAGTGTCGGGGAAGGGGCCATTAGGCTACGGAATGCTGCGACCTGGTGGTTTGCCTCCTTTGTTGTGGCTGTGGGCATTGGTGGAGGTCATGCCCGAAGCGAGGTAGGGCCTCGAAGGTGGGGTACGATTAGCAGCGACTCCCTCCTTCACCCTCCTCGCCTTCGTCTGTGGGAGTCGAGGTGACATGGTCGTTGAGAGTGGCCGAGAATGACTCTCTGCTTGATACGACTCTCGTTGGAGACCTCGAGTGTGGTGTGGCAGGGCTTGAGGAGGTATTTTCTATCGTTTCCTGGGTGGGGTTGGCATCTGGTGAATGGAAGGTTGTTGTTCTGTTAGAGAGGAGGGTACTTCTCTTTGGTCTATGGAGGTACAACATCGACTTGTTGAAGTTTCAACACTTGAGGTCTCGTAGTGTCTCCATTAGATGGAGGCTTCTGGGCCTCTGTGAAGGAGCTTCTGACGTTAGGGTACTGCTGTGATTGCTGATAAAGTTTTGTATCTTTGGGATTCCCCTTCGTCTTAGGACTCTTGAGGTAGTGAGGAAGGCTGCGGGCCTTTTGCTTGCGTAAGGTGTCTGGGTGTGGGTTTGATGGAGGGCGATGCGGCATGTGTGGAGGTTGAAGGCGAGTTGCTTGTGGGGGCAAGCTCTTCCAGAGAGGCTAACTTTGCGCTTTAGAGGTTGTGCCTGCATCATCTCCATTGAGGTCATGGTGGCTGGAATGCAGTGAGCCACTTTTGCGATCGTGGTGGCTGTTGGCAGTGCGAAGCACTCATCTTTGTTGTTGAGCAGGTTGACGTACGAGTGCAGTCTTGTAGCTGTGCGGGCTGGCGGCGCACGTGCTGGCGACGCACGTGAGGGAGACACACAGCTGGCGTCATAACAAATTTGCCGATTGTCCCTGATTTTGGGGTCGATGGGTTTCCATTTTTGGAAAACCATGATCCTTTGCATGTGGAGATGGCAGGCTCAGCATCGAGGAACGAGGGTTGTGTTTTATGCTCAGGATAGGTGGCGTTTGGATCTGTTTACGGATCCGGCCATGGTGAGTCCGCTTCTGTTTCTTCCCGATTTGGCCCATTGGGCCTTTTTGGTGCAAACGAGGACTCGCTGCGGCTCCTTTTTCTTCCGTTATATATGAGGATATTATTCCTATTGCTTTTGGGGTTATTTTCTAGAGATCCAACGAAATAAACCCTGAAGCTTCTTGGGTCTTCCTCGGTTTGACGGAGCTGCAGGGCGTTGTCCCATGCAGTGACTCGACCTGCAGTTAGGAGTAGCCTGGAGGCACCCGTGTTGGCGATGCTGCGTCAAGGGTGGTCGGCACGAGAGCAGCCTGCGAGGAAGATGTTGATTGAGGTAAGGCATCATGTGTAATCTCTTGGGCATAGGGAGTTCCCCGTGGCAGACAGGGTGTGGAAGTTGAAGGGGAAGATTATCCTGCGACGCTTCTCCTTGAGGAGGCCCTCCAAGTCCATGATGGCAGTGTCACAAAAGAAGAAACTGCTCTTTAATGCCTGCTACAAGAGAAATGTGATCTTAAAGAAAAATTGGGAACATGGGGCGACCTCTAGCAATCACAAATCAATGAACATCGATTGTTGGGTTGCAAATGTGTTGTATGTGAACAAGGTATGCAAAGTGGGGGGAAACACCCGCTTTAATGGTTAAGATTCTTTCTTGGAATGTTCGTGGGCTTCGAGATGAGGCCTGGAGATCCACCTTGAGACGATATCTTGTGGAATGGAGGGTGGATGTTGCTTTACTACAAGAAACCCATGTAGATGATCTGACCTTGCAGTTGAGAAAAAAGATTTGTGGTGAGCGCTTTGCAGATCTGTTGGAGGTGAAGGCAGAGGTTAGGTCGGTTGGTCTTCTTATGATGTGTTGTGATTTGCTCGAGTTGGATCTCTCCTTGCTGGCAACTCGTGTGATCACAGGATGTCTCACTCGGAAAACATGTGGCATGGCCATATCTGTCTCTTGTGTCTATGGACCATGTGATAACAGAGGTGAGGATCTGTTCTGGGTGGAGATCAGGCAGGCTTCGCATGTGGTTGAGGGAATATCATGGCTGGTTGGTGGAGATTTTAATGCTACGCTGTCTTCCATGGATAGGTCAGATGGGAGGTGTGACAGATTTACTATGGATTTCCATGGACTGATGGAGGAATTGGAGTTGATGGATCTTTTGCTGTTTGGAGCATAATATAGGTGGAGTGGCAGTGGGGCAGCATTGAGGATTGACAGATTCATTCGTAAGCTGGCTTTGGTAGAAGCTTTTTAGGGATCGGAGTTGGGAGCACGTGATAGGCCATTCTCAGATCATACTCTCATACTTTGGTGCAGCAATGATGATTTGACATACTCTGCCTATTTCAAATTCCACAAATCATGGCTGAAGGAGTAGGGATTAGTTGACAGATCTAATAATGCAGAAGCAATAATATCAAAGCATAAAATCATAGAAATGCTTGGATTTTCGTGGAAACCCCACTAACGAAGAGCGGGGAGAATACCACGGGAGAAGTGCCCCTATGGGTGTGTTTCTGTTTATTTCTTCTTAAAAGAATAGGTGTGGGGTACACGCCTATTTATAGGCTACCACACACTAATAAAAGTCCCACTCCACTATGTTGGACTAAACCACTAAACATCTCTCTCAACACTCCCCCTCAAGCTGGAGCATGGAATGCTTAGCTTGTAACACAAAGAAATCCACTCGACATAACAGAGCACAACCTCTGGACTGGTTCTTGCTTGTAGGCGGGAATACGAGCTAGAGTTGTTGGACGAATTGTAGTTGGCTTCTAACAATGGTCTCTCCTCTGGAGACCTGGTGCTAGTGGCTCCCCATTTAGTATTCTTAAAATGGATCTTCTTCTGAAGGCCTTGAAGCAGTATCTCTCACATAGAAACTGACTGGGCTCTTCCTCTGAGGACCTAAAAAATGGATCTCCCTCTCTCTGGAGATCTCGAAACTCCAGACCTCGCAGAGTTTGGTTTTTCATGTGAGGATTGGCTATTCCAAACAGTCTATAACGGTAGTCGATGTCACTTATCGTGCCTTGGGATTGCAACAAAGGGACTCCCAAATGAGGGTAATTATAATGGGCTTCTACACTCCCTCTTTCTCCCATACTCATATGGGAGAAGAAACTAACAGCGAGAAGAAAAAAATAATAAAAAATTAGAGAAGAGCCTCTCCCCCTTCTAATAATCATCCCTTTATTTTATTTTAGTTGTTATTTTTTATTTTCCTTTTTTTCCTTTCTTTTTTTAACTCTTTCTCCATTTTTTTTCTTCTCTCCTTTTTTTCTATTTTTTTCTTCTCTCTTCCCTTTTGTTTTCTCTTCATCCTTTTTTCTTGTTGCTTTTCTCTTCTCTTTTTCTTCTTTGCTTCTTTCCCCCCCTTTTTTTTAACTCTTCCTGCTCCTCTCTTTATTAGGGTTCAAAGAACCTTATGAGCACGCACCATCACCTTCTACGCTGAGAACACCCCGAGGGCTCACTGCAACCTCAAGTCCACCATTGAGCGTCGCTATCTGAAACGAACCCTCCAAGGGCTCTCACGAACAGACCGGTGCTTGGTAGCTTCGGCGTCATCCTCCTCCAATTGGAGCGGGCGGGTGTGGCGAGATGAGAGATAAGCAACACAGAGAGAGCGACGCGAAGGGAAGGGGGAAATGAGGAGCTCTGAGGTGGTCCTTGCGAGGATCCGCCGTAGGTGCGACGACGCAAAGGACCTGTGGTCTTGCAGTAGCGCCCTGCTTCTTGCTGTTTGCTGCCCTCAGAGGAAGATGACTTCTCCGTCGGGTCTGGATCTATCGGGACGTTCCTGTGTTGTGGCGTCATCCCTATGCGAGCAATGAGGAGGTTCAAGGAGGAGCGGCCTCCTCCCTTTACATATTGTCGCCGATCTTGTCGGTGGGATAGAGGCGCCTGTGTGGCCTCTTCTTCTAGCGGGCAACACAACGACAATAACTCCACCATGCCGTTGCTGAGCCTTAGTGGCTTTGCCAAGCCCCTCCTGGGCTTCAACCTCTTTACAAGGAGAACGCAACCTTGGCCTTCTGAATGACAGCATCAGGATCCCGTGACATGTTGCCCTCACCATGATCTCCACCGAGGAGATCCTTCTCGATTATCCTTCAGATCAAGAGATTGGAACTCCAAATAGTAATTACAAACATGGTAATCTTAAGAACGAAAATGATAACCCAAGAATAAATCCGCTTTGATAGCAAGTTGACAGATCTAAATAATGTGGAAGCAAGAATATTAAAGCATAAAATCATAGAAACGCTTGGGTTTACGTAAAAATCCTACTCATGAAGAGCGAGGAGAAAATCACGGGCGAAGTGTTCCTATGGGCGTGTTTCTGTTTATTTCTTTTCAAAAGAATAGGCGAGGGATACACACCTATTTATAGCCCACCATACACTAACAAAAGTTCCACTCCACTATGTGGGACAAAACCACTACACATTTCTCTCAACATGATTTAAAGAGTTCGTTCGGGATAAATGGAGGGAGGTTCATGCATCGAGCTTAGCCACCCACACTTTGGCAAATAAGATCAGTGCTATTAGGGTGGCCTTGATGGAGTTCAAGTGCAACATCATGGTGGAGCACGAAAAGAGGAGATCCGAGGCTTTGAAGGTTGTATCTTCCTTGGATAGGAAGGACGTGGCACTTCTATCTGATGGTGAGAATCAAGAGCGAAAGAAGATGTAGGGGGTGGTGTAGGAGGAAGATCTAAGGAAGGAGATGGACCGGAGGCAAAAATCAAGGTAGTTGTGGCTCAAGGAAGGTGATTCAAACACTAGATTTTTCCATTTGTCAGCCGGAGAAAATCAAATTTAATCAATAACCTGAACGTCACGAACTATGTTTGACCGGAGAGAGCAATCTTGCAAGGTAGTTCAGGATCATTATCGTGATTTCACCAGGAGGCAACCTATTGGCGATTGGCAGCTGGGGAGGTTGGATATGATTACCTTGGATGATGATATGAAGGGGGATCTGGTCAGGGATATCAGTGAGGTGGAGGTCGTGAGGGCCTTACGCGACCTGAAGGCAGAAGGATCCTTGGGATTGGATGGGTTACAAGTTCTGTTTTATAGGGAGATGTTGGACATTGTTGGTTTGGATGTGATGGCCATGTTATAGGAGTTTGTTTCTCAAAATAGGGGCTTCGACAAGCTTAATAGGTTCTTTTTATCCCTCTTGCCGAAGTGGCTTGGGGTTGAATCCCTGGATGAGTTTAGGCCAATTGCTCTTTCCACTTCCATTTATCTGTTGGTGGTCAAGGTGTTAATAAATATACTTCGCTTGATATTGCCTAAAATCATTTCACTGGTTTAATCGGCTTTTATTAAAGGTAGGATGCTTTTCTTCTGCCAGAGGAGATGCTGGTTTCTTGGAAAATGAGGGTGGTTGCGTTCAAATGGAAGGTGAATTTTTCAAAGGCACATGACTCCTTGTCTTGGGACTATCTTTGGGAGATTTTAAGGAGATGGGGCTTTCTTGAGATGTGGGACCAGTTGATGGAGAGGTGTATTATTACTCTTCATTTTTGGTACTTGTAAATGGCTGCCCTGATGGTTCATGGGCACAACCACAGCATGGTGTTCGACAGGGATGTCCATTGGCACCTCTCCTGTTTAACATTGCAGTCAATACTTTGGTACACTTGGCTTTTAAGGCTTGTAGGGGGAATAATTTACGGGCTTTAGGCTGCACGGAGAAGGATCTCTACTCACCACTTTTGCAATATGCAAACGACACCATGCTTTTTATTGAAGGGGGAAGTGATGAGGCCACTTGTGTCTTTTTGGTGAGAATTTTTGCAGAAATTACTGATCTGAAGATTAACAAGAGGAGATCTTTGTTCGTTTTGGTCAACCTGTCTAGCGTCTCTATTGACAGTCTCTCAGGTGCACTTGAGTCACCGGTCACCCACTTACCCATAAAATATTTAGGTCTTCCTTTTAGGGGAAAGAGGCTTTAGCATTTGACTGGAACGTGCTCGTTGAACGCATTACAAGCAGGTTGTCCTCGGAGGGGCAAGTTGCTATTTAGAGGAGGACATTTGTTGTTTCTCAAATCAGTCTTGTCAGCCATACCGGTATTGTACTTCTCGGTGTTACCAGCAAGGAAGGTGATCAAGAAATTGGAGGGTGCTATGAAAAGATTCTTCCGGAAGGGTCTGGATTAAGAGGGGAGATATATTCAATTGGTTAGACAAAAGGAGGGTTTGGGTATACGTAATTTGGTTAGACAAAAGGATGGTTTGGGTATACGTAATTTGCAAGGCTTTTGCAAGGCCCTATTGCTCAAATGGGTGGTGAAACTTTTGTCAGGAGAAAGCTCCATGTCGATGGCCTTTTTCAAAGATTCCTATGGGGACTGCTTGAGGCTGGAAGAGAGGTTGGCTATTACACATGGAGCTTCAGCAGTATGGGCATCTGTCTGGCCAATCATGCAGGAGTACGGCCCTTATTTTGCACCGGTTTTGGGTAATGGAGACCGCTTTAGATTCTGGTTGGATGATTGGAGCAGTGCAGGCATATTCTCCGCTCTCTTTCCATGTATTTTTTAGCTTGTTAGTGACAAGCTCTATGGTCTCAAGTCTTTGGGATGAACAATCAAGAGCTTGTAACATCCTTCTTCCCCCTGGACTGTCAGAAACATCATTGTTGGAATTCCACCAATTACTGGAAATAATTTCTGATTCCAAACCTACCATAAATGAGCCTGATAAGCTTACCTGGAGGGATGGAAATTTCTGTCAATATAGCCTATAAGAAAATAATGTCATCTGCTCTGGGGTCTGATGATATGAACTCTGACTGTGCCAAGTTATGGTCCTTCAAGCTGCCGATGAAAATCAGATTATTTCTTTGGCTGTTCTGAAGGGGAAAGTTGGTAACGAAGACTTTTAGAAGTAAATGGGTGGCAGCTGAAGATTTGGCTTGCCCCATGTGTCAGGATGCGGAGGAGGATATCTCACATCTCTTTTTTTCCTGCTGGTTTGCCAAGGGGGTTTGGCAGCAGTTCAACATCCGGACAGTTGATCACTTGGCGGCGGAGAACTTCTGGGAGGCATTAAGATCACACGTGGGAGCTAATACTACTAGATGGGTCAAAGCCTTTGCTATCCTTTGGTGTATTTGGCTGCAGCAACGGAGTGGTGTCATTTTCTGAAATGAGAGGTCCTGGGTAGAAAATGTAGCGAGAGTTCCTTTTTATCTGAGTTTTGGCTGTCCAATCTGTAAGTCCGTTCCTTTTGCATTAATACAAACTTTTGGATGATTACCGACCTCCAGTAATCATCCTTCTCTTCTTCTTCTTCTTCAAAAAAAAAAACAATTATGTAAAAAGAAAAAGAGTGGCAAGATACTTGGGCACTGGAGAACCAATCTCTTTGGCGGGAGAAAGTACCCCATGGGTTAGATGTTTCCTCTCATTCTTTAGTAAAACTAGAGGGCCACATGCAGAGACATTGAAAGGAGTGAGAACTTGTATTTTTGAGAAACTCTAATATTTTATTGGAAGAACCTGCATGCCCTTAATATAAATAAGTAAAAATCAAAATATATAAATGTAAAAGGGAAATAATGTCAACAATTCCCCTCAAAGAGGAGCTTAATATTGCCCATATCTGGAGTGCCTTGTTTCTTGCTATCAGAGAAAGTTTGACTTTTTTTTTCTGTAAAAAGAATGCTCTGCTATAGATCTGGTTAATCTGTAAAGTGGAATGTGATGGCCAAAGAATAAGACAGGAAAGTCCTTGTTGTCCATATGAGCTTGACAGGTGGGATCATTAGCCTGTCGATCTGAAAATTGTAGGCAGGAGGGCCTCCTGAAAGATGGAACCAAGCAACTCATGTAAATCTTGCACCATGTTGCAGCCCTACGAGGTAAAAGAAGTCAGTTCCCTGAAACTCACAACATATCATTTCCTACCTTGGTAGGTTCACCTTTTCACCTGATGCTGATTTTCTTTTTATCAATGTTGATCATGTTTAGCTTGGAAGAGTATCAATCCAAGGAAGTGCAAGGGAGTACTTTAGTGAATATGTTGGCTGTTTGGTCCTTAGAAGGAAAGTGAGTAATGGAAATAAGATCCATCTGCCCTATGTTTGGAATGTTATTGGCAATCAACCTTCATGTGCTTGGTTCTCATGCAATACTAGGCTAATGGGAACACAAGAAGGTTCTTGGTTGCTGCATCTTATCTCCATACAGGATGTCTTAGGAAAATGGAGATTGTGTAATATAAGGCATACTATATCGATTAAGCAGGCTTGATATTTAGACTCATTGTCTCATACTCAACTTGGAGACTATAATTTGGTTCTTGCTCATCTTGATTATAAAATCCTCAATGCCATACATATGAAAGTCAATTGTGGACTTTTTATTCTTAAGACATCTTGCATAATCTACGTAAGTGTAAGCTACTACATCAGAGGGCTTGCTGAGCTTTCCTTGGAAAGGATTTCATGCATCTCTAGATATCATCATGACGTTGCACCTTAATGTACTTAAATAGGCTTTACCATAAGTTAGCCTAACCATTGGGAAGTATCTAAGGGGACGTAAACCCTTGGTATCAAAATTCCTAGCCAAATTACCCTTTAAAAGGGGGGTTTCTCCTTTCAAAAAAATTTAAAAAGGGGTTTTATGTGTGAATATGCAAATTATGTCCTTGCAATTGTGTTTCTTACTTGAACACTAATTGAAAGTTGCTTCATTTAAGCAATTGCCACTCCATTCGTGAACCGTTAATGAATGATAATTTTTGACCTATAATGAATTTTTATTTTCATTCCCTAAGTATTGGATAACAATCTAAGTTATGGTTTTTTCCCTCAAGTTATTTTTTTTATGTAAGGACTTAGGTTGCTAAGTAATGGGTAATGTCATTAGTCATGATTTTTTTTTCCTTTAAGTTATATTTTGTACAAGGATTTAATTTTGATTGATGGACTACTTTGTGAGGATTCTTACAAGATCTATATGTCTACACTAAAGGGAGGTGAATAGTTTATATAAAAGATTATATAAAAAATTAAAGGATCAAACCATAGAAAGAATGACAAAATGGTACATCGATTTATAGTGGAAACCCCTATGGGTAAAAATTGCTACCTAAACCTTTCAACTTAGGATTTTCCTAATTAAGCAAGGCTAGTCAATCCATTTTTGTATAACTTGAACGAGAGTGACACAATCTCTTACAACTTCTCGTCTTTTACACCTAACAAGAGAAGAAACAAGATTTTAGGAACCCTTAAAGGAATTTAAGTATGCAAATCAGAATTTTTCAAGCCTTAGAGCGTTGTGCTTTGAATAGTACTAGAGAAATGGCGCGAAAGCATGAGATAGAACACTTTTTCTTTGAAAGTTGCTTTGAAAGTTGTGCTGTGAAATGAGAGGCATGGAACCTTATTTATAGGTGAAAATTGAGCATGTAATTGACCGAAATGAGATAAATCTTATTACTGAGCCCGACCTTTCCTTATATAATGAAGAGATGGAAAAGTTGGGGTACAACACCAATAAGAAACAAACAAAAACCAATAGCCCCTTATGCAAAATGTGTATACACTAACACTCCCTCTCAAGCTGGAGTGTAAATATCTATCATGCTCAGCTTTGATACACATGAATCAAATAAGGACCTGGCTAAGGGCTTGGTAAGGATATTTGCAATCTACTCCTTATACATGACTGGTGTTGTATATAGCAGTTCCTCAATCTGCAAGCCTCAATCAATCTTGTATCACCAAGAAAACATCAACAGATTTGAAACAATATGTTTTCAGATTTTCATCTTCAACAGAAAGCCCCCTTGGATAGGCGTTGGCCTAACACGGGTGTGGGGAGCACCCGAGATGGCATTGAGGGGACCTAGACTCCCTCTTCCTGTGCCTACGAGGGATGTAGCCCTTAGAGCAAGGTTACATGCTCCTTACAGCCACTGTCGGTTGCACACACGTGGGCTGCAACTTGCATAGCCTTTGAACCACGCGCAGAGGTCACCACCAGATGTTGCTGATCGCCGTACCTCACCACTGGTCACCGCTGATCATCGCACCACGCTGTAGAGTGCTGCTGCTGCCAGATTAGCATCGCCAGGACCTCGCCATGGTCGCCTTGGCCTCGCTGCTGCGTGCTTAGCACCGCCGCTGCCACGGGGAAGCCTTGGTGTGCCGACAGAGAGAGAAACGAGACATGGTGGTTAGGGTTTGGAGGCTTTAGGGGTGGGATACCTAGAGCCTCAATTTAGGATTGTTTCTCTGTACCAAATTGGCCGAAATGAGATAAATCTTATTATTAAGCCCTACCTCTTCTTATATAATGAAGATGTGGAAAAGTTGCGGTACAATACCAACAAGAAACAAAAAAAAACCAATAGCCCCTCATACAAAATGTGTATACGCTAACACATGTTTGGAAATTCTATTCAAATGGCATTGGTCGATCAAACTTCATGATTGACCAATCTAAAGTTACTTTAGTCAATCAATATATAGAGTTAGTCAATCAACTCTCGGTTGATTAATTTGATTTATTGGTTGATTGTTAACGTGAAAGATGGATTTGACCATTGGGCTAATTTGATTAATTATTTTTAATCCTGCTGATCGAGCACTTAGATTTGTCGATCAATATTGCCTAAATATTGAATTAATGACTCAAGTTGATCATTTATCGTCTGGAAAATACAACAACAACCAAGCCTTTTCCCACACTAAGTGGGGTCGGCTATATGGATTCTTTGCCTCCACACAGATCGATTTTCAGCCATTTTAGGATTTAAATTAAAGTAATTGAGGTTATACTTAATAGTTTCCTTCCAACACTTGTTTGGTCTTCCTCGCCCCCCTCTTAGCGGGTTCAGCCTCCAACTTCTCGCATCTCCTAACTGGAGCATCTAGTGGCCTTCTTTGTAAATGTCCAAACCATCTTAGATGGGCTTCTCTCATTTTATCCTCTATCGGTGCCACCCTAACCCTTTTTCTAATAAACTCATTTGAAATACGGTCCTTTCTTGTATGACCACACATCCATCTTAACATCTTCATTTCTGCTACATACATCTTCTGTACATGCCTATAGTTTATAGCCCAGCATTTAGAACTGTACAACAAGGCTGGTCTTACCACAGCTCGATAGTATTTTCCTTTTCTTTTAAAGGAACCCTTTTATCACAGAGAACACCAGAAGCACCCCTTCATTTCAGCCACCATGCATTAATTCTGTGTAACATCTCCATCAATTCCACCATCATGTTGGAAAATGGATCCCAAGTACTTAAAAATATCTTTCATTGGAATGCACTCTTCTCCAATTTTTACATCAATCTCTTCATTGTTCCCTCTACTACTAAACTTGCATTCCATATACTCAGCTTTCGTCCTACTTATGCGTAATCCTTTATCTTCCAGGGCTTCTCTCCAAAGCTCAAGTTTTCTGTTCACTCCATCTCTTGTCTCATCAACCAACACAATGTCATCAGCAAAAAGCATACACCAAGGCACCTCAACTTGGATATGCTTTGTCAACTCATTCATGACCAAGGCAAAAAGATAAGGGCTTAAAGTCGAACTTTAATGCAGACCAATGGTGATATCAAAGTAGTCTGTCAAATCATCCTTAGTCTTTACACAAGCTGTTTCTCCATAGTACATATCCTTTATGAGGTTTATATATATAACTGGCACTTGTCTCTTCTCTAAAATTCTCCACAAGATATCTCTTGGGATAGAATCATAGGCCTTCTTCAAATCAATAAAAACCATATGTAAATCATTTTTCTTCACTTTGTATGTCTCCATCATACGTCTCAAGAGATGTATTGCCTCAATAGTAGACCTGCCTGGCATAAAGTCAAATTGATTTTTAGTTACCATTAGAGACTTACCTCACCCTTCTTTCAATTATTCTTTCCCAAAGTTTCATCGTATGACTCATCAACTTAATACCTCTATAGTCTGAACAATCTTGTATATCACCCTTGTTCTTGTATAAAGGAACCACAGAACTTTTCCTCCATTCCTCTGGCATCTTCTTGCCTCTCCACATAGTATTAAATAAATTTGTGAGCCAAGTTATACTCCGTTCTCCCGTCATTCTCCAAATGTCTATAGGAATATCATCAGGCCTAACAACCCTCCCACTTTTTATCATCTTCAAAGCCTCCTCTACTTCTTTCTTTTATATCATTCGATAACATGTCCGATTCACATACTCTTCTGAGTTAACTCCCCTAAGATGATATCATTCTTTTATTTTTTATTGAATAGCTTATGAAAATATCTTTTCCATCTTGTCTTTATATCCTCACTAGCTATAAGTATCCTTATTTCTTCATCTTTGATGCATCTTACATGTGTAAGGTTCTTTGCTTTCCGCTCTCTTACTTTAGCTAATTTGAAAATATCTTTTTCACCTTCTTTAGAATCAAGTTTCTTATAAAAATGCTCCCAAGCTTTTGCTTTTGCTTCACTAACTATTTTCTTTGCTTCTTTCTTTGCTCTTTTGTAGTTTTCCATATTTTCATCGGTCTTATCTCGATATAAGGCTTTAAAATATGCTCTTTTAATTTTAAGCTTCTCCTGCACTTCCTCGCTCCACCACCAAGACTCCTTTTGTCCTGGATCACCTCCTTACAAGTGTTCTTAGGTAAATTTATCATCCGGAAAATATTTAGGTAAATTTATTTGAGGTTCCTTACAAGTGTTCTAGACTTAAGAAAGTGAAAAATACAATAGCATGCTATTTTTCTTGAGAAAATTTCAACTTGAATTATGCAAATATAATCCTTCCATCTTGGAGATTGAGAAATCTCGAAATGATTAATTTGCAATAAAATAAAATTTTGTTACATCAAAGTAAGGATGTCAACATTCTCTTCCTTTTTTTATGATAACAAATTTGTAATTAGATATGCATGCTATGCATGGGACATGCTCCAATATCTAGGTGTATATAGAATTTTTCTCTCCCTTTGTTATTAACAAAGGCTGAAGGTAGAATAGATAATATATCATGTGGACCAATAGTATTAATATATTCTCCCCCTTAAGAAAATATATCATGTGGACCAATAGTATTAATATATTCTCCCCCTTAAGAAAATTTAAATGCAATGCATGAGGTATTATATTCATAGAATTAAGAAGCTGATTATATCGGAGAATTAAGAAACTAATTCCAAATTTCAAATATAGTACAGATTGTAATTAAATATACCAAAATACAAAGGAGTGCATAAAGAACTATGTTGAGCCTCTTATTTATCCTCAGCTATTTTATCACTTTTGGTTGCATTCTGTTATTTCTTATTTCATTTTGGACATACATTGTAATTAACCCAAATCTCTCTATATAAAGAGCTATTGGGCTTTTTCTGAGAAATAAGATTAATCATTCTATCCTACTTGGTATTAGAGTGTGATTTCAGGCTGGATTCTGGTATCTCACCAAATAGAAGTCCTAAAACCCTAACACCTTCACTGCTACCTCTCCCTTCCACTCGCTGTTGGCGACTCTTTCTCCTCACCAGCGAAGGGCATCGCCAGTGCCCTTTGCGTCGGTGAGGAGGGTCCTAGGTGAGGCACTTCACCAACGCCTAGGCAGCGTGCCACCAGGCCACTGATGATGCTTTAGAGGCCCTTGTAGTGACATTGTTGCTAGAGTAGGGACCCCCAGCGGCACAGGCGACGCTGCTGGGTCCTTGCTACGCCTAGTGGCATCATAGACCTCTTCGCAGCAAGTGTAGGGCTACCCTTAGGCCCTTGCGCACCTCGTTGTACTACATAGGGAATTTTTTGTGCCTCTAGCGTGGAGTTCTAGGCATATGTGACCCTGGATATTCACGCTTGAGGCCCGATCTACTTGAGTTTCTCGATTTTGTGATCTGAAAATTTTTTCAGATTGTCCTATTAGAGTATTTCCTTGTCTATAAGGCTCATTATGGCAAGTTCGAGCCTTCTGAAGTAATGTCGGGCACCGTTCCTGAGTGCTGGGCTCTATAAGAGCTTGTTTTTTTGGTCCCATCATCAAGTTAGATGAGACCTGTGACGATTTGTGCAATACGTGAGCATGGAGACTCCCACAAGGGAAAATATGGCAGCAACAGGTGCTGTCAACATTTATTCTTAAGATGGGCTCCTGATGGGAAAATATAGCAGCATGGGGATGTTTAGATCTAGATGGGCTCTTGATGGGGATATTTTATGTCCTCTTTGTTAGAATTAGAATGAAGATGTGCAACATTTATTCTTCGACTACGATTTTGCCAGAAATGTTTGGTTAAGTTGTAATCTCAACACAGTGAACAAGACAAATTTTGAAAGATTTTGGATAAGCTTTAGAGATCATGTGCTGCTTGATATGGCGGGTTGGTGCCAGGGTATCGCTATTATTTGGTGTATCTGGCTTCAAAGGAATGGTACTGTTTCTCGTAATTGGAGGTGTTGGGTGGACAATGTGATTAGAGAGGCGAGGGTTATTTCTGATTTTTGGCTACAAAATTTGTAAGTCCATTCCTTTTACTCCTTTTTAATACAATTCACAGATGATAACCAGGCTCAGGTAATCTTCCACGTATTTCTTCAAAAAAAAGGAAAAAATAGGGTGTTGTCAATGATGGCTACACACGTGGATAGGGAGAGAGACATGGCAGCTGGCAGTCTTGAAGAAGAGAGGGAGAGAGAAGGAGTTGTATTTGTTGGGAAGAATTATTGCATTAACTCAAGAGTAGAAGGATTACGAAGACTCTTTTAAAAAGAGAGAATATATCACAATCCTCTAAAACAAGTAACAAACTAAATCCTAATCAAATCATATTTCCTATTTTTAGAAAGAACAAATCCTCTAAAAAGACACTTTCCAAATACCAAACATACCAAATAAATCACCATAAAACTTGGACTACAAGAATGCCTAAAATACCCTTAGGGTCAACGCCCCATTTGGTGTTCCCAGATTGCCATGTGGCATTGTCACATAACTTGACAAGGCTGCCATGTGGCACTTTTATTCTCCACACTCTCTCTCAAGTCGAGGTCGAGCGGATGATGACTTGTTGAACTTGGCTTGGTGATGATGTGGCCATACACTCCTTTTGATGCACATCCTCTTACCACCTCTGTAGTCGTTGCCTTTTTGGCAACCTATGAAGTCATGACTATTAGAGTAGTCATCTCATCTTTGTATAAGTTGATGGGCTTTCTTCTCCAACTTCTTCCTTACTGCATCTTTTCTCTCAGGTGCTTTTTCAAGTAACATGAATATCTAAATCTGCTATCGCTTCATTCGTTGAGAGGAGTCTTTGTGCCTCTTTTTCTACACTAGAGAGCCACACACTTGAACTTGGCTTTCCCTGACATGCTAGAGGGTTACATGTGGCACCTTAATTCGAGCTGGTGTCGTTACTCCTACACTTTGTGAGCCAGCATAAGGTGCTCGATTTCTTTGGGCGTGTATAAGGTCACCAAAAAGAAGGTGAACTTGATGGTCCTCCAGAAAAAATCATGCACAATGTGGCCTTTTCTTTTTTTCTCCTCCTTCCTACACATGTAGAGAATCCCCTTGGAAGAGTCTAGGTCGAAGGCTCTAATACCATGTGGTGATTTGCACAATACGAATGTGTGGAAACTCTCCGACGAGGGAAAATATGGTAGCAGCAGGGTGCTGCCAATGATGGCAGTTGAATAATATAAATAAGTGGAGGTAAAATAACAAGTTCTCAAAAGCATCACATAAAGAAGTCTTGGGTTTACGTTGAAACCCCACTCACGATTAGCGAGGAGAAAATCATGGGAGAAGGCTTCGATAGGGCTGAGATCTGTATTAATCTTCTTACAGAAATAAGTGGGGGTTAAATGCTTATTTATAGGCCACCACACACTCCACATTCTCACAACTCACGATATGGTGCTAAACACTACACACTCTCAACACTCTCCCTCGAGATAGAGCATGGAATGCTCAGCTTGTAACAAAACACAATCCTTACTATACAACAGAACACACTCCTTTTAACTGGTTCTCGCTTGTAGGTAGGAACATAGGTTGGAGTTGCTGAAGGAACTGCTGATGTCTCTGACAAGAGCTTCTCCTTTCGAGACCTCAACTGGTGTTAGTGGCTCTCCATTCACTATACCTATAATGAGTCTTCCTCTGATGACTTCGAAGCTAGATCTCTCACATAGAAATTGGCCAGGCCCTTCCTCTGAGGACATCAAAACTAGATCTCCCTCTCTGGAGATCTTGAAACTGTGGACCTCCCAGAGTTATGATTTTTTATGTGAAGTTCAGGAACAAAAGAGTCTCGAATAGGGGATGACTATAACTTGCCCAACACTCCCTATTTCTCCCATACTCATATGGGAGAAGAAAATAACAACGAGAAGAAATGAAATCAAAGTAAAGAAGGGCTTCTTCACATCTTCCCATAAACATTCATCCTTTTTTTCTCAAAAATTTTTCTTCGATTTTGTTTTTGATTTTTCCTCTTCATTTTTTTCCTTCCTTTTCTTAAAATGATCTTTCTTTTTTATATTTTTTCCCTTCAAACTTCCTTCTATCCTCCTTTTTATTTCTTCATGCCTCTTCCTCCCCCCCCCCCCTAAATCGAGGCTAAACATGCCTCAAAAGACCACAGAACCCAACTTAAGCGAAGAAGTAAAGAAACCTCAAATATCCTCTGTGCAGTCTCGCGAAACCCAAATATCCTCTGCGCGGTCTCGCAAAACCTCCACTTCTTTCTTTGCGGGTCATCCCTGTCTTCTCCGCCTTCATCATTGTCAACAACAGTTGTGAACGAGATCTCCAGCGATATGCTCTCGATCTCCATCGCTGCTTTCTTCCTTCCTTGCTTCCTTCATGCATAGGCATCTGCACAGGGACTTGACTCCTTGTTGCCGAACATGTGACGATCTTTGACCCATTTGTTGCATCGCTGACCTCACCGCGAGCTCTGCCTCCTTTTCCTTGTCGCCCTCTTCGTCCTCTTCCCCTTCTTTCCCGTTGCCTTGGGGGGGGGGGGACTTCGAGATAGGGGCTGCAACGCCCTTCTTATCTCGCCGCGCTGCCATCTCTCGTTACCTGAGGTGGGGTCTTCGATGACCAGTGGCACCGATTACGCCACCCCTACCCAGCAGTGGTGTTGGCCTGCCGCTAAGGCTACCTTGCTCTGCTCGATCTCAACGCCTCGGCGATACTTTCGTCTTCTCCGATGTAGATCGTGACCCATTGTCCATTGATCGTTTCCAGTAGCAGACTTCCTCTCCCCTATGCAATCTCGCGCGAGGAGCCTCATCCAGACAACAAGACCTCCATGAGACCATCACGATCTCCTCCTTTGCTCCTTTAGGATTCGAAAGAACCCATGCCTCCTTCATAATGATGTCCCACTTGTGGAACAGTAAACAATATCTCTAGAACAAATGATAGAGAAAATATTTTCAATAAAGAAAGGATAAAATCCAAGATCAAAATTTGCTTTGATACTAAGTTGACAAATATAAATAAGTGGAAGCAAAATAACAAGATATCAAAAGCATCACATAAAGAAGACTTGGGTTTACATGGAATCCCTACTCACGAAGAGTAGAGAGAAAACCATTGGAGAAGGCTCCGATAGGGCTGAGATCTATATTGATCTTCTTAAAGAAATAAGTGGGTGGTGCACTCCTATTTATAGGCCACCACACACTCTACATTCTCACAACTTACGATGTGGTACTAAACACAATACACTCTCGACAATGGCTACACATGTGGACAAGAAGAGAGAGATGGCAATTGATTGACAATCTTGAAGAGGAGAGGGAGAGAGAGGGAGTTGTATTTGTTGGGAAGAATTATTGCATTGACTCAAGAATAAAATGATTACAAAGACTCTTTTATAAAGAGAAAATATTACAAACCTCTAAGACAACAAACTAAATCATAATCAAATTATATCTCCTATTTTTAGAAAGAACAAATCCTCTAAAAAGATACTTTCCAAAAACCAAACATACCAACTAATCTACAACAAATCTTGGACTACAAGCAAGCCTAAAATACCCTTAGGGCCAACGTCTCTTTGGGTGTTCCTAGACTGCCACATGGCACTTTTATTCTCCACAAGACCAATTACCTTAGGTGGTCTTAGTTGTTCCTGATGACGGTAGAGGGTTATGACGAGGAACATATTTTGTTAGAGTTAGAGCCTACAGAGAAGACAGGGAAGTACGTTACATAGATGAAGGATAACGCAATGGTCAAAACTTGGTTGATGAGATCATGTACTACCCTACTGCTAAGGCGATGTGAGATAATATTTGTGACACCTATTCCCATGAGAAGAACTCCTCCAGGGTTTTTTAGATCAACCATGAACTGTCTCTGTTAAAGCAGAAGGGTGATCTTTCTCACAGTACTACTCTGCCATGAAGGGGCTTTAGGAGAAGTACAACGCGTGCAGACTGGTATTCATGTGTGCTATATAGAGTATTGCAGAGAGGTAGCACTACATCAGTTCCTTTCAGGCCTTGGTTCTGAGTATGCAGTAGCCATATCATAGATTCTTACTTTGTCTGAGCTTCCTGCCTTAGAGGAGGTCTACAGTTGGTTGAGCCACATCGACATAGTAGCATCTCAGGCTGGAGATGCTATTCACGCGTCCGCACTTGCTGTTGTGACTAGACGTGGTGGCAGAGGGGCCTCTTCTACTCGTGGGCATGGAAGAGGCCGTGGTGCTTCGAGGAGATCCTGCATTAGTACCACTTGAACCTTTTATGGCAGAGTTGGTCATGTGAAGGCTTCATGCTGGTCCAAGTGTGAGAGACCCCTAATGGCCAACCAAGCATTTGTGACTACTGAGGAGACTAGATGTTGTTCTTGTGCCGAGAGCAGACTATGATGCTTTACTATGTCTCTCCCAGCTGACTCAGGAGCCTACCACCTCCTCTATTGGGACTACCACATTTGCCTCTTCGTCAGGTATTGATTTGTGTGCTCAAGGATCTGCAGATACTACATGGTTGGTAGACTTTGGTGCCTCCTACCATCTGTTAGGAGATTAGGGGTGCTTTGGTAGACTTCAGTCTGCATACCATGGTAGGACAATACAGGTTGCAAATGGGAGACATAGATATTAGTGGTCAGGGGGAGGTCGCATTGACTCCCTCTATGCGATTGCCTAATGCATTTTTTGTCTCTAATTTTTCATTGAATCTTTTATCTGTTAGCAAGATTACCAAACACCTTCACTGTTGTGTTATTTTTGATGAGTTCGGATGCATCTTTCAGGACAAGCTGATGGGGAGGACGATTGGTGGAGAACATGAAGAGGGAGGTGTGTATCGCCTAATCCAGACAACACTTGTTACTGCTTGCCAGGGCTCTAGTTCTGTTGCAGGGAGTGTCTTGCAGTGGCACCGTCGTCTTAGTCATCCCTTTTTGGATAGGCTCAGATGCACCATCTCACATATATCTGCCACTGTAGAGATTCTATGTGATGCATGCCAGCTAGGAAGCACCACAATTCGTTTTCTCCTTCCAATACAACACCAAGGACATCTACTTTTGAGCTTTTACATATGGATGCCTGGGGTCTAAGTCAGGTTCCTGACTGACAATGACATAGATATTACCAGAGTAGTGAAGTTAGCACCCAGAGTAGTGAAGTGCGTATTCCTTGGGTGCTCATGGACCCAGAAGGGGTACTGATGTTTTGATCATGTAGTAGGGAGTCATTTTATGAGCGCAGATGTTACATTTCATGAATTTGTGCCATATTTTTCTCTTGCAGCACGTCAGTTACAACCACAGGATGAGTTTGCTCCCATGCCTATTCCTCCAGTTTAGATGGATGAGTTTCCCATCTTTGGAGATGGTCCTGCACGTGACAGTGATAGTCAGTCACCAGTAAGTGTTCTTGCACCTGACAGTACAACTGATGGTACTACTAATGTACCTGTTGTTGGAGATGATATCAGATACCAGGATAAGATAGTTGTCTTTTAGAAATTGGTTATTTATAGGAAACACACCCCCTACTTCAACTCCACCATCCTCTCCACAATAGGTATGTGTTGAGGCATCTAACACTTTTGTTCCTAGTGGTGATTGTGCGGGATCAGGTGATATTGTTGTAGATGATGACCTTCCTATAGCTATTAGGAAGTCACCTCGCTCTTGTGCTCTTTCTGCCACAGAGATTCCTTCCACGTATCAGTAGGCTTTACTCGATCCAAAGCGGCACTAGGCCATGGAGGATGAGATGGCCGCACTTTGGAGCAGACAAACGTGGGAGATGACACCTCTTCCTACTGGGGCTCGCCTAGTGGGGTCCCATTGGGTCTTTTCCTTGAAATACAACGCTGATGAGTCTATTTTAATGTACAACACTCGATTGGTGGTGAAGGGGTTCACCTAGACTTATGAGGTGGGACTTCTTCGATACGTTTTCTCTAGTGGCTCGGTTCTTTATTGTCAGGATACTTATCTTAGTTGTCGTGCACAAAGACTAGATGCTTCACTAGCTAGATGTGAAGAATGCCTTCTTATATGGTCATCTCCAGGAGGAGGTGTACATGCAGCAACCCCTTGGGTTCGAGGCTCAGGGGGAGTGTGTATGTAGGTTGAGAAAGGCCATTTTTGGCCTTACGTAGAGTCCGAGAGCGTGGTTTCAAAGGCTCTCAGAGGTGGTAGAGAAGATAGGCTTGCAGAGATCTTCATCTGACCACTCTTTGTTTGCCAGGACTGAGAAGGGATGTGTGATACTACTTGTTTATGTGGATGATCTCATTATTACCGGTGATGACAAAGCCAAAATAGTTGAGGTCAAGAGGTCCTTAGTTAAGTAGTTTGTCATGAATGACCTTGGCCAACTTAGGTATTTTTTGGGCATAGAGGTGGCTGGAAGCAAGTAGGGTATTGTCCTTTCTCAAAGGAAGTATGCTCTGCATGTGCTACAGGAGACAGGGATGCTGGGGTCCAAACCAGCCGATGCTCCTATGGACCCCAAGGTCCACCTTCATGATGAGTAGGTAGATCTTGTTGATAGTAGAGCATATAGACAGCTTGTGGTCAAGTTGTTGTACTTGACTATTACCAGACCTAACATTGCCTTGGCAATAGGCAAGCTTAGCTAGTTTATGGAGAGGTTGATGAAGTTGCATTGGCAGGTAGCGATGCAGGTGCTGAAATACTTGAATAAATCACCAGGTTGTGGTATTCTTTTCTAGAGAGGCTCTCCTATGACAGTGGTGGGATATTCTGATGCTGATTATGCAGGATGTGTAGTTGACAGGAAATCTACCATTGGTTTCTGTACCTTTGTGACTAGTAATGTTGTTACCTGGAGGAGTAAGAAATAAGGGGCAGTTTCCCGGTCCAGTGTAGAGTCAGAGTATAGGGTGATGGCCTAGACTGCAGTAGAGATGGTCTGGATACGATCTATATTGCATGATTTGCATGCCCAGATTAATGAGCTAATGGAGATGCGATGCGACAATCGGGTGGCTACCTATATAGCTGACAACCCGATATTCCATGAGCACACCAAACACGTTGAGGTTGATTGCACTACACTAGAGATATAATACAACGTGGTTTGTTGCGTACCACTTATGTTGCACCTTAGGATCAGACCGCTGATGTGTTCACGAAGCTTCTACCTCGATCGACATTTGAATATTGCTGTTTCAAACTGAGCATGATTGACATTTATGCTCAAGCTTGAGGGGGAGTGTTGATACTCTTATTTATCCTTAGCTATTTTACCACTTTTGGTTGCATTTTTTTATTTCTTATTTTGTTTTGGACATGCATTGTAATTAACCCAAACCTCTCTCTATATAAAGAGGTATTAGGTTTTTTCTGAGAAATAAAATTAATCATTTTGCCCTACTAAGTAAACAGAAAAAGTGTAGGTCATAAAAGTTATACAGTCCAAAGAAAAATAGTGCATCAAATAATAGTTCTACATGCCAAAGTAAAAGTCTAGCTACTCAGAAGTTAAATATGCATCTAAATTATTCGGGAACTCAGTATCGATGTTGAAATCATCTAGAACATGAGCTGAAGTGGACTTGCAACAGAACTCTGTGGTGCTTGAAGTTAGATTCGTCGTCTAGTACTTGGTGAAAGGTGCGTTATCTCGACTGTAGAATGCCTGGAGGGAGTGGTAGTAGTACTCGGAGGTCATGCTATTGGATTTGGAGCTGTTGGTGATGGAGGAGGGCCATTGGTGTGCCTGTGTGGTCGAGGACACTGGTCTTTAAGGTGAAGTCCGTGAAGAGACTCCCCAATCCTATCCAATAACTGACCTTGAGTATTCATGTAGCTGGCTACTTGAGTGCCATGCTCCATCATCATAGAAGATGTCTCACGCTGACTATGCATCAGCAAAGAAATGTCATCTATGACATCCTATATGTGCATTGAATCTCGTCTGGTGAGCTGCCTGTCAAGAAGACTCGACTTGTGGTTGTAGAACGAGGGAGTGGGTCTGACTAGTGCTAGGTAGAAACTGGAAAAGTCATACGGCGGGATGACTGATGGAACTACATAAAAAGGTCCAGCCTAAGAGGATCTGGGTTGGGAAGTGGAAGAACTTGCTTCATGTGAGGAAGTGGAGGTCTGGGTGGATGGATCTGGTCTAGCTGCTCTCTCTTGCTCCATCTTAGAATATGTGAGCTAACCAAAGACTGAGACATAGGTGATGAATTGCTCGTGGTTGATGTCTATAGGCACACTAAAGTAATGGAAAATGTGGGAAAGAAGTGTGCCAAAAGGGAAGAAATCGGAAGGTATCCTATCCATGTAGGTAAGGATAAGATGGTTCTAGTTAAAGGGCTTATTTTTAATGAATGCATGTAAAGCCACATGCATAGGATCTAGGCAATTCTCAAAAGAAGTGGACTTTGACATGAAGTTCCATAAAAAGATGCTGTTAAGGAATTGCAAAAGGGATCGGAAATATGGGGACATGGTGGGCTTCCCCAAGTTAAAACTCTTAAGAGTGTGTAGAGCCTCCTCCTGAATGACCTTGGACAGTGTCTGGTGGTGGAGCTCAATATATGTGAGACCTGAGATGGACATCCTAAAATCTTCATAGGAATATCAAGATTGACTACGACCTCTATGCCATAAACATTGGAAGTAAGCTGTATATCGAATCTTTTGCAATGTTGTGGAGGTTGGTATAGAAAAGATGACATGCCATGGGATCGACTCCGTTGATCCAACTGGCATAGGCACTAGCGTAGAAGTTGCGCTCAAATAAATGTAGAATTTTGTGGTGCGCAAACATGTCACGATACTAGGAAAGACACTCTACATAATCAATGTCAATCGGACAACCAACATGAGATAATTTGGTATAAAGCAAGAAATTCCTATGCACGTCAAGGGGTCATCGGACTTGGAGGATGAACTGGACTATTGAGCACGCTTAGGAGCTATATTAAGTGTCGTAACAGTTTTTTTGATCGATTGATCGATCAAGAAAGCACAATTGGTTGATAAAAAACTAGGGTTGACTGAAATTGGACTTGACTATTGATTTTTAGTTGATCAAAGATGGAATTTGATCGATCAAAAATGAATTTTTGATAAAAAATAGTGAGCAATCGCGAATTGAAAAGAGGAAATGAGCTCACATAACTAGGATAAATTAAGATTGAAATAGCTAGATCATATCGCCAAGGTGATCAATGTCAAAAATAACCATAAAGAGAGCAAGATATCTAGATCAATTGACTGTTTGAAAAAAGAGATATTGAGGGTTATACCAAAGATCGATCAAGCTGTCATCAGTCAAAGATGGAGCGGTAGTGAGGGATCACCCTCGTGAGGAGGTGGCAGTTGGAGGCCAGCACCGAGGTTGTGTTGAGGACACCGGAGATGGTGGCGGCATTAAGAAAGGATGGAGGAGCTAACGAGGTAGAATAAGGTCAACTGGAGGGGGTTTGTGATGGTGACGAGGAGGAAGATGATGGTGACTGTTAACGAGGGAAGGGAGGCCAGTCGGTGGTGGTTGACAACGAGAGAAAGGAGGTTGGAGGTGAGGGTGTTAGAGGGGTGGGGCGTGGGGTGGTCGGCCAATGTTTGTAGGGTAAGTGGTGGGGTGGTCGGCCAATGTTTGTAGGGTAAGTGGTGGGGTAGTTTGAGTAAATGATGTAAAAAATGATGGTAAAAAATACTTTTATAGGTTTTGAGTAAATCAAATATGGTAGAAACATTTTAGGAAGGATTGATGATTGAAAATCAATTAGGAAGCAATTCAGGTTAATTAAGCGAGTGAATTTGCAATTCACGGTGATGTAGGAATCACCTAGTTTTGATCGATCAAATCAACTGGTTGGTCGATTGGAAATTGACTTGTTCGATCACATAAGTTGATTGACTAGTTCAAACTGGTTTTGGAGGTAATTTTCCTACCCAACTTTTTGGTTCAAAAATTTTGTTTGATTGATCAAGCCAATTAAATTTTGGAGGAAAATTTTTCACCCAAAATTTGATCGGTCAATCTCATAATTTTGGTGGATCAAAGATTTTGATTGATCAATTTATTTAATTTGATCTATCAAGAACTAAAAACACCTAAATCTTTAAGAATAATTACTTGGTTCTTGTAAGCATGAGAGTCATAGTTTACATTGTATTGTAATAAATCTTTATCTAGCTGAATGTTCCTGTAGATTAAGGGTTATTTCCTTTTTAAGAACATGATCTCTTAAGAAATGGTGACGTATGTATATATGTTTAGTTCTGGAGTATTGCACAGGATTTATGGACAAATTTATTGCAATAGTGTTATCACAAAGAATTCTATTGTTTTCAAAGTAAAGTCCAAAATACTTAAGTGTTTGTTTCATCCATAGTATCGTGAACATGGGAGAGATGCAGCAATGTATTCTGCTTTAGTTGTGGATAAAGACATGGTTTTATTTCATAGAAACCTAAGAGATTAGGGAATTTTTGAGAAATTGACAACTCCCATTGGTTCTCTTGTGATCAATCTGACTTCTCTCATAGTCAGCATTAGAATATGAATATTGATCAAATGTGACTGAATTAGGATAGAATAGACCAAGATTGACTGTGTTTTGCAGGTATCTAAGAATTCTTTTGACAACATTTATATTAGTTTATGTTGTGGCCTTTTTTATTTCTCTTCTTATTGTAAGGGCTTTGTGTGTTTTGACCCTCAGGGACATTCTTGTACTTTTGACCTTATAGTCTCTCTCTATATAAGGGAGCCTTAGGGTTTCTAATGAAACTATGTCATTACAACCAATTTGGTATCAGAGCATCGGTCCTGCACTGTGGCTCTAGGTATCCCACCGCCAAAGCCTCGAACCCTACCACCAAATCCCTCATCCTCTCTTTCTCTCTTTGATCGGAGGCATCACCTTACCGGAGGCACTTCAGTTGTCGCGTGCGATTGTCTCATGCATTTGAGGCAGCATGACGGTAGAGCTCTCGCGAGGCGGCGCTCCAGCGAGTGGCATGGTGGTCGTGCGTACGTGAGGCGGCGCTCCAATGCTTCTGAGGTGGCGCAACACCTCATAGTAGGTGCACCAGCGGCGTGCGCGGTGGTTGTGCACGCCTAAGGCGGGCTCCACTTTATGGCAGCACTCCAGCTGGTCGCACGACGGTTGTGTGCGCCTGAGGCGGCGCTCCAGTGCTCTTAAGGTAGCGTAGCACCTCACTAGAGGTGCACTAGCAGCGCGCGCGCTCAGAACGATTTGGAGGAGCTTTGCATAGTTGATGCAGCGTCGACGACATTCATTGCAGCAGATCGGTGTGCTGTTGCACGTGTGAGGGGATTGTAGCCCCTTTCTAAGGCTACTTTCCTCCCTTACAACAAGGAGAAAGAGACCTACATCTCTTTGGGTCCCTCTCGGGTGGTCTCCTTACACCTGGGCTAGGCCGACGCTAGTCTAATGGGATTTCTTGTGAAGATGCATATTTGATTTTTCATGTTTCAGATCTGATTGATGATCTATTGGATATAGAAGTCTGATTGTGGCTCAAAGATTGTAAGCATTGCTTCAGATGATCAGTCTGAGGTTAATTCGGGCACTTCTTTGGATACCGGGGTATTGACGAATTCATTTTTTGGTCCTATCGTCAAGTTAGACAAGATCAACTGCCCATGGTGGTCTTAGACTTTCGTCATGATCGTCAGGGGTCATGGGAAGAGCCACATCCTTACAGATCTGGAGCATGAGAGCAAGATTGGCGTCAATGCCACCTTGGATAGAGACAACGCCATGGTCTCTACGTGGCTTATGTAGACAGTTATTTCTTGTATAGGGGATGAGATAATGTATTACGGCATCGCAAAGAAGATGTTGGAATCCTTGCGTGAGACCTATTCTTATGCCAAGAACTCTGCACGAGTCTTTTAGGTCTTCTACGACCTTTTCTATTTGCGTTAGGAAGGACGCACTTTGCCACAGTACTACTCCTTCTTGAAGGAAATGCTGAAGAGGCATCACTCTTATCTGCAGGGGTGTGCTTGTGATTCCTAGAGGGATTTCCGGATACAGTTGGCCGCCTCTTCCTGGCAGGTCTTGGACCTGAATATACAGTTGCTAGAGATCAGATTCTCACCGCTCCTGAGCTTCCTATATTGGAGGAGGCTTATAGCAGACTCAGCAGAGTTGCAGTTCGTACTTAGGCTCTAGACACTGGTACTCAGATGTCCACACTGGTAGTGATCCCTGGACGTGGCAGGGGTACTCCCTCCCCTGCACGTGGTCATGGACGTGGATGCTCGTTTGGTACATGTACTAAGATATTGTGTACTTACCATGGCAGATTTGTTCATCTAGAGGCTACATACTGGAAGAAGCACGGTAGGCCACCCATGGTCAATCGGGCAGCTGAGGTTATAGATGGCATGCTTATCGGTCCTGATGTGTGCTCCCTGAGTATAGAGATTGAGACTCTGCGACAGCAGATTGCGTAGTTGACACAGGCCTCATCCTCTCAGATTCTAGACACTATATTTATGGCCTCCTCGTTAGAGACTCCTGCGATTGGTATGTCGTCACTTTTGTCCTCTAGTAAGTGGTTGATTGATTCTGGTGTATCCTAGCATCTATGTGGCGACCGGGGCTCTTTCTCTCAGTTAGCACCTGTTACACCCACCAGGACAGTACAGGTGGCTGATGGGAGACACTCGCCACTTGTTGGAAAGGGAGATATGCCATTATCTCCTACTTTGAGACTTGCAGATGTCTATTATGTGCCTGATTTTCCTCTGAGCTTATTGTCTATTAGCAGCATCACTAGAGATCTGAACTACTGAGTTATCTTTAATGCGTCTTCTTGTTTCTTGCAGGACAAATTCACTGGGAAGACGATTGGTGGAGGGCGTGAGGAACATGGGGTGTATCATTTGCGCTGTAATGCTTTTGCTGCTTCTGCTACCCATGACCTTGCTTCTGCTGGATCTCCTCTCCAGTGGCACCACTGCCTTGGCCATCTACCCATTCCTTGCCTCAGATGTGTTATATCGCACATCCCCTCTACTATAGCTCTCACCTGTGATGCTTGTCAACTTGGCAAGTACCATAGGGCTAGTTTTTCCAGTTTTACTTCTGTTTCGTTTGTTGTTTTTATTGTGATTCATATGGATGTGTGGGGTCCCAGTGGTACTCTTGATCGACTTGAAAACAAATATTATCTTGTTTTAGTTGACTTTTCTTGTGTCTTGGATGTTTCTCTTGAAAAATAAGTCCGATGTGACAAATTATTGAGAACTTTGTCAAAGAAATAAAAATACAGCATTCTTGTTTGGTGAAGTGTTTTCGTTCTTATAATGCATGGAATTTTGTACTTTGCGTTTGCATAATTTCTTTTCTAGTTGTGGCATTATCCATGAGACAACATGGCCTCATATCTCTCAGCAAAATGGTGTTGCTGAGAGGAAACGTCGCCATATTCTTGATGTTCGCATTTTGTTGATTCACTACTTTGTCCCCTCTTGGGGTGATGCTGTTTTGATTAATTATTTTTTAATTAACCAGATGCCTAATGCTACATTGCATGAATGAATTCCTATTCTGGTCATGTAGCCTGATCGCCCAATGTTTTATGTCACCCCTCGGACTTTTGGTTGTGTTTCGTTTGTCCATTTGTTGGGACCAGGTCGGGATAAACTAGCACCGAGAGTAGTCAAGTGTGTTTTTCTTGGGTACACCCGGATTTAAAAGGGGTATCAGTGTTTTGATCTGCTTACTTCCCGGTACTATGTTTCAGCGGATGTTACTTTTCATGAGGCTGTATCTTTCTTTTCTGTGACTGCTGCTGAGATACCTCCTGAGGGTGATATGGTGCCTATGCCATATTCTCCCATTCGCTTTGGGAGCTTTGCTAAGATTCATGTCCCCATCACATCACCACCACCTCCTGCTACGCATCCCTTTCCATGCTCGACTGGGCCCCTCTAGACATATGTCCGCCTTCATGTTACCTATTAGGGGCCCCCATCCTCGCCATCGTCGGCTTCACAGGTGAGTCATTTAGATACTAACGTATGTTTGCCATGTGATGGTCATAGGGACAGGGCAGGTGATGCATCAGGTGATGATCTTGACATTCCTATAGCCATTCGGAAGCGACTATGACTTGTACTACTTATCCCACGGCATGGGCACTTGCTATTGATAATCTAGCTCTTGGATTTGCTGCATTTACTTAGGCGCTAGCTATTACGTAGATTCCAGCTATTCACCGTGAGGCTATGCTTGATCCAAATGGCGGGTAGCCATGGAGGATGAGATTGTCGCTCTTAGAGGCCATGGGACTTGGGAGCTTACTCCACTTCCTGATGGTGCTGCACTCGTTGGCTGTCGATGGGTATTCATTGTGAAGTTCAATCCTGATGGTGGTGTTGCTAGGTACAAAGCCCGTCTCATGGCAAAGGGGTTCACCCAAACTTATGGGGTGGACTTCTTTGACACCTTTTCCGCAGTTGCCAGACGTCCCACAGTTCGGGTATTAATTGTAGTGGCAGTTCAGTTAGATTGACCCTTGCACCAGCTAGATGTGAAGAATGCCTTCCTTTATGGTGATCTCTAATAGGAAGTCTATATGCAGCAGCCACTTGACTTTGAGAGTTAGGGGGAGTGTGTATGCCGATTATAAAAGGTTATATATGACCTTAAATAGAGTCCCAGAGTTTGGTTCCAGAGATTGTCACAGGCTGTAGAGGCAGTTGGCTTGAGGAGATCAACAACTGATTTTTCACTTTTTGTCAGGACTAGACGAGGTACTGTGGTACTTGTTTATGTTGACGATTTGGTCATCACAAGGGGACGATGTGCACGGAGGGTATTGTTGAGGTTAAGCGCATCCTAACAGAGCAGTTTGTTATGAAGGACTTGGGGGCCTTATGGTATTTCCTTGGTATTGAGGTTGCTCACAGCAAGGAGGGTGTGGTCTTGGCTCAGTGGAAGTATACTTTAGATATCTTGTAAGAGGTTGGTATGCTTGGAGCCAAGGAAGTTAATATTCCTATGGATCTCAAGATGCTACTCTACGATGAGCATGCACAGGTTGTGGACAGCAGATGGTATAGATAGCTTGTGGACAAGCTGCTGTATTTTACTATCACGAGGCCATACATATTCTTTGCACTTAGGAGATTGAATCAATTTATGGCCAAGCCAACACATTAGCATTGGGATGCAGCATTGATGTTGCTTAGATATGTTAAGAAGGCTCTTAGGAAGGGTCTCTTCTTCTTAAAGGGGTCCTCTATGATGCTAGTTGGCTACTCAGATGCAGATTATGTCGGATGCCATGTGGATTGCAAATCCACTACTGGGTTCTGCACCTTCTTAGCAGGAAATTTGATCACATGGAGGAGTAAGAAACAGAGCACAGTTGTGAGATTTAGTGTCGAGTTTGAGTACAGAGCTATGGCTTAGACGACTACTGAGATGATGTGGATTAGATCCCTGCTTATTGACCTACAGATGCAGTTTTCTAGCTCCATGGAGAGGCGATGTGATAATAGAGCAGCTACCTTCATTGGCAATAATCCAGCATTTCACGAGAGAACGAAATATGTTGAGGTTGACTGTGTCACTATACCAGGGATGTTATCCAGAAGGGGTTTCTATATGCCACTTCTGTTGCATTTGAGGAGTAGCCTGTTGATATTTTCACCAAGCCCTTATCCAGATCTTCATTTGATTCTTGTATATCCAAGTTGAGCATGATAGATATCTATGTTCCAGCTTGAGGGGGAGTGTTAGTTTATGTTGTGGCCTTTTTTATTTTTCTTCTTATTGTAAGGGCTTTGTGTATTTTGTCCCTCAGGGGTATTCCTGTACTTTTAATCCTACGGTCTCTCTCTATATAAGAGAGTCCTAGGGTTTTTGATGAAACTGTCATTACAACCAAAATTGACAATTCCCATTGGTTCTCTTGTGATTAGTCCGACTTCCCTCATAGTCAGCATCATAATATGAATATAGATCAAATGTGATTGAATTAGGATAGAATAGACCAAGGTTGACTGTGTTTTACAGGTATCTAAGAATTCGTTTGACAACATTTAAGTGTGATTCCTTGGGGTTCACTTGAAATCTAGCATAAAGACATGTACTAATTCGTTTGACAACATTTAAGTGTGATTCCTTGGGGTTCACTTGAAATCTAGCATAAAGACATGTACTAAATAGTATGTTTGGTCTACTTGCTGTGAGGTATAAAAGATAACCTATCATACTGCCATGTAGTTTTTGGTCAACGGACCTACTTATGTCATCTTCCTTGAGTTGAGTTGTTGTAGCCATTGGTATCTCTATTCCTTTAGTGCTATGCATGGCAAATTTCTTGAGAATCTCCATGTACTTGCTTTGCTAGATAAAGATTCCTTTCATGATTTGATCAACCTATAATCCTAGGAAGAACTTTAGTTCTCCCATTAGGTTCATCTTAAGCTGGTCCTACATTTCCTTTGCAAACTTTTGGCATAAAAGATCATTAGTAGTATCAAATATAATATCATCAAGAAATATGTGGATTAGAATGGGTCCATTTTCTTTTCTTTTAGTAAATAAGGTTGGATCTACTTAGCCAATTTTAAAGTCATCATTTAGCAGATAGTCTCTTATTCTTTTATATCAAGTCCGAGGGGCTTGTTTCAAACCATGTAAAGCCTTATTCAATCTAAATACATGGGCAGGTTTTTCAAAACCTGGAGGTTCTTTCACATACTTTTTAATAATCCATTGAGAAATACATTTGTGACATCAATTTGTAATAGTTTGAATCTTATATGGGTGGCAAAAGCTAACATCATCTAAATGGATTCTAATCATGCCATGGGTGCATGTCTTGTCAAAATTTCTACCTTTTCTTGATTATAACCTTGAGCCACATCTGTAGTTTTGTTTCTAATTACTTTTTTGACTCATCAAGTTTATTTCGAAAAATATGCTTGGTTCCAATTATTGATTGTGTTTCAAGTTTAGGAACTAGCTGCCAAACATCATTGCGTTAAAATTGATTCAGTTTTTCTTACTGTGCAATGATCCAACAATTATTATTAAAGGAACCCTTAATGATTTTTGATTCCAATTGGGATGCAAAAACCCTTAATGCAATATTATTTATTTAGGATTGGGTTTGAATTCCTTTAGAAACTTGACAAATAACTAGATCCTTATGATGGTTCTCTAAATAGGTTAGATCTTTGGGAAATCACTTACTATGTTCTCCCAAGGGATGTTGGATCGATCTTCTATTGGTAGATTATCTTGATTGCTTGTAGATCGTACTTTTGGAATGGTTTAATCAAATGATACATGTAAGGTTTTCGTTGAGTTGAGTTCTTATTGAAGACTATAGTTTTGCTTCTTGAGGAATATCTTAGAAAATCATTTCATCACTTTTGACATCCAACTTATCAAGATTTTCTTTTGTATTTAGAATGAAATATTTGCTACCTTAAATTAAGCAATTTTAGGTGATTTATCATAATAGAGCTTAAAAGGGGTCTTATTCAGACTAGGTTTAATTGAAGCCCTATTTTGGATATGGCAAGCACAGATTATCGCCTCAGCCAAAAAATGAGGAATCTTTAATTCGCACAATATTGTGCGGGCAAACTATTGTAAGGTTCTATTTTTCCTTTCTACTATATTTTGAGGTACAGCTTTAGGAAAGGTAAATTCTTGCTTAATCCCATGTTTTCAGCAATATTTGAAGAAGTACGGATTCTCAAATTCTCTTCCATGATCATTTCTTATCATAGAGATTGTATAACCCTTTTCGATTTGAATTTTCTTAGCTATCTTGCTGAATTCCTCGAATGTTGAATAATACTCAAGTAAATTTAGAAAAGTCATAAATAATGACAAGATAATATCTACACCCGCTTAGGCTGTTAGACTTAGTTGGTCCGAAGAGGTCTAGGTGAAGTTGTAGGTTCTGACAGAGGGGGGTGAGATGTACGTGATAAGGAAATAATGCGGAAATAAACGACAATCTCACAAAAGCAATCCTACAAATGAACACAAGGATTTTTTTGGTGGAAATCCAAACCCGTGTAAAAACCACCACCTAAACCCCTCGGTTTAGGATTTCTCGATTTACCTAGTAGATCAAATCTACTAACGAACTACTTAAACGAGGGTAGTTCAATCTCTTACAACCATGCTACTTTGAATCAAGGGTAGCGTACCTCAAACCCTTCTTCACGAGTATTTTGTCTTGCGATGGAGATGGGAATTCGCAAAGTGAATGCCCAACTACAAAAGAAAGAGAAAAACAAATACCTACAGAGCCACAAAGTAGGAATGAAACAATGCTACTATAGGCAAGGACTTTCCTAATATGGTAGAGATTTAGCGTGAATTCAATAGAGTTTCGATGCTCTCGGATTTGCAATGTAAAACTTGGAGAGCAAGATCTTCTCTAAGTGATTTTTCTCTTCTCTTGGACACAAAAGATGTAGAAATGAATTCTCAAGGTGTGTTTTTCCAAGGAAGGATGCTCCTTTATTTATAGAGGTGCCTAGAAGGCTTTGAAAGGCTTTTGAAGCTTCTTGTAGCCGTTGGGAACAAGGCTCAAGGGAGTGGTCTAAAATCCCACCGAAATCAGGGTCATTAAAGAGTGTGACAGGGCTTTCGGACGTCTGTATTTATGGGTAGAAGTCTGGGTCATCGTCTGATCTGATGGTCGGATGCCTGCTCTAGAAGGGTTGATGATCTTGGTCTCGGTTGGTTCTAGGTGAACGTCTAACAGATCATTTTAAAACGTCTGGGCATGATATCAGACGTCTAATTCGAAGATGGGTTTCTTCTTGTTTTGATAAGATTTAAGTAGGATTCTAGTGTTTGTTGGTCAGACGACAGATCGGATGTTTGACATAATGTCAGGTCATCTGGAAAGAGGATTCTCTGTGGGACTTGATTTCTCGAGGCTCAAACGACTATAAGGGTCTGATAAAAGTAGATTTGGGTTAGATCTAGCCTAATATCTATTTCTCTGTCGTCTGGAAGGCTCTACGGATGCTTGGAAAGAAATATCAATCGATAATTAGATAATCCTTGAAGATATTGTTTGAGAGGCCAACAATCATCTAATTGGATGTCTGGCAAGGTCCTTAGACGTCTTGTAAGACGATTGGACTATGGGCTAATTGTTTGAAAATAATGATCAGAGAACACTAAATTTAACCTAAGTGTTTGGACGTCTGTACAAACTATCAGACGTCTGATAATCAAGTTAGACGTTGACTGGGCTGTCTGAATTCTGTATTGATTTTCTGATTCTATTCTAGGATTTGCCTAGTGTCCTAATGTAGGAATAGTGTTCCTTGGACTAAGGTGAAGTGCTTTGGGCTCTTTAATAATGAATCTAAAAATAAAGAACAGTAAAATAGTTACAAAATACAAAAACAAGATATACTTCTATCGTATTCTTCTTCTCTAAGCTCCTACCCCACACGAGGCTCCATCTTCTCTTTTCCTCCATCAAGGTCCTCCAATCCGCCATGGATGCGAGCTTGAGTTCCTTCACACTTGATTCCATTTACTTTTATCTTGAAAGCTTAAACTCAAATGCAAATGCTAAAAATCAAGTGTTTTATTATCATTAAAATCATCGACCTTGGTACTCTTGCACCAACAATTTCCTCCTTTTTGATGATGACAAAATCACAAATAATAATAAAAAATATTCTCTCCCTTTTTGACATTATAAAAAAGGTTTAATTAATTCTAATTATTTTATCCTATACTTCCTCTTAATCAAGGTTGTAAATATCAATATTGATATCGTATCGACAAGTCAAAAAGGGGATATATCACTGATATCGGTGAATTTTTTGAAAATTATTTAGAAAGTCAAAAATATAAAAAATGTCAAATTAACATTTTTATGACTAATATATCGTAAAAGAATGGCTAAAAGACGTGTGTGTGCCATTTTCAATCTCACGCCTCTCGCTCAGTCCTGCTCATCTTCAACCTTCAAACCTCCTACCCAACAGTTCCCGCCCAGCGCCACAGCACCATTTTCCCCATCCAACTAGCGATATATCACCGATATCCGGGAAAAATATACTTTGGGTGGTATCGATACCACTCGACCTGTCGATATGCGATATATCAGCAATATATCATTGATATATCATGATATGTCAAATCTTGCTCTTAATACATGCTCTTCTAATTTGGGTTAATTCTTCTTTTTGAGATAATAGAACATGAATAACATTCTCCTCCTTTTTGTCATAACACGATAACTACTCATTTTATTCATTAACTCTCCCTTTCTAATGGAGACAGCTATATTCATTTTAAAATCTCCCCCTTTTTAATAGAGTTTAAATATATAAGAAATATTTTTCTATCTCTCCCTTAATGATGGACATATAACATATAAACTTTTAACTCCCCTTATCTAAATGCTATTAACAAAATTGGGTGACGGATTTAACTCATTTACCATGGCAATAAAATGGCCCTTTGAGGTGGATGCCAAAACTGATGGGGCTCTCATCCAAAACTTGGAGGTCCGGGCATTGGTGCTGGTCTCCAATCGAACGGTTGACGCAATGCAATTCAAACACCCGTCGGTCGTCTCGTCGATTTTCTTGCCTTCTTCCTTGGTTTATTCTTTGGTCCTCTCAATTCAAGTTGGCCATTCTTCATCTTGTAGGTCCAATCTTTTACATTGAAATCTTTTTTGAAACCTACAAAATAAGATTCTAATTGGTTTCTCGGTATCCAAGTTAGCTTGGATCCTGGGTTGCTAGTTGGTCTCCTTGATGGAGATTCTTTCTCAACCTTTTGGCTAGCATTACCTTTTTCATTAGAAAAATTATCTAGTCTACTCGTCAATTTATTAGAGTTTTCCTTAAGACATGCAAGCTCTTTTTCCATAACATGTATCTTGATTTTTAAATCAGAAATTTGTATTTTCAAGCTAGTATTCTCCTTAAGCAAATTACTATTTTCATTGACTAGGTTATGATTCTCTAACGACAATTTATCCTTTGCAGAAATGTTACAACTAGAACTAATTTCTAGATCCTTAATTTGAGTCTCTAACATTTCATTTTCAGATTTTAGAAAATTAACATTCTTTTTCATATTTTTATTTTCTACTTTTAATGACCTATTAATTTCATAAAGCTCTTCTAATGCTTCTTGTAATTCTAAGTTGGTAAAAGAGTTTACCTCTTTTTTGTCGGAGTCATCTTCATCGTTGTCACTCGTAATGGCCATGAAACTCATGAAAGCGATTTCGTTCTTTGTTTCGGGATCTTCCTCCTTCGAGGTTGTATCATCCCATGTGATTTGGAAGGCTTTCTTCTTGTATTTCATTTCCTTCTCTTTCTTTAGAAGAGGGCATTCAGGTCTAATATGCCCCTTGTTGCAATGATAGCAATGAGTTTGTGATTCTTCCTCTTTCTCCTTTTCCTTCTTTGAGTCCTTGCAAAACTCAAATTTTTTTTAAACAAAATCCTAAGAACTCCGCCTATGTTGAGGCTCGTGTGCCTTTTCATTGCCGGTCCCAAGCCCAGGTAAAGGAGGGTTGCGTTAGGTAGTCGATAGCCAGCGTAAAATTTGTCGGATCTTTGAACATGGATTCTAGCAAACACTCAGATTTCGTTGGGGTGTTCCCTACTTGCGACATGCTGCATCGACGCCCGGTGTAGTGATAAAAGAGCAAGGGTTCTCGCATGAGGAACGCATGCGAGTAAAGAAGTTAGTTTCGCTACATCGCCGCCTGGATGTAGTCCAAAATGAGCAAGGGTTCTTGCATGAGGAACGCATGCGAGTAAAGAAGTTAGTTCCGCTACATCGTCGCTCAGATGTCCAAAATGAGCAAGGGTTCTCACATGAGGAATGTATGCGAGTAAAGAAGCTAGTTCCACCACTTTGCCATCGAAGTGTGCCACAAAGAATGCTGAGATTCGGTAGTTGGAATATTGGTACTTTGATCAGCAAGCTCATGGAGATTGTGGATACAATGGTAAGGAGAATGATTCGAATTCTTTACCTTTAAGAGACAAGTGGGTTGGAGAAAAAGCAAAGGAAATCGAGAGAACATGTTTCAAACTATGGTATTCAGGAAGGGACAAAGGTAGAAACGGCATGGGCATTATAATTCATAAGGATTTGAAGGAGAGTGTGGTTGAGGTTAAGAGATTGGGTGATCGAATTATTTTGATAAAATTAGTCTTAGAAGAAGAGATCTTGAATGTCATTTCAATTTATGCACCTGAAGTTGATCTGGAGGAAAGAATAAAGATCAAATTTAGGGGAAGCTAATATGATAATTTAAGGAATCCCACAGAGATGATTTTCTTGGGTGGAGATTTAAATGGTTATGTGAGAAAAGATGCTTTAGAGTATGGAGGAGTGCATGAAAATCATGGTTTTGGTGTTAGGAATGAAGAAGGGAAGACGTTCCTTGATTTTGTTATGGCTTATGATCTTTTCATAGCAAATACCTTCTTTAAAAAACGAGAAGTGCATTTGATTACCTATAAAAGTGGTTTAACAAGAACGCAGATCGATTACTTTGCTTTGAGAAGGGATCGTTTATCTTGTAAAGATTGCAAGATTATTCGAGGGGAGAGTTTAATTGCTCAACATCGTCTTTTGGTGTTGGATGTTCATTTGAAGAAGGCAAAGAAGAGAAAATTAATGTCTACGAATTTGAGAATTAAATGGTGGAATCTTAAGAAAGAGCAAGTGAGATTTAAAGAGAAGATGATGCAACAAAAGATTTGGGTTCTTGATGGTAGTGCTGATGAAATGTGGTTAAATATGGGAAACTGTATTAGAAAGGTGGCAAAGGAGGTGTTAGGCGTGTCTAAAGGAGGTGTTCCAGGATAAAAGGAGACTTGGTGGTGGAGTGAGGAAGTGTAGAAGTTTAAAATTAAAAGTGCCTGCTTTAAAGCCTTATATCGAGATACGACCGATGAAAATATGGAAAATTACAAAAGAACAAAGAAATAAGCAAAGAAAATAGTTAGTGAAGTAAAAGCAAAAGCTTGGGAGCATTTTTATGAGAAACTTGATTCTAAAGAAGGTGAAAAAGATATTTTCAAGTTAGCTAAAGCAAGAGAGTGGAAAGCAAATGACCTTACACATGTAAGATGCATCAAGGATGAAGAAGGGTGCTTATAGCTAGTGAGGATATAAAGATAAGATGGAAAAGATATTTTCATAAGCTATTTAATGAAAAATAAAAGAATGATATTATCTTAGGGGAGTTAGCCAACTCAGAAGATTATGTGAATTGGGCATGTTATCGAATGATACAAAAGAAAGTAGAGGAGGCTTTGAAGATGATAAAAAGTGGGAGAGTTGTTGGACTTGATGATATTTCTATAGACGTTTGGAGAATGACAGGAGAACGGCGTATAACTTGGCTTACAAATTTATTTAATACTGTGTGGAGGGGCAAGAAGATACCAGAGGAATGGAGGAAAAGTTTTGTGGTACTTTTATACAAGAACAAGGTTGACATACATGATTGTTCCAACTATAGGGGTATTAAGTTGATGAGTCATATGATGAAACTTTGGGTGAGAATAATTGAAAGAAGGGTGAGGCAAGTCTCTATGGTAGCTAAAAATCATCTTGGCTTTTATGTCGGGCCGGTCTACTATTGAGGCAATACATCTCTTGAGACGTATGATAGAGACATACAAAGTCAAGAAAAATGATTTACATATGATTTTTATTGATTTGGAGAAGGCTTATGATTCTGTCCTAAGAGATATCTTGTGGAGAATTTTGGAGAAAAGGCAAGTGCTAGTTATATATATCAACCTCATAAAGGATATGTACTATGGAGCAGCAGCTTGTCTAAAGGCTAAGGATGATTTGACGGACTACTTTCATATCACCATTGGTTTGCATCAAGGTTCGACTTTAAGCCCTTATCTTTTTGCCTTGGTCATGGATGAGTTGACGAAGCATATCCAAGTTGAGGTGTCTTGGTGTATGCTTTTTGTTGACGACATTGTGTTGGTTGATGAGACAAGAGATGGAGTGAACAGAAAACTTGAGCTTTGGAGAAAAGCCCTGGAAGATAAAGGATTACGCATAAGTAGGACGAAGACTGAGTATATGGAATGCAAGTTTAGTAATAGAGGGAACAATGGAGGGATTGATGTAAAAATTGGAGAAGAGTGCATTCCAATGAAAGATGTTTTAAGTACTTGGGATCCATTTTCCAACATGATGGTGGAATTGATGGAGATGTTACACATAGAATTAATGTAGGGTGGTTGAAATGGAGGGGTGCATCTGGTATTCTCTGTGATAAAAGGGTTCCTTTAAAAGTCAAAGGAAAATACTATCGAGCTGTGGTAAGACCAGCCATGTTGTACGGTTCTGAATGCTGGGCTATAAACTATAGGCATGTACAGAAGATGTCTGTGGCAGAAATGAATATGTTAAGATGAATGTGTGGTCATACAAGAAAGGATTGTATTTCAAATGAGATCATTAGAAAAAATATTAGGGTGGCACCGATAGAGGATAAAATGAGAGAGGCACGTCTAAGGTGGTTTGAACATTTACAAAGAAGGCCACTAGATGCTCTAGTTAGGAGATGCGAGAAGTTGGAGGCTGAACCCGCTAAGAGGGGGGAGGAAGACCAAACAAGTGTTGGAAGGAAATTATTAAGTATGACTTCAATTACTTTAATTTAAGTCTTGAAATGGCTGAAAATTGATCTGTGGGGAGGCAAAGAATCCATATAGCTGACCCCACTTAGTGTGGGAAAATGCTTGGTTGTTGTTGAAAATCCTAAGGTCCTTGTCGGAACTTACCTCACTGTCAGACGCGACTTTTTGAAGGAAAGGGTCTTCCATGGCTTTGGTTCTGGTGTATCCTTCTTTTGCATTAACTTCGGCTCATAGGTCATGAGATTGCCTAAGAGATCCTTCATGTTGAGCTCCTCAACTTCATTTGTCTCTTCGATAACGGTGACCTTTTATTTCCACTCTGGTCCAAGGGAATGAAGAAGCTTCGCATGAAGCTCCCCCTTAATAAAGGTCTTCTTTAGAGACTTAAGGTTGTTCACTATAAAAGTGAACCTAATGTACATCTCACACAAAGATTTATTAGCTTTCATATAAAAAGATTCAAATTCTTGAGATAAAATATTGATTTTAGAAGTTTTTACCTTTGAGGTCTCTTCGTGAGTTATCTCAAGTGTATGCCAAATCTCTTATGCGGTGGCACATTGCTAGAAGCAGTTGAATTCCTCCGGGCTCAACGCACAATATAAAGTGTTCATCATCTTTGCGTTAAAAAAATCTCTCAAACTTGTTGCTGCGAGTAGCCTGCCTTGGGCTTCTTCGGAATGTCGAAGGGAGTCTCGCATCTAGCCTATATAGTGAAGTCGTTGGGTTGAAGCCATGCCTTCATCCTTAGTTTGCAATATCTTTAATTGCTCCCATCGAAGTAGAGAAGACGGGTAATGGACTGCCCCTTGGCATGTCTTGTCGTGGTGATGCTTCTCTCCATGCGTGGATCCTCGCCGGTGTGTTACGTCGATGTCGCGAGACTTGCTCTGATATTATTTGTAGGTTTTGATGGAGGGGGGTGAGATGTGCGTGATAAGAAAATAATGCGGAAATAAACAACAATCTCACAAAAGCAATCTCACAAATGAACATAGGGATTTTTAGTTGGAAACCCAAACTCGGGTAAAAATCACGACTTAAACCTCTCGGTTTAGGATTTTCCGATCTACCTAGTAGATCAAATCCACTAACGAGCTACTTAAATGAGGGTAGTTCATCCTCTTATAATCACGCTACTTGAACAGAGGGTAACGTACCTCAAACCCCTCTTCACAAGGAGTATTTTATCTTGCAATGGACATGGATTTGTAAAGTGAATACCTAACCGTAAGAAAGAAAAATAAATACCTATAGAGCCACAAAGTAGGGATGAAACAATGCTACTATAGGCAAGAACTTCCCTACTACGGAAGAGATTCAGCATGAATTCGACAGAGTTTTGATGCTCTCGGATTTGCAATATAGAACTTGGAGAGTAAGATCTTCTCCAAGTGATTTCTCTCCTCTTAGACACAAAAGATGTGGAAATGGATTCTCAAGGTGTTTTGCCAAGGAAGGGTGCTCCTCTATTTATAGAGGTGCCTAGAAGGCTTTGGAAGCCTCTTGTAGCCGTTAGGAATAAGGCTCAAGGGAGTGGTTCAAAATCACATCGAAATCAAGGTCATCATAGAATCTGACAGGATTTTCGGACGTCTATATTTTTGGTCAGATGTCTGGGTTATCGTCTGATTTGAAGGTCGGACGCCTGCTCTAGAAGGGTTGATGATCCTGGTCTGGGTTGGATCTAGACGAACATTTAACAGATCATTTTAAGATGTCTAGGCATGATATCAAATGCCTAATTCTAAGATGAATTTCTTCCTGTTTTGACCATATCGAAATAGAGTTCTAGTGTTTATTGGTTAGACGACAGATCGGACGTTTGACATAATGTTTGGTCGTCTGGAAAGAGGATTCTTTGCCGGAATTGATTTCCCGAGGCTCAAACGACGATAAGGGTTTGACAAAAGTAGATTTGGGTTAAATTTAGTTTAATTTCTATTTCCTGGAAAGAAATATCAATCGTTTATTAGATGATCCTTGAAGATTTTGTTTGAGAGGCCGATAGTCTTTTAATTGGATGTTTGGCAAGGTCCTCAGATGTCTTGTAAGATGTCTCTATTATAGGCTGATCGTCTGAAAGTAATGATCAGTGAACACTAAATCCAACTTAAGTGTTTGGACGCTTGTACAAACTATCAGACGTCGTAAGGTCCATTATCAGACGTCTGATGATCAGGTTAGACATCTGACTGGGCTGTCTGAATTCTATAATGATTTTTTGATTCTATTCTAGGATTTGCCTATGTGTCCTATTGAAGAAATAGTGTTCCTAGGACTAAGGTGAGGCACTTTGGGCTCTTTAACAATGAATCTAAAAATAAAAAGCAAAGAACAATAAAACAATTACAAAATACCAAAACAAGATATACTTCTATCCTATTCTTCTTCTCTAAGCTCCCACTCCACGTGAGGCTCCATCTTCTCTTCTCCATTAAGTTCCTCCAATCCGTCATGGATGCGAGCTTGAGCTCCTTCACACTTGATTCCATTTGCTTTTATCCTAAAAGCTTAAACTCAAATGTAAATGTTAAAAATCAAGTATTTTGTTATCATTAAAATCAACGACCGTGGTGTTCTTGCACCAATAGCTCTGGAGGTCTTGAAGTGTTGATCACATTTTTAGATTTAAAAGAGCTTTATTTACTTTACCTTGGCTTTGTTTGGATGTTGGGTAGGATTTACCCCATGCGGATCAATAAGTTGTAGGTGGTGGTGTATGTATTGTTGAACTCCCATGTAATGTGATATGACCGTCACATGTGGAATTTAAATGCAGGGAATCTCTATTTAAACATATAAACAACCACGTGTTTACACCATACTATCCAGTCACAACTGTACAAACACCCTCCCCCCATCTTGCTTCTACAAATGAATGCAGTAGCAACAATAGTATCATTGGTGCAACAAATGCACGGATAGTATTTGAATATTATTTTAATATTTAATAGAAGATGTCATTGGTGATTTGCCATTTATCATCGATGATAATAAATTATGACTAGAAAAATTGTATTTGAATATCACCGGTGATATTCATTGTAGCACAATGATATTCATTGTAGCACAAGTGATATTGAATGGAATTTAGGATGGGATAAGTTTTAGTGGTATTGGTGTATGTGGTGGGATAGTGAGAATAGGTGAGGTGATGTGCTAATTTTTATTTTAAAAATAGATTTATTGTTTGGACATTGGTAAAAAAGCATATGTTGAATGCAATGTAAGTTGTAAGTGAGCCCCACCATCAAATATAAAAAAAACACCCCCCTCTCGTATTTTAAGATATATTATAGATGATTTGGAGAAAAATCACCGATGATTTAAGCAAAAATCGTTGATGGTTTGAGCAAAATATTGGTGATTTGGTGTTGTGCTAAAAAAGCACTCCATTCCCGTATCTTAGGGAAATCACCGGTCATTTAGGAAAAATCACTGGGAATCACCATTGAGTTGGGCAAAAAACATCGATGATTTACGCCAAATCACTTGTGATTTGGATAAATTGATCGGTGAAAAGACGCAACCATTAGTGACCCTCTTAGACATTGATTGAAATAGTGAAAAGACATGACACACCTCAAAAACCTTCCTATACCATGACTTGTCAACTAACCCACCCACTTTCTGTACATTTAAACACGGCCCTAGTTCGCAAGATTTACAAACATTTTTTTCTTGAAAGTAATTTTTGGTAATCCTTTGACTGAATCATGTTTTACAAATTTATTTATGTTTTTTATGTGAACATGTCCTCATCTTCTGTGTTATAGTATTGACTTATTATCTGATGCAACTAAACATTCATAAGTGTTGCATTTGTTAAAGTTAATAATGTAGATGTCTTTAAGCCTAAGTTATCCTTGATTTTAATTCCTTTCGAGGGAAAATTAACTTTATAATCCTTATCATATATTTAACTTACACTAAGTAAATTTTGCTTTAACTCTTTAATTAAATGAATATTATCAAAAGAGGTTTCGGGATTACCAATTTTGCTAATACCAATGATATGACCTTTATGATTGTTTCCAATGGTGATTGTGCTGCTTTCTTGGCAATTGAGGTTGAGGAACAATCCTTCTCCAGTCATGTGTTTGGAGTTGCTGCTGTCCATGGCCAATCTTTTTTCTCCATGTGCTTGTCATTCGACATTTTTGAAACTATTTAGCTAGAGTGGGTTGAGCATGAGGTATTCATCCATTATGACCTGATAAGGTCCTAACTGATTCAAGATTGCCTTGGTGCATTCTATACAACTAGCTTTTGTGCTTAATTTTGTCTTCCGGAAGGTACCCTACAAAACAAGATTTCAAGATGTTCTTTGGTAACCACATTTTCTTTCGGAGTCTGATTTTGTGAGTGTGCTGAGCTCAATAACGTGTGTTATTAGGTGTATGCACTTTCTTGACCTTCTGACTAAGAAGATTTATGTGTGCCACAAAAAATTTTCGGATTATATTTTCCTTTTATAAATTTAGCTAAGTCATTTACAAGAGTAACCGACTACTCTTTTAGCTTCTCTAAATCCAATTCAAAGGAATCTATGTGAGTTTTTGATGAGGTGATTTCTTGTGATAGTTGTAACTTGTGAGTTTTTTGAACCTTATATGTGCTTAAAGGTAATTTTTACTACTAGGTCTTTTGAGAGTTTCTTACTATCGGTCTTTAGTGCCTTAGCTACGTTATGTAATATAGCTACATCACGTAATTTATAAAATGCTTTTAAAAGTTCATCAAAAGTGAAAGATGATACCTCATCCTCAAGAGCCATGAGTCCACAGAGAGCTTCTTCACCAGAAGCTTCTTCCTCTTCTGAGCTTGAGTCTGAATCATCCCAGGTGACTTGTGCCTTTTTCTTTCCTTCTCTTTGAGGTGGCTTTTTCGACTCTTTTTTGTCCGTATCCTTTTGAAGGGGCACTATTCATGGATATGATGTCCTTTCTTCTTGCACTTATAGTAGATAACTGGATCTTCCTTTGATTCCTCCTTTGTCTTCCTCCAATTCTTCTTGTTTCTTAGAAACTTTTTGAATTTACATGAGAGGAAGGCAATGCCTTCTTTATTTTCTTCTGATTCTTTAGTACCGGTGAGAGCTTTGAGTGCTATGTATTCTTTTTTTCTCCTTTGTGTTCCTTCATGTGCACCAATCAAACTTCGTAAGCCATGAGGCTTTCAATCAGGTCATTTACCTGGAGTTGGTAGAGATCTTTTGATTCTTGAATAGTGGTTGTTTTTGTTTCCCAATCACTTGTGAGTGATCGAAGGATCTTCCTAACTAGAGCTTCGTTCTTCATTTCTTGATCAAGGTTTCTTAAGGAGTTTACAATGTCTGTGAATTTGGTATACATCTCCATTGTCTCTCCTTTTCTTATTCTGAATAACTCCTACTTTTGTGTTAGTAAATTGATGCGAGTCTCTTTTACGTTGGAGTACCCTTATGAATGGCTTCAAGGGTATTCCAAATCTCATAGGTCATTTTGCATGCTGAGACTTGATTGAATTATTCTTTTAAAAGCTTGCATAAGATTGCATTCATAGCCTTGGAGTTGTGAACTGCTTTCTTGTTTTTGTCTGTTGTGACCTCAACTCCTATGTTCTTTTCTGGACAAGTATATTTTGAGACTATGACACGTCATATCTCACAATCCATTGATTTCAGAAAGATCTGCATGTGAATTTTCGAGTAGCCATAGTTCGTGCCATCAAACAATGATGATCTTATAGTGGATTGTCCCTTAGTGTAGACTTCAACCATGGCAATAGATGACTTTGACATCGTCTCTTGTAGAACTTGGCTCTGATACTAAATGAGGTTTTTGCAGGATCTATATGTCTACACTAGAGAGAGGTGAATAGTGATACAAAAGATTATTTAAAAATTAAAGGATAAAGCCATAGAAAGCATGACAAGATGGCACATTGATTTATAGTTGAAATCCTTACAGGTAAAAATCACTATGTGGATGTCATTTTAGTCACCCCCATTTGGGTGTCCCTTTGTTGCAAATTACGACATGAGAAACCATAACTTTGGGAGGTCCAGAATTTTGAGATCTCCAGAGAGAGAGACCTAGTTTCGTGGACTCCAGAGAGACTTATCCAGTTTTGAGGTTTTCAGAGGAAGACCCTAATTAGGGACCAGCACTAGTTGAGGTCTTTAGAGGAGAGGCCTTGTTAGAGCCAGCTACAATAGTTCGTCTAGTAGCTCCAGATCTCGCTGATGTGTCGTTATCAGCACACCCACCTACAAGTAAGAATTGGTTGGGAGTTGTGTTCTGTTGTGTGGAGTGAGATTTCATTGTTGTACAAGCTTTGCATGGCATGCTCCAACTAGAGGGGGAGTGGTTAGAGAATTGTGTATTTGATTTAGTGCCACATTGTGAGATGTGGACTTCGTGTTGTGCGTGGTAGCATATAAATATGGATGTATCCCCCCATTTGTTTCTTTAAGAAGAATAACAAAGATACATGCCCATAGGGGCAATTCTCCCGTGGTTCTTCCCATTCCTTGTGAGGTTTCCATGTAAACCTAAGTGCTTTTGATTTTTTTATACTTTGTTATTGTCCATGCCCGCTTATTTTAAATTTCAACTCATTACTTAAGCCTTCTAGCTTAGGATTTTCCTGATTAGGCAAAACTAGTCAATCTACTATCATATCACTTGAACAAGGGTGACACCTCTTATAACTCCTCTTGTCTTTTACACCTAACAAGTGAAGAAACAAGACTTCGAGAATCCCAACAACTTGGGTCCCAATCAAACAGAGGAAAAATAGAAATAATATAATTGTAAGCGTATGGAACCTTAAAGGAATTTAAGTATTTATAGAGTTTGTCAATCAATTATTGGTCGATTAATTTGATTTATTGGTCGATTATCGACGTAAAAGATGGATTTGACCGTTAGGCAGAGTTGATTAATTATTTTTATTCTTATTGATTGATTAATTAGATTGGTCGATCAATATTATCTATTATTCGATTAATATTGCCTAAATATTGAATTAATGACTCATGTGGTTATCTATCAACAAGAAAATGTTTAGGTAAATTTATTTGAGGTTCCTTACAAGTGTTCTAGACTCAAAGAAAGTGAAAAATACAATAGAATGCAATTTCTTTTGACAAAATCTCAACTTGAGTCCTGAAAATATCATCCTTTAATGTTGGAGATTGAGAAATCCTGAAATGATTAATTTATAATAAAATATAATTTTATTACATCAAAGTAAGGGTATCAACACTTTGACTTTCCTATCGATTTACATCAAGGATTAACTTTAAGCTCTTACCTTTTTACTGTGATCATGGATTAGTTGATAAAGCATATTGAAGATGATGTGCCATTATGTATGCTTTAGCATTGTACTAGTTGATGAGACATGAGATGGAGTAAATAGAAAATATATGTTTTGAAGGGAGACCTTAGAAGTTAAGGGCTTTTGATTAGGTAGGATAATGGTTGAGTCTAAAGAACGCAAATTTAACGGTAGAAGGGACAAAGAGGTGATAGGTTTGAACATTGGACCATAGTATTATATGTGAAGGAAGCTATTTTTAATTACTTGGGATCTTTTTCAATAAGCTTGAGAAATTGATGGAGATGCTATTCATAAAATTAATGCAAGCTGGTAGTATATGTGACAAGATAGTTTCTTTGAAAGTTAAATAAAAGTATTATAGATCAACTAAAAGACATGTCATGTTATATGATTTTCAGTATTGGGCTGGCAATTGTAGGCATGTGAAAAAGATTTTGCAGTAAAAGCAAATATGTTAAGGTAGACATGTTGTAGGAGGGAGGATTAGATTTCTCATGAGATTGTAAGAAAAAGGTTGGGGTGGCACTGATAGCAGCCAAAATAAGGGAGATATATTCAAGGTGGTTTGGACATTTACAGAGAAGATCAGTTAGTACCATCATAAGGAGATTTGAGAAGTTGGATGCTAAGCTCCTAGGAGGGGGTGGGGAAGGCTAAAGAAGTCTTGGAATGAAATTGTTAACAATTATCTTGTAAATGGATGTATGAATCATAGGGTGTGGGCTTTTACACTTCATATCTCTATAAATATTATAAACACCCCTCCTCTCTTTTCCCCTCTTTTTCTTGATGTTAGGAAATAAGTCAAAGATTGTGTTTAGTTGTTTTTACTATTTTTATTCAGTGTTATATTTAGTAAAGAGTTATCATATTTCCTTGTTTGCCCTTGCTCTCTCTATAAAAGAGGGCCAAGTACTCTTCTGATTTAATAAAAATCATTATCCCAAAATCTCCACATGGTATTAGAGCTACCAGTCTTGGCACCTCTACTCTTAACGTGTGAATCCAGGAGAAAGCGAGAAGAGATCACGCACAAGGTGGCCCAACCTTGTGTCTCTTACGTTCATCAGAGTCTTGTGTTTGAGGCATATTCGTCGACTTGTGAGTTCTCTTAAAGAACTCCTTGAAGGACCTTGGTGCTTTACAGCCCAAGGAGTCAAGAAGGGAACTTTGGTGGATGGTTTCCTTTACGTATCCAGTGCATTGTGGAGAGTGTATAAGTAGAGGAAGGCCTGTTCGTCGAGGAGGATGGTTGGAAACAAGACAAAAGGAAATGTTATAGTTTAAGGCACGATAGGTTTCAGGGTGCCTCGAACTGTATTTTATGGGTGTGGGCTTTCAAGATCTTCGTAGGTGGCTGAGACAAGTTGCATGTCCTACTCAAGGAGGAGCCCGACTCCAAGGACTCAACAAAGAAGTTGGAGAAAATCTATCATGTTATATAAAGACAAGACAATTGCTCCAATAATCATGACTTTAAAGGTTGCCAGAGAAGCAACGATTATGGATGTGGCAAGAGGATTCACAATTGCATCAAAATAAGATGGTGGAGCATCTAGTTGCACCATCAACGAGACAAGTTGAGCAAGTCATCGTCCTCTTGACGTCGATTTGTGGGGGAGTGAGGAATAAAAAGTCACGTGGCATGACAATCGATCAAGGTGGGCCGCTAGCCCTAGTTGGAGTCCTAAGGATCCAGTTTAGTTTGCTATTTTTAGTATGGTAATGTCTTTTAGTCAAGTTGTTAAGAGGATTTGATATTTCCTAATGTTAGGAGTTTGGTTGATTTGTTTCTTGTTTTTAGAGAATAGGATTAGCTCTCTATGTAAAGAGAGGCTTTATGTAGTTCTCTTTAGTTAATGCAATATTCTTTCCAATAATGTCAATTCCCTCTCTCTTCCTCATCTCTTCTCTACCGTCAACCTCTCTCTCTCTTCTTTATTGCCCTCCACGTCCATGCATGGACTATCCTACGTGCGCAAGGCCTGCTCCACACTGCTTCAATTCTCAACATGATATCAGAGCGACCAATTCTGGTGGTCTAGGGTTCAGAGAAGTAGTTCCAGAGGGGAGAGGCTCTTTGGTGGCACCACCGGTCTCTGGCAAGCTATTGGAGAAGCTCTCTCCTCTCCCAACCTCTCTCCTCGTCGTTTTCTTCTGTTCTTCTACTGCTGTTACTCTCACCGTCGTCGGAGAAAAAAAGCGCCACTGGAGAGAGACCATTATGGGGGTGGTCGTCAGGGCCCCAACCTCCATACCCACCACCTTCGAAGGTCACTGGACCAGACACACTCTAACAACAACCCTTCTTCGTTTGACATCACCCAAAAATGATGGTTGACTGGATCTCAGGTTTGGCCTGTCAAACCTCACTTGATCGAGAATCCAAGGGTACCGGAACGGGCTACTAGATTGAGGTAGTTTGAGCAACCATCGACTAGTGGAGTGGCCACTAGTGAGCCCAACGGCTTTAGTGCTGATGGTGATAGGAGGTGCTCGAAACCTTATTTTGAGGCCTTTTCCCTTGATCGAACGGAGGTCTAGGGGTCTCATTGGAACCCTAGAGAAGTCATCACGAGTTTGGAGGCAAACCTTAGCATCGGCTCCTTGCCGGAGCACCGCCATGCTGTCGAAGTGCCTTCTGAAGTCCCTTGGACCGCCAACGAGGGTTTAACGGGGTTAGGACTGCCATGTGTGGACAATCTCATCTCATGTGGGAAGCACCCAATTGGCCCCACGAAGTGGGTTGGTGTCTAGCATTGAAATGACTTGCGTTTTTAGCCCAAGGCAACTTGAAGAAGAAGAAAGACAACTAATTGGATGAAAAGAGTTAATCTCATTAGAAACCCTAGGCCCTCTTTATATAGAGAGACTGTAGAGTCAAAAGTACATAAATATCCCTGAGGGACAAGGACTATCATAGCCTTTACAAGAAGAGGAAAAATAAAAAGCTAATATGTACTAACACTCCCCCTTAAGCTAGAGCGTAGATATCTATCATGCTCAGCTTGGACATACAAGAATCAAATGAAGATCTGGCCAAGGGCTTAGTGAAAATATCTGCAGTCTGCTCCTCAGATGCAACCGAAGTGGAATATAGTAGCCCTTTCTGAATAATGTCCCTGGTATAATGACAATCAACCTCAGCATGCTTCGTCCTCTCGTGAAATGTTGGGTGGTTAGCAATGAAGGTGGCTGCTCTATTATTGCATCGCATCTCCATGGGGCTAGAAAACAACACCTGTTGATCAATAAGTAAGGATCTGATCCACATCATCTTAGCAGTCGTCTGAGCCATAGCTCTGTACTCAGACTGGACATTGGATCTCACAATTGTGCCCTGTTTCTTGCTCCTACATGTGATCAAATTCCTTGCTAAGAAGGTGTAGAACCTAGTAGTGGATTTGCGATTCACATGACATCTAGTATAGTTTGCATCAGAGTAGCCAACAACGTCATAGAAGGCCTCTTGGAGAAGAAAAGACCCTTCCTAGGAGCCTTCTTGACATATCTAAGTACCATCAATGCCGCATCCCAATGCTGACGTGTTGGCTTGGCCATGAACTGACTTAATCTCCCAATTGCAAAGGAGATATCTGGCCTTGTGATAGTTAGATACAACAACTTGCCCACAAGTTATCTGTACTGTCTACTGTCTACCACCTATGCATCTTCATCATATAGTAGCATCTTGGGGTCCATAGGAATATTGGCTTCCTTGGCCCCAAGCATACCAACCTCCTGCAGGATATCTAAAGGATACTTCCTCTGAGACAAGACCACACCCTTCTTGCTGGGAACGACTTGAATACCAAGGAAATACTGCAGAGCCCCCAAGTCCTTCATGTCAAATTGCTATGCAAGGATGCGCTTAACCTCAACAATGCCTTGCTCATCATCTCCTGTGATAATCAAATCGTCAACATAAACAAGAAGTATCACAGTACCTCGTGTAGTCCTCTTGATAAAGAATGAAAAATTAGCTGTCGATCCTGAATCCAGCTACCTCAACAACTTGTGACAACCTTTGAAACCAGGCTCTGGGACTGTTTGAGGTCATATATAGCCTTTCGTAATCGGCATACACACTCCCCCTCACTCTCAAATCGAGGTGGCTGTTGCATATAGACTTCCTCTTGGAGATCACCGTAAAGGAAGGCATTTTTGACATCTAGTTGATGCAAGTGCCAATCTAACTAAATTGCCACTGCAACCAATACTCGGATTGTGAAAAGCCTGGCAACTGGTGAGAAGGTGTAAACGAAGTCCATCCCATAAGTTTGGGTGAACCCCTTTGCCACGAGGCGGGCTTTGTACCTAGCAACACCACCATTAGGATTGAACTTCACAGTAAATACCCACCGGCATCCGAGTGCAGCACCATTAGGAAGTAGAGTTAAGCTCCCAAGTCCCACAACCTCCAAGAGCGACCATCTCATCCTCTATGGCTGCCCGCCATTTTGGATCAAGCATGACTTCACGGTGAGTAGTTGGAATCTGCATAGTTGCTAATGCCTGAGTTAATCTAGCAAATCCAGGAGTTAGACTGTCAGTAGTAAGTGCTCCTGCCGTGGGATAAGTGGAGTAGGTCCATGGTCGCTTCCGAATGGCCATCGGAAGATCAAGATCATTGCTTGGCACATGACATGTCCTGTCCTTATGACCGTCACATGGCAAACATACGTTGGTGTCTAAAGGACTCACCTGAGAAGCCAATGGTGAAGGTGAGAGTGGGGGTCCCTGATAAGTAGTATGAGGGTGAACATATGTCTAGAGTGGCCTGTCAGGTGTGGAAAGGGATGCATAGTAGGAGGTAGTGGTGGTGTAGTAGGGTCAGGAATCTCAGGAAAGCTCCCAAAGCGAATGAGAGTATATGGCATAGGTGTCATATTACCCTCAGGAGGCATTTCAACTGCCATCACAGAAAAAAAAGTTACAGCCTCATGAAAGGTAACATCCGCAGAAACATAGTGCCGAGAAGTAAGTGGATCAAAACAACGATACCCCTTTTGTGCCCGGGTATACCCTAGAAAGACGCACTTAACTGCTCTCGGTGCAAGTTTATCCTGATCCGGTCCCAACAAATGGACAAAGGCAACACAATTAAAAGTCCGAGGGGTGATGTGAAACAGGAGAGATCATGATACATGACCTGAAGAGAAATCCGTTCATGTAATGCAGCATTGGGCATCCGATTAATAAAAAAACATACAGTTAAAATAGCATCACCCCACTAAAGAGATGGGATCGAATGTTGAATCAATAAAGTGTGGGCAACATCAAGAATATGACGATGTTTCCTTTTAACAACACCATTTTGCTGAGAGGTACGAGGACATGTCTCATGGATAATGTCACAAGTAGAAAAGAAACTACGCAAACACTGAGTACAAAACTCTAAGGCATTATCAGAACGAAAGCACTTCACCAAACATGAATGTTGAGTTTTTATTTCCTTGACAAAGTTTTCAATAATTTGTCCCATCAGACTTATTTTTCAAGAGAAACATCTAAGAAATACGAAAAAAATCATCAATTAAAACAAGATAATATTTGTTCCCAAGTCAATCAGGAATATGACTGGGACCCCACACGTCCATATGAATCAGATCAAATGCAGCAACAGATGAAACAGAGGAAGAGCTGGAGAAACTAGTCCTATGTGCTTGCCAAGCTGACAAGCATCACAGGTGAGAGCAGTGGTGGAGGGGATGTGTGGTAGAACATGTCTGAGGTGATGAATGGGTAGATGGCCAAGGTGGTGGTGCCATTGGAGAGGAGATCCAGCAGAAGCAAGGCCTTAAGTAGGTGAGGTAGCAAAAGCAGTACGACTTAGACGATACACTCCATGTTCTTCACGCCCTTCACCAATCGTCTTCCCAGTGAATTTGTCCTGCAAGACACAAGAGGACGCATAAAAAATAGCTCGGCGGTTCAGATCTCTAGTGATACTGCTAATAGACAATAAACTCAAAGGAAAATCAGACACATAATAAACATCTGCTAGCCTTAAGGTAGAAGATAAAGACATATCTCTCTTGCCAACAAGTAGCGAGTGTCTCCCATCAGCTACTTGTACTGTCCTAACAGGTGGAATAGGTGCTAATTGAGAGAAAGAGCCTCTGTCGCCACATTGGTGCTTAGATGTACCAGAATCAATCAACCACTCACCAGAAGACAAAAGGGATGACATACTAGTCATAGGTGTCTGACGAGGTAGCCATAGCTGTAGTGTCAGGAGCCTGAGAGATAGTAGCCTGAGTCAAATAAGCAATCTACTGCTGCAAATTTTCAATCTCAGTACTCAAAGAGCTAATATCAGAGGTAGGAAGAGCTGAATTTGAGATCTCAGCTGCCTGATTGGCCACAGGTGGTCTATCATGCTTCTGCCAACATGTAACCTCAGAGTGACCAAGTCTGCCACAGTAAGTACACGGGGTCTTAGTGCGTGTACTAGAAGAACGTCTATGTTCACGACCTCGTGCAAGATAAGTGGTACTCCTGCCATGTCCAGGAATCGCAGCCAGCGCAGACGGCTGAGTAGTAAAGTTAGGAGCAGGAGTGCGTACTGTAACTGCTGAGTTTACTATATGCTTCCTCCAGGGTAGGAAGTTCAGGAGCAGTGGGAATCTAATCTCTGGCTACAGTATATTCAGGTCCAAGGCCAACCAGGAAAAGGGAGACAGCCAACTGTCTCCTGAAACTCCTCCATGACTCACAGGTACACCTTGGTAGGTAGGAGTAGTGCCTCTCCAGCATTCCCTTCATAAGGGAGTAATACTGTGACAGTGTACATCCCTCCTGATGCAGATAGAAAAGGTCGTAAAAGACTTGGAAAACTCTTACGGAGTTCTTGGCGTGTGAATAGGTATCACACAAAGATTCCCACATCTCCTTTGCTGTAGTATAATACATGATCTCATCTCTTATTAAGGGAATAACTGTTTGCATCAGCGATGCACAAACCGTGGCATTATCACTATCCCAGTTGACATTTGTGCCAGTATTGTTCTCAGGCTCCAGATTTGCAAGGATATGACTCTTTTTATGACCCTTGATGATCCTAAGAAAGGTTTAGGACCACCGCAGGTAGTTGATCTCATCCAACTTAACAACATGACTAAAGAACGGGTTTTTGAGTACCTTGGTGTCTGAAATAGAGCCTGAAGACACCTCGAACTGATCATCTAAAGCCATCTTCTCAATACTTTGAAAACCAATAGATTCAGATTTGCATTGTTGATAAGAGGCTTCCTTAGACAAATGTTGGCCTCACTTGGGTGCAAGAACACCCAAGGAGGTCCTAAAGAGATCTAGCCTCCTTGCAACAAGAATAAGGACTGCAATCCCTAGATCAGGGCAAGGTGCCCCTCACGATTGCTGCATAGAGATTAGATGCCCCATGCACCACTTCAGCAGATGGTTGTGCCACTGATCGCTGCTGGTCGCAGCCACAGATGGCCGCCGCGGCGTTGAAGAGGTCTCCGCTGCTGGTTTGAAGCTGGTCTCTAGTGCTAGCACCTGCTGTAGAGCACCGCCGAGGGTCCTTGGATCGGCAGTGCCTTCGCCAGCTGCTGTAGCAGGTCGCAGTGCAGTCGCAGCACTGCTGCTAGGTTGATCGACCCTCGCCGGAGCGTCACTACGGTGGTTCAGCAACCCCTGCGTTGCTGCAGCCCCGTTGTAAGGGCTGAAGCGTGCCTTTGGAGCGTCGTCGGGGGTTGCTAGGGCTACTGCGTGTGGTTAGAGGGCCATCGGAGGCTGCTATCGCCGTCGAGGAAGGAAGAGAGGAGATTGGGATTTGGTGGTAGGGTTTAGGAGGCCATGATGGGTGGGATACCTAGAGCCACGATTTAGGACTGGTGCTCTGATACCAAATTAGATGAAAAGAGAAATCCTAGGCCCTCTATATATAGAGAAACCGTAGAGTCAAAAGTACATAAATATCCCTGAGGGACAAAGACTATCCTAGCCCTTACAATAAGAGGAAAAATAAAAAGCTAATATGTACTAACAATAGCCATGAAGAAGAAGAAGAAGAAGAAGAAGAAGAAGAAAGACAAGTAAACACAATCTTTGATTTATTTCCTACTAGCCATGAAGGGGCAAGTTTTGGTTGTGATTTCTCACGTATCCAATGGTTTATGCGGGGTGTACAAGTAGAAACATGACAAGTTGGTGCAGATGTTGAAGTCGAATATTTTTCTACAACTGTCGAAAAATGTTGATCCAAGTCTTTACTGTCTCCCGCTCCTTGACTTGCAGGGAGTGCTAGCAAATAAATCAAAGATTGTGTTTAGTTGTCTTTACTATTTTTAGTCAATGTTATATTTTGTAAAGAGTTGTCATGTTTCCTTGTTTACCCTTCACCTCTCTCGTTAAAAGAGGGCCAATGGTTCCTCTTCTAATTTAATAAAAATCATTCTCCTAAAATCTCTACAATGTTAATGAAAACAAACACTAGCTGCTAGTGGGCACTGGGACATGTGAGGCTTGTGCACTAGTTGTTTTTCCCTTCACAAGGGCTTTCCCACATAATCTTGTGTCTTTGTGTCTATTCATCATGGTATTATAGCAGGTTTATTCTTGCTCTAGTGATCATAATAGAAACCCTCTCTGTATTGATTGCGTGTGGAAGGTTTCAATGCAAGTCATTGCTAACTAAATAGTCTCCAGTCTTTGTCGAGGCTCTTCAACTTTGCTTCAAGTGCAACAATGATAATCAACTATGGCTAGGGTTCCTCTGGTGTCCACCATGGACTAGTAGTAAGGCTGGCAACCAGCAACACTGTTGCCCGCCAAGGGGTGGTCTGTGCACTACCTAGCCACCTAGAATAGTGCTCAGATGGCATTGTTCCACGCCATAGAAGGACTGTGGCATTGTTAGGCTCTGTTCTAATGCCGGTGGTGCTTTATAGCAACTCCTATATCCTGTTGCACCTTCACTGAGGTGTTGGGTGCTGGACCCTAACTTCGTTCGGGTCGTTTCACAATTGGTGGAGGTTCAGTCTCATGCTTATTTTCGATCTCACATATAGTCTCATATAATGTCGAACTAATTAACAAATCTTATGTTGTTGAGCAAAAAAGGGTCATAAGATCCAATTACCCCCTTAACTACAATGGACAACTTTAACTAAGATGCTTCTAGTTTGATTTTCCCTTGATTAGTTGGTTCTTTTACTTTCTAGGTTTTAGAGCAAATACTCAGGGTACTAATCAAGTTTGTCAAGGATTTGAAGTTTCATCACCAACATCAATATGTAAGCTATCTTTTATTAGTCTGCTAAATCAAAATAAATTAGCTAAAAAAATGGCCATCAAATAACTAGCTAGTTCTCCTTTGATATGTTAGTTTTCTTAAGTTGATCTCTCATCATTTTCTCTTGTCAATACCCTTGTCTCTGGTAGGATGACTTGCGCAAAGATTGGCTTTGCAAGAGATGCGAAACTATGAATGCTAAATTGAGGTTTGTTCATGTATCCTAGATGTTTATTTGTTTGCATTATTTGCACAAATAAGTTATTAAAGTTGGTTTTAGTTCATAAATTTTTTTCTTGTGCTTGCATTTTCTTCGAAATGTATGATAAGAAGTATCTTGGCATATTGCATACACATAGATTTTCTGAGCCAATCTCAATTTTTTTCTGCCACGTAGCCTATGTTATGCAGCCAAACATTTCATGGTAACTAGTGTAGTTGCTTTTCTATGTCTAAATAATCTTCAACCTAGAATGCTTTACTGGTCTCTTAGACTAAGTACTGATTTAAGTGCTGCTCACGTACCATGCTTGAAGCAAGCAGGTACTTAGAATTGAATTTAAACCATATTATTTATAATTGCATTTATGAGAGGGTGTGGGTCAACTACTTATTCTTGTGAAGAACAATCATACAGACTACAGCGGTCTCTTCTCTTGTGGAAAATGATTCAAGCCATACAGATTACGTATGGTGTCTTTTGTGTGAATTATGGTGAACGGCCATGTCGATGGCATGGAGATGGATGGTTTTTAATGTTGTAATATTCCAAAACCAGTGCAGCGAGCCTCCCCTTAAGTTGCGAGTGACACTGTATGCCTGGAGGTTTTTAGTGTCTAAAGAAGATAAATTATTGATGGTGAAGAAATAGCTTGCTTTGTGCTGCCCTTGGGGAGGTGTCATATGTGTGTGTATCTCTATGTATGTATGTAATAAGTTATGTATGAATTTTGATTATTCCATTGAAATACTAATTAGTACATGGTATACCATGGGTTATCATGTACAATGGAGCATGACCCCTTACCACAGATGCTTGATTGAATGGGTCCCTTGGTATAATTAGGATGATGTACAATGATCAAGCCCTGTATGCTTGAGAAAAGTAGTCAAAGATCTGAATGATTTGTGGGATTTACATTATTGATTGAATAAAACCATCTCAATAGGTGACTGAGATCTGATCAAAGCTTCTAGTTCGAGAAATGATGGCAATCTTCTCAATAAGTTGCTGTCTGATTTGGGTGCTACAATGATGATTTGGAGTTGTCACGAGTCAAGTGGTTGACTTGATAAAAATAGAGTTAATGGACGTTCTTCTTTAGTATCTAACCTAGAGAAGGTCAATTCTTTAACCCGAGGCAAGCATGCATCTTTTTGTTTAAGTATGTACATTTGGATAGACATGGTTCATGTCTTTACCTTAGGATTCCATACTGGAAGGTTGGAATGTGTATCATATAGAGGAGACGAGATTTCTCAAAGGATCCAAGTAAATTTAATGGTTAATTGGAAGATAGAGTTCATGCAAGTATGTTGGGATTCATACATGGTCATAGAGTTTTTATTAGGCTTGTCACATGATGTAAGAACAAAGTAGTCCTTTAGAGAAAGGAAGTGGTGTTGGTTCTCCTTCCATCAAAATGATGAGATTCCAGGCTTGTGCAACCCTTGGGTAGACGAATTAAATGGGAATTAATGTTAAGGTTACATAGTCTTTGGTATGTAAGCATGTTTGTAGATATCCTTAAGCTTGATATTAGCATAATGAAACTAATAATGACATCAGGTATTCTACACTATTGAAGGATTCAAAGTTAATTAGTTTGTTAAAGGCCATAATCAAACCAAAAGAATTTGATTGATCCACCTGGATAATTAAGATGGTTTAATTGGGCTTTGGATGCAATAAATTGTTTAATTAAATAAGCATTAACCGTGTTGTTCTTATTGCTTCATTTTAGATCCTAAAAGGATACCCTGGATATTGCATCACGCTGCCCAATTTGCATGGATCACAAATTGATCCCAAGAGTCCTGGACATGTTAGTTTTCTTTACCTTGTAATCAGATTAGGGTTGAACTCTGGGAGGCATTGTGTCAAGCTGCCTAATCTACAAACAGAAGACCTTGACTTGGGGTTATATGATAACCCCATCTTTTGAGCAAAATATACTTGGAGGTCCATGAGTGGTGTGGAGTCAAAGATAGACCGCTTCTTGTGTTCTGTTGAGATGGTAGAGCTCTTCCAATTGGCAGAAATCCTAGTCCAGACTAGGCCTTTTTTGGATCACACTTGGCTCCTATAGTCTTCCAATGAAGGGACATATGTTTCATCTTCAAATTTGATAAATCATGGAATCTTGAGCTTGGGTTAAGAGATATGGTCAAGGAGAAATGGCTGCATCATTTGCTATGACAACTTTGGCAAATAGATTACAACATTTGAGATGTCATCTCATTACATTCAAGAAGGAGCTTCGGGAAAGAAGAGAAAAAAATAGAACTAATGCTTTGCAAGGGGTGACTAGAGATGAGAGATCTCACCTTGTTAGAACAAGAGAGGAAAAAACTTATGGAGGTGGTCTAATAGGAGGATTTGAAGAGAGAGATGGATTGGCATCAGCAATCTAGGCAGCTATGGTTAAAGGAGGGTGACTCCAACATGTGCTTTTTCCACTTGATTGCTAGTTTGAGGAGGGTGTCCAATCTTATTGATTCCTTGCAGATGGATGGGCATTCACTCACTGGGAGGGCACATATTGTGGATGCTTTGAAGAATCATTTTTGAGATTTCTCCAGATGCAGAGATCTAGAATTATGGGAGTGGTTTGATGCTGATATTCCAGTTTTGGGTGATGATATGTTAGTGAAGCTAATGGAATAGATAACATGTAGACTTAGTTTTATTTTCACATTGATTTGTAAGGGTTAAGAGATATGGTCAAGGAGAAATGGCTGCATCATTTGCTATGACAACTTTGGCAAATAGATTACAACATTTGAGATGTCATCTCATTACATTCAAGAAGGAGCTTCGGGAAAGAAGAGAAAAAAATAGAACTAATGCTTTGCAAGGGGTGACTAGAGATGAGAGATCTCACCTTGTTAGAACAAGAGAGGAAAAAACTTATGGAGGTGGTCTAATAGGAGGATTTGAAGAGAGAGATGGATTGGCATCAGCAATCTAGGCAGCTATGGTTAAAGGAGGGTGACTCCAACATGTGCTTTTTCCACTTGATTGCTAGTTTGAGGAGGGTGTCCAATCTTATTGATTCCTTGCAGATGGATGGGCATTCACTCACTGGGAGGGCACATATTGTGGATGCTTTGAAGAATCATTTTTGAGATTTCTCCAGATGCAGAGATCTAGAATTATGGGAGTGGTTTGATGCTGATATTCCAGTTTTGGGTGATGATATGTTAGTGAAGCTAATGGAATAGATAACATGTAGACTTAGTTTTATTTTCACATTGATTTGTAAGGGTGTTGTACTGTTCTTTTGGAGTTTGTTGATGCCTCGTCCTACATAAAAATTGGGGAGAAGCTTTGCGAGCTTATAAGTGGCATGATTGCTCGCGTTGGGGAAGAATACGTGATCCAAGTCGTTAGTGACAATGCATCCAATTATGTTCTTGTTTGTAATAGATCTCTACTTATTTTAACGTATGCATTTTCTTTACCAATGTAAACATTGTAAAGTATTAAAAGCATTGTTTCTCTTTTTCATAGGTAAGTTACTAGAGGCTAAGCATCCTCAAGTTTATTGGACTCCTTGTGCCGCACATTGCATCGACCTAATGTTGGAGGATTTTGGCAAGTTAGGGGATGTAAAGAAAACCCTCAAGAATGTAATGCAATTGAGTAGCTACATATACATGCATCCTTTGATCTTAAATTTAATGAGGTAGTTCACAAGTGGAGAGTTATTGAGGCCTGCAGTGACAAGATTCACTACATCTTTCCTTTGTAGAATATTCATAGGCAAGAGGCAAATTTAAGGAAGATGTTCGCTTCAGATAAGTGGATCACTTCTAAAAATGCAAAAGAAGAGAAGGAAAAGAAAGTAGTAACAATCATTATGATGCCTTTCTTTTGGACCAATATCGTTTATATTTTTAAGGTGACGTCTCCTCTTGTAAGAGTACTTCACATTGTTGACTCAGAGAAGATGCTTGCATTGGGATATATATATATATATGAAGCAATGGATAGAGCTAAGGAAGCTATCATGAAGGCTTTCAATAACAATGTTGAGAAGTTTGGGCCTATCTGTGAAATCATGGATTAGAGGTGGGAATGCCAGCTTCATAGGTTTCTACATACAGCATGATATTTCTTGAATCCTGAAGTTTCTTATGAAAATCAGAATCTAGATTTTGATTTAGAGGTTATGAATGGATTCTACATTATCTTAGCAAGATCAGAGCCTGGACAAAATAACATGTGAAATTTTCATTTATACAAATGCACAAGGATTTTTTGGAACCCCTATGGCTATTAGATATAGGAAGACTATTACCCCATGTACTCAAGTGGTATAATTTTTTTTTATAGTACCATTACAAATCTCCGGTGCTTATCATATAACTTTTTTTTATAGTGGAGTGGTGGAATCTCTTTGGTGGTTCTGTACCAAACTTGGTAAAATTGGCATTGAAGGTGCTAGGTCTTGTAGTGCCTCGTGATGTGAAAGTAATTGGAGTGTATTTGAAAATGTAAGTTATAAACTACATCATAATAAATTGGATGAAATGAGATGAATCTATTATTGAGTCATACCTCTTCTTATATAGTGAATAGATGGGAAAGTTGCGGTACAACACCAACAAGAAACAAATAATAACCTAGAGTCTCTCATACAAATAATATGCATTGCATTAATTTTATTAAGTAAATTTATATTAATTCTTTTACTTTGGTAATCTATATAGGTTTACTCAAAGAAGAGAAATCCATTGGCTTAACAAAAATTGAATGATCTTGTATTTGTTAAGTACAATGAAGCTTTGACGGATAGATATGATGATATGGATTATGTTGATTCCATTTCCCTCAAAGAGATTGATGATTCAGAGGAGTGGCTGTTAGGGAGAATGAAGAAAGATAAGGAAAATGCAGTGGATTATCTTGTGTTTAGTGATGATGATCTCACTTGGGACATGGTTGAGAGTGCATTGAGCATTAACGAACAGGTCACTTCTCGACGTACTTGTGCTATTGCAAAGAAAATGCTCCTAAGTATGCTAAGGGAAAAAGAAAAGCTCCAATAACCATGGAAGAAGAGGAAGAGGATTTGAAGAAGTTGCTAGTGACAATGATGACGATGATGAATTCAATCTTGAAGATGACTCTGACGAGTGATGCGTTATATCATTTGAGATTTTTCACTTCAATGACAATTTTATTTTTTTCTACCTTGATTAGTTGAGGATTTTCTTTCTTTACTATTTAGAATTATGTAAAATGATTTTTTACAATACAGTTCTTATGCTTTTCTTTTACTTAAGTCTAAAATATTATTATTAGAAATGTTTTTATAAACTTGTTGCAATTACTAAGAGTTATTGAGGTATAGATATGCAAAAAAAAAAGAAAAAATGGTTGACTCAATTCACTCGGTTGTCGCCTTTTTGTCGCCTCTTGCCTCGGGCGATTATGGGTCTTGTCGGCTTGGTATTGCCTTTCGCATTGACAGTATTGGTGGCCAGGGAAGAGCTTATTCCTTAATTACCTTAGAGGTGAAGATCTTGGTTCAAGGCACCACCATCAAGTTGATGGTGGCCTCGAGCTATATCCTGTTGGCGCGTTCCTTTAGGGTTTTCATTAGTGGTCAAGAGGAACTACATATTCTCATTGACAAAGCTCCTAATGTGCGTGAAGGAGCAAAGATGAAGAAGTGGAAGAAAGAAAACTTTCTTGTCATGAACTGGTTGATGAACTCCATTGACCAGTCAATTACAACTAACATGCTCTGAAGGATATTTGGGACACGCTTGAGAGACGCTTCTTAAAGAAGACTAATAATGGCAAACTAACAAATATTTATTGGCACACATGGAATACTAATTAGGAGGATCTACCCCTGGATAAGTATTTCATAGTAATGGAAGGCTTATTTGAAGAACTTGGAGTATTACAACCGGTTTGCTGTGAGAAGTAAATTGAGATCTGTGCACAGTGGCAGGCATACAGATTTCTAAGGGGTTTGAACCCTAGATATCAATCAGCATGTGACCAGATGCTTATGTTTGATGATGGACTCGACCTCGAGTCTATTTATAGCAGTCTTCAAAAACTTCAGGTTGCTGAGTCTATCATGTTGACTTAGACTTCTATAGAATCCTCAGCCTTGGCCACCGTTGGAGGTGGTGCAAGATGTAGGTGAGGAAAAGTTTGCGATTGTGGTAAGGGCTTTCCACCTTGTCCCTACTGTACTTGAACCAACCATCCATCTGATAAGTGTTGGGATAAATTTAGGTGATTAGCATCGGCACACAAGCCTTCATTGACTCTTGAGAATGCGCCACTCACGATTGCGGTGCTAAAGCGTCCATGTTCTCTCCTGAAGATTGGAGAAACATCTACTTCGACTACCATGGTAACTACTGTAGAAGTTGTCAAAGGACCTTTTGCTACTCCAAGCTTTAATGGCCCTGAAATTGAAGATTTGGTCGTTCTTCTTCGTTGAAGACGACGAAGAGTGGTGGGGCGATTAAGCCTCATCGTAACTTTTCTACAAGTTCGACTCCTCTCCTCTCCAGGAGTCCAACTTGGAGGAGAGTGTTAAAGTCACATAAATAAGTCACGTGACAGTGCATGCGTATATGTGTGCGTGAGAGCAAGTGGATCTTCCACGAGATCTCACGTGAGATGTTGGTTGGCCAATTGTGGCAAATTTGTTAAGGATTATTTGTTATGTTTGTCAAGTTGTCAAGTTATGTTGTTTAGGAAAGTTGCCAAGAGTCCAATTTGTATTAGGTTTCATTGAGTTCCAATTTACTTTATTTATCCAATTTGTTAAGGTAATTGGATTTCTATAAAAGAGACCAATACACCAAGTTGTTTTCTTGAGTTCCACAATAAAAATTTCTCCAATTCTCACAAGGACTCCAATTCTCAATTTGTTCAGGTCATATCTGTTGATGACCTCTATACACATTTATACAAGTGCCTGCTATAAACATCCGAATTTGTTCACAGGGTGCTGGAACTAATTCTTCTGCGAGACACATACACTAAAGATTCAGTACCTGCTCTCCATAGAATCAGGTATGCTAAGTGAAATTTACATTTGTAGAGTTGTTTGCCTATTTTGAAGACAATTTCAATTATGAAATATTTTCTTACTCAAGCTATATGCCTTTCTAGGAAGTATCTTTTAGAGGCTACAGAAGAGGCTTCAAGTGCATACAACAAAGCGGTAAGTTTTTTCAGTGTAATATTTTATAATAATTTTCTACGTAGATGCTATTGTAAACTTGTGAACATACACAATCGTGATAGTCATCTCAATATTTACAAAAATGTCCCGAAGAAGTTGCTATAGGTTACGCAAATCTTATCTCACCTCCATTCCTCTCCTTTTCTAACTTTGTAGCTCCCTCCCGTCTTTCTTAAATCCTCCCTGCTCCTCCTTTACTTTATCTCCTGTCCACATTTTCACCACTTTGCTCTCTTCTCCTCTTCTTTCATCATTGATAAGGTCTAAATAATGATTTTCTGGAGTGAGTTAGGGTTAAACACAGGGAGGCACAATGTTAAGTTTATTTGCACAGGATTTTCACTTATTTCTTTTTGTCTTTTTTATGTAATGAGAAAGAGAGATGAGATCATGGGTTTAACAACAAATATAAAAAAAGAGAAGGTGAGGTGTATAGCATATAAACAAATCATCTTCCTTAATAAAAACAGTATCTATTACAATGATGAAAAATGGAAAGAACAATAAAGTAGAGAAAGGGAGATTAGGAAGAAGGGATGGTGGAGCAATGGCCAACTAAAGTTGTAGCCGTTTGGAAGAAGCTGAGGAGAGAGCTGGAGAGAGGAGGGTGAGGAGAGCATGTTGACGTGAAGAATGGGAAGGAGAGGAGGACAACTAGGGAGCTGGTGAGGTAGAGGGGTTCTAACCTAAGGGAAGAAGGTGGTGAGATCCTACTCTGATGGAGGAAAGAGGGCGAGGTCAACCATGGAGGAAGTGGAGGTAATGGTGAGAGAATGGAGGTGAAGAGATGGATGAAGAGATGATTTAAGTGGATGGGGTCTTAGGCTTTTTATAGAGAATGCAACTTAATGTGAGCGTTAGGATTGGGTGGAGGGCTAGAATGTGTTGATCAACCTAAGTTTGAACTAGGCCATAGGATTGGGATCTAAGGGTGGAGAAATGAGGCAAGGGTGGATGGCCATGGAACACTATAGAATAGCCTAGAGTGGTTGGCCAAGAGAGGGTGAATGTGGACCTTAGATGGAAGGTTGGATGGTGGAGATGTGGTCCTATCTTAAGCTGGCTAGGAGGGTTTTTAGGAGATAGGTTAGGGTTAGGTTTTAAGGTAGGAATCTTGGTTATCTAGTGAAGAATCACCGGTGGAAAATAGGCCTTGGTGGCCAGCCATGAGAGGGCTCTAGATATGGTGTATGGCTGGCCACATAGCTTAGGTTTTACTAAAAATAGTGTGGAAGTGAGGGCCCTTGGATGGTGTGTGTGTGGTCTAGATCAAGTGGGTTTTGGGTTACTAAATTTAGGTAGAGGATTAGTGGCCTTAGATTGGAAGATCAATGGTGGAATGGGTTGTCTAGATTGGGTTTAGGACAAGGTAAAATGGAGGCTAAGTGGTAGAGAGATTTAGGTCTTGGTAAGTGTCCCTCTTGTCTCTTTATTCCTTGAAGTTATCTTTATTCTTCTTTAATCTCTCTTTTTTTCTTCCTTATTCGGCTTCTTGATAATTGCTTCTCCTCCAACTGGTTACTTGACAACTCTTCATATTATTCCTTTATCTTATTCAATTCTTGCATTATTAACATAATACCATAACAAGCACAAATTATATACAAAAAGAATGCATGGCCTAATTATGGTATTTATTGACTAAATGATTGTTTTTACTTGGGAATTTACCCTAGATTAACCATGATAGAAACATAAATTAGGTTATTATTAATCATCTCTAGAGAAACACCTCCACTGCAAGAACTTAACCTTCCATGCTAATAGCTCTAGCCATGAAAAAGATCCTTCAATCCTCCGTAATTGTCACCATTGGCATTGACATCATGCCCCATCCATTGTTCACTTGTAACTCCATACCATCCTCTCCCTTTAGCAACAAGGATTGATTGGCTAGTGTGTCACTGGTGGCACCAATGCAGATGAGATTCCTTCTTAGGAGTGGTTATGCAACATTAATGACTTCGGGCAACTATGGAGTCAGAGCATAACTCAAAATGGGTTAAAAGGGATGTTAGGTAAAGGTGCTCGATTTTATTGTTGTACTACATATCGAAAATTGCACCATGCAACAAGGACTTAGCAAGGGGAATACCTTAAACATGCTAGAGTGGGTAGGGAGTAGAGTTACCTTATGCTAGACATTGCACTGGACTTGTTGCCCATAAAGATGACCCATTTTTTAAATTTTGTGGTTTTTTGTTTTTTGGGTTCTTGTGATATTTTTATATATATTGTGAGACTAAATGAATGCATTAACCTCCAAAAGAAGCCTTAATCCCTCTTTTATATGAAAGAGGACTGGGTAGATTAGACAAGTACTTTACAAGAAAATAACAAATATCAAGTACATCTTAACAATCTCCCTCAAGTCGGGGTTTATATGTCAATGAGGCCCAACTTGCTACTGAGAAAATCATGGTGCTTCTTCAATGGTTCAGTGAGAATATCTGCTAACTGAAGCTTTGAAGAGATGTATGGGATATTAATCTTTCCATCTAAGACTATATTGCGTATAAAATGACAGTCAACTTCAATATGTTTAGTCCTCTCATGGAAAACTAGATTTGGTGCAATATAAGTAGTGGATTTGGCGTCACAGTAAAGTGGAATAGGCATGTTAACCTTTATCCCTAAGTCCTACAAGAAACTGATCATCCACATAATCTCATAGCTACCTGTGCCATTGATCTGTACTCTGCTTTCGCATTGGAATGAGTCATCACATTCTGCTTCTTGCTCATCCAAGAAACTATATTACCCTCCAGATATATAGCAAAACCTGATGTAGATCGTTTGTCCTCTATAGATCCCACATAGTTAGCATTTGAATAAGTTAGAAGATCAAGAGATGCACTCTCTATAGTACAAACCTCTACCTGGAGCCTTTGAGGTATCTTAGAATGAGATAAACCTCGCGTCAATGATTGTATCGTGGATTCTGCATAAATTGGCTGGCTCTACTAACAGTTAAACTAATATCAGGTTGTGTAATGGTCAGATATAGTAAGAGACCAACAATACTGAGGTATCTGTTGACATTCTCAAACAATGGATCAATATCATCTGTGCCATGACCAGACTGTAGCTCTACTTGTATCCCGTATGGCTTGGATCCAAGTAATTTAGTCTCCTCAAGAATATGAAAGTATATTGTCTTTGAGATAAATATAAGCTAGTTCCTTATCGGATGGCCTCAATCCCCAGGAAGTACTGAAGGTTACCTACATCCTTCGTGACAAAAGTGGACTGTAGAAATGCCTTCTTCTGCACTATCCCATTTGCATCATTACTAGGCAAGATCATGTCATTTACATAGACTGTCAAAATAACAACTTTCCAGGTACCACCATGCTTTGTCCTTCAGATAAAAATAAAGTGATCAATGGTAAATCGTTGAAACCCTATCTTCCTAATCTTTGAATTGAGCCTCTCAAACTAGGCTTGTGGACTCTATTTCAGGCCATAGATAGCCTTCGGTAATTAGTGCACAAGTTTCCCCCTGAACATCATATCATGGTGGTTGTCTCATGTACACCTCAACTAGATCTCCATATAAGAAGGCATTCTTAATATCAAGCTGGTATAAATGCCACTTCTGAACTACTACAATAGAGAGAATAATCCTGATGGAGGTAATGTGAGTAACATGCGAAAAAGTCTTAAGGTAATCCACTCCATATGTTTGGGTGAACCCTTTAGAAACTAGTCTGGCCTTGTACTTATCAACTGTCTCGTGGGATCTGTACTTTATGGTATATGCCCATCTGCAATGAACAACAGTAGCATCTTTAGGACATGACACAAGGTCCCATGTCTGTTTGGAGTGTAAAGCCTGCTTCTCCTCATCCATAGCAACTCTCCACTTAGGATCCTGAGATGTCTGGGTAAAATCTTTGGGAACTATGACAGTGGTAATCGCGGAGGCAAATTGTTTGTTCTTGTCCAGATAGGAAAGCGCAATGTATTGGGACATGGGGTGAAGAGTACATACACTGGTAGATCTTCTCTACACAAGCTCTTTATCCCCATCTGATTCGCTCCAATCTAGAGAGACATGATGCTGTATAGGCTTGTCTCCTTAGAAACTGACTGTGGTCTCTCGTAATAGATCTGTGTCTCCTGTATGGCAGCCTTTATAGATGGCCCTTCTTTTAAGAGGTTGAGAATCTTCTCAAAGAAACTCGCATTTGTAGTGACAACATCTCCTACGAATTGGATCATAGCATCTGTAGTCCTTTTGTATCCTAGAGTAATCAAGGAAGACACATGTCATTGCACGGGGGGCAAACTTATCCTGATATCCATGATTTTGGATAAAGTATGTGCATCCAAACACTCTCAAAGGTAGGGGGAACAACCTGCTACATTCTGGAACCTGATAAGGAATCTGATCATGAAGCACAGAAGATGGCACCCGATTAATCAAATATGCTGCTGCAAGTAGGGCATCACCCCAAAATTACTTAGGAACCTTCATGTAAGACAGTAAGGTCCTAGCAATATCATGGAGATATTGTAATTTGTGCTCAGCAATCCCATTGTGCTGGAAAGTATGAGCACACAACGTCTGGTGAATAATTCACATTGAATAGAAGGCCTATAAAACCTTGTGCATAAACTCGAGTGCATTATCGCTTCAGAAAACTCAAACTGTGGTATCATACTGAATCTACACTTCTAAAAGAAACTGTTGCACAATGGATGGAATCTTTTTGCGGGCCTTCATAAGAAAGACCCTGGTAAGGCGACTGTGTTCATCAATGAACACTGCAAAATATTTATGCCCGCTTGGAGTGGCAACTCTAGAAGGTCCCAAAACGTCATAATGTACTAGGGCAAAGTGTACTGTATTGACTCGATCTCTTCGAGGGTAACTACTCATGTGGTGCTTCTCTAGTTTATAGCCCTCGCACTTTAAAGTTAGGGAATCTGACAACTTTGGGTGCATCTGTCGCATTTGCTTCATTGAGGGATGCCTGAGTCTCTTATGCTACAACAATGGATCATGAGTAATGGGCATCTCTTGAGCAAACAAGGTGGGCGTGTCTAAGTAGTATAACCTATCTCTCTCTATTCCTCCTATAATATCTCTTGTTTGACGATCATGGAAGCAGCAGTGCTTCTCACCAAAGACAATTAGGCATCCAAGATCCCTGCAGATATGGCTCACAGACGAGATTCATAGGAAACTCGGGAGCGTAATATACCTTCTCAATCTTCATCTTGGGAGTTAAAGCTACATGCCCAATTGCAGTGATCGGAGAAGTAGCCCCATTGGCCACCCTCACATCTCGGATCCCTCGTGGAACTATAGGGTTTATCAAACTATCTCTGTCTCTTGTGAGATGAATAGAGGCATTAAAGTCAATTACCCATGTGCTCGTCTCCACAACTTCTTGGGCTGCGCATGCAAGCCTAATAGAATTTGAACTTGACTCTCTTTTTGGGTTAAACTTCTCTATCAAGGGTGAGAGAAGATTCATCACCAACCGAACTAGGCGTGAGAGAAGACTTATCATGCAAACCATGGTTCCAACTCCAGGAGAATGAGGACTACTAGAAGCGGTGGCCATTGTTGGCGACGCTGGCCCCCCAACAGCGACACAGCTAGCGTTGTTAGTCTGTCCAGCAGTGGCTGCAGCATCGCTATTGCTACTGATGATGGTGGCAGTGTCGTGGAAGTCGTCCTCACCACTGCCGTGTTCACGTTCCTTCGTCGAATCACCTCTGAGTTGGTTATTCAATCATCTTGTGGGTGGTTTTTTGGTGGCATATCAGAACATCGACCTAGGACTATTGCTCTGATACCATGTGAGACTAAATGGATGCATTAACCTCTAAAAGAAATCGTAGCCCCTCTTTTATATGAAAGAGGATTAGGTAAATTAAATAAGTACCTCGCGAGAAAATAAAAAGTATCAATTACATCCATAACTCAACATTTATATCTGTTCAGTTATATTTATGTTTGTAAGGAGTGCTGTGTTATTTTATTTTGTGTAGTGGGTCTATGATGTACTTTCCCACACTTATATAGAGGTGTAGGGACTTCTTGGCAACCTAAGGAAGTTTGTTTTCTTTAACTTGGTATCAGAGCCAAGGTTGAGGACTCCACCAAAAACAAAACCCTAACTCTACCTTAAGCCTTCTCACTGGAGCTATCGCCGCCACCGCCGGCGGCCACGTCGGCACCACACCACTGCCGCAACAACGGTAGCATCGATTGCTGTCAGTAGCTGCTCCAGCAATAGGCCAGCAGCAGGCCATCGTCGCTGCCAGCAGCAGCACTGGGCCACCGTTGCCGCCAACAGCAACAGCAGCGCATCGCCACCGCCATCGCCACCGCCAGCAGTAGCACCGACTGTCACCACTGCTGCAACCAACCCTTCATGCCAAACCAGGGTGCAGCACCACCTCAGCTCTTCGCATTGCTGCAGCGCCAGACCGGGGTGCAATTGGTTCCTCAGCGCCTCCCTCGTGCCACAGCACCTGGCTACGATGCTGTTGCCACCACTGCAGCCTGACCGGGGCACAATCGGTCCCTCGCACAGTAGCACCCTCGATGCTGCCGCCGCCAGTAGCCTGCTGCAACACTTGCACCGCCAGCAGCATGACCAGGATGCATCTCCCTCGGTGCTGCTCTCGGTTGCCCTGTCGCAGCTCCCTGATCGTCGTTGGTGCCGGTTGCTCTTGATCACTTACTGTGGAGATGAGGGTTTGAAGCAAAAATCTTTCAACAGGGTGGTATGAACTTCTTGATCTTTTGATCTAATTTGGGGTGTGTATTCCGCATAGTGGATGACTTTTGGGGTGTGTATTCCCCGTTGATGCATGTTTTTGGGGTGTGTAGTCCCCCTTGAGTGTTGACCGCGTGTGAGCAGAGATTTTTGAGGTGTGTATTCCCTGGTTGGTATATTTGTTGGGGTGTGTAGTCCCTATTTTCTGTCAATTTTCAGATCTGAAGTGTGAAGAAGTTCAGGGGTGTGTACCCTTTTCTGTGGCACGTCGAACTTTATTTGAGGCAGTGTGGTTTAGTAAACATGGCAGTGTCTCAGTCAGAGATTGCACTAGGAACTGCTGTGGGTGATACTCAAACCACTGGTGTGACGTGGTTAATTGATTCAGGTGCTTCCAATCATTTATCTGGGAATATGCAGTGCTTTGGACATATTCAACCTATCTCTCGGGGTCGTATAGTACAGGTAGCTGGTGGGTGACTTGTTCCTATTAGTGGTCATGGGGAAATTAATGTTACGCCTTCTATGCAGCTTAATCATGTTCAGTTTGTTCGAGATTTATCCATGAACTTGCTCTCCATTAGTGAGTTCATTAAGCAGATGAATTGTTGGGTCATCTTTGATAAGCGTGGATGTATTTTCTAGGATAGAATGATAGGGAAGATTATTGGTAGTGAATATGAAGGAGTTTACCGACTTCAGCAGGATCTTATGGCTGCTGCATGTCGGGTTAGTACCACATCTGGGAATGCTTTATAGTGGCATAAACAGTTGGGCCATCCTTCTTTGGAAAAGTTACACAGGCTTATTCCTCATGTGTCCCCGACTGTGTAACTTTCCTGCGATGCATGTCAACTTAGGAAGCACCATAGATCTTCCCTTCCAGCTGCTACAGGACCACGTTCAACTTCATGTTTTCAGTTAGTGCATCTTGATGTTTGGGGTCCCAGTAGGACTCTTGATAGAGCAGCACATCGGTACTATTTGATTGTGGTTGATGATTTTTCCAGATTGTCTTGGCTATTTCTCATGAAGAATAAGTCTGAAGTAGGTCCACTAATTGGGAAGTTTGTGTTGATGATAAAAAATCAGTTTGATGTTTGCATCAAGACTTTCAGATCTGATAATGCACTGGAGTTTTGTATTCGTCGGTTGGCAGAATTCTATGGCATATATGGTATAATTTATCAAACCTCATGTCCTCACACTTGTCAGTAAAATGGAGTCGTAGAGAGGAAGCACGGACATATCCTTGATATGGCCAGAGCTCTTATCCATAACAGTGTGCCACAGAACTATTGGGGAGATGCAGTTCTCACTGCTTGCTACCTTATTAATAGATTGCCCTCCTCAGTGATTTACGAGCAGATACCATGGCAGGCGCTTTATCCAAATGATGAGTTGTTTGATCTTCCACCCAAGACATTTGGGTGCGTGGTTTTTGTACATCTCCTTGGACCTGGGTGTGATAAATTAGCACATAGAGCAGTCAAGTGTGTGTTTCTTGGCTATTCTCGTACTCAAAAGGGGTATCGGTGTTTTGATCCCCTACATTAGAGGCATTATATCAGTGCAGATGTCACCTTTCATGAAGCGGTACCTTATTTTTCTATTGTTGCCAGGCAGGTGCAGAGTGTTCTAGAGAGTGCACTTGTACCAGTTGCTCCTATACCATTTGGTATATTTACAGATACTAGTAGCCCTTCTCAGGTTGATGAGTCACCTACCAGCACATTCAGACCAGCACCAGTGGATGAAGGGGCCTTCAAGGGTCACACCTATAAGTTGCCAGTTGTGTATAGGGTAAAGCCCCCTCCATCTATTCCACAGACTCCTCAGGTTAGTGTTGATAACCTAGAGGTGGTTTCTACTCAGGAGATTGTTTCAGGCATAGTGTCAGCAGATGTAGCAGGTGGGAGTCTACCACCTGAGGATAATTATCCAGGTCATGATTCCATGAGTATTGATGAAGATATTCCTATTGCTATTAGGAAGGCTCCGCGATCTTGTGCCCAGTATCGTGTTGCTGGGAGTGGTGTTACTAATGATTCTCTAAGTTCGGAGTTTCATGCATTCACAGCTGCTGTATCTAGTGCTGAGTTACCTACCTCATACCAGTAGGTTCTACTACATCCACACTGGAAGGTAGCTATGGAGGAGGAGATGTTTGCACTTACTACCGGAGGTACTTGGGAGCTGTCACTTTTACCATCTGGCACGCATCTTGTTGGAGCCAGATGGGTCTTTACCTTGAAATACAACCCACATGGGTCTATTTCAAGGTATAAGGCCCGCTTAGTGGCTAGAGGATTCACCCAGACATATGGGGTGGATTTCTTTGACACGTTCTCCCCTGTTTCATGACTCTCTACTGTTCGAATTCTTATATCTGTTGCGGCTCATTATGGATGGCAGTTACATCAGTTGGATGTTAAAAATGCATTTCTGTACGGAGACTTGGAGGAAGAGATATATATGCAGCAACCACCTGGTTTTGAGATTCAGAAGGAGTGTGTATGCAGGCTCCGTAAGGCCATTTATGGTCTTAAGCAGAGCCCCCGAGCCTGGTTCCAGTGCCTGTCTGAGGCATTGTCTGTTATTGAGATGCAGAGATCTTCATCGGATCATTCACTATTTGTAAGGAAGACCAGTAGGGGTACAGTTGCTTTACTTGTGTATGTGGATGATCTTATTCTTATAGGTGATGATGCAGAGGGTGTATCTCAGATGAAGAAATACTTGGCACACCAGTTTGCCATGAAAGATCTTGGAAAGTTGAGATGTTTTTTAGGCATTGTGTTTGCTAAGCAAGGGACAACTATGTCACAGAGGAAATATATCCTTGATATTCTTCAGAAGATAGGCATGCTAGGATCCAAAGATGCAAATATTCCTATCGATCCTAAAATTTATCTCTTTGAGGATAATGTGAAGTTAAAGGACAAGAAGGCATATCGACAGCTGGTGGGGAAGCTGTTATATCTGACTATTACTAGGCTAGATATTAGCCTTGTAGTGAGGAAGCTGAGTCAGTTATTGGATAAGTCCACTGAGGTTCATTGGCAGGCTGTGATGCAAGTGTTGAGGTACATCAAGAGATGTCCAGGTAGAGGCATTCTTTTTCAGAGAAAGACACCTATGGCCGTTGTTGCATACTCAGATGTAGATTATGTAAGTGATGTCGGGGATAGGCGATCTACTATTAGTTTCTGTACCTTTGTTGCTGGGAACTTGGTAACCTGGAGGAGTAAGAAACAAAGTGTTATTTCACGCTCTAATGCTGAGTTTGAGTATAGGCCCATGACACATACTGCTGTTGAGATGATATGGATCAGATCTCTGTTATGAGATCTTCATGTTGATGTTTAGGAACCTATGGAGATGCATTGTGACAACCGGGCTGCTACCTACATTGCAAACAATCCTATGTTCCATGAAAGAACAAAACATGTGGAAGTGGATTGTCATTACACTAAGAGTTTGATTCAACAGGGTTTGCTTCGTGCTACTTGTCTTGCCTCCTCAGACTAGACTGCTTATATGTTTACCAAGCTGTTGCCACGTTCCCAGTTTGAGAAGTTTAGAAACAAGCTAAGCATGATGGATATATATGCTCCAGCTTGAGGGGGTGTTGAGTTATATTTATGTTTGTAAGGAATGCTATGTTATTTTATTTTGTATAGTAGGTCTATGATATACTTTTCTCACACCTATATAGAGGTGTAGGGACTTCTTGGCAACCTAAGGAAGTTTGTTTTCTTCAACTATATCTTTGTGGATTTTTTAAGGGATAATTACATATATGCATTTGAAAGTACGTGCATACCCTTGTGTATTCTGTATTTATGTATGTACTCTTGATATTAATGTATGTACCTTTAAAAATGCCAATTTATCAACATGTAGTACTAGAAAATAATTAAAGAATTTTTCCAAGGGAAACCCTTAACCTTTTATCTCTTTCTCCAAAACGTGTCTTACCTTCTGTTGTTAGTGCCATCCTCCATAATTTAGGCCTTGTGGCTGCCTCCTTCGGCATTGGTGCTATGACCATGAAGTCGGTCTTGGTTGAGTAGAAATCAATGCTTTGGACCTGTGTCGATCTCGATGGTCATCTATGCAGTCGAAGGTCTTATCTTTAAGGTTGAAGATGAAGACATTCTTTTCATTGGAGCTACAGAATTTCTTGCTAAGGTCGTAGGTGTGAGATCACAATTGTGAGTAAATCTTGTGAGTCTCATCATGCGCATCATGAAACAAATGCCCTCAACCCTACCTAAGCTTATGGTTGTAACAAACAAAATAAGATATAGTATAAGCACAAGGATATCAAGCAAACTCCAACAAGATTTGGAATATCTCATCCTTGACGCCCATATCCACCTCTGTGTATTGTCCTACTTGTGGGGGTTATGGTTAGGTGGTAGCGATAATGGCATTGGTTATCGGTCGATTTGTTTGCAGGGGAACAACTCATGGTTGCCTTTGTAGCAAACAACTTTGCAAACTCTTACTGGAGCTTTATAAAGCTCCTCATTGATGGAGACAACTACCTACAAGGTAGTCTTGTCATCCCAAACGACCTTTTGCTCTACTAGCAGTATGTTGATGTTGCAGGGTCTTACTCTTGGGTTTAGCTTCAGCAGCGTGTACTTACCCTTCCCATTAGGGCCCATGAGGCCATAGCTCTTGCTATGGCATATCTTGATTGACAAGTCATTCTGTAGCTCCTTTCTTGTGGATGTAGAGAAGTTCTTGATGATATCCTTGATGTTGGCATCAACAATGAAGGCGCCACCATTGCTGTCCTTGTCGAGGATGGACACCTTGCTCTTAACGATGACGGTGAAGGTGTTGTTGACGTCTTTAAGGGTCTCCTTCTTGGGGAGCTTAACGGCCTAGGAGACCATTATCTCACGCTTCTTGAGCTCCTTGTTGCATAGGTAGGTGGAGAGTTCTTGTTAGGGCTTGGTGCTCATCCTTACCTTTGATATCATTGTTGTTGGAGGAAATAAAATAATAAAGTGATTATCCATGCGATTGTGCGTCCAGGATCGAGGGGGGGGGGTGGGGAGGGTAGGGGTGGGGGACCATCTATGAGCAAGAAGCTTAATGGAGGAGGGATTATAGTGATATGTACCCACCCATAAGCTGAAAGCTAAAGCCATGGAAAATGGCTGAAATATGGGAGAGCTTGCATGTTCATCTTGGTAAAAACCATCGAGGAAGATAGGGGGAGCTAGGTGGTGAAGGAAAGGGAGGGAAAGGGGGTCGTTGGAGGGGGAAGCTAGGGGAGGTGGAGGTAGCGAAGGAAGGAGAAGAGGGGGGTGGTTGTGGAGAAGGGGATAGGAGGAGAGATGGAGGGGAAAAGGGGGGAAGAAGGGGAGGAAGGGTTATTTGTTAGAGAGAAGGGAAAAAGAGGATGTATCTATAAAAAAATCTTTCTTATTTTGTCTATAGAATGCGTGAGATGAAAAAATAGATTTCCTGTTCACTAAAGAAATCCTAGCCTTTCTTTTATGTTAGAGAGGTTTAGGTAAATTATATAGTCACCCAGAAAGACAAGAAATGACATGTCCCTAATCTTAACACTCCCCCTCAAGTTGGTGCATAGATATCAACATGATTCAACTTGTCGCATAGAAAATCAAACCGCTTCTTTTTAGGGCTTTGGTGAATAGATTTGCCAGTTGGAGCTTGAAGGAAACATTTGGAGTGCTAATCTTCCCTGCAAGAATTGCATAATGAAAAAAGTGACAATCTACCTCAATATGCTTGATTCTCTCATGAAAAATTGGATTCGAGGTAATATATGTGGCTAACTTGTTGCCACATAGTAGTGGAACTGGCATAGTCGCCTGAACGCCTAAGTCAAGTAGGAACCCAACAATCCACATATCTTAGAGGCAGCTTGGGCTATTGCCCGGTACTCGGCCTTTGCACTGGAACGAGCTACCAAACTTTGTTTCTTGCTCCTTCAGGAGACAAAATTCTCGCCAATATAGACTGCGAAACCTGAAGTAGAGCATATGTCATCTACAGACCCATCGTAGTCTGCATCTGAGTAGGCTAGAATATCTAGACTACCACTGTCTCTGTAATATATTCTACCTGGTGACCCTTTGAGGTACCTAAGAATAAGGCAAACCTCATGCTAAAGACTATATCGTGGTACCTGCATATACTGGCTGGCTCTACTCATTGCAAAGCTAATATTAGGCCTCGTGATAGTAAGATATAGAAGTCCTGCTGTGCTACGGTATCGAGTAACATCCTCAAATGGTGGATCATCTACATCAGAAGGACCTGTAGACACGTGCTCAACAGGGATAGTAGATGGCTTGGTCCCAAATATGCCAACCTCCTCAAGAATTTGCAGTGTACTGTCTCTGTGACAGGGAAAGACATGATCCTTGTCTAATGATTTCAATCCCCAGAAAATATCTAAGATTACCCAAGTCCTTGGTGATGAAGGTAGAGAGCAAGAAGGACTTAGTTTGAGTATTCCTTTCCTCATCATCACTTGTGGGAATCATATAATCTACATAAATAGTCAGAATAATCACATGAAGAGAATCACGATACCTAGTCTTCCTAATGAAGATAGAGTGATCTTAAGTAGAGTGCTGGAACCCAATTTTCTCAACCTCGAAGCTAAGCCGCTCAAACCAGTCACAAGGACTCTGCTTCAGGCCATATATGGCCTTCCTTAGTCGACAGACAAGCTCCCCTTGACTACTGTAACATGGAGGTTGTCTCATGTACACCTCCTCAGATAAGTCACCATATAAAAAGGTATTTTTGATGTCAAGTTGAGATAAGGTCCATCAGTTGACAACAACCATAGATAGAATAATTTTGATAGAGGTGATACGGGCGACAGGAGAAAAGGTCTCAAGATAATCTACCCCATAAGTCTGAGTGAAGCCTTTGGCCACTAACCTGACCTTGTATCTATCCACAGTCCCATCAGCTTTGTACTTGATGGTATAGACCCATCTGCAATCAACTAGTGTAGCATCCAGAGGACATGGTACAAGATCCCATGCTCCCCGTGACTGCAAGGCCTGCATCTCATTTATCGCTGCACGCCACCTGGAATCCTGAGAAGCTTGATTAAAATCTCTGGGGATAACAATAGTAGTAATAGTGGAGGTAAGCCGACGAACACTATCCTCAAGATGTGTAACCTCGGTATATTGTGTGATAGGATGAAGAGTGCTTGCTCTACTAGGTCTCCTAGAAGCTGACTGCTCCTCTGTATTTGAACTGCTCTCATATGTCAGAATAGGGCACGACACTGCATCAGGTGAAGTCTGTGACTGCTGGTGATAAATCTGTGTCTCCTCCAAGATAGGCTGCATAGAAGTTCCTTCTTCTGAGAAATAAGGGGCTTTCTCAAAGAAGGTGACATTTGCAGTGACTACATACCTCCTACGAACTAGATCATAGCACCGGTAACCCTTCTGTGTCTTGGAGTGTCCAAGAAAGACATGCTTAGACGCCAGAGGAGAAAACTTATCTTGATTACCATATGCTTGAACAAAACAAGTGCACCAAAATCTCTCAACAGAAGAGAGAACGACCTGTCACAGTTTGAATGGATGACCTGGAAGGGAATCTGTCTTCCAAGAACTGAAGAAGGCACTCTATTGATTAAGTAGGTTGCAGTAAGTATAGCATCCTCCGAAAATTACTTAGGAGCCTTCATATTGATCATCAAGGTCCTAGCAATGTCTAGAAAATGTCGAAGCTTGCGCTCTGCCACTCTATTTTGCTGGGATGTGTGGGCACACGAAGCTGATGAATAATGCTCCTGGAGGAAAAGAGACTCTGAATGTCTCACTACATAAACTTTAGAGCATTATCACTATGAAAAACTCTAACTGTGCTAGAATACTAAGTCTAAATCTCAGACAGGAATTGCTGGATAACTTGTGGTATCTTTGAGCATGTCTTCATCAAGAAAACTCAAGTCAGGCGACTACGATCATCAACAAGAATAGTGTAGTACTGATGTCCTCTAGGAGTAGGAACTCTAGATGGTCCCTAAACATCCCCAAATATCACAGTGTACTAAAGAAAAAGGAACAACACTCACCCCATCAACTTTCGGTGGTTACGTACTCCTGTGGTGCTTCCTAAGCTGACAGTCCTCACATTGCAGGCTTAGAGAATCTGGTAACTCAGGATACATTTATCGCATCTTCTTCAGTGATGGATGTCCAAGTCTCCTGTGCCATAACCAAGGGTCAGAGGCTATGGATACAACCCTGGCAAACAGAGTAGATGTGTCTAGGTAATAGAAATCATCTTGCTCTATACCCCCACCAATGATCTTACCCGTTTATTGATCCTTAAAGTAGCAGTGATTCTCATCAAACACCGCTCGACATTTGTGGTCCTTGGAGATATGATTCATAGATAGGTTTATTGGAAACTCTGGTGCACAGTGAACCTCTCTGATCACCATCTTTTGGGAAGTGCACACACTTCTAGCTGCTGTAATCAAAGATGTGGCTCCATTAGCCACTCTAACATCACGGATCCCACGTGGACTAATGAGGTTCTCCAATATGTTCATATCTCCTGTGAGATGTACGGAGGCACCAGAGTCTACAACATAAACTCCTCTAGCCCGATCTTCCTTGCTTCTGTTTGGGTTGCACATGCATACCCCTGTTGGACTGAAATAGGGCCTTCAATCGGTCCACGAACGTACATCTTGTACGAGAAGAGACTCATCGTGCTTGAGGCAAGGACCTCTATTAACCATGGCGAGAGAAGACTCATCACCATCCATATTGGGCGTGAGAGGACTCATTACATTTCCCAGAAGAAGATCAACATACGACTTGCATGTGTGCCAGATTTGCTGATCAACCAGACGAGAGGCTGACTGGCCATGGGCGGTGGTGGTGGCGGTGGCCTCGTCGGTAGCGTCATCAGTGGTGATGGCTGGGAGACCACGAGCGACGACGTTGACGATGGTAGGTAGACCAGGGGCGGCAGTGGTGCTGGGAGCCATCTCTCCCATGTCACTGCGACTGCCTCTTCAATCCATCATTGAATCACCATCTAGTTATCATGTTTTAGGGTGGATATTCGGTGGGATATTGGGGCATCTGCTTAAGACTGCTGCTTTGATACTATGTGAGATGAAAAAATAGATTTCCTATTCACCAAAGAAACCCTAGCCTCTCTTTTATATTAGAGAGGTTTGGGTAAACTACATAGTCACCCAGAAGACAAAATGACAAGTATGTCCCTAGTTTCAACAGTATGTAAGGACCTGTGAACAAGACAAATGGATGTTTTTAGTGGTGCACACATAAGTATGGGATACATTGGAGTATATGCATCTTTTCATATGTTTCCAACGGCATATATGTAATTATCCCCTTCTTTCTTTGGAGCTTAGAAGTGGGGTTATGTTGTTATTGGAGAAATTGATGTTTTGGAATTTTTTGCTGTGTTGGTGGTTGGATTAACAAGCTGGGAATTATATTTCTTTGGTTAGACTTCTCATTTTTTTTTTTTTTTTCGTTCGGTTAGTTAATTCCATCGGGTTGCTTTCCGGATTTGGATGTTGATATGGTGATAGGGATGTTAATTTCAATAAATCTTGTCGAATCCAGCTAGATTTAGATTCGATTATGTGGAAGAAAAGTGATGCATTACTTTAAAATAGAAACCATAGCCTCTTTTTTTATAAGAGACAAAATTGGGTAAATTATAAGGATAACCCATAGAAGAAAATAAATAAAAAATACACCCTTATAACTCAACACTTTCCCTCAAGTTGGGGCATATATGTCGGTAAGCCCCAACTTGCTACATAGATACTTCTTCAAGTGTTTAGTACGAATATCTGCCAGTTGAAATTCAGATGAGACATATGGGGTACTAATCTACCCTTCTAGGACTGCATCACGTACAAAATGACAATCTATTTCAATATGTTTGGTTCTCTCATGGAATACTAGATTAGAGGCTATATAAGTGGCAGACTTGTTGTCACAATATAGTGGGACTGGCATATCAACCTTAATGCCTAAGTCTTGCAGAAAGCTAACCATCTACATGATCTCACAAGCCACCTGAGCCATGGCTCTATACTCTACCTCTGTACTAGAACGAGCCACCACATTCTGCTTTTGACTTTTGCAGAAGACTAGATTGCCACCAAGATAAACTGCATACCTTGACGTGGAACTCTTGTCATCTACTCACCCAACGTAATTTGCATCTGAATAGGCCAGAATATCAAGATTTTCTCCATCTTTGTAGTACAACCCTCTACATTGACTCCTTTTGAAGTACCTTAAGGTAAGGCAAACCTCACGCCAATGGATGTACCTAGGACTCTGCATGTACTGGTTGGCTCTACTCACTACAAAACTAATGACAGGTCGTGTAACAGTCAAGTATAGCAAGTGTCTCACTGTGCTGCAGTATCTAGTTACATCCTCATATAGTGGATCCTCTTCATTAGTGGTGCGAATAGGCTAAGACTCTGTTGGTATACCAGAAGGCTGTAGTGTACTGTCTCTGTGACAAAGAAAGACTAGTCCCCTGCCTAGTGGCTTCAATCCACAGAAAATATCGAAGATCACCCAAGTCTTTGGTGATAAAGGTGGACTGTAGGAATGCCTTCGTCTAAGTAATCCCATCCTCGTCATCACTGGTAAGGATCATATCTACATAAACTGTAAGAATAACAACTCGATAAATATCATCGTACCTAGTCTTTCTGATGAAGATGGAATGATCTAAAGTAGATCGTTGGAACCCAATCTTCTGGATCTTTAAGCTAAGCCTCGCAAACCAAGCTTGTGAACTTTGCTTCAGGTCATAGAATGCCTTTCTCAGAAGACATGCATGCTCCCCCTAAACACTGTATCCTTGTGGTTATTTCATATATACTTCCTTAGACAAATTACCATATAAAAATGCATTTTTCTGTCCAATTGATATAGCGGCCATTTTCTTAACCACTGCCTGATAGAAGTAATATGGGCTACGGATGAAAACGGCTCAAGGTAGTCTACCCCATATGTTTGGATAAACCCCTTGGCAATCAGCTTGGCCTTGTACCTATCCATTGTCCCATCCGCTCTATACTTGGTGTATATCCATATGTACTCAACTATAATAGCATATGGAGGACACGACACAAGATCCCATGTCTTCCTGGACTATAAAGCCTGTACTCCTTACTTGGAGTTTGAGAGGCCTGAATAAAATCTCTGGGAATAACTATACTGGTGATAGTGGAGGCAAACTGTCTATCCTCCTCCAGATGTGAAACCCTTGTATACTGTGACATAAGGAGAAGGGTGCTTACTTTATTAGACCTCCTTTGTACATGCTAGTTAACAATATTTGATCCGTTCTCATCTGATGAGGTTGGAAGATGTGTAATATCTCTCCCTTGTGTAGTGTCAAATAGGATTTTTGGCCTCCTGTGGTAAACCTGAGTCTTCTCCAAAGCAGCCTGTGTAGACGTCCCTTCTTTTGAGAAGTATGGGATCTTTTGAAAGAAGGTCACATTTACTGTGACAATATACCATTTGTGGATAGTATCATAGCATCTATACCCCTTCTGCAGCCTGGAGCATCCAAGAAACACGCATTTCACAACCTGGAGAGAAAACTTGTCATAATTGCCATAAGCTTGGACAAAACATGTGTACCCAAATATCCTCAAGGGTAGAGCAAATGGCCTAGAACAATATGGATAAATCATCTGGTAAGGAACCTGGCCTCCAACCTAGGAGCTTACTTTTCTTCCTTATGGAGCAACTATTGTTGGTTGTAGATGGATGTTTGCCATCAAATACAACCCGGATGAATTAGTTTCTAGACATAAGGCCTGTCTTGTAGCCAAGGTGTTTACCCAGACATATAATGTGGACATTTTCGATACATTTTTTCCAGTTGCCCGACTTCCAACTTTTCTCATTCTTGATTTTGTTGCGGTTTAGCATGATTGGCTACTTTACCAACTTGATGTCAAGAATGTGTTTCTTTACGGTGATCTTTGGGAGGAGGTGCATATGTAGCAACTTCCAGGCTGAGACTTAGGGGAGTGTGTGTACAGACTGCGGAAAGCCATATATGGGTTGAAGTAAAGTTCCAGAGCCTGGTTTTAAGAACTCTTCGTACTAGTTGAGGCCATTGGGTTTTAGAGGTCCATGTCAGATCATTCCCTCTCCATCAGGTAGATGGGAAAAGGAATGGTAGTACTTGTTGTGTATAAGGATGACTTGATTGTTATAGGGGATAATACAAGTGGCATTGCTGAGCTCAAGCAATGTCTTGCAAGCAAATTTGTCATGAAGGACCTCGGGCCAATGAGGTACTTCCTTGGGATAGAAGTTGTTCACAACAAGAAAGGAATTATTTTATCTTAGAGGAAGTACGCTTTAGATGTTCTATAGGAGATAGGCATGCTGGAGGCCAAACCAGTAAATATTCCTATGGATCCCAAAGCCAGATTGTATGATGAGAAGGTAGAAGTGGTTGACAGCAAATAGTACAGGTAGCTAGTTGGTGATCTTCTTTATCTGACTATCACAAGTTATTAAATTGAGACAAGCTATCTTGACATTTTCCTAGTTGGAAAATTGAGTCAGTTTATGGCTGGGCCGATACTTCAAAGAGCAAAATGTAGGTAGTTGTCTTTAGATCTAGTGTGGAGTTTGAGTATGGGACTATGACCCATACAATTGCAGAGATGATGTGGGTGAGGTCACTTCTGACAGGCTTGCATATTTCTTGTGACACGTATGGAGATGAGGTGTGATTATAGGGCTGCTATGTGCATTGCTAACAACCTTATGTTCCATGAGATGATAAAGCATGTTGAGATTCATTGCCATTACACGTGATTTGATCCACCGTGGGCTCATTCTCATAGGTTCAGTAACTTCAGAGGACCAGACAACAAACATCTTTATTGAGCCATTGGCATGTTCTTCCTTCAATGTTTGCTGTTTCACGCTAAGAATGATTGACATTTTGCTCCATCTTAAGGGGGAGTATTGTGCCCTTTTGGTCTTTACTTATTTGTAGTTAGTTTATGTTTCTTTTATTATTTTATTATTTTCTTAGGGTTGTATTGAACTTTTCTCACCTCTATTATTATGAGGTAGGGTTATTGAATAAGATTGGCTTGGTCATTTTCTCCTACCGAATCACCTTAATATTAGTGATTCAATCATTTTGTAGGTAGTTCTTGATGGGATATTGGAACATTGGCCTATGAGTATTGCTCTGATACCATGCGAAAGAAAAGTGATGCATTACATCAAAATAGAAATCCTAACCTCTCTTTTGTAAGAAAGAGACTTGGGTTAATTACAAGGATATCCCATAGAAGAAAATAAATAACAAATACACCCAGATTCAATAAGTAGATTTGAATTCGAATCGACTTGAATTTATTTCAAATGAAATCTTGGATTCATATTCGATTCATCAAGCGTTCAAATATTCATCTAATATTTTTATCAAATTTTGATAAATGACACATAAATGTACAAGATGTGTCAATTATTCATATGGTTGACTTAGGAAGGGCTAGGCAGTGGTGAGAGTGAGGAAGCAATGGGAGTAGGGAATAGGGAGTGGAGGGGACTATTGAGAGGGGAAGAGGGGAGGGGAGGGTTGCTGCTATGAGGGATTTGGTGGTGTTGTGTGTGTGTGTGTGTGTGTGGGGGGGGGGGGGGGGGGGGGAACCATCAAGACTTGAGCATGGGGTGAAGTTTTATCAATGGGGTCACATCTGCACTGGGCATGGTGGGATGTCTGTTTGTAGATGGGGATTAAAACATTTGGGTGGGGACTCAGGTTTAAGGCACGATTGGAGTGGGGGAAGGAATTTAATTTTACATTTTTTTTTGCTTATATGTGCATCTGTATAATATCTCTATATTTATTGTAAATTATCAAACCAAATCGAAACAAAAAAAAACGTTTTGATTCTATCTAATTAGATATAGGATTCATGTTTGTTCAAGTGGAATTTAATCGGTATCGAATCAAAGTCGATTTGAAATTGAATATTGTTATTCAATTAGCAGCCTCAGATGGCGGTATGGGGTTATGTACAAAGGAGGTATGGTTTCTTATGGGGCAGGGGTTGGGTGGGGACAACGAGATAACGTGCATTGTTTTTGACAGCAGAGAAGTTTATTTCTATATTAATGCATGTATATGACATTTGGAAAGCTCTTTTGCAGAGAAGGGTCTGGAAGTGCAGTTTGAAATATTCAAGCAGTTTTATACAAGTGGAGGTACTTGGAGTCAATGGTGGTTGATGGAGAGACAGGTGGAAGGCAAGGGGATGAGAGAGCAGGGTGGTGAGGAGGTGGAAGGCTGGCCAAAGCACGGAGAAGATGAAGGGAGAAAGGTTTTTTTTGAAAAGTAGGATTGGGTTGGTGGGTGTTGCAGGAGGTGTGAGGACTAAGGAGAAAAGAGGTGGAGGTGGACATGGGGAATGGTATAGCGGTTTGAGGATGTGTAGAGCAGAGGAAATGGGGAGGTGAAAGACAGTGGATGTGGAAAAGGGCCGAAGAAGGAAAATATTCGGGGTAGCATAATAAATTTTCATTTATTTTAGGTCGAAAAGGATTATTTACTAATGCCATTAACTAATGGAAATGGAGAGTGACACTCGCATAAATGGGGTGACTTTCTAGTGGAATTCATCATAGAGGAGGACAACAAATAAATAAGTCACAAATTGGCAATGGCATCCTTGTGAAAATCCTTCTTTAAAAACACCTATTAAGATTCTCACCTCTTTCACTTTTTATGAAAGGAAAATAGGCACATCTTCGAACCTATCATCTTGCATGATCATGGAGGAGTCTGCCATTGTTCTTCTGACATTTATTAAATGATATGTTTCCTTTCCATTTGATCATTCCAAATAATCCTGAGTTACTACAGGTGAAGCTTGATTTCAGTGAAAGAAAAGAAGATTTCAACAAAAGAACATGCTTAATTGATATATTTCTTTGTTTGCTAGGTCACACGTCTTCGTGAATATCAGGGTGTTGACCTGCATTTTGATACAATTGCTAGACAGTATCATGACATTGTGAAGGTTATTTCTTTTGCCCTCTTCTTTTAGCCTTGAACTTTTTTTGCTTAAACAAATTGTTGAAGTGAATTTTCAAACAGAAATTGGAAGGCCTGCAATGGACCATTCATCAAGTTGAACTGGATTTGAAGCGAGCGTTGGAGCATTCGGTGTCATAACTTCTTATTAGGTAAGATCAGTGGACAGTTTCATTGTTTACTTAAAAATTGTTTACTTGAAAATTGTTTACTTCCCTCTTTTGGAGAAAGATCTTGTGATGTCAGTACACCTGCATGGGGACTAAAAATGCAAAACTTTGTTCTCTCATTGCGTAGGAGTTTGTGACGTACAGATGGTAATATCCCCCTTTTGCATGCAAAATTTTGAATTCCTCCATGCTTATGTGGGCATAATGTGTCTCACCTGCGAGTGCTGGGTCCAAGTACGATTCATTGTATTTGGCTCCACCTATAAAAGAAAAGCTTTTACTTCTTGTTCTTAAATGTTCTACCAAACAGACACCTTGGTAGATTTGGACATCTGACATGTTTTTTCCCTTGAAGAAGGGTATTAGATCCAAAGTATGAATTCTTCGATTAGGAAAATTGAGTCAAATGGATTTGGTCATGAAGGAAAATTTTAGCAGTTTTGAAATTGATATCTTGTTCATGGTTTTCTCTAAACATATGTATATGAGCTTCTATTTCCAAGACTCACTACTAAGTCACCAGCCATTTTTATATGTTCCATGCAAATCTAGAGTTCTCCATATTATATCTCTTGTGATTGAGTTGCTAGCATTACACTACAATGATGATGCTAGAAGTGGTGGGGGCCTAAGAATGCACTGTCAGTTGGTTAGGGCAGAAAGGTGAGGAAGACTAACTGTAAAGGAAAATGGTCCCAAACAAATTAGACAGGATCAGCATGAGAGGAAAAAGACAATAGTGCAAAGTGATTTGGCTTGGTTTTACCATGAGGAGTGTACATTTTGGGGAGGGATAACCTTCAAAAGGGAGTGGCGAAAGTTGGACAACACCTGCTTACTTACCCTTAATGCTCTCAGTCAGAACTAGGTCGCATTAAATGCAATTTAAAGGAATAAGATCAGGAATGATCCAATATAATGCCCTTCTCAATGGGCCTCTTCTTATTTTTACTAGTAGGAGAGACTAATACAATGGGTCTAATAATGTGGATTGAAGCTTGGAGCCCATTCCATTTTCTTTCTCACAAGAGAAATTCAAGGGACTATACTTTTGCCACTTGCCTATTCTACACCAACCTCCAAAAAACCAATGATGATCCCCTTAAGTTGGAGATCCATGTCTATGGCCATCTATCATAGTCAACAAATCTTTGCCTGACCTTTTGAACTTCCTGAGGAAGGATTATGTATGGTTAGTTATTTGGCATTGGGTATAATGATGTTGGAGCTACCCTTTTCAAACCTACTCCTTCCATCACGGCTTCAACCATTGGTGAAGCTATTGAAGAACTTTGTGTTTGAATCCCCTTCCTTGAGCCACAATTGCCTAGACCTTTGCCTTTAGGCCACCTCATCCTTCTTGTTCTTAGCTTGAATCTTCTTAAATCATCCTTGTCTTTTTCTTCCTAAGCATCAAACCACACACGTCCTCTAGGCAATCCAATGTAGAGATCTCACTTAGCCAAGTGTTGAGTGGCCAACAAGATTACATTTTGTCCACCATACACTTATCTCTAAAACCGTCTTTAAGGAGCCAAGATCTTTTAAATTTGAAAAAGGTAGTGGGATGGGTGATGTTTGAGAATGGGCATAGGAGGCCCTGATAGAATTATATCCGGAAGGATCTCTTCTAAATATTTTTAGTGTGTGAGTTAATTATGATAATTGTACTTTTCTTGGGTTATAAATGTATAATTTTCTTGGGTTGTAAGCCACAATACTTGGGGTGTAAGCAACCCCATGTATTATAAATAAGTTTCCCAGGGCCTCTTCTCAAACCATTGAGAGTTGTAACCTTAGGCCTAAACGTAGAGAGGCACGAGGCCTCTGGAACTGGTTTAATAATTTTCTTGCCTCTTGTGGCTTGTTTCTTGTTTTATATGGCATCAGAGTTTTGATTCATCATTTCAATGGATTATTTTTGTTCTCTTGTTGGTCCTGATTATTCATTGTTGAAGCCATGTATGTTGTTTCTCATATCAGGGATCATGCTCTCCTTGTTACATCTGGATCACATTTGTAACCGCTAGATCTGACCACCTTCGATGATCCTTGACTGTTGTTGCACCTCCTTCGACTGTCGCCATGCCTATTTAAGTAGCACAAGGGCCATCGCTAGGCACTATTCTGATTGATCTAGTTTTTCCAACCAAATTCGACCAGAAGAGCCTTCATCACTAACCAGATCCTGTTGGATCCCCTTGTCATTTGATCCCTGCCATCGTTGTCAGACCTTCAGCTTAAGCAACTCCTCCTATCCTCCCCAGATCAGCCTCTTGATCCCCAATGCCACCAAACCTTAGGTTGCAGTGGTTTTTCTTTGCCCGTGTTATTTAGAGCTTATTTCATAAGCTCTCTTTCCACCTATTTTTCTTATTTTCCTTTGACCCAAAAAAAGGGTGGTGGGTTTGTTTTATTATTGATTTCCTATTGTTAATGATTGATTATGGCCTCAGACAAAGGAAACTGAACTTCCTTTCATTTCCCAACATGTCGAATCAAATTGTTTATGTCAAGCTGAGTAGGGAAACTATTTATTGTGGAAGAGTTTTATTCATCTTTTCATTCACGGACGGCATCTAGCTACACATATTGATGGAAGTTCTTCAGCACTACTCAAATACTTTATCTAATGAGGCACTCGCATAGGCGTTAGCGGACTCTTCTTGAACCGAGTAGTGCCATACGATCCTGTAGTTGGGTCTAGCCGAGTAGGTGTTTACTCGACTGCATACTCACTAGATTTTGAGATAGATTGACATGTCCTAATTTTAGGTTTTTGATCTAGATTTCATTTAGATTCTTGATAATATGTTTTGATTTTGGTTCATTTGAAGTTTTTGATTTAGTTTCATTTTATATTCTTGATTAATATCTATTTATGTTCATTGATAATAAACCTGAACATTTGGATTCTAATATTTACATTTTCTTTTTTCAAGATGTCTAATATTTTATATTCTAAGTTGTATAGTAATTAACAAGTAGGAGTATTAACTGTTGTTTTTATTATTCTACTTGAAGTAGTTGTATAGCTATAACATTATACATAACACAAATTTTAATAAGCTAACTAGTTATTTTATACTTTTTAAAATAAAAAATGCAAATCGCATATTTGTCCAAATATTGTAGACTCTATGTGGTGACTACTAACTGCATACTGCATACTGACTACTTGAACATTGCCAACAAAGAGGCCGAGGATGATAGTAGCTTATCATAAGGGGCTCGTCTTGTCCTTGATCGTGCTTATGCTGAGTGGTTTGCCCTTGATCAATAGTTTATCAGGTGGATAAAATCCACCCTTTTTGAGGAAGTGGTTACTCAAGATGTACACATTTAGATTGCAAAGGAGTTGTAGGATACCCTTAGAAGTGGGTGTTGCCAAATGGTAGAAGTAAGGATCATCCGATTAAAATCAAAATTAGTGTAAAATAAGTAGCGAATGCTTGGGGTCATTGAGTATTGCAACATATTGCATACTAATTGCAATGAACTAGCCTTGGTTGGCATCTGATTAATGATACAGACAAAGTATGCATTGCCTTCCCGGTCTTTGAGAAGAATATAAAATGTTTTTTACTACCATTACAGTGAGACCAATTTTCTCTAGTTTAGCATGACAATCTTGTTTTAAAAATTGGCAGCTCGTAACCTTTCAAGGTTATGTCTACTGGAGTAGAAGCTTTACATGTTAATATTGTGAACACTGATCGAGGCAAAAGTCACGGCTAGGGCAGAGGTAAAGGTTGTCATGAGCGGAACATGCGTGTTAGGACTGAAATGGCATCAATTATTATGGGGTTCCTTGGGTCATTTATATAGGAAGCAACGCAAGGGACAAAACATATACAAGGATAAAAAAGAAAATAGCAGGGATTGAAATGTAGAGATTGAAATATAAAAAATAATTATTCTAACAATGTAGTTGTAGATAGGACATGGATAGCAATACTTGGATAGACGATCTAATTATGTTCAAAGAGGACGTGGTCGTATGCATACCAGCCAAGTGGGTATCATCTGTCAACCCTATGGTCAGGCGAACCATATAGCTAGCAACTGCTATGATTTGCTTGAATTCTCGAATGGCAGTATTCCATAGTGGATTGGAGCTCACATAGCTGACACTAGTGATTTTCAGCATGAAATTAATGCTTTATCTACTGCTATTGAAGTTGTGCATATCGATACTAAAGAATGGATAGCTGACCTTGGGACTAGCAATCATATCTCCAATAGCAAAGGTGCTTTTGTTTCATTACAATCATATCAAGGGAATGGTCAAGTAAGAATCGGAGGTGGCACTACTCACCGTACCTCTTACGTAGGAGATGTTCTTTGCACTCTTAATGGTTTTATTCTCCTCACTGATGTTCTTTATGTTCTTACTATGAAATATCAATTGCTCTCGATTTCTTGTCTTCTTGATGAAAGTAATGCTTATAGTTTATTGACTCAAGCCTATGTTTTTTTGAAGGAGCGTGGATCCAACAAGACCCTCATTAGTGGACATTGTTGTGGCCATCTTTGGATTGTTCGGAATCTTCGTCTTTTCAATAAGCTACCTAATTCTTTTTTCTCTTTATAGCTTTAGCACAGTGATTTAACTGCTGTCGGCAAGGCCTTTTTTGGGAAAAGCTCATGCCGACATGATAAAGTTGTCAAAATGCTGAGATATTGTTGGCATTCCGGCGAAATTGATGGGCATGCCGAGGCTGTTGCTGGTCCACTACTAGTTTGTCGGCATTCTTGTCGACATGCATCGGCATGCCCTCAGCATGTCCACGAAATACACATTTAGAATTTCATCGACATAGTGTCAAAATTAGCATTTCGAACCTTGCTCTAGCAATAATAAAGCTTTTGTTACTACTTCCAAAAAATAGCATAGTTGCTTAGGCCATTATTAAATAAAAGCCAAAGGTTTTTTTCATAATAATGTGTTGTTCTGGATGTCAATATGACAAGCATACTTAGTTGCCATTTCCCTTATCCACCACCACTACCTTACATGTTTTTGAGCTTATTCATATTGTTGCGAATCGCGCAAGGAGTGTGGAGGCTCCCTCAGGCGTGGGAAAATAGTCCAAGGAGGATTGCCCACATGAATCAGGGAGAGCGTGGGTAGCAGTAGCAGCAATTGGCTGCTGTTGTGTGGAGGTTAGCCTTGGTGGTGATGATGGTCCGCTATGTGGAGACGAGAGATAGAAAAGAGGAGCCTTAGATGCATAGGAAATATTATTGATTGATTTAAAATAAATTACAAGGGGAAGGTTCCCTTTTACAGAGAGAACACATCCCAAGAATAGGAAATAAATCCTATATCTAAAATAAGAAAGTTTGTATCTCTAGAAAACAAATTGAGTCCCACACTATTTTCCTAAAATAATTCTACTAAAAATAGCAAACTTAACATCTAAACAAAGAACCAAAATTGGTCCCTGTGGACCTCTAGCCGCCGACCCTGTGGGCCCATTGACAGCCTACCACGTGGCACTACATGTGGTGTCTTTTATTCCCAACACTCCTCAAGTCAAGGTCAGGAGGACGATGACTTGCTGAACTTAATATTGCTATATCGTTCTTCTCTTGAAGAGTTAAGGTTGGTTTTCGTGTCTCCTCTTCTATGCTCAAGAGTCGAGCCCTTTATGTCGGTGTTACTCGATGTGTTAGAGGGTTCCACATGTCTCCTAAAAAAGTATAGTGCCTTACTCGTGAACCGGAAAAGACCCACGACTTTTCTTCGGGCCAAGGTCATCGAGAGAGTGGTGAAGTCAATGCTGTCGTGGTACACTTTTAGAAGCTACACTGTGCCTCTTCTTCTTCTTGAGTCAAAGTCGATGTGATCGCCGTGGTGCTCATTCTCCGCTCATTTGATCTTTTTGAAGTGTTTGGTACCCTTTGTTTTTATAAAACCTCATCTTTTAAAGAGTAAAAATTTGAATACAAATGTATCATATGAACTGAAATATCTTCTTATAAATCTCCTTCTCAAGCATCTTTTTCTTGGTTGCATGAACAACCATCTTTCATTCTCTTCCTGACAACGTGGCATCACCAACCGTCATGGAGGCTTCCACCACCTTCTATAGCCTTCTTTCTCTGCGTAAGGCACCGAATTTGTAGAGGAAGACTTTTTGGATGCGTGGACCATCAACGTGCGGTTAATAATCCATATGCACAAGGAACCTAGTATAAAGGCTCTGACACCATGTTGTGGATCGCATGAGCATGGAGGTTCCCTTTGGTGGGGAAAAACAATCTAAGGAGGATTGTCCACGTGAATCAGGGAGAGAGAGCTCGGGCAGCAGGAGCAGCAGTCGGCTGCTGCGACGTGGAGGTCGGCCTTGGTGGTGATGGCTCACTATGTGGAGAAGAGAGAGAGAGAGAGAGAGGAGCCTTAGTTGAACAAGAATATTATTGATTGACTCAAATTACAAGGGGTTGGCTCTCTTTTGTAGAGAGTAACATATCCCAAGAATAGGAAACAAATACTATCTCTAAAATAAGAACTTATCTCTAGGAAACAAATCAAATCCTAGACTATTTTTTTAAAATAATTATACTAAAAAGAGCAAACTTAACATCTAAATAAAGAACCAAAATTGGTCCCTCTAAACCTCTAGCTGCGGGCCCTGTGGGCCCATTGACAACCTGCCTTGGTTTGCATATACTGTTAGCATATGATTTTTATTCTAGCGTGGTGTCTTTTATCCTCAACACATACTGTTAGCATATGATTTTTATTTCTATTATTCTTATTGTATGACTTGGTTTGCTCCTCAGGGGCACTTATGTACTTTTAGCCTTTTAGTCTCTCTTTATATAAGAGAGCCCTAGGGTTTCAATAAGAATTAAATCTTTTCATCCAATTTGGTATTAGAGCACTGGTTCTTGACCGTGCCTCTCAGTATCCCACCCTCAAGGCCCCGAACCCTACCACCGTATCCCCTTTTCCTTTCTCTCCCTGCAGCATCGATCACCTAGCCCTCCAACGACGCTCCATGGCCATGATCAGCAGCACCGGTGACGCTCTTGTAGCCCAGATCTGATTGGGCGGCGTTGCAACAGCACCGGCGACGCTTTTGCAGCCCAGATTTGATCAGGTGGCGCTGTAGTAGCACCGGTGATGCTCCTGTAGCCTTGATTTGATCGGACGATGTAGCAGCAGTTGCGGCTTGGTCGGGAGATGCTTCGGGGGCCGCGGTTTGGTCAAGCAGTGCTCTGGCGTCTGTGGTCTGGTCGGGTAGTGCAGCAGATTTGATCGGCGATGATCTACAACAGATTAGATCAGTCTCGTAGGGAGAGAGACACCTAGATCTCCTTGGGGCCATCTCGAGTGTTCTTCCCTGCAGCCGAGCGAGGCCAACTTTTGTCCAAGGGGGTCTTCCATGAAGATGTAGATGTGAATATATCCAGATTATCTGATGATTTCTTGGATCTAGATGGCTGATTAAGGTTTTCGGATTGCTAAGATGGCTTCAGATGCTCAGTCCAAAGTAACATCGGGCACTTTCTTGGATATCGGGGCACTTAAGAATCCGTTTTTTGGTCCTGTTGTTGAGTTAGATGAAACCAACTACCCGTGGTGGTCCCAAACATTTTTACTGTTAGGGGTCATAAGAAGAGTCACATTCTTACAGATTCGGAGCCCGCAGACAAGACTGGTGCAAATGTCAACTAGGACAGTGACAATGCCATGATTTGTGCATGGCTGATGCAGATAGTTAATCCTCGAATAGAGGATGAGATTATGTATTACATCACAGCGAAGGAGATGTGGGAGCCTTTACGTGACACTTATTCACATGATAAGAATTCCGCACGGGTGTTTCAGGTCTTTTATGACCTCTTTTGCTTGCGTCAGGAAGGATGCACGTTGCCACAATACTGCTTCCTCATGAAGGGAATGCTGAAGAGGCATCACTCCTATCTGCAGGGGTGTGCATGTGAGTCCTAGAGGAGTTTTAGGAGATGGTAGTCTTTCTTTTCTTTATAGGCCTCGGAACTGAGTATATGACAGCCAGAGATCAGATCCTCACCGCTCCTGAGCTTCCTACCCTGGAGGAAGCTTATAGTTGACTCAGCAGAGTTATAGTGTGCACTCCTGCCCCTGACTCTGGTGCTCAGATGTCCGCATTGGTTGTGATCTCTGGACGTGGCAGGGGTGCTCCCTTTCCTACACGTGGTTGTGGACGTGGATGCTCTTCTGGTACACATACCAGGACTCTATGTACCTGCTGTGGTAGACCTGGTCACTCTGAGGCTACATGCTGGCAGAAGCATGGTAGGCCACTTGCGGCCAATCAGGCAGCTGATGTCACAGATGGAGTTCTCCCCAGTCTTGATGTTAATTCTTTGAGCATAGAGATTGAGAACTTGCGGCAGTAGATTGCTCAGTTGACTCAGGCATCCTCTTCTCAGTCTTCCGATACTACTGCTATTACCACCTCTTCTGAGGTACCTGCAATTGGTATGTCATCACTCGTCTCTTGGTGATTGGTTGATTGATTCTAGTGCATCCAAACACCTATGTGGCGACATGAGCTCTTTCTCTCAGTTAGCACCAGCTACACCAGCTAGGAGTGTATAGGTGGCAGATTGGAGACATTCGCCATTGGTTGGCAAGGGAGATGTCTTTATCTTGTACTTTGAGACTGACATGTTTTTTGTGCCTGATTTCTCTTTGAGTTTACTGTCTGTTACCAGAATTACTAGAGATTTAAATTGCCGAGCTATATTTGATGCGTCTTCTTATGTCTTACATGACTAGTTCATTTGGAAGACGATTGGTGGAGATCGTAAGGAACGAGGGGTGTATTGCCTGAGCCGTACTATTGTTGCTGCTTCTGCTATGCAGGGCCTTTCTTCTGCTGGGTTTTCTCTCCAGTGGCATCACCGCCTTGACCATTTACCTATTTTGATCGCCTCAAACATGTTTTGCCGCACATACCCTCCACTACTACTCTCACTTGTGATGCTTGTTAGTTGGGCAAGCATTATAGGGCTAGTTTTTCAAGTTTTACTTCTGTTTTTTGTGTTGCTACATTTGAGTTGATTCATATGGATGTGTGGGATCCCAGTCGTACTCCTGATCGACTTGGGAGTAGATATTATCTTGTTTTAGTTGATCTTTCTTGTGTTTTTTGGATGTTTCTTTTGAAGAATAAGTCTGATGTGAGACAAATCATTGAGAATTTTGCTAAAGAAATAAACACTTAGTATTCTTGTTTAGTGAAGCATTTTTGATATGATAATGCCTTGGAAATTTCTACTATGCATTTGCGCACTTTATTTTCTAGTTGTGGCATTACTCACGAGACCACGTGCCCTCATACTTGTTAGTAAAATGGTATTGCTGAGAGGAAACATCGTCATATTCTTGATGTTGCATGTATTTTGTTGATTCATCATTCGATCCCCTCTTTTTATTGAGGTGACGCTGTTTTGACTGCATGTTTTTTGATTAATTGGATGCCTAATACTGCCTTATATGAACGGATCCATTGCAGGTTATGTATCTTGATTGCCCCCTATTTCACGTCACCCCTCGGACTTTTGGTTGTGTTGCGTTTGTCCCTTTGTTGGGACCAGGTAGGAATAAACTAGCACCGAGAGCAGTTAAATGTATTTTTCTTGGATATACCTAGATGCAAAAAGGGTATCGGTGTTTTGATCTGCTTACTTCTCAGCATTTTGTTTCGGCAGATGTTACCTTTCATGAGGTGATACCCTTCTTTTCTACATCTGCTGAAATGTCTCTTGAGGGTGGTATGGTGTTTATGCCATTTACCTCCATTTGCTTTGAAAGTTTTCCTGAGATTCCTGTCCCTACTACACCACCATCACCACCTCCTACCATGCATTCCTTTCCTCGTCTGATTGAGCTACTTCAGACATATGTCCATCCTCATACTAAGGACCCTTACTTTTGCCTTCACCATTGGCTTCTTAGGTGAGTCCTTTAGACACTGACATATGTTTGCCATGTGATGGTCAAACAGACAAGGCAGATGATGTGGCAGGTGATGATCTTGATCTTCTGATGGCCATTCGGAAGCGACCACGGACCTGTACTACTTACCATACGGTCGGGGCACTTGTTATTGACGGTTTAGCCCCTGAATTTGTCAGGTTCACTAAGGTGCTAGTTGCTACTCAGATTCTAGCTACTCACCATAAGGCCATGCTTGATCCAAAATGACGGTAGCCATGGAGGATGAGATGGCTGCGCTTAGAGGCTATAGGACCTGGGAGCTTACTCCACTTCCTGATGGTGCTACACTTGTTGGCTGTCGGTAGGTATTCACTGTAAAGTTCAACCCAGATGGTGGTGTGGCTAGATATAAGGCACACCTTGTGGCAAAGGGGTTCACTCAAACCTATGGCGTTGACTTCTTTGATAACTTCTCACTAGTTGCCAGACTTCCTACTATATGGGTGTTAGTTACAATGGGAGTTTAGTTGGTTTGACCTATGCATCAGTTGGATGTGAAGAATGCCTTTCTTTATGGTGATCTCCAATTGGAAGTCTATATGCAGCAGCTACCTGGCTTTGGGGCTCAGGGGGAGTGTGAATGTTGACTACAAATGGCTATCTATGGTCTTAAACAGAGCCCCAGAGCCTGGTTTCAAAGGTTGTCACAGGTTGTAGAGGCAGCTGGATTTAGGAGATCGACAACCGTCTTCTCTCTCTTTGTTAGGAGGATTGGACCAGGTACTGTGGTGCACCTTGTTTATGTTGACTTAATTGTCACAGGGGATGATGAGCAGGGTATTACTGAGATTAAGCACATCCTAGCAGAGCAGTTTGTCATGGACTTGGGAGGTCTACAGTATTTTCTTGGCATTGAGGCTGGTCGTAGTAAAAAGTGCATGGTCTTGTCCCAGAGGAAGTATGCCTTGGAGATCTTGTAGGAGGTTCGTATGCTTGGGGCCAAGGAGGTCAATATTCCTATGGACCCCAAGATGCCACTCTATGATGAGGATGCATAGTTGGTGGACAGCAGACAATACAAGCAACTTGTGAGCAAGCTGCTTTACCTTACCATTACGAGACTAGATATCTCCTTTACAGTGGGGAGATTGAGCCAGTTTGTAGCTAAGCCAACATGTCAGCACTGGGATGCAGCGTTAATGGTGCTTAGATACATCAAGAAGGCCCCTGGGAAGGGTCTTCTCTTCTCGAAGGAGTCCTCTATGACTTTGGTTGGCTACTTTAATGTAGACTACGTTGGGTGTCATGTGGACTGCAAATCCATTACTGGATTTTGCACCTTTTTGGCAGGAGGTTTGATTACTTGGAGTAAGAAATAGGACACAGTTGTGAGATTTAGTGTTGAGTTTAAGAATAGAGCCATGGCTCAGATAACTGCAGAGATGATGTGGATTAGATCTTTGCTTTCTAACTTGCAGATACAGTTTTCTAACCCTATGGAAATGAGATGTGATAATAGAACAACTACTTTCATTGCCAACAACCCAGTATTTCATCAGAGGATGAAACTTGTTGAGGTTGATTGTCACTATACTAGGGACATCATCTAGAAGGGGTTGCATATACCACACTAGTCTCATCTGAGGAGTAGATTGCTGATATTTTCTTCAAGCCCTTAGCCAAATCTTTATTTGATTCATGTGTATCCGAGCTGAGCATGATAGATATTTATGCTCTAGCTTGAGGGGGAGTGTTAGCATATGATTTTTATTTCTATTTTCCTTATTTTATAGCTTGGTTTTCTCCTTAGGGGCACTTATGTACTTTTAGCCTTTCAGTTTCTCTCTATATAAGAGAGACCTAGGGTTTCAAAAAAATTGAATCTTTTCATCTAATTCATACTAATGCTTGGGGTTTGCCCCTTGTGCTTATTTATATTGGTTATGTTATTAAGTTATTTTTGTTAATGATTTTTCTCGATATACTTGAATCTTTTCCTTAAAGATCAATCTACTACATTTGATGCCTTTGTGAAATTAAAGTCTTTTTGTTGAAAGTCATTTTGAGTGTAGGATATAATGTCTATGTAGTAATGAGGGGTGAATACATTATTAGCATATATGGCCTTTTTTATTTCTTTTTATTGTATGGGCTATAGGTGCTTTGTCCTTCTGGGACATTTCTGTACTTTTGACTCTATGGTCTCTCTTTATAAGAGAGCCGTAGGATTTCTAATGGAATTGAATCATTTCATCCAATTTGGTATTACTCCAGACATGTTTGCCCTCATATTACCTGTCAGGGACCTCGACGCTCGCCTTCACCATTGACTTCTCAGGTGAGTCCTTTAGACACTGGCATATGTTTGCCATGTGAGGGTCACATGAACAGGACAGGTGATGAGTCAGGTGATGATCTTGATCTTTCGATAGTCATTCAGAAGCGACCACAGACTTGTACTACTTATCCCACGGTGAGGGCACTTGCTACTGATAGTCTAGCTTCTGGATTTGCTGGATTCACTCAGGTATTAGCTACTACGCAGATTCTAGCTACTCACCGTGAGGCCATACTTGATCCAAAATGGTTGGTAGCCGTGGAGGATGAGATGGTCGCTCTTTGAGGCTGTGGGACTTGGGAGCACAATCCACTTCCTGATGGTGCTGTACTTATTGGCTATCGGTGGCTATTTACTGTGAAGTTCAATCCTGATGGTGTTGTTGCTAGGTACAATGCATGCCTCGTGGAAAAGGGGTTCACCCAGACTTATGGGGTGAACTTCTTTGACACCTCACTAGTTTTCAGACTTCCTACGGTCCGGGTGTTGGTTACAGTGGCAGTTCAGTTAGATTGGCCTTTGATTCAGTTGGATGTGAAGAATGCTTTCCTTTATAGTGATCTCCAAGAGGAAGTTTATATGCAGTAGTCACCTGGCTTTGAGACTCAAGGAGAGTGTGTATGCCAATTACGGAAGGCTATTTGTGGCCTCAAACAAAGTCCTAGAACCTGGTTCCAGAGGTTGTCATAGGTTGTGGAGGCAACTGGATTCGGGAGATCAACGGTTGATTTTTCACTCTTTGTCAGGAGGACTGGACGAAGTACTCTGGTACTTCTTATTTATGTTGATGATTTAATTATCACAAGGGACGATGAGCAGGGTATTGCTGAGGTTAAGCGTATCCTAGTAGCGTAGTTTGTCATGGACTTAGGGGCTCCACGGTATTTCCTTGGTATTGAGGTTGCTTGCAGCAGGAAAGGTGTGGTCTTATCTCAGAGGAAGTATACTTTAGATATCCTGCAGGAGGTTGGTATACTTTAGGTTAAGAAGACCAATATTCCTATGGACCCCAAGATGCCACTCTATGATGAGGATGTACAACTGGTGGACAGCAGGTGGCACAGGCAGCTTGTGGGCAAGCTACTATATTTCACTATCACAAGGCTCGATATCTCCTTTGTAGTTGGGAGACTGAGTTAGTTCATGGCCAAGCTGACATGTCAGCATTGAGATGCAGCATTGATGGTGCTTAGATATGTCAAGAAGGCTACTGGGAAGGGTCTCTTCTCCAAGGGGTCTTCTATGATGTTGGTTGGCTACTCTGATGCAGAATATGTCGGATGTCATGTAGATCACAAATCCACTACTGGATTCTGTACCTTATTAGTAGGAAATTTGATCACATGGAGGAGCAAGAAACAGGGCACAGTTGCGAGATCCAATTCCGAGTATGAGTACAGAGCTATGGCTCAGACAACTGCAGAGATGATGTGGATCAGATTCATGCTTATTGACTTGCAGGTGCAGTTTTCTAGTTCTATGGAGATGCGATGTGATAATAGAGTAGCCACCTCCATTGCCAACAACCCAGCATTTCAGGTGAGGATGAAGCATGTTGAGGTTGATTGCCATTATACTAAGGATATTATTCAGAAGGGGTTGCTATATACCACTTCAATCACATCTGAGGAGCAGACTGCAAATATCTTCACCAAGCCCTTGGTCAGATCTTTATTTGATTCTTGTATACCCAAGCTGAGCACGAGTGCTATTTATGCTCTAGCTTGAGGGGGAGTGTTAGCATATATGACGTTTTTTATTTCTTATTGTATGGGCTATGGGTACTTTGTCCTTTAGGGACATTTCTGTACTTTTGACTCTATGGTCTTTCTTTATATAAAAGAGTCGTAGGGTTTTTAATGAAACTGAATAATTTCATCCAATTTACATGTCTCAAGCTTTTAGAAGTGTTAGTATGTTAGAGTTTAGACACCTAGACACTCCTTGAGTTTTATGTCTCCTTTTGCTATTTTATATTTCTGGCTGGACATGTGCTGTAATTTTCCTCTTCACCTCTCTCTATGTAAAGAGGTGTAGGGTTTCATAATTCAATAAGATTTCTCAGTTATTCTGACTTGGTGCTAGAGTGGCGACCCTAGATCTGTGCTCTGGTATCCCACTTGCGCAAGGCCTCTATAACCCCTCCACTAAAACCTATCTCCCTTTTTGTCGCTGACAACCCCTCCTCTGCTGCGCCACCATTGGCTACAGGGGAGCAGTAGTGGTGCCGTCGCTCCTAGGTAGTAGCAAATCGTCATCACCTGCAGGTGGTCGGGGGGGAGCAGCACCTCTTAGGGACACTATTAGGGGTTTCCCTATGCCCTCGCATGCATCTTGATTGATTCTAAGATGCTGTGGTGACTCTTGGGATGATTCTAGGACTTTTAGGTTTTAGACCTCATGATTAAGAGGACACTATCTTCCTAATTTCTATGCTGTAGATCTGAAAGTATGCTTTAGATCATAGTTGGTGGCGTTTTCCCTCTTCTATAGGCACGATGGCATCATCTAGCAGTTTAGAGGTGATATCGGATACTGCTACAGATGCAAGGAGTTACAAGAATATGTTTTTTATTCCTATTGCGAAGTTAGATGAGACCAACTATGGTAGATGATCTCAAATGTTTTTCATGACAGTTGAGGGACACGATAAGGAACACTTCTTGATGGAGGTAAAGCCACAAAATAAGAATGGGAAGTACACTACGTGGAGAAAGGATAATGGCATGGTCTGAGCATGGATGACAAACTCTATTGTGCCTCGGATTGGAGATAGCATCATGTGCTACAAGATTGCCAAGTTGATGCAGGATTCTTTACATTATACATATTCATATAAAATGAATTCCAGTAAGGTCTTTTAGATACATCATGAGATTGGTAGGCTGAAGTAGGAGGGCCAGACGTTTTCTTAATACTATGCTACCCTAAAGGGGCTCTTAGAGAAGTATAATGTGGTAGACCTGTCTATACTTGTGCTACACAGAGGACATATTGGAGAGAGTTTACAATTTTGCAGTTCCTCGATGGACTTGGGCCTGAGTATGAGGTTGCCAGGTCATAGATTCTAACACCTTTTGAGCTTCCATCTCTTGAGGAATCATACAACAAGATGGGTAGAGTAGGCACGAAGGCGTCCACTCTAAATGTTGGGCAGACCTCCGTTCTGTTGGTTAGTAGTGGACGTGGTATTCCATCTATGAGGGGGAGAGGGCGTGGTTGAGGTTAGTTTGGTAAACCTTTGACCATATTCTCATTGTGGCCCGGTTGGACATGTCGAGGCTATGTGCTGGTCTAAGCATGGTAGACCTTCCATGGCCAAAGAAGCCGTTTCTTTAGAGGGGTTGAGTGATACTATATCATGTGTAGACTATGATGCGGTGGTGCAATGCCTTGCCTAATTGACACAGGAGCCAACTACTTCCACATATACTACTATTTTCGCTTCCTAGGTATTGTTCCTGCCTTGAGTTCTAATAGTGGACTTTTAGATGGCATTATGTGGCTAGTATATTCAGGAGCATACTGTCATCAGATTTGTTTTCAGCACATTCAATCTGTTCCTCTTAGTAGGACTATTCAGGTGGTTGATGGTAAGCATTCCCCGATTGATGGTTTAGGAGATGTTGTAGTTACTCCATCACTTAGACTGTCAAATGTTTTATTTGTTCCTGATTTTCTATTGGTTGTTTGTCAGTTAGCAGGATTACAAAAGATCTACATTATTGTGCCATCTTTGTCGAATTGGGTTGTACTTTTCAGGACAAGCTCATGTGGAGAACGATTGGTGGCAGACATGAGGAGGGGGGTGTGTATCGCTTGATCCAGACTCCTTTTGCTGCTGCATGTCAAGAAGTTGCCTTCAGTGCTGGTACAACTATTTAGTGGCATCGTCAACTTGGACACCCTTCATTGGATAGGCTAAGATGTGTCATTCATATTTCGCCTACCGTTGAGTTTATTGTGATGCTTGCCAACTGGTGTAGCATCATTACTTCGTTTTTCCTATTCGTTCCTCCTAGAGTTTTGCTTCCTGCTTTGATCTATTGCATATGGATGTTTAGGGTCTAAGTAGAGTTTCAGATAGTTTCGGTCATCGCTATTATTTGCTTATTGTGGATGAGTACTCTCGAATGTCTTGGTTATTGTTGTTACGAAATATGTTTGATGTAGGTGCAATGATTGAAACTTTTATCATGCAAATAAAGGCTAAATTTTCTTCTGCTGTCAAGATTTTTCGTTCTGATAATGCACTGGAGTTTTGCATGGCAAAGTTGGTTGCTTTCTATGAGTCCCTTGGTATTATTCATCAGACCTTTTGCCCATATACGTCACAACAGAATGGGGTAGTTGAGAGGAAACATCATTATGAATTGGATGTGGCCAGGACAATACTTATTTATCATAATGTACCATAGATGTATTGGGGAAATGCAATTCTTACTGCTTGCTACTTAATTAATAGGTTGCCTAATTCGACAATATGAGTAGGCTTCTTGGCAAGTTCTTCATCTAGACAAGTGGTTGCTTCATGTACCACCAAGGGTGTTTGGTTATGTAGCATTTGTTCATATTTTGAGACCATGTAGGGACAAGCTTGGCCCTAGAGCCGTGAAATGTGTATTTCTGGGGTATAGTAGTACGTAGAAGGGGTACATGTGTTATGATCCACTGGGCAGGAAGCATTATGTAAGTGCTAATGTTACAGTTTATAAGCCAGTTCCATACTTGTCCACTACTGGTCATCAGCTATCATTTGAAGGGAATCCTGCTCCCTTGTCAGTGCCACCAATCCTTTTGGAACAAATACCGATTACTCATAGTCCATACATCACTATTACAGAGGATAGCAGTATACGACACATAGAGCCTACTCATGTTTATAGATTGCCAGTTACTTATAAGGCAACATGCAAGGCGTCAACTACACACCCCCTACCACCTTAGTCACCTCTCTCCTCCCTAGGTTAGGTATGTGTTGATATTGACATGAGTTGTCCTAGTGGTGATGGTGCAGGTTCATCAGATTCTCCTGGCTACCCTTCTGGGGAAGATGTTTCTCCTGATACACTGTAGGAGACTGGGGTGGAGGATCTTGACCTTCCAGTTGCTATTCGGAAGGCACCTCGTGGTTGTGCTCATTACCAGGTTGTTGGGCAATGCCTATTGCCAATCTTTAGAAGTCGTTTGCTATGTTTACTACTGCGCCATCAACCACTCATATTCCCACTACATGTCAACATACCATGCTTGATCCAAAATAGCGTCAAGCCATGGAGGAGGAGATGCCTACCTTACAGTCTCATGGGATATAGGAGCTTGCAGATCTTCCTAGAGATGCTAAGGTGGTAGGATGCCGTTGGGTTTTTGCACTGAAGTATAATCCAGATGGGTCCATTTCTCGCTACAAAGCTTAATTGGTTGCGAAGGGATTCACCCAGACATATGGCGTGGATTTCTTTGACACATTCTCTTCAGTGGTAAGGGTTCTTACCATTCACATTATTTTCTCTGTGGCTACACATTGACTGGCCATTGCATCAGCTAGATGCAAGGAACACCTCTCTATGGTGATTTTCAGGAGGAAGTTTACATGCAGTAACTTGATTTTAGGACAAGGGGAGTGTGTATGTAGGCTAAAGAAGACCATCTATGGCTTGAAGTAGAGTACGCGTCTGTGGTTCCAGAAGCAGTTAGAGAAAGTACAGGCTATGGGACTCTTGAGATCTTTTGTAGATCACTCGCTCTTTGTCAGGGAGAGTAAGGAGTTGTTGTACTTCTTGTTTATGTTGTTGATCTTATCCTCATTGGTGATGATAAAGCTGAGATAGCATAAGTCAAGCAGAAGCTAGTTGAATACTTTGTAATGGACCTGGGTGAGCTAAGTATTTTCTGGGGATTGAGGTGGCATGAAGCAGAGATGACATAGTCCTCACGCATTACAAGTATGCCCTTGATGTGTTACGGGAGACATGGATGTTGGGATTGAAACTTGGTAGCATACCTATGGATCCTAAGGGGCATCTCTATGATACTGAGTCTCAGCTTGTTGACATTAGATTATAGGCAGTTGATTGACAAACTGCTATATCTTACTATTACTTGTCCTGATATCTCCCTTGCTATTGAGAAGCTTAGTCAGTTTATGGATAAATCGACTAAGTAACATTGGGATGCTACAATGTAGGTGCTTAGGTACTTGAAGAGAGCACTAGGTCAAGGTATTTTGTTTAGCAGAGGAAAGTCCATGATTGTGGTTGGCTATTTCTATTCGGATTATGCAAGATGCATGGCAGATAGGAAGTCAACATAGGTTTCTGTACTTATGTGGTAGGAAATCTTGTGACATGGAGGAGTAAGAAGTAGCAGGTTGTGTCTAGGTCAAGTGTAGAATCTGTGTATCGTGCCATTGCATAGACTGCAGCAGAGATGGTCTGGGTTAGATTAGTGTTACAAGATTTGCATGTCTAGGGTTAAGGGGCTAATGGAGATGAAGTATGACAATTGTGTTGCTACTTATATAGCAAGAAACCCAATGTTCCATGAGCACACCAAGCATGTTGAGGTTGATTGCCATAATACTAGAGACCTGATATAATGCAGAGTCATCTATACCACTTTGGTTGCCTCTGAAGACTGGACAACATATATCTTCACTAAGCCTCTTCCTTGACGTGCATTTGATGTCTGTTGTTCCAAGCTGAGCATGATTGATATCTATGCTTCAGTTTGAGGGAGAGTGTTAGTATGTTAGTGTTTAGACACTTAGACACTCCTTGAGTTTTATGTACCTTTCTGCTATTTTATATTTCTGCCTAGACATGTATTGTAATTTTTCCCTTCACCTTTCTCTATATAAAGAGGTGTGGGGTTTCATAGTTCAATAAGATTTCTTAGTTATTTCGAGTAGAAGTTTTTTAAATGTTAATGGTATTCTCCATCAAAAAAGTTGTCTCAGGATCCCATAGCAAAATGGGATTGCAGAGAGAAAACACATGCACATTTGTGAGACTTCCATTGGAATGATTTATGCTAAAGTTGTACCTAGATGTTTGTGGTTGGAACCTTTCCACATAGTAGTTTATGTCATCAACGTGGTTTCCACACAACTATTGGAATGGAAGACCCCTATGAAATTGTTGGAACAAATGAATTGCATTCCAATCAAAAGAAAATCCTAGCCCTCTTTTATAGAAAAGAAGACTAGGCTAATTACATAAGCACCCTTGAGAATAAATAAAAAAATACCAAATACCCCTACGACTCAACACTTCCCCTCAAGTTTGGGCGTAGATGTCAACAAGCCCCAACTTGCTGCTCACGAAATTATGACGTTTCTTCTTAAGGGCCTTGGTAAAAATGTCAGCAACATTTTCTTGCCTTACAGGACAACATCGTGTATAAAGTGGCAATCAACCTTTAAATGCTGTCTTCTCATGGAAAATAGGATTGGAGGTAATATATGTTGATTTATTATCACAATAAAGTGTTACAGGAGTCTCAACTACCACTCCTAGATCCTGCAAGAAACCAACTATCCACATGTTCTCACATGTCACCTATGCGATAGATCTGTACTCTACCTTTGCACTGGAGCGAGGAACAACACTTTGTTTCTTGCTCCGCTCTGAAACCAGATTTCCTCCCAAATATATAACAAAGCCAGATGTAGATCTCCTGTCCTTTACTGACCTTGCATAATCTGCATCAGAATAAGCCACAAGATCTAGAGTACCACTTACTCTGTAAAACAGTCCTCGTCCTAGGGTGCCCTTCAGATACCTTAAAATGACATGTCATGCCAATGATTGTACCTGGGACTTTGCATAAACTGACTGGCATGATTGACTTTAAAGCTAATATCTGGACATGTAATAGTCAGATATAACAACCAACAGTACTAAGGTACTAGGTAACATATTCAAACATAGGATCTGTCTCGTCTGAATTGTGAGCAGTAGATGCGTCCATTGGTATCCCTAATGATTTGTACCCAAGAAGTCCAACTTCCTTTAGAATATGTAAAGTATACTGTCGTTGTGGTAAGGATAAGCCTCCCTCCTAACGAATAGCCTTTATCCCTAAAAGTAGTATAGATTACCTAAAATCCTTGGTGATAAAAGTGGATTGGAGAAAGACTTTCGTCTCGGCAATCCTATCGATATCACCTGTCAAGATCATATCATCAATGTAGACTACCAAAACAACCACTTTGCATATCTTGCCATGCTCTGTCCGTCTAATAAATATAGAATGGTCAGTAGTAGACCTCTAAAATCCCAGCTTTCTAATCTCAAGGTTGAGCCTCTTAAACCAGGCTCGTGGACTTTGCTTCAGGCCATAAATGACCATCTGTAAGCGGTAAACATGCTCCTCATGACTGTCATAGCATGGTAGTTGTCTTATATATACCTCCTCTGCTAAATCACCATACAAGAATATATTCTTTATATCAAGTTGATGCAGTGGTCACTCCCTGATTACTGCCAGAGACGGAATAATCCTAATGGATGTGATGCGCGCAACAGGGGAAGAGGTCTCAAGGTAATCCACCCCATAAGTTTGGGTGAATCCATTGGCAATAAGTCTAAATTATATCTCTCCACTGTCCCATCGGACTGGTACTTGATGGTATACACCCATCTGTAACCAACCATTGTAGCACCCTCAGGACATGTAACAAGATCCCATGTTCCTTTGCTCTGAAGAGCTTGCATCTTCTCAACCATGGTTGCCTTCCATTTTGGATCACAAAATGCCTGGACAAAATCTCAGGGAATAACTACTGTGGTAATTGCAGAAGCAAGTTTTTTGGCCTCCCCTTGGAGATGAGTGATGGTAGTGTACTGAGATATAGGATGAAGGGTGGTGTCAGATCTCTACATAGTCTCCTCCCTATTTGACTCATCTTTGTCTGAAGAAACAAGCTGAGCTGGCTCGTCACAAGCAGGGCCCTATGGCTGTAACCTCTTGTGGTATATCCGTCTCCTTTATGGCAGCCTCTAGGGATATCTTTTTTCTGAGAAGTGGGGAATCTTCTCAAAGAAGGTCACATTCGCAGTAACAAGATATCTCCTACGAGTTAGGTCATAACACCTATAGCCTTTCTGGGTCTTGAAGTAACCAAGAAAGATACACTTTGTGACATAAGGAGCAAATTTCTCCTGGATCCCATAGTTCTGAACAAAACAGACACATCCAAACACTCGTAGTGGCACAGGAAAGACTCTGTTACAGTTAGGATGTATAACTTGATACAGAATCTGACTCGGAAGCACGGACGATGGTTGCTAATTGACCAAATATGCTGCTGAAAGGATGGCATCACTCCAGAATTGCCTAGGAACCTTCATATGTGACATAGGGTCCTGGCAATATCAAGCAGATGCCGCAACTTGCGCTATGCAGCCTCATTTCGTTGGGACGTATAAGCATAAGAAGTTTGATGGATGATCCCCTTGTCATGGAAGGCATCCTGCAAGTCACCATGCATGAACTCTAGTGTATTATTATTGCGAAAAATCTGAATAGTGGTACCATACTGAGTCTGCATCTCAGATAGAAAATGCTGAACAATAGTGGGAATCTCACTGCGTGCCTTCATCAAGAATACTGAGGTGAGTTTGCTACAATCATCAACTATGGCTGCAAAATATCTGTGTCTGCCAGTAGAGGCAACTCTGGACGGTCCCCAAACATCACAATGTATAAGGAAAAAAGGAGTAGAACTAACACCAGTACCTCTCTCGGGATAGCTGTACTTGTGGTGCTTCCCCAATTGGCGATCTTCACAGTCTAAGACCAAAGAGCCTGATAACTCGGGATACATTTGGTTCATCTTCTTCGCAGAAGGATGCCCAAAGCTTTGGTGCCAAAGTAAAAGATCACAAGAGATAGATACCGCCCCAGTAAACAACATGGGCGTGTCTAACTAATACAAGCTGTCTCTTTCTATGCCAGTGCCAATGATATCTCCTATGATTTTATCTTGAAAATAACAATGCTTCTGATAAAAAATAACATGGCATCCCAGATCTTCGTAAATCTTGCTCACTGGCAAAAGGTACATAGGAAATTCAGGGGCATAATATCTCTCTTCTATTTTCATTTTGGGCGTAGCATTTACACTCCCAATGACAGTCACATGGAAGGTCTTTCCATTAGCCACTCGCACTTGTAGTCCATGTAGGATCATAGGGTTCTTCATACGATCTCAATCTCCAATGAGGTGTACAGAAGCTCTAGAATCTATCATCCAAGCACTTTTGTATCCTTTCCTTTCCTTCTCAACCTCTTGGATTGCAAACGTTAGTCCTACATCTTAGTTTAATTTGTCTGATGTATCAATCACATCTTCTTACCATGAGAGAAGGCTTATCATGCTCGAAAGGGATATCTTCATTTGTGGCAAGAGAAGACTCATCACCACCTTTGCAATGTGCAAGATAGGCTCAAACACATGCAAAACGCCATCTATTGCTAATTTCGCCCCCCATGGACTACACCTCCATCCATCAGTGGTAGTGCACCCATCAAGCAAGCAACAACCCCTAGCCACCGTCGCAATAGGGGCGATGATGGGGTTTGTAGCACTTGCTGGGGCTGTTGCACACTTGCACCATCGGCGGTGCCCCCTGCAGTGATCGCAGTGCTGACACAGACCGGTGGCACCATGTGCATGGCGACCGACGACGATGATGTGGGTGCTACACCTCGTGGCGATGCGATCGTGAGTCTGATCGACGTGGAGATCTCCATCCGGTCAACGCTGGGAGAGAGATCTCTAAGATCTCCCATGGAATCACCCCTTCTTAGGTGATTCAATCATATTTTGGTGGATTCTTGGTGGGATATTGAAACACCGACCCAGGATCGTTGCTCTGATACCATGTTCGAATAAATGTATTGCATTCCAATCGAAAGAAAACCCTAGCCTTTTTTTATAGAAAAGAGGACTGGGTTAATTACATAAGTATCCCTCAAAATAAAGAAAAAATACCAAATACCCCTACCACTCAACAAAAATATTGCATTCTTCATTACCTAATTACTGTATTTTATGTTCCTTTGGTAGCACTGTGTATGCTCATGTTGACGAGCACACACGACAAATTTGATCCTAGAGCCATAACATGTATCTTTATCATTGTTTAAAAAAATGCACCTCGAGGCGCTTGAGGCGTGCGCCTCGAGGCGAGGCGTGGCAAATTAGCCTCGAGGCTTAAGCCTCAGCTCGATTCTGCGAGGCGTGCACCTCGCTTTGCCAAGGCGCGGTCGAGGCGCTGAGCCGTTGGAGAGGCATTGCCTCGAGTATGTGAGCAGCCTCAAGCACCTCATCGTAGCCTCCACCAGTAGACTGACAGCTCCTGCTCCACCCCATCGCAGCCTCCACCGGCGAGCAGCTCCACGTAGTACCAGCAGCGCAGCGCAATGCTACATGCAGCGGCAGTGCTCCACGCAGTGCTGCGCAGCACAGGCTCCACGCAGCGCAGGCTCCACACAACGGAGCAGCAGGTTCCAGCGTAGTGCAATGCAGCGTACGTCCACGCAGTGCAGCGCAGCGGCAGGCTCCAGCGCCGCTGCAGGTCTAGTAGCGCAGTGCAGCTCCAGCAGCGCAGGCCCGAGCAGTGGTCCAGCTCCTTTGTCGGTCCGAGACTCCGAGCGCAGCTCCAGCTCCAGCTGCAGCGGCAGTGCTCCATTCTTCAGTAGGACACATTTGAGGTTGAGCTTAGTATGTTGACTATAAGTTTAGGTTATTTCATTTAGGTTTATTTTTCAAATTTAGGTCATTGAGGTTTATTTGATTACCTATATTTGATTACCTATCATTTTATTTTCTATATTTTTTATGCAAATCCTGAGGCTTACGCCTCGACCGCCTCGAGGCTTATGCCTCGCCTCGATGAAGGCAAACCACCTCGGTACCTCCTCGCATTTTTTAAAACCTTAATCTTTATAGCTTTAGCTGGTTGTCTAATTTCATTATTAGACTACCTACTTGTGAAGGGGCTATGCATATAGAGCACAACTTTCTATAGTCAGTCGACCAATAGCCTTGGTTGGTCGTTCGGTTACTTCTACAGTGAAGCTTTGTGGCCTTTTTGAAGGCCCTCTTCTTGTGTGATCGAGGGATGAAGCGAGGAGTTGCTTTGAGATAGCGAATCGTTCGTGGATCCTGTCTAAGGATGATCATCCATGACAAGAAGGGTCTTATCCGCTTGTCATGGAGTTCGCGCTTTTGTCGGGACTTGTTTGAGGAGACATAACATGTGGGGTGTTATACGATGTCATCCATGAAGGTATAAATTCCTTTATACTTGTGGGACCCTGGATTGGGAGTAAATTAGCTCCTTCCATGTGGTTCCAATTTACTTGGGGTGTTTCCTGTTTTTAATTCTTGATTGGGTTTTGGCTCAATCGATCTTGTGGTGTGAACATTTTTAAATGCCTTGTTGCACACTTCCACGATGCTTGGGGTCTATTTGATTTAACCTTTTAGTTTTCCCCCCAACAACCACCTGCTACTATTGATTACATTTAGGTGCACCCACACTTGTACAATTTATGATTGAGAAAGAATTCTGGGACTTATTATCCATTTACCAGCTATGTGGACTAGTCCACCTTTAGTATTGATTTTCGAGGTTTTCATTACAAAGGGCCGTAGACGTTAGGGAACCATGGAATTATAAGGAGGCTATCAAAGATGAACTTTGGATACAAGTTATACAAGAGGAAATACATTCCATGTAGCAGAACAAAGCTTGGCTCTTTGTACCTAGACCACAACATAAGAATGTTGTTAGTTCCAAGTGGGTTTGCAAAATTAAATGCAATGTTGATGGAACCATTGATAAGTTCAAAGCTAGATTCCTCGATAAAGCTTTACTCAACAATATGGTGAAGATTTTAATGAAACATTACCATTCGGATTACCATGATCTTAGCTTTTAGTCATGAATGAGAATTGCATCAATTAAATGCTAAAAATACTTTTTTTTCATGGTGATCTACAAGAGATCTATATGGAACCTCTTTGAAGAAATGGCTCTGCAATTAAGTTACATTATAATCTTGATCAATTCATAGAGAAATGGACAAAAAACACACCAGACAATTGCATGGTAGGGATAATAGAGACCTTCCCCTGACCATCGATTGATGCATGCCTATATTGTCCTTCCACGTGGCACAGTCTGTAAACTCCTAAAACATCCCTGCTCACCAAATAAATGATGTGAAGCGCCATAATCTACCAAATAATCTACCAACCATTAATGCTTGATGAAGAGGCAGAAGTAGTGTCTCATTGGTGGTGGTTGTCTCCTAAGTCAACTGAGAAAGATGTTGAACCACCATATCATAATTAACATGAGAAACAATATCATACTAGTCAACAAAAGTCACAAAGGCTTGATTGGCAATCGATGGCCTCGCATGCTTTGCCCAACATGAGGCCTCAATATGTCCAACCTTCCTACGAAAGGTACAAGTAGTACGGGTCCTTACGGATAGGCCTCATCCTCTCTGTCGACCACGCGTGGAAGGTGCTTCTCTACCTCCACGTCAAGTCACAGCAACCATAGCTAAAGCTTGTCCAACTCTCTTGTTTGAGGTGGAGGTAGAACAAGCCTTCTCAGACAACTGTAAACCTCTTCCAGAGCAAGAAGCTTAGACAATGTAAGGATCTATGAAAGGGTAGCAGCATAATCTGGGCCAAGTCCAGAGAGGAATAGGTGAACAACGAACTCCTTACGATAGTCCTTCTGGACAGAACAAGTACAAACAGGTTGGCATACATTATATTCCTCTAGAAGACCTTTCAAGGCTGAATAATATTGAGAGAGTGAACGACCCTCCCACTTCAACTCAAATAACTCATGTATCTGGAAGACTATAAAAGAATTTTTCTCTTGTGAATACGCCTTTGAGACTATCCTCATCTATTTTGTTATCCTGTAGTACATAATTTCATCTCCAATACGTGGAATAACGCTATTCATCAACCAAGCACGTAAATACTGTTATCCTTCTTCCAAGATGCGTTTCTCCCCGTCTTATCAGAAGGCTCTAGCTCCAGTAGAACATGTTCGTTATCGTGTTCATTCACCGTCATAAGGAATGTTTGAGGTCATCTTGGATAATTGGTCTCATCAAGCCTGATAATAGGGTCGAAAAATGGACTCTTGTAAGTCACGTTCTCTGACGTGGTCCTCGAAGTATACTCAGATTCAGAAGATGAAGCCATCATGAGCCTTCGGATAGAGAAACAATGCGAACTCGGAGATCTGAAATAATTTTCAAACCATACCAAGTTGAAAAAATAGAAGATCAATGAGTAACCATGGAATTTTGGGCAAAAGATAACCCTAAAAACCACATTGCAATCCCCAATTGCCTTAGCGATATCAGATCATCCCCGCAAGAGCCAAGATTGACTCAAACAGGACCTGCATAGGTGTTGGGGATACTCTCTCCTTCGCTTGGGCTGTTGGTGGTGGCTTACAGCTGCAAGGGCGGCACTAGGTACTGTTGGGCAACGTCAACAATTGTTGGTGATGCTATCAGCATCGCTAGTGGTTGTCGCCAGTGGTTGTGGTGGCTGTCAGTGAGGAGAGGAGAGAGAGATTGAGGGTTAGGGTAGAAGGTTTTGGGGCTAGGTTTTGGGTGGGATATCAGAATTTGACTTAGGATCACGCTCTGATATTAAGTAGGAGAGAATAATTCATCTTATTATTTCAATAAGCCCGACACCTCTTTATATAGAGACGATGTGTTGGTAAATTACGCTACGTGTCCACAGAATAATAAAATAGCAAGAAGCCACAAAATAAAAATATAAGTATGGAAATAGGGAATATGTCAACAGTAATAGATCGAGGTTGCTTTTAGAGTTGCACCCTTCAGAAGGTAATAAACCTGTACATCCTTTGGCATCCAAAATAGCTTAGGTAGTGCATCTCTAGTAATAACTCTTGTAGAGATTACTAGAAGTGAACATTATTATTATGAATTTCAAGAAGAAATTGTGTAGTTTGGTCCCTTTATATAGAGATGGTACCAATACAAGAAAGGAAACAAACTTAATCTCTCCAAATCTGATCAAATCCTTTAAAATCCTAACATATTTGTAATCAACTAAAACATATCTCTAATAATTTACTAAAAACTAAAAATAGAAAACACAAAATAGGAAAACACATAAAATAGGAAAACGTAAAATATGATTATCTACTTCCTAATGAAGATTTTCTCTAGTACTCCCCCTTAAGTTGAACGTGTACACTCCAACTTGAAGTCCTTTGGTAGACACTCCCCTTTTGATGTAGTTGTGGGTAGAGCATGCGTATAGACTTCTACACACATACTTTGTCTTCAATGGGAGTCAATCCCAGGCACAAACTTAAATTGGAACTTGAATATGAAAATACTTGAACTTGAACTGAACTAAATACTTCAACTAGAGGACGTTCCCAAAGCACTAGAAGTTGCCCATCCATGGAGAAAACACCCTTCATACTAAGAGGAGAATTGGGTCTGTGCATTTACAGATGAGGTTGAGCTTGTGGCTTAGTTTTCCTTCCACTCATCGGCATCTTCTACATCGATGGCACAACCTGAAACTTCAAAGCTTTCTTTCTGGCAAGGCATAGGATGCACAGACAACTTTGGCAACCTTTGTAGCGGTCGCAACGACAGCAGTATACGACAAACTGTAGCAGTAGTAGTCATATACGGAAAACGTTCTCAAATAGTAGAGGAGACCTTGCTCCTCAGCAACATGGGGACTTTGTGGTCCCTTGAACTAGTACGGAGGTCGAATTCTTGGCCTCAGAAGTTACCATAGTCGAATTCGCTTTAGCCATGGTGTCGCCAACGTATGTACTTCACACGTATGAAGCACAACAGGTTGGACTGAATTGGGAAAGTCGGTTTGTGATCTAGTTTAAAGGTCTAGAGTGGAATCACCGATCCATGCAACGAAGATGCTACTTGTTGGAAAGGCCCCATGCGACGAGGATTAAGGTCAACAATGCCTTCTTAGACTGGTGATGGTGAGGGATAGGGTTAAGGGATGCACCTTAGCCTTCTTCTGTGCCTATTGGGATGCATGGTGTCGGCAACTAGTGCTCAGGAAGTTGATCGACTAGGTCGAGTAGGTGCCTGCATATGCATTAGCGAACCCCTTCCTGAACCAAGTAATGCCATGTGGTCTTATAGTTGGGTTTAGACGAGTAGGCGGGTTGAGTGGGCGTTTACTTAGCCACATACTTACCCGTTTTTAAGATAGAGCCACCGGTGGGTTTTGTAGAAAAAAACCCACGTAGACAATAGACCACACCTTGATACCCCTTGTTACTTATTAAACCCCCACCCTCGATACCCTAAAACCTCTGTTATGCATCGCCAAAATCTCCACCCCTGAAATCCCCAAAACCATCGCACTAGAACCCATAACACATTACCGAAGTCATCAAATACTTTCAAGCCATTGCCCATTGGAACCAATTGTACGGTAGTGCCGATGAGGAGCAACTAGTAAGCACCATCAGCTTCTTTGGTTGGCGACGATGTCAAGCTTCTTCGACTAGAGGCGACACAAGTGGGAGGACCTTTTTGGTCGATAGTGGTAGCAAGCCAAGCTTGTAATGTAGCTTTAAATCTTGATATGAGTAGCTTTGATAAGTTAAATGATTAGTTTTGATTTTAGATTTTTGTTTTAGGTTTCATTTTAGATTCTAGGTTTTAATCTAGGTTTCATCTTGTTTGATATGGTTGGTAGTGGAAGTTAGGGTCTGATATCAGGTTTTTGGTCTAGATTTCATTTTAGATTCTAAATAATATGTTTTGATTTAAATTTTTTGATTTAGTTTTTATTTTAGATTTTTTATTTATGTTCATTGTCATTGATAATAGGTTGGCATTTATTGTATAGTTATAACATTATATATAACACAAAATTTAATAAATTAGCTAATTATTTTTTATTTTTTAAAATAAAAAATGCCAAACTACAAACTTGTCCGCATACTCATCTGAATATCGCATACTCTCTATGCGGTGACTTAACCGACCCCATATCGCGTACTGCATATCGACTACTTGAACCTTGTTGACAACACAAGTCAATGGATTAATCATGCTTTTGGAGGTGCATAGGAGGTTGACAGTGCTCCTGTAGGGTATAGTGGAGCACATGGTCTTCCCAAGAAAGAGCTGCTTTGATACCATCTTGAGATTACTAGAAGTGAAACATTATTATTATGAATATGAGGAAGAGAACATGTAGTTTGGTACCTTTATATAGAGTTGGTACCGACACAAGAAGAGAAACAAATTCAATCTCTCCAAATCTAATCAAATGTCTTAAAATCTTAACACATTTCTAATCAACTAAAATATATCTTTAATAATTTAATAAAAATTAAAAATAGAAAACACAAAATAGGAAAACACATAAAATAGAAAGGCATAGTTGAAATATTTAAATAACGTGGAAGCAATGATATCAAAGTATAAGAAATCAAGGAACATTTGGGTTTACGTGGAAATCTCACTCACGAAGTGCGGGGAGGAAATCACGGGAGAAAGCCCCGATAGGACTCTGATTTGTATTTCTTTTTCTCAAAGAATAACTAAGGGATTACACACCTATTTATAAGCCACCACACACACACAAAGTGCCACAGTTTCCAATGTGGCACTAAACAACCACTCAATTCTCTCAACTCCCACTCAAGTTGGAGCATGGAATGATCAACTTGTAACACAAAGAGACCCACTCTACACAGGCAGGAACATAGGCTGCAGTTGCTGAAGGAATTATGGTTGTCTCTGAAGATCTGTTGCTGATGACTCCCAGTTTAGTATCCCTGAAATTGGGTCTTCCTTTGAAGACCTCAAAGGTGTATCTCTCACATAGAAATCGAATGAGCCCTTCCTCTAAGGACCTCGAAAAATGATCTCTTTAGAGACTTTAAAACTCTGGACCTCCTAGAGTTGGGTTTCTTATGTGAAGATCAATTATTAATTAAGTCCGTAGCGGTATCTGATGTCACCCACTACAACAAAGGGACTACCAAATGGGGTGACTATAATAGCTTCCACACTCCTCTTTTCTCCCCTACTCATATGGGAGAAGAATACAATAACGAGAAGAAACAAAAAATATCGCGAAGGAAAGAGCTTCTCCCCATCTTTTCTTTAATTCCCCCTTTTTTTTCTTCTCATCTCTACCTTTTTTTCGTTTTTTTTCTTCCCTTCTTTTCTCTTCCCTTTTTTTTTACCTGCATCTTTTTAAACTCTCTCCCCTTAGGGTTTGGGAGAATCCAATACCGCACCTTTGGCTCCTACATCAGCGTTGGTTGCCACCACTGGTTGCGTCCGCTCCTCGCTGCCGGTGCCGCAAGCCTTGTGCATCGCGTGCGTCGCCTCCTCGCCAGATCGACACTGCATCCTTGTCTCTACTGGTCGTTGCCATCAGCATCGCTTGCGCCGCCTCCTCTGGTGCCGCCTCCTCTGGTGCCGCCTCCCTCAACCAAAGGCCATGCTCTCTCGAGTCGTGCAGAGGCCCTCCACTGCCTGGGGCACCTCCGCGAGCCTTCCAAAACGGCGACGACACCCTGGGCTATGTGGCATCGCCGCCAATGACTCACTACCTTGAAGCTCGCCTGAGTCTTCGTCTCCGCTTTGTCCTCGAAGGTCGTGGATTTCGCCATCATCGCTGCCATCGTCAGCGGCATAAGGATCGCACGAGATCTTATCGTTGCGAAGCTCCTTCGAGCACCGCTTCTTCACCTCATACGATGCTACAGGGGTCCTTCGAGCCCTACCAATGCTGCCAGTGCTCCACAATGCAACAACATGAACTTTCTCACAAGACTTTCCCACCATCTTCATGATCTGCCGCATGCGCGTCGTTGTGATCCTCACTGAGTCCTTGCGCGAAGATCATGCGGCGTGATCTTCATTTTTCTTCAATTTCTTGGCCTTTTGACAACCTTCGTCGGCTTTGTCTTGTTGCATTGCCACACAAGGAGTAAATCTCCTTGTTGCTTCAATCTTTGCCACAAGATCTCCAGAGCAATGTGGAACAAATAATGATATAACGATATTATTTTGATAAGGACAAAACCCAAGAAACGAACAATGCTCTAATACCAAGTTGAAATATTTAAATAACACAGAAACAATAATATCAAAGTATAAGAAAACAATGAACATTTGGGTTTACGTGGAAATCCCACTCACGAAGAGGGGGAAAAAACCACGGAAGAAGGCCTTGATAGGCCTCTGATTTGTATTTCTTCAGTTTCCAATGTGATACTTAACAACTACTCAATTCTCTCAACAGACAAAATAGGATTATCCACTCCATAATGTAATGTCGAGCTCATTAACATGAGCTTATCACCCGAGTGGGGCAATAAGGTGTCTAAACATTAACACAGATACAAGCTCTATCCAAAGGTTCATTTGCTTAAAAGCATTCGAGCGAACCTCCGGGCCATTGCGGGACGAGTTAGTGTTGAAGGCTCGTTCTTGCAGTTCCTACTCCCTTTGAATAACCCCCGTCACCTTTGATGAGTCTGCTTCATTATCAAATGCGTGGACAATCTTGCATTTCCGTTGCTCCTGCAAGCACAATTCAAGCCCCTCCCCTTCAAGTGGAAAGCACAAAGGAAGGTTGGGCATGGATAGCCAAGGAATACTCACTGCCTCTTCTCGCTTAGACGATGAATACTCCACAGAAGACTAGGTTGGGGAATCTCTTGCTGTGGAGGTCGACATGCTAGGTTGAGGAATATGAAGTCCAGATGCCATGCATCGAAAGTAAGATAGTACAGGTTGAAAGTAGGAGGATATCCTGTGGATCGTAACGTATACTAAAGGTGGGGTGAATAGTATCACCTTAAAAAATTATATGCATAGGTACAAATAAATCACAAAAGATTCAAGTACAAAGTACACTTGATTTATAGTGGAAACTCAAACCGAGTGAAAACCACTACCTAAGCTTCTTAGTTTAGGATTTTTCCAACTAATCCAAGCTGGTTAATCCATTAAACGTTCCACTTGAACAAGGGTGGCACAACCTCTGACAATCACTTCCCTTTTTATCCTGAAGAGAAGTAAAAACGATAACCACAGATCTGCTTAACAAACTTGGGATCCGTAAATCAAAACAACAAAATAGAATAACATAAATAACTTCTGTGGAACCTTAATAAAAGATCAAACTGAATTTTTCTACAGAGGTTCGAGACGTCGTGCTTTGAAAAACGTGAAGAACGGGGTGCAAAAGCCTTTGGAATAAGTATGAGAAGCTCTATTTTTGAATGGTATTTCTATTTGAAAATTATGAAAAGATGGGCTACGTATGACCTCTATTTATACTAAAAGTTTTGCCTGAAAAGGAAATTAAATTGGACGATTAATTAAGATTGTTGGTCGATCACTGATTGATTGGTAAATTAACTTGGTTGGTCGATTAAAAGGATATTTCTCAACTTCCTAAAATGGGCTGATTTGATCAGTTAATGAAGTTGGTTGGTTGATCGAGGTAATTTGGTCGATAAATTTGCTAATTTGGTCAATCAATAACCCTAAAATCTTAGTTCTGAAAAGATACACGGAAAATCCATTTTTGAGTTTTATTTGAGGTTCCTTACAGTAAAATCCTAGACTCAAATAAAGATGAAAAGACACATCAGCAACTATCTGCACTTAGCTTGAAAGACGCTTTAATGCTTTAATCCGAGATAGTCCTGAAATGTTAGTCTAGCAATAAGCATAATTTTGGTGCATCAAAATAGAGGTTCTTACATTCTCCTCCTTTTTGATGACAATAAAATTATAATTATGAAATTTAAAAGGTTGCATAATATATCTCCCCCTTTTTGTTTCAACAAAAAGTAAAACATGCTGATGATTTTACATTTAACTCTCCCTTAAACGTGTAATTCAAGCATAAGAAATATTAGGTAATATAAGAGAGCTAAAGTAGAACATAAAATTGAAAGAGAATTTTCACACATAAATAAAGAGTCTAGATATGCAATGCATAGAATATAAATATTCCGAGAAAAATTAAGTTATACATGCCAATCAACTAAGAAAAGATAATCTAATCATCTAATAATGCCATGAAGGCATCCATAGTGCTCTGAAGATCAATATCCAACTCGAGGTCCGACGAATTTGATCTCTCAAAAGATGCAGGCTGACCAAGACAAAGGTAGAGCTGAGCTGATGACCTGGGTGTAGGTTGCCTAGATGTCTTGCGTAGTGAAGTAACCTGCTGATCTGCTGGTGGTGCTGCTGAAGTAGTAGTTGGAGGAGGTGTTGCAGAGGATGGAGGCATGGTAGTAGATCGGCGAGGTCGAGGTCGGTGAAGTTGTTGTTGAATGCTCTGAACGGACTCTCCAAATCTATCCAATAACTGACTCTGAGCATTCAAGTAGTCTGATACCTGATGCCCGTGGTGCATCATTGTTACGAACGTGCGGCTTCAGACGTTTTTAAGACGTCTGGGAGGTGTCCCAGACGTCTGGAACCCCTTCCAGACGTCTGGGATTCGGTTATTTTCAGCATGCGTGTTTCGTCTGCGCGCCTGAGCGCGCAGACCTACGAGCGTCTCTCTCTCTCTCTTTTTCCCTCTCCCTCCTGCGCCCTCTATCCCGCTCTCTCTCCTCCTCGCGCGGCCTTAAAAGGCCACGCCCTCCCCCTCACTCCCGTCACCTCCGCCCCCTTTCCTCTTCTCCTTCCAGCCGGTGCGCGAGAGCGAGCGCGAGTGAGCGGCGGCAGCGACAGCTGCGGTGAGCGTGGGAGGTGCTGCGCGTGGGAAGAGGTGCTCGGCCGTGAGGGCGAGCTCGCCGGGGCTGCTAGGGCCGGTCGGCGGGGGAAGCAGCGGATGCGGGGTGACGCGGGAGGCCTGCTGTGGCTTGAGCAGCAGGCGGACGAGTCGCGGCGCGGCCGAGCGTCGCGAGCGGAGGGCGAGTTGCGCCTTGATTCTGGAATTTTCTCTAGAATCAGACGTCTTGGCTTACAACCAGATGGCGGGGAGGACATCTGGAGGACTATCTAGACGTCTGAAAGGTGAGTTATTTCGTCTTTCTTCCTCTTCTTCGACTGACCGTACTAAGAGAGAGAAGAAATGGGTACGCGCAGGTTCTGAGATTCGCATCCAACGCGAATCAGACGTCTGGCTGCAGTGCTAGACGACGAGAACGACTTCCAGACGTCCGGGGTGACCATCGGACGTCTGGGAACTAGGCCAGACGCCCCCGCATGCTTCTGGACGTCTGAGAGACCACGCAGAGCAAAGGTAACCTCTGATCCACTTTTTAAGACGTCTGGAAGAGGTTCCAGACGTCTGATTTTGCACTGTTTCGTCGTTTTCGACCCGTTTAGGGCTCGTTCGGAGTCCGTTTTCCACGTTTTGAGTTGCGTGCTTTTCGGAATTACATCTTCTACCCGCCTACAGTAGTTGTATACTATTTTGAGAAACTCCTTGTGTTTGATCCTTGTGATAGGACCCCGTTCCGTTGCAGTCTCGGGGGTTGCGGAGGCACGCGGGATTTCCGACCACGCCCCCAGTACTCCTGTTGTAACCGGTAGAGTGGCTTTTAAGTTTATTAGTGTAATCTGTTAATTATGGAACCATAAATAGAACCTAGGACATTGCATGAATCCTAGGAATGAGAAACTAGAATGAATGGTAGATCATAGGGTGTTGCATGAATCCTAGGGCTGGAAGACTAGATTGTATGATAGATCCTAAGGTATGGCATGAATCCTAGGATGGGAAGAACTAGTGGAATATATGAATAACTGCAGTCTTGGAAAATGTGGAAAGGAAATAATAGCTACCTGTAAATTGGTTTAACAGCTGCCTGTTATGAATAAATGAGCATGTCTGGGAATATGGGATGTATGAATGTGAAACTGGGAAGGTGAAACCTGAATGTGCTGAGTTAAAAGAACTGGAACCCTACGGGGAATTAGGAGTGGAACTCCTGGAAAGAGAAAGGAATGGAACTGAGAAAGAAAAACGTGGTAGTGTGCTGTCTCTTGGGTACGTAGTACCAAGGGAAGTACCTGTACCTGTTTAGTGCAGAGCGGAGCCAGCCGCCCCAGGGACCTGGGGTTAGGACTGGCCACTTTGTACCGACTTGCTGGCTCTCGTGTATGTAGTACTGAGGAGAGCTACTAGTGTAGGGAGGTACTAGCTACCCCACGGGCCCCGGGGTTCATCTAGCCTCCTACACCGACTTGTTAGGCCCACTGGGCAAACCAGGGTAGTCAGGCGAGGGTGCGCTGACTGTGGAGGGGTTGGACCCCTGTTACTGAGAGGGTTCTGCCCTGAACTGGTTCCGTGCTGTTCTTTGGGCGCACCCGTTAACGGAAACGATTGACCGCGTGCTAGTGCGGGTTAGCTACCTGTGCGTTTATCGCACGTGCCGTAGTCACCGTTACGTCTGTCCGTGACCCTGGGGTGGTTGACTGAGAGTAGGATCACCACGGGGGACTCTCCCGGCCAGGAGAGCACCACGTGCTAGTTCTACTATTCGGAAAAGACTGCAATCAAGATCGTTCCCACGAGGAACATTCGAGATCAAGTGAAGGATCTGAGAAATAGATAAATTGTGAGACAATAGAAAGACGTAATTAAAGAAAGTAACAGAACATAACAGCTACTGTACACTCTACTGTTTCTTTTGTTTTAGTTGCCACTCTACTCAGCGTTTTGCTGACGTATTACACTCGTTACCTTTCAGGACCAGGTGTTGAGCAGCCAGGGTCAGCGGCTGCAGAGGACGCTGGGCCGAGTAGGGTCCAGTAGAGTTACCACTGTTCTCTTGTACCTCTTTTTGGTTCCACTGTAGTGAGTAGTTTTTGTTACCGCTGTACTTTTCTTACCTGCAGTTTCTTATTATGTTATGAATATTGTTCTACTGTTGTGGTGGTATATACTGTAGTGGTTTCCTTCCTTACTGCTGTATTTTCTTACTGTTAGTTATATTTATGCTGAATGTGGTTTATTTTACTGTTCTTTTGGTTACTTTCTCGTTGGACGACCAGGTTTTGGGATTAGTCGAGTCGGTTCGATTCTCGTGTCTCGTAGGGACTCGGGAATCGGGTCGTTACAATCATCATGAAATCCGTCTCCTGCTGACGCATCATCAAAGAGATACCACTTGTCACATCTTGAATAGTCATAAAGTCCCCTTGAGAGCTGTCTATCTAAGAGGCTCTAGTCCTGGTTGGAGAAAGATGGAGATGGTCTCATTGGAGGACATTGCTCATAAGGCGGGAACGGAGGAGGTACTGCTATCTGCTCCTGCTGTTGTTGCTGCTCTTGTATTGCTTCCCTGTGCTTGCTCCATCTTCGTATAAGTGAGCTTATCGAATATGGAGACACGAGTGATGAATTGTTTATGGTTTATATTGATGGGAACACTAGAGTGTAGGAAGATATGGGAGAGAAGTGTCCCAAATTGGAAGAAGTTGGTGGGAGGCTTGCTCATAAGATATAGAATCAAGTGGTTCCAGGTGAACCGCTTATTCTTCTTAAGGAATGCATGGAGAGTGATGAGCATAATACCATGGCAGTTCTCAAAAGACGTGGATTTAGACAAAATTTCAAAGAAAACTCGATTAAGAAAACGTGGAAGACGTCTAAAATAAGGTGACTTGGCTGGACGACCCAAGTCAAAGTGAGGGAGTGAGTAGGGTCTCCCTAATGGTATTCGTCTGTGTTTGCTGGTGGAGCTTAAGAAACGTGGGACCAATAGACGGATGACCAAGAATCTTAGAAAGAACATCCGTTTTGGCCAGAACTTCTATGCCATAGACGTTCGAGGTCAACTCGATGTTGAAACCCTCACCTATATTTTTTAGATTAGCATAAAATATGTGACAAGCCATGAGATCAACATCGGGAATGCGGCTGTTTGAGGAACCTGCGCAAAAGTTTTGCTCAAAAAGGCGTAAAATCTGGTGGTAAGCAAATTTTTCGTGGATGCCAGGGAATATAGACTCAAAATAAGTAAAGTCAACGTGTCTACCAACATGAGGTGAAAATTTTGCGAATAACGAAAAACGGTCACGTGCAGCCTCAGTGATGGAGAAGCGATCGAAGGTGTCATCACGATGAGATGAGGAGGTACATGCGCTTTTTGGAGCCATTCGGAAATCGCAAAAACACGTTGGTCGATCAAAAATAACAGATTGGTCGATCAAAAATGACTCGAACAGTGAAAACCAATATTTTGGTTGATCAACCAAGGTGTTTGGTCGACCAAAAACGTGACACACCGAGAGACAAGGAGGTTTGATCGGATGATAAGTTCACATATACTAGATTTCGCATTCAAACACAAAAACAAGTAATAAGAAATTAGTAAGCCAAGGCACTTTTTAAACACGAGAAATCCATGGAAATGGATGTATTCAAGGTTTAGAAAGTACCAAGATTGAACAAAAAATGGTCAATCAAGGGAGGATGCGGACGGAGGATGTGTAAGGAGGTTGCGCGGAGGGGCGAGGTTGTTGCACAGAGGATGCACGCACGGAGGAGGCTTTCGTGCGAGATCGTTGATGTCGTTGGTCAATCACACGACTGGTGGAGAGGAGCGAGGTCAGGTGTGTTTGAGTTTTGGTGGAGTGGGGGCCAAATATGTGGGGTAGGGTAGTTAAAACAAATAGGTTTTTGAGTAAAAACAAAGTTTTTATGGAGAACGTGATTACTAAAATAGGTAAATGCATTTTAGGCAACTAATCACATAGGGTAAATATGGTAAACGGTGATTGCAAACGTAGATCGAGGAAAAAGATCGCAATCTTCGTAAAGAGAATCCGCCAGTTTTGGTCGGTCAAAACGAAAAGTGATCGATCAAAAAAGTTAATTGGTCGATCAGAGTTTGAACGAGGGAAAAGTCCCGCCCAAATAGATTGGTCGATCAAACGTTTTGATTGATTGATTAAAAGTCAAGATTTTGGAGGGAGATTTTCCGCCAGGCAAATTTCAAGTTTTGGTCGATTAAACAGGACTATTTGATTGATTAAAGGTTGGTCGATCAATTTTGGCAAATTGATTGATCAAATAGTAAAACATGCATTCATTAGGTAAATTAATTAAGCTCTTTTAATCTAGATAATCCTAGTGAATGACAGATTTGATTAAATATTTCCTTGGGCAAAGGTTTTGTGAATATATCAGCTAGTTGATTTTTTGTGTTAATAAATTCTAAATTAATGTCTCCTTTTAGGACATATTGTCTGAGAAAGTGATGTCTAACATCTATATGTTTACTCTTAGAATGTTGTACTAGATTCTTGGATAGATTAATGGCACTTGTGTTGTCACACAATTTTGTTATGCTTATAAGACATGACAAAATCTTGTAATGGCTGTTTCATCCACAATAGTTGTGAACAAGCTAAAGATGCAGCTATGTATTCGGCTTTAGTTGTGGATAGTGATACAATATTTTATTTTCTAGAGAACTAAGAGATTAGGGAATTTTCGAGAAATTGACAAGTTCCACTAGTACTCTTATGGTCTATGAAACTACCCACATAGTCAGCATCACAAAAGGAATATAATTCCAATGTATCCGACTTTAAATAGAAGAGTCTTAAATCTTGTGTGTTGTTTAGATACCTAAGTATTCTTTTAACAACATTTAGATGTAATTTTTTAGGGTTTACTTGAAAGCGAGAATACAAACAAGTGCAAAATAATATATTAGGTCTACTTGCAGTTAAATATAACAAAGATCCTATCATGCTTTTATATAGTTTTTGATCTATTGATTTACCTGTGTCATCAGTTTTCAATTGAGTAAAAGCTGCCATAAGTGTTTCTTTACCTTTGACTTTGTCCATCGAGAATTTCTTCAGTATCTTTGCTGTGTATTTGTTTTATATATGAAGATTTCAAAGAATTGATCAATTTTATGTCCGAGAAAGAATCGAAGTTCTCCCATCATGCTCATCTCAAACTGATCCTGCATCACCTTTGCAAAGTCTTGGCATAACAGATCATTAGTAGCACCGAAAATAATATCATCAACATATATTTGTATTATTAAAAGATCATTTTCTCTTCTTTTAGTAAATAGGGTTAGATCTATATTGTCAATTTTAAATTCATTTTCAATTAGGTATGATATTAATCTATCATACCAAGCTCATGGAGCTTGTTTAAGTCCATATAAGCCTTTATTTTGTTTATAATCATGGTCTGGATTTTTAACATCTTCAAACCCTGGAGGTTGTTTAACATAGGCTTCCTCCTTGATGAATCCGTTTAGGAAGGCACTCTTGACGTCCATTTGAAAAAGTTTAAATTTCATATGGGCAGCAAAGGCTAGCAGCATCCTAATGGATTGTAGGTGAGCTACGGGAGCATTTGTTTCATCAAAATCAATTCCTTTTTCTTGATTATACTGTTGGGCCACAAGTCTAGCTTTATTTTTAACCACTTCTCCTAATTCATTAAGTTTGTTTAGCTTTATTTCTAACTACTTCTCTTGATTCATTAAGTTTGTTTCTAAAGACCCACTTTGTTCCTATAATGGTTTGCGATTCAGGCTTTCAAACAAGTTCCTATATTTGACTTGACCTGATTTAACTCATCCTCCATTGCAATGATCCAGTGATTATCAGAAGATGCTTCTTTGACATTTTTGGGTTCTAACTGTGAAAAAAAAGCAATGAAAGCTAAACTATTAAAGTAAGATCTAGTTTGAACTCCTTTAAATAATTCACCTATCACCAATTCTTTTGGATGATCTTTCACAAATGAGATATCTCTCGGTAGTTCATCAGAAATGTTCTCTTGTGGAATGTTTGATAGGTCAACTATTAGGTCATCATCATCAATTACAGAAGATTTTGGTTGAACTGGAGTTTCATCGAAAGATACATGCATGGTTTCCTCGACAACAGAATTCTTCTTGTTAAGAATCCTATAGGCTTTACTTCTAGTTGAATAACCTAAGAAAATTCCCTCTAAAGATTTTTCGCAGTATTGAGTATAAAATATCGACATCCGAATATTTTGAAGTAGGAAATTCTAGGTGTTCTTCCATGATAGAGTTTAAAAGGTGTCTTCTTTATGATTGGTCTGATCAGGGTTCTATTCTGAATATAACATGCAATGTTTACTGCCTCAGCTCAAAAATATCGAGGCAGCTTTGACTCGCACAACATTATGCGAGCACACTCTTGTAAAGTCTTATTTTTCCTTTCAACTACACCATTTTGAGGTGCAGCTCTAGGGAATACAAATTCATGTTTTATTCCATATTGATCACATAAATTGGTAAAGGTTTTGTTCTCAAATTCTCCGCTGTAATTGCTTCTAATCTTAATCACTTCAAATCCTTTCTCATTTTGTAATCTTCTAACTAATTTGCTAAAAGGCATCAAAGGTTAAAACTTTGCTTTTTAAGAAAGATACTCAAGTAAACCTAGAAAAGTTGTTGATTATGACTAGACAATATTTGCCCCCGCTTAGGCTTTTGGATTTGGTTGGTCTGAACAAGTCTAAGTGAAGTATCTCCAAAGGTTGTGAAAGTGCTAACCACCCTTTTTGGTTTAAAGGGATTCTTAGTTTGCTTACTAACTTGACAAGAATCGCAGACTTTACTTTTCTTGAAGTTGATATTTGGCAGACCTTTGACGAGTTCATGTTTCATGAGTCTGCTAATGTTTCTCATGTAAACATGACCTAGTCGTTTATGCCAAATTGTTGTTTCTTCATTAGATACGACCAGACATTCAAGACAGTCGCATTTGTCGAAGTTTACAGTTTAAATGTCTTTATGTCTGTTTCCCTTAAGAATGACTTGTTTGTTTCTTTATCACGAATTTTAAAACCTTTTGATGTGAAAGTAATTTTATAACTTTTATCACATATCTGACTTACACTTAGCAGATTATGTTTTAAATCGCCAACTAAGTGTACATTATTAAAAGAGGTAGAAGAGTTACTAATTTGGCCAGTACCAATAATACGATCCTTGTGGTTGTTCCCAAATGTGACCGTGTCACCTTCCTGACGGTTGGGCTGCAGGAATAGGTCTTCTTTGTCGGTCATGTGCTTGGAATAGCCGATGTCCATTATCCATCTTCTTTCTTCTCTTTCCTGTCATTGGTTTGTATTTTTGAGGCTTTATTTAATAGAGTGGCTTCAATGTTCCATTGGTTTGTTGGAAAGTCCACTTATAATTTACAGAACTTACAAAACAAGATTGCAATATACTTTTTGATACCCATTTTTGTTTGGGCCCACGCTGGTTAGTTTGTGTTGCCTGTTTTGGCAAGCTACCTCTCCTTTTGCTAGAGCTAGATGCTTCATGATCATTTTTCGGTATATAGCCTAACCCAAACTTTGTGGTGCTTTGGGTTTATGTTTCTAATAATTTATGCAAGTTTCTATTTCCATTTGTAAACTTAGCTAGGTCATTTAACAGAGTAGTAGAGTTTTCTTTTAGTTTGTTTATATCTATCTTTAAGTTGTTTATCTGAGATCTTATATAACTCTTTGTTTTGATTATCAAGTAAGTCTTTTTGCGCTTTTAATTCAGTTAAAGCTTTTTCTAGGTTTTTATTTTCCTATTTTAATGATTTAGCTACATCATGTAACTCAAAGAATGTTTCTAATAATTCATCTTGAGTAAAGGTGCTACTCAAGTTCTACTCCCCCCGACGTAGAGTCCTCACATGCAAGGAGTAGGGATAAGGTGCTACTCCCCCGTGTTTCTTTGACGAGCATTCCTCCCTACCTATGAAGAAGCCAAAACCCCTCCTTTTTTGCCTCAACCCCTTAGGGTGCAGTCTTGAAGGTAGAAGGCTGTAACAAAAACAAGACACATTAGCAAAGCGAAGCTAACAAGCTCGTTGTCATTTACAGTCATCCAGGACATAAAGGATCTCCCAAAAATACCTATGCATTAATTCATGACGGACTAAAGTGCCAAAGCCTTCCATAGTTTCTAGGCCCACGACCATTTGAAGGCCCAAGCTTGAGTGGAAATTACGCTCGAATAAGCCTCGTCGATAATTTGTAACCCGAAGAGGCCCATAATGGTCAACAACCAAAGAGTACCTGTCTTGATCCCTCAGGCTGTTTGGCAAGGCAACGTGACGAAAATGCCTACCTGTGAGGCAAGAGAGCGTACGTCTTACTGAGAAGGTGCCCCTCCTTTACCTTTTAGGGAAAGCCATTAAGCTGGCCAAATGAGTGTAAGGAACACTTCGTCCTAGGCTTAAGATAGATAACCACAAAAGCGTTTGGCATGGGTTTGCAATTCATCGTTAGTCAAGAAGGGGCAAGATCGTAATGGAAAAGGAAATAGACAAGGAAAGGTTCATGCGGAGAAAAATGTCGCTTTCAATAGCATATCAGCATATTAGGAAAGTTGTCCCTCCATGCGAGTGAACGCAAGCCTAATCGATACAATGTACCCAAAACTCACCTAAGTTGTGTCTCCCAGGCAAATTTACCTATTTCTCCCCTTCCCTCTGATGAGAGGAATGAACACCATAAACAGAAGTCTTACTTAACCACCCAGAGGAAGAAGTCTCCTTATCTCAATTGATGAATGATATTTCCCCCTAGGTGCGTAAAGGCCTTGCTATGCCAACCGTGTGAATTGCATCAAAAACACGCATATGGGTCGAGGGAAAGTAACTGCATGGAATGGGTGGTAGTGAGCAAATGGTCCTTGCCCCTACACCACCCCCTCTCATATAATGGAGGAGAGGAAGGTGAAGAAGTGCATACTCGTCACCGCCCTAGACCATCTTGTCAACATTTAATATGAGACACTGTCATCCCTTTGTAGGTTCTGACGGAGGGGGTGAGATTTACGTGATACGAAATAATGCGAAAATATAAATGAACAATCTTACAAAATGCAATCACACAAGTATACAAAGGATTTTTATGTGGAAATCCAAACTTGGGTAAAAACCATCATCTAATCCTCCGGTTTAAGATTTCCCGATCTACCTATTAGATCAAATCCACTAACGAACTACTTAAACGAGGGTAGTTCAACCTCTTACAACCACATTACTTTGAACCAAGGGTAGCGTGCCTCAAATCCCTCCTCTTCACGAGGAGTATTTTCTCACGAAAGAGACGGGAATTCGCAAAGCGAATACCCAATAAAAAATGAAAAGAGAAACAAATAAACCTATATTACCACAAAGAGTAATTTAAACTATGCTACTATAGGCTAGGGTACTCCCCTTAATCAGAAGTATGTAGGCATGAAGTGTGCAATGTAACGGTGCTCTTGGATGTATGCTAGAGGCTTGGAGAGCAGGGTGACTTTTGTTTCCTTGGACACATGTAAGTGGAAAGTATTCTATCAAGGTATGTTTTGCTAAGTAAAAGTCCTTTCCTATTTATAGAGGTCCTAAGAAGGTTTTAGAAGGCTTTGCGAGCCTTAGATAGCCGTTGGGAACAAATCATAGAATATCAGGCCAAAATCCCAATGAAGTCAAGGTCATTATGACTCTGACAAAGTTATCAGACGTCTAATATTCGGATCAGACGTCTAGTACGATGTCTGATGTCAATGTTGGATGTTTACTCTAAAGGGTTAAGAGTCCTTGATCTTATTGGATCGAAGTAGGGATCTAAGCGGATGTTTGATATGCCACTATAAGACGTCTGGCAATAAAATTGGACGTCTAATAATAGGCGGGTTCGTGCCTGTTTTGATCAGATCCAAACAGGATTCTAGATTTTAAGGGCTAGACGATAGACTAGATGTCTGTCATAAAGTCTGGACACTTAGAAACTAAGGGAATCGATTCCAAGGACCAACGATCGAATATAGGTCTGATATCCTCAGATTTTGCTCCAATGTCTATTTATCAAACGTCTTGACACATCTACGGATGTCTAGAAAAGGTATTAATGCAATAAACAGATAATCCTCGAAGATATTCTCTGACAGGTCAACAGTCATCTAATTGGACGTCTGACAAGGTCATCAGACGTCTGGACTATGGGCTGGTAGTCTGAAAGTAATGATCAGAGAACACTAAATCCAACCGAAGTGTTTGGACGTCTGTACAAACTATTAGACGTCTTAAAGTCCATAATTAGACATCTAATTGAGTTGTCTGATTACTACATTGGTTTTCTGATTCTATTCTAAGGTTTACCTAAGTGTTCTAGGATTAAGGTATGGTACTTTGGATGTTTTACATGAATCTAAGGAAATAAAGAGTAAAAAACATAACAAGTACATAATACAAGAACAAATTAGACTTTCTATCCTATTCTTCATCTTCAATCTCCCGCTCCACGCAAGGCTTCATCTTCTCTTCTCCATCAAGCTCCTTCAATTTGCTATGAATGTGAGCTTGAGCTCCTTCACACTTGAATTCATTTGCATTATTTCTAAAACTTATACTTAATGCAAATGTTAAATACCAAGTGTTTTGTTATCATCGAAATCAATGATCGTGGTGCTCTTGCACCAACACCCTTTAGCTTAGGAGGATGCGGACACTTGTCCCTCCCCAGGTCTTTGGATGCTCAAACAACATAGTTACGACATTAGCCCAACTATCATATACGAAAAGCATGAGGTGATGGCTAGCCACCATTTGCCCTAAAACATAAGCAGACATAGCATACGAGCAATGAGCAACATAACCCTAGAGAGGATGTAAGATCTGACAACAAGAGTGGGAAAAACTTACTAAGTGCGGACTAGAGGTAGGCCCCAAGAGGGAAACGTTTGACTCACCAAGTAGCTAAACCACCAACACAACAAGGCCCCTAGAGGAGAGAGGGGGCAAGGAGGTGCTGCTCGATTCACCAAATGGGTAAACCAAGTCCCCCTCACTCCCAAAGGAAGAGCCAAGGAGGCACCGCCTGATTCACTTAACGAGTTGTCTGCCTACGCAACCCCCCCCCACCCTCGAGGAGAGAGGGGGCAAGGGGGCATTGCCCAAGTCACCAAGCAACTAAAGCAAGCCTGTACCCCCAAAAGAGAGAGTGGGCAAGGAGGCACCACTTGGTTAATCGAGTAGTTAGTCCATGAACAATAGCAATTGCTGTAGACACATCTATTTAGGTTAAAATGTCTATTTATGCATGTTTCTAGGCTTAAATATGCATTCCATACTATAAATATTGTATAGCATGCATCATTCTGCATCTAGAGTAATTGTATATATTTTAGGTTAATTACATCCTTTTTATGGTCAGGAGGGAAAGAGATTTATTTTGGGGCCTCGGATTGACGATCTAACCGTCTAGATCTGATCAGGATGACGATCGGAGTCTAACGCCTCCGAAATCGTTTAGATTGGAATCCCGTAGTATCATATGAAATCCAAGAAAGATCAACGGCCAGGGAGGCAATGCGATATCCTTACGTGGTTCGAATGAAAAATCTGACTATACGGATAGATCCAGAGCGACGATCGCAGTGCGGTAACGCGGACATCATCTCGATATGAGCACCGTGGCACCCTCTACAATAGAAAGAAGATGGACGGCCCAGATGGCATCACGTGGCATCATCTAGATCGCCCAACACCGGCTAGCAGTAGCTGCTCCTCAGAGGCATCTCCCCTCGCGAGATCTGGGCATCCAACGGCTTTTGTGAAGCCACTTCGCTCGTCCTTCAAGAGAGCCTCCATCGCGCGATCTTAACCGTTGGATGAACATCCAACAGTTAGGATTGCTTGACCACTGGCTGCGGTTAACTTAAAATCGCAACATCTTTGGCACGTGGCGCAGCGATCTTGAGAGGAGCTCGCATAGCCGTGGCACGGGTTCGACTCTCCCAAGCTCCTCTGATTAGTCGTAGAAGAGCACCTTAATTTCAACTGCTCGATCATGCATGAGGGGCAGAATGAGGCTACGTGGGTGCACGGATGAGTGCAGATGTAGCACGCAGCCCATCAACGCACCTCTGAACGTGCCATCTCACGCGCCATCTCAACTGTCCACTTTTGATCCAACGACCGCTGCACTTCCAACCTTAACGACAGTAGAGCGTGAGCATGTGCGTGGTTGGCGCCGACCTTTAGCGACATTTGGGGACGTGGTTGGCTCAGATCTTTAGTGACACATTTGATGTCGGTACAACCCTCTACACGGATTTCTTCCTCTTCCACTATAAAAAGACCTACCCCCTCCATTCTTCATCATCTCTTGCTTTATTATCCTCATCACCTTTAAGGCTCTAAAGGGAGCTTGTCCCAAGCCCGAGATGCTTCTCTAAAGTAGAATCAAATATTTCCCCCCCTCTTATCCCCATTCGTGGAGCATCTCGCGGCCATCCTCTTACCTCCTTCGCGAAGATCCTTGCCACGACGACGTCCTACCCTGTCCTTCTTCCACTGCCGTTCTCCATTGTCCCGCTCCTCACCACCTTCTTCGGGGTGCTGTCAGAGCGAGTCGTCCTCCAAGCGACCGTCGAGGGGGATTCTTCTCACTTATCTTTATCTTTTCGCTTTTGTAGTGTAGTTTTCCCGCTTTTATAGTTGTAGAAACATTTGTTCATAAATATATGATTGTTCCTCTTTCTCTCTATGCATTATTTTTGCAAGTAGATAAAGTTTTCATCGACCTGATTTCTTACTTGATAAAAACACAAAAAAATTTATAAAAGATAACAATGACAAAAACAAATAAAAAGCGAAATATGGATTTTTCAAGCCAAGTGTTCGTCTCTCCGTGTTCGACTTAGGACTCCTTTCAAGTTTCAGTTATAAATATTATTTGATCGACGAATTTTCTTGCGAATCGAATTATGATGGGTTTCGAAACTCAAATCCTTTTTGCGACGAATTTTCGCCTCATCAGCAACTCCCAACCAAGAAGAGAGGGGGCAGGGATGCAACCCCTAGCCAACCGGACCATCCAAACTCCTGCAAAAAGGTGGGAGTAGGCAAGAAAGCACCTACCCCTTGATGAAATGAAGTCATAGTTGCTGGGGTTAAGGGGAGTGCCTAGAAAGAAAAGAGGGAGGAAAGATACAAGCCTACTTTGAAAGTTTGCATTATGGACTCGAAAAGTGGGGGTAGTTGATGGGGGAGAGATTCAAAACTATTGGAAGCCATCCTACGAAGTGTGTAGGCCCAAGTAAAGCTCAAGAAGAGATCCAACCCAACCTAAAAGCAAGATAAACTCCTCCGCTAGCTGGATCTTCACGCTGCTATTTTAGGTCAACCACTCGGAGCCAACTAGTTGATTCGCTTGCCTAAGAATGCTTAAAACTGCTAGTCGCCTAAGTGGTTAGCACGATTGTCCAATTTTCGGGCAGTGAGAGATCACCTAGAAAGCTAGGACCTTATGGTCCACCGCTATGCCAATCCTAACAACGCTAGGTGGGAAAGGCACCAGTGGTCGAGGGCTAAGGCAACAACATGAGAATCGAAGTAGTGATATGAGAATTAAGGCACCAACATGAAGAGTGAGGTGATAGAATGGAAGATGAGCCAACTCGCATGGCGATAGCACTTTTTGAAGATTAAATGATTATCAACCACAGTAGTGATTAATACTCTCCTATGTAGTTAGAAAAATGGGGAAGCCTTCTCCTCATTCTATGATAACTCAATCAGTAGTGGGTAATTGAGGACTAGATCCCCTTAGACGTACACCAATACGGTGGAACTGGGTCACCAAATTCCTAAGTTCCTCCCTACTTACACGTTAGTGGCAGTCCCTTGTCTACTACTTCTTATCAAGCTTCCTAGGCTTGATCAGTAACCTTTTAGTGGCTGTTGGTGGTGACCGAAACACTTAGCCTCAATTCAAGGTCGTTGGGACCTAGGAGGTATTTCGATTGGTTCAGATTCAACATGTAAGGATTTCTCGTTGAAATAGTGTTTGGATGAATGCTTCTTATGTGGATAGTAGTATTTTGATGCCTCTTTAGTACATTTGTGGTTGTTGGTTATGGTTTTGAGGTGAGGCCTTGATTTAGTTTAGTGCCTTACACAATTGTCACAAGAGACGCCTACTACTTCAGAGATTGCTGCTTCGCCGCCTCATCAGGTATCGAGTTTTCCCTATCATCTCTGGATGATGATCACTGCTATACAGATTGGTTGGTTGACTCAAGAGCCTCACAACATCTTAGTGGAGATCAACGATGCTTTCGCTTTCTTAGGCTTGTTCCCCTAGGCAAGACGGTGCAAGTTACAGATGGGAGGCATTCTCTAATTGCTAGATAAGGGAAGGTCTCATTTACTCCCACTATGAGACTTGTTAGAGTGGAATAAAGGCCACGTTAGCAGTTAGTTGCCCATGTGGCGGTGCCATGTGGTAGAGTCTAGCTGGCTCACTGTTGGACGCATGAAGTTTAGGATTTGGTGTAGTATTTCCATTTTTTTTTTTGTATCACATGTGGAAGTTTCGTTAAGAGATATTTTGGTTTTTTAGTTGTCAAGTTAGAGAGTTTTAGGAAAGTTCAAATTAGGATTAGGATCTGGTGATTTGATTTGTTTCTTGTTTTGCAAGTTTGTTATAGTAATTTCCTTTCTATAGAAGGAGGGCAATGTACCAAGTTTATTCTTGAGTTTTTCAATAATATTTTCTAACTTTTTGAAACTCCCTCTCTTCCTCACCGTTGACTACTCTCTCTCTTTCCTACATGCACCATTATTGAAGAAGGGCTCCACACCTCCCTTTCAAATTTTTACATGGTATTAGGCCTTCCTTGCCTACTAGATCACATGTGCGTGGAGAGGAGAGAAAAGATCCACACAAGATCACGTGGAGTTACCTCCGTGTTCGTGGAACGCATGAAGTTGCCTTGGAGTTGAAGCGTCACACCAACTCTACTACGATAAGGTGACCTTATACGCAGTCAGAGGCCCAAGCGACTCGACGGGCTCTTAGGGCATAGTAGCAAAGACACCAAGGGATTGAGGGGCCATGTGGAACCCTCTAGCATGTTAGGGAACACCAAGATCTAGTATTTGGCTCTCGAGTGTAGAAGAGGCACAAAGATCTTCCTCAACCACCTCAGATTTGAAGACAACAATAGCAGACGTAAAGGCTCATGATAAACTACATATATTTTCTAAAAGGGCATCGAAGGTGTAAGAAGAAGCTAATACAAACCTCCCTCCTTTCTTCTTCAGCGTCAACTATTCTCTCTCTATCCTTTCTCCATACGTGCCATTATTGAGGAAGAAGGGATCTACACCACCCTTCCAAATCTTCACAAGACTGACATGCTTTACCTGTACCAGAATTTCCCATCACCTTGTTATTTGTTAGTGGAATAACCAAGCAATTGCATTATCATGCGATATTTGACTCCACTACTTGCACTTTTCAGGATATCCCAACGAGGACGATTGGTGGTGGTTGTGAAGAGGGAGGGGTCTTTCACTTGGTCTAGTGACCTTCCACAACTACTTGCCATGGAGGTGTTGCTTTTATTGGTGGGTCTCCTTTTTAGTGGCACCTCCATTTTAGCTATCTGCCACTAGACAGGCTTCGCTGTGTTATTCCTCATATCTATCAGTCTACTATTATTTCTTATGATGCTTATCGGCTAGGCAAGTATCATTGTAGTTCCTATCCTGTTAGTCAGAGCCATAGGTCTACAGAGTTGTTTCAACTGATTCATTTTATTGCGTAGCACCTAAGTCGTATCCCTGATCGACTAGGTCACTGTTACTATCTGATTCTGGTTGATGCTTTTTCCTGTTTATCTTGGTTATTTATGTTTAAAAACAAGTCTGATGTGGGTCATGTGTTGGAACAAATTATTTTTGAAATAAACTAGTTTGGGGGTTTTATTAAAACTATCTATTCAGATAATTCTCCTGAGTTATATTCCCAGTGATTATCCGCCTTTTATGAATCTCTTGGGATTATTTATTAGATCACTTATCCTCACGCATCCCAATAGAATTAGGTTGCTGAGAGGATGTTAGAGTTATGTGTCTTGAGAGAACCAACTTGAGTAGAAACATTGGTGTAGTGATTCAAATCTGAATGTAAGATCATGTGGACACATTAATATAGTTAGATGGATCCCTTAGTACAATTGGGATAATGTATTGTGCCATGTGGGATATACTAATGATAGATATCAAAGGATCCAAATGGTTTGGATTGAGGATTTCGACAAGTCATGAAGAACCATCATGATATCCAACTATAGTCTCCAATCTGAGAAGAGTGACAATCTTCTTTAGAGATGGTTGCCTGACTAATGTCGTTAATGCACATCCTCTACATGGGAATAGAGATTTGGGGTTGTTACGTAAGTTGGGTCAAGTAGTTGACTTGACGACATGGAGATGTGGAAGTCCTCTAATCATTGTCACGAAGAAGGCGCATCGTTTAACTTGAGACATATATGTTCCTATGCTTGAATATGCACATTTGGACCAATAGGGTATACACCTATCTTGGTGTTGAAATTAGAAAGCTATTGTGCTTGTGAGATCATAGAAGACACATGATCTCTTAAAAGGATCACACAGATATGCTATTGTAGGTGTACTGATTAGATCGGGAGGGTAGAGCTCACTCCGTGTATATTGGGAAGTATGAAATTCCATGCATGGTCATATGAGTCCTGATCAAACCCATACATAAAGTGAAGAAGACATGTTTGGGAAGGATCTGATCTTCGTTCTCATTCCAAAAGTACAAATGGAATGTAAAATGTGTGTAACCCATGATGGGATGGACAATGAATTTGGTATTTAATCTCAAGTGTTACATATGTCTTCCAGTGTGAATGATTCATGAGTATTTGAAATACCTAAGGAAGGTATAACACCATAATTCCTCTGATCCTAAGTACTTGATTATTGGCATGATAAAACTAATAATTAATTTGGTGTGACTTACTGCTTAAGTGGGCAATCAAATTCTTGCAAGGAGAGATGAAGCCATGGACTGAAAGACTCAGGGACAACTATGGTTCTTCAAACAGTGTGCTCAATAGACTACAACCTAGCAGACCCTCGCCCTTTTGGAACTCAGTGATCAAAGCCTTGGTTGACAACATGCATCTGCTGTAGCCGACTCTAGGTGATGGTAGGACCTTCAGCTTTTGGAATGAAAGATGGTCTCGGCTGGGTGTTCTGAAGGAGATCTATCCAAGGGCCTTTGCAGTAGCCTCTGATAAGGAGGGGACAATTAGCTGCTTCTGGTCTAACAGTAGCTGCAGCTGGTTGCTAAATGAAGAAGAGTCCACCAGAAGGGACACCTGACTGTGGGATGAAAGGAGGAATCTGATCTCAGATCTTGAAAGATTTAGGCCAAGATATGGAGTGGATGATAACTATACATATGGGATGGTATTTACACTGTGCATTGTGGCTACAACAAAATCATGGAAAATGGCAATGGGGGGAGCTATGACTTCATTGACAGGAAAATTTGGCTCTTGAAGATCCCCCTTAAAGTTCAAATCTTCCTTTGGCTATGTAGAAGGGAGGGCTTGATAACAGGTGATCTGCGATATAGAAGAATGGGAGCTGCTCTTCACGAATGTCACTTATATGGGATGCACACTGACAACATTAATCACATTTTCTCCTCTTGCTTGATCACTGATGCTGTATGGAGGACTTGCCAGGAGCTGCTACCAACATGGGATTCCATTTAGCATGGGTTTGCTGTGAGAGAGAGGCCGCATGTCCGCATGGCTGTCACTCTCTGGTGTGTGTGGAAGGTAAGAAATGCGAGGCTTTTTGAGGAGAGACCGGTTTGTTGTGAACAAATTGTAAGAGAGTGTTGGTCCCTCATACATACTTGGGGATCTGGGTTGTAATTCCTCTTACTTAGTTATATAATATACCCTCCCGGATTGCTATTGAAGACGATAGCTTTCCTTTTTGTTTAAAAAAAAAATAATTATTTTGGTGTGTTCGTATTTGATTTGATTGATTGAATCGATTTAACGAGTTAAATTACATTCAATTTAGTAATTAATTGCACCAAATTTAATTAGGTATAAAATTCAAGAGTTGAATTATAATTAATTAATGTTTAGATACTTGATCTAAACACCCCATAAAAGTTATGGGCCATCTTGCAAAATCAAGTGGGATTTAATCCCAACCCTTAGATGTAGATCCAAGGGTTTACACTAAATTATGGTTTGATTAGGAACACCCTACAAATATCTCTCAAGGGAAAAGGGAAATCCTAATTTGATCCCTAAAATCAATCAAATTAGTTGATCAAGTGACTTAATCACCAAACAAAGAGAGAATATATATTGAGAAGAGTCCACGTGCATAACTCTTCTCTTCTTGTTCTCTTCCTACAACTGTGGTGAAGGTGTAGCAAGTCTACTTGGAGGTGAGCAAGTAAACTTGCTACACATTAGCAAGTATGCTTGCAAAGAAGCGAGTCAACTAACTATTACATGACATACTACCTCTCCTTTTCCTTGTTTTATGAAAAAGTAGTAGGAAGTCTGCTTAAAGCTAAGTGAGTCTACTTGCTACGATGGAGCAAGTCTTTTTAGAGGGGAGCAAGCCAACCTACTACAATATGCAATGAGTTGTTGCTTGGAGTGGCCATGGACCTTCCTGAAGTTGATCCTTAAGTGTAGGGAGTCGATCAAGGAGGCAAGCAAGTTGACTTGCTTGTGTTAGGTCATGAGGATTTGATCCTTCAGGTCCTATTTGGGTGGTTTTCAAGGTGAAGGTCACCTCCCTGCTCGCGAAGGAGTTCGTAAGACGTGAATTATTTGTGTTGCACACGTTGGAATCGTTTATCCTCGGCACGAAGGGCCTCATTCACTTGCTGAGATGGAGTCCCCAAGGTGGGGCTTATTTGAAGAGGCATAACACGTGGGGTGCTATAATATGCCACCCATAAGTATAATCTCTTACTCATGGGGATCCTGGAACGGAGAGATATTAGATCCCTCTATTTGGTTTCAGTTACATAGGTTGGTTTTGTTTCTCAATTTTGTCATTTGGGTTTTTGCAGGCATCAACCCAAGTTTCTAAAACCTATGTTTTTCATGCTTCTGTAATACCATGGGAAACGGAGATCAAATTGTTCAATTCCTAACCTCTTGATTGTCGAGCAGAGTTTCTTGTGGGGACCCAAAATTTCCCAACAGAGGAAGCATAACATCCTCGATGTTGCATGTACCTTATACATCATAGTGTTCTCTCTCTATATTGGGGAGATGCTATGCTCATGGCGTGTTACTTGATTAATAGGATGCCCTCCTCTACAATTCATGAGTAGATTCCTTTAGAGATTCTTTATCTTGAGGGGAATTTGTTTCACGTTCCTCCCAAGATTTTTAGTTGTGTGGCCTTTGTCCATATCACCATGGCTAGTTGGGATAAGCTTCCTCTTAGGGCAATCAAGTGTGTTTTTGGGGTATTCTTACACTCAGAAGGGATATTGGTGTTATGATCCTTTCACTCATAGACACTGCCAATGTTGATGTCACCTTCCACGAGTCTATCCCTTATTTTTTTGTTACTGGGCGGAGCATCTCTCTTAAGGCCACTGAGATTCCTATGTCTATTCCTCATATGCCCCTGAAGGCTATCCCAATCAGTGAGTCACAGTCATTTGTCCCACCTTCCCCTGAGCTTGAGGGGGTTCATGATCTGCCAATTATCTATAGGCTTCCTATTACTTACAGGGTTCCGTTCCCTCTTCTACGCCAACGCTTTTCTTGCCTCAAGTGATGATGTAAGACTGTTACAGGGCGACAATGGTGTTTCTCCTATCCATTCTAAGAAACTAGGGAGGTCAATGGTGATGACCACATTTCAGATGATTTGGATGTTTCGATTGTAGTTCGCAAGACCCCATGGAGTTGTGCTAGATATTCCATTTCTAATGCCTTGTCCAGAGCTTTTCTTCGAGGAGCGTATAGCTGGTTTTGCCCTGTTGTGCACCACATAGGTTCCTACAACTCACTAGTAAGCCATGCTTGATCTACAATGGCATTAGGCCATGGAGGATGAGATGACTGCACTTCGTTCACGAGGGACGTGGGAATTAGTTGATCGACTATTAGGTGCATCTGTTGTGGGATGCAAATGGGTCTTTACCATTATCACTTAGATGGAACAGTTTCGAGATATAAGGCCTATCTTGTGGCCAAAGGGTTCATAGAGACCTATAGTGTGGACTTCTTTGACACTTTCTCCCTAGTTGCATGGGCTCCCTATAGTGCGTATACTTATATTTGTTGCAGTGCAGCGGGATTGGCTTCTTCATTAACTGGATGTGGAAAATGCATTCTTATATAGGGACCTGTACGAGGAGGTATACATGCAGCAGCTACCTGGTTATGAGGTTTAGAGAGTGTTATCAGGTTTGTTGACTTCGAAAGGCCATTTATTATCTGAAATTGAGCCTGAGGACCTAGTTTCAGAAGTGTTATGAGGTTGTTGAGACACTTGGCTTCTATAGGCCGTCATCAGACCACTTATTATTTGTTAGAAAACTGCAAGGGGTGTGGTTGTACTTGTTTATGTTGATATTATTCTCATAAGAATGATAGGTCTGGCATCATTGAGATCAAGAATGTCTTGCAAGGAATTTTGTTATGAAGGATCTTGGACCACTCAAATACTTCGTTGGGATAGAGTTTGCCTGGAGCAAAAAGTGGTGTTTTCCTAGAGGATATCTGCATTGGATTTGCTGCAAGAGACTGGCATGCTGGAGACGAAGCCAGCGAGTTTCTATAGATACTAAGGCATGTCTGTATGATGAGGGATGGGGACAATTAAGATTCATCAATACAAAGGGCTAATGAGCAGGCTTTTGTATTTGACCATTATAATACCTGATATTTCTCTCGCAGTCGAGAAACTGAGTCAATTTATAGACAGGCCTACCATGCATCATTGGGATGCTGCGATGATGGTGTTAAGATACTTAAGGAAGGCACTAGGGAAAGGGGTCCTGTTCATGAGGGGGACCTCCATGAGTATTGTGGAGTACTTTGATGCTGATCATGCGGGGTGTCTAACAAATAGGAAATCTACCAGTGGCTTTTGTACTTATGTTGGGAACTTGGTGACCTGGAAAAGCAAGAAACAAGCCTTTGTTTCTAGATTCAGTGTAGAGTCCAAGTATAGGGCTATGATGCATACAACGGTAGGGATGATGTGGGTGAAGTTGCTCTTGGCAAACCTGCATGTAACTGTGGATACTCCTATTTAGATGAGATGCGACAACAAGGCAACTAGCTACATTGCTAACAATCCCATGTTCCATGATAGAACCAAGCACGTGGAGATAGACTGTCACTGCACACGACTTGATTTAGGGAGGCTTTATTCGCACCTCACATGTTGTGTTTAAGGACCTAACAACAGACATCTTTACCAAGGCGTTGCCTTGATCTACGTTTGATAATTGATGTTCCAAACTCAGCATGATTAACATCTATGCTCCAGCTTGAACGGGAGTGTTAAAGTCCCTTTGGTTTATGTGTCTATGTTTTATCTTTATTAGTTGTCGCTTAGTGTTGATTGTAATTTCTATTGTTTAGTTGGGTATCCTAATAATTTTTCCACCTCTATATATTGAGAGGTACGGGTATGGAATAAAACTACTTGAGTCATTTCTTTCTATTCTCAGTGTTAGGAAATAAATGATGATCTAATTAGTTGGTTGTTAAGGATCCAATTAGTTAGTTGTCTTACATATTTTAGTCCATATTATTTTTAGTATGTTGGTCAATTCTCTTATTGTACCAAACCCTCTCTCTATACAAAGAGGAGCTTGGCTTGGTTATTTAATAAGAACAAATATTCTTTCCAAAATCTCCACTTGGTATCAAAGCCACCAATCTAGGGGTCAGGGATTTAGAGAAGATCTAGAGGGAGGCCTTCTGATGGTGTTGTCAGTCTTTGGTGAGCCACCAGAGAGTTTCTCTCCTCCCCCAACTTCTCTCTTTTTATTCTTCTTTTGCTATTATTGTTCTCACCATCGTCAACGAAAAACATGCCATCAACGCTGCCACCGGCCCACCATCGGCGAGGGACCACTGTAGGGGTGGTCGCTGGTGCCCTAGTCTCCGAACACACCACCATTTGAGGGTCGTCAAATAGGCCACACGTTGCCAACAGTGTCATCTTCGACCGATGCCACCCCCAACAGAGGTAGACCGAATCTCGAGTTTGGCCCACCAAACCTCGTTCGTTTGATGTTCTAGCGTCGTTACTCGATTCCTTGAAGGTTGGACTACCAGAGCATGGTGGTCTGACCTCCAACTTACCGGAGCACCACCACTGAAGCCACCAACTCCACTGCTATCGCCTATGGGGGAGAACTCCCCTAGCCCCCTTCATTCAATCAGCTTAGAAAAAAGGGGGGGTCTTAGGGTTGTTTGTGTGAGTTTTCCATTTTTTTTGAAGTTGATGTGTTTATTTTTAGGGGATTTGCATGTGCATCCCACCTCGCTAGAGTCTTGTTTTCTTTTTTTTGGTCCTTATGTGTGAATGATCGAGAGAAGCAAAGAAGAGGGGGGTCTACTCAAGATGTCATGTTGATGGGCAGTACTCTCACGCACCATGGGAATGCCAAGCAAAAGATCTTGACTCCAGGGCGTACAAGAAGAGGCACTTGAGTTTGAAGGCATTACGAAGAGACTACTACATCAACTATCATTAATCTTTGCCATCATGAACATCTACAGGATCCAAGTCTTCGTCATCTCCCACGTCTCATCTTATGGTGGACTGTTAGGAAATAATGAGGGTCTAATTAGTTGGTTGTCAAGGGTCCAATTAGTTATCTTATTTTGATCCATGTTATTTTTAGTATGTCGGTGTGTTTTCTCTTATTGTACCAAATCTTCTCTCTATATAAAGAGGAGCTTGGCTTGGTTATTCAATAAGAACAAATATTCTTTCCAAAATCTCAACACTTAGCATGTCAAGAACATACTTCCTTTAGGATAACAGCAGCATCCCATCCAGATGGTGCACTTTGATGCCGAAGAAGTAGCTAATTCTACCTAAATCCTTGATAACAAACTGTGTATGCAGAAAGGTCTTGGTTGCTCCCTGTAAGCAAAATATCAACGTAGATTATAAGAACAACCAAATGCCCATGTCTCGGTAGGAAAAAACTTAAGTGATTTGACAAAGGCCTATGGAAACCAAACTGTTATACAACTTTGCTGAATCTATCAAACCATGCCCTTAGGCTTTGTTTTAATCCATAGATGATTTTGCATAATTTGCAAACCTTTTGACACTTTCCCTCAACAATAAATCTGGGTGGCTGATACATAGACACCTCTTTGTCAAGGTCACCACAAAGGAATGTTTTCTTGACATTCAACGAAAACACGGGCCAATCACGGTCCACTTCTACTGACAGAAGAATATGAACATAGTTCAATTGGGTTGGAGAGAATGTCTCAAAGTAATCTACGTCAAAGGTCTAAGTAGACCCTTTGGCAACAAGACATACCTTATGTTCAACTATTCCATCAGGTATATATTTCATGGTAAAAACCCATTGACATCCAATCACCGTAGCCCCAGGAGGGAGATCCACCAATTCCCATGTGTTACGAGACTATAAGGTCTGTATCTTGTCATCTATAGTAGCTTTCCACACTGGATTCTGGAGAGCCTCAACATAATTCCTCGAAACCTATTCACAGCAATAGAAAAAAGTCTAGCAACAAGTAAATGATCAAATGATATATGCTGGGAAATAGAATAGCGGGCATAGGATCGTTGGGCCTTCTGATAGGCAATGGGAAAGTCCAAGTTGGATCTATCTGTAGGTACTGATGGTACCTGATCTCCATTAGATTCTATAGGATCAATAGAAGATTGAGTAGGAGGTATTGTACATAGCGATTCTAGACATGTCAGATTAAGGTCCTTGTGCTGGTAGGAGCACATAAAGGATGGTTTCGGTGACGGTGGTCATGGTGGTCTTCCTAGATTTCCTAGAGGCTCAGAGGGCATTGGTGGCATAGCAGTAGGATGGGTAATGGAATCTCCTAAGAGTTGTGCATAGATGGAGGTGCTCCCTTAGGTGGAAAATATGGCACATCCTCAAAAAAGGTGACATTAACACATAAAAATGATGTGCCAAGGGATCATAACGGCTATAGCTCTTTTGAGTACAAGAGTATCCCAGAAATATGCATTTCATTGATTGCAAAGAAAGTTTGTCGACCTTGAAAAGGTGAACAAAGTACACACTGAAAGACAACAGGCATAAGAGAGACAATTCGGCCAGGATACAGTAGCGAATACGGTGTCTTCCCTTGGAGAACTGACGAAGACACCCAATTAATAAGAAAAGTTACTGTCAAAACAACATATGCTTAATAATGTGGTGGAACATTTATCTGAAACATCATAATCCTAACCACATCAAGCAAATGGTGAAGCTTGCGTTCAACCATCCCATTTTGTTGGGATGTATGAACACACAACGTTTGATGAACCCCTAGAGAGGTGAAGAAATCATGTAAAGAGGCATTCACAAATTCTAATCCATCATCACTAATTAAAAATGAGTATTTTAGTAAAAATTTTTTTAATGATTACATAGGTTTCAGACTTCTCTTTCAACGTATAGACCCATATAACATGTGTAATCATCAACCAAGACAAGAAAATATCTAAAACGAACTTCAAACTCTATATGGTCCCTACAAATTAGCATGGATAAGAGCAGAGGGTGATTGAACTCTTTTATTCTGAGTAGATGGAAAGGGAACTCTATAACGCTTGCCATGTTAACAAGCGTTACAATGCAAAGACTCAGGAAAATGTAACGTTGGAAACTGACGTTGAACAAGGATACTCGAGTGACCCAGGTGTAAGTACCACTATAAGGTAGTGACGACACAAGTAGCGGCAAAAGATTTAGGTGAGGGTGGAAGTTGCAAATAGTAGAAGCCATTCTGCTCAAATCCTCCATAAATCTGCTTCATCATTTGGAGATCCTGCAAAAGAAAGCAGCCATAAAAAATGCCTGAAAATGTAGACCCTTTGTAATCTGACTAATGGACACAAGATTCAAAGCAAAACGTGGTGCATGGAGAACATATGTAAGATGTAGGGAATCAGTAAGTGGAACATTTTCAAGTTCTATTATTGAGGATAGTGCTCCGTTAGCAACTCTCACATTAAAGGAGGTTTGCAAGTGTGTGCAAAGAAGAAAATAAGGTGGCATCCCCAGTGATGTGGGGAAGCACCTGAGTCAGCAATCTAGGATTGCTCATGTAAACCAGCAAACAATGCAACCATGCCTTTTCTCCTGACGTTAGAGGCACTAGTAAATGGATTCGACTAAGCCACCAGTTTGTCATATTCCTCCTGTGAGTGTAGTACTTGAGATGAGTCCCATTATGACATGTAGTGTCATCTCCACTGGTAGTTACCTGATTAGCACGTGGTCTGGAGGATATCCATGTTTGATCCAACATCTATCCGCAGTGTGATTAAAAATTTGATAATGCTCGTAGAATAGATCCATACGTGCTTGTTCACAGCTTGTGTTTCCTCTGGGATGACGTGATTGACCTCTGCTAGAGAACTTGCCTAGACCATGACTAACAAATGCTATGAAGAATTGAGATGCATGGAGGAGCCCTTTCTTCTTCAAGATGGCATGCGTGGAGAAAAGAGGAAGAGAGAGAAGTATGCGTGGAGAGTAGGGAGAGGAGGGAGTTCTTGAATGTGAAAAAAATAGTTTATTACAACCCAAAGAAAAACATGTCGATTTGGTCTCTATTTAAAGAGAACCAAATCTAATCACTAACCTAATCATAATCCTAACTAATTTAGAAATTGTAAATCCTATTTCCTAAACAAAATCACTTGATGGCTAAAATTAATGAAGCCTAAATTTAGACTTAATCAATCACTAAAATAAATTGTTGCATGTGACACAGAACAAAATTATCAAACCCTAAACCTATTGCACACGCATGCACGCACAAATACTCCATTGACACAACATGGGCCCATCGACTCTACCATTGACTCCTACGTGGCACTACTATTTAGCTTATTTTTCAACTTTAATACACTCCCTCAAGTTGAACCCAGAGAGGGTGAAGACTTGCACGATCTAGAAATTGTGAGGCTTAGTTGCCCCACCAATGGAATTCATAATTCTCATCTATATATGCTCCTGGATCTTCATTGAATGTATCTTCTGGTGCAATTGCAAGTCCTTTTGCAACTCAGTAGTCGTTGCTTCTTTGGCTATCTAGAAAGTTGTTGCTAGCTAGAGGGAAGGTGGCGAGCTTCAAGGTGGCATGCCTCTTACAACACTACGAGGAAGGAGAGGCTCTCGATCATGTGGAGCAATCGTAGCGGTGCTCAGGCGAGCGCTGGTGGTGTTGGCAGAGATCTGAGGCAGCGGCGGCATCGATGATCTCTTCTGGCATGTGAAGGCAGTGGCAGGATAGGTCTTTGCGCAAGACGAGGTCGAAGTTGGGCTTGCCAAGGCGGGAGATCACATGAGGATCACGATTGTGAGACGAGAAGGCACGAGATTGAGACGAGATCGCGATCATGAGACGATCTTGCATGATCGTGAGATGAGATTGTGCCGCCAGAGATCTTGCACGAGGTCACGTCATGGTGCAGCGCGAGATTGGTGTCGTTGAAGTGATAGATGGAAAAGATTATGGTGAGGGCGAAGGTAGAGCTAGAGGTCGACATCTCTGTGAGGTTCACTTGAACCCTATTAGGGTACTCTTAGCCGTTTATTTCCTTTTATGTTTCTTCTTTATTTTCCCTTTCTTACTTGCTAGTTTTGCAAAAAAAAAAAAAAAAAAGGAAGAAAGAAAAAGAAAGAAGAGGACAACAGGAAGAAAAAAACAAGAGAAAAATAAAAAAAAAGGAAAGAGAAAGATTTGATGAGGTTCATGTTTATGAGAAGAGGTGGAGAAACTCTTCTTTAGTATCATCATTTTCGATATTTGTGATCATTCTTTATTTTTGTTTTTCTTCTCGTTATTTTCTTCTCCCATACAAGTATGAGAAAAAGGGGGAGTGTGGAAGCTTGTTGTAGTCATCCCCCGTTTGGGAGTCTTTTTTGTTCTTGAACTATACATGAGAAACCACAACTCTGAGAGGTCTAGAGTTTCGAGGTCCTCAGAGGAAGGGCCTATTTCAGGTTTTCATGTGGGAGATCCAGTTTCGTGGACTCTAAAGAGAAAGATTCACTTTCGAGGTCTTCAGAGGAAGACTCTTTTCAGGGATATTGAATGGGGAGCCACTAGCACTAGTTGAGGTCTCCAAAGGAGAGGCCCTTATTAGAACCAGGTACAACAATTTTTCGTCAAGCTCCAACCAATCTGATATGTCGTCATCAGCATACCTGCCTACAGGCATGAACATGAGTGTAACTGTCGTCTGCAAAGGAGAGTCAGTTGTACCTATTGAGAGTGTTGTTTGTTCTATTGTGTAGAGGGGTTTCTTTGTATTACAAGCTGAGCATTTCATGCTCCAGTTTGAGGGGGAATGTTGGGAGAATTAAGTTGTTGGTCTAGTGCCACATTGGAAGATGTGGACTTTGTGTGTGAGTAGTGGCCTATAAATAGGCGTGTACTCATATTCCTTCGAGAAGAAATATAGAAATCAGAGCCTTATTGGGGCCTTCTCCCGTGGTTTCATCCTGCTCTTCGTGAGTGGGGTTTCCACGTAAACCTAAGTGTTCTACATTATCTTTATTGCTTTGATTATTGCTTTCGCATTGTTTAGATTATTCAACTCTATTTTCTATTTTTAGAGATAGGATTAGAATTGATTTTCTTTTAAAGGAGAGTAATGCCTACATGATTTATTGAGTTGTAATAATAGTTTCTATTCCAAAACTCCTCTCTTTTCTCCCTTCCATTCTACAAAAAAAATAAAGTTACGGATGCCGCTAATGCTCACATGAATGGTAATAGTGCCCACAGTGCCTTCTTCCAATCTCCACTATGCTTCATCAAACTTCAACATGGTATTAGAGTTAACTTTCTTGGCCCATTAGACTTGACGTGTGGATTGAAGAAGGGAATCTCCATCTCTACGATATGCATCAACTTCTTTACTTTCTTTTGCTGAATTGATACATGTCTGGAGAAACCAAGTGTCTTATGCTGGCTCGCGGGGTGTAGGAGCAATGACACCAACTTAGATTGAGGGGGCATGTGGAGCCCTCTAGCATTCTAAGGAACACTAAGATCTAGTGCTTGGCTCTTGAGTGTAGAAAAGAGGCACAGAGATCGCTCTCAACCTTCTAAAAAGAAGCAATGGTAGATTTGAATATCCATGTCATCGGGGAGACAAAGATGATCGTCCAAGTATGACCATCAAGTTGATGGGCTCATCCAACTATGTTCTATGGGCATGTAAATTCAAAATTTTCGTTGGTGGCCAAGATAAGCTTCATGTACTTCTCAAAGAGGCTCTGGAGACGAGAGGTGTTGCAAAGTAGGAGATCTATCAAGTTATAAAGAGGTTTGTAATCTTTATGATTTACCAATGGAGCCTTCATATCAAGTTTTTTATTCTCCTCCAAAAAGATGAGATTTTCTCAGAGAAAAGGTATCATATATCATTCATGGGATTGCTCACCATTCTATCACTACAAGAAATTTTGAAGGATCAAAGTCTTCACCCTCTCCAACCTCGACTTGGGGGGACATGTTAAAGTTTGGGAAGCAATAAATGCCATGTAAGTTGTTGATGTGGCACCTTGGTCACGTGGACAGGCCATGTGGCACTGTACTCCATAGTAGTTGGCCAAGGTGGTCTTAGATTTAGGTGTTGGGTTAGCTTGTATTCCAAGTTATTTGTTGCCATACATGGCAAATTTTATTCTAGAGATAATTATGATATGGTTGGGTTTTCCGTGTTTCGTTGATTGGGATTCCATTTTCTATTCTCTATTTCTAGAGATAGAATTAGAATTGATTCTCTTTAAGTTGAAAGAAATGAAGCAATCTATTTCTTAAAGAAAATCTTACACCTCTTTTATAGAGAAAGGTGGGAAAAAATATTATAGACTTCAAATAGAAATAAAAATAACATGAATACCCTTGTAACATAATGTAACACTCCCCCTAAAGTTGGAGCATATATATCAACCATGCTCAGTTTATTTCTACACTTCTCAAACAAGGGGTGTGATAAAGGCTTGGTGAAAATGTTTGCAGTCTGCTCTGACAAGGCTAAACAGAAAGTGCGGAGTAGGCCCTGCTGAATCAGGCTCCTAGTATAATGGTAGTCTACCTCCACATGCTTCATCCGTTTATGAAACATGGGGTTATTAGCTATATACGTGGTAGTCCTGTTATCACAGTACATCTCCATAGGCTCCTCAATAGTAACATGGAGATCCTTTAGTAATGATTGTATCCAGATTATGTCAGCAGTAGTATGTGCCATAGCACGATACTCTGACTCAGCATTAGAACGTGACACCATGCTTTGCTTTTTGCTCCTCCATGTCACCAGATTTCTTGCAATAAAGGTGCAGAAACCTGTAGTAGACCTCCTGTCCCAAGTATCACCTGTAAAGTCAACATTAGAGTACCCAACAATAGTCATAAGAGCTCCTTTGTTAAAAAGAAGTCCTCAGCCTGGCTTAACACCTGTATTACTACCTGCTAATGCTCATCTGTAGGCCTATCTAGAAATTGACTCAGTTTGCCCACTGCAAGACTGATATCTGGCTTAGTGATAGTCAGATAGGGCAATTTTCTCACAAGCTGCCTATATGCCTTATTCATCAGTCGAGCAGACTCATCAAATAGGTAAACTTTTGGATCCATAGGGATATTTACTCCCTTAGACCCAAGCATGCCAGCCTTCTGAAGAATATCCAAGACATATGTCCTCTTGGACATAACAATCCCTTGATTGTTAGTGGCAATCTCAATACCATGGAAGTACCTGAGTCTCCTAAGGTTCATCACAAACTGCTGTGCCAAGTACTTTTCGACTTGGGATATACCAGCCATGTCATCACCCGTGAGAATCAAATCATCACATACACAAGTAGAGCTAGAGCACCCCTACTGGTCTTTCTCACAAATAGAGAGTGATTAGACGAAGACCTTAGTAACCTAATTACAGACAAGGCCTCTGATAATCGCTGGAACCATGCTCTGGGGTTTTGCTTTAGGCCATAGATTACTTTGCGCGCAGTTTACACACATTCCTCTTGAATCTCGAAACTTGGGGGTTGCTGCATATATATCTCCTATAGATCACCATACAAGAAGCCATTTTTGGCATCCAGCTGATGAAGTGCCCAACCATAGTGCACAGCCACAGAGATAAGAAAATAAACAGTAGAGAGTCGAGCCACTGGCAAGGTGTCAAAGAAATTCACTCCATAAGTCTAAGTGAATCATTTGGCCATGAAATGAATCTTCTATCGAGAAATGGACTCATCAGGATTGTATTTCAAGGCAAAGGCCTACCCCGCTCCAACAAAATGTGTGCCAGAAGGTAACGAGGCCAGCTCCTTGGTGCCCCTGTCACGAAGAGCAGTCATCTCCTCCATTGCAGCCTTCCAATGTGAACTGAGAAGTGTCTGTTGATAGGACATAGGTATATCAAAACTAGACATAATAGCTGTAAATGCATGAAATGCAGCTCCTAGAGAATGAGTAGACATTGCACTCCCAACCATACGGTAATGAGCACATGATCGAGGGGCCTTCCGAATAGTAATAGGCTTATCATCATCAGTACTCATGGAAATAGAGGACCTAGAGAAACATCCATAGGCGACGCACTCTTAGTGGTCTCAACCTCCACACCTACTGACATTGTATCTAAAGGAGCCTCCTCTATGCAAGTATTTGTACCTGTAGGAATCTCCTGAGTAGTAGCCTCCAGGTTAGCACCATTAACCTGGGGAGACTGTGGAATAGATGGAGGCTTCTCCCTGTACACAACTAATAATTGATAAGGGTGACCCTTGATGGTTCTTTCATCTGCTAGTACTGGCCTGAATGTGCTGACAGATGGTCCAATTGCCTGAGAAGAACTGCTACTATCTGTGAATACAAATGATATATAGGAGCAACTGGCACAAGAGCATACTCTGGCACACTTTGCACTTGTTTAGCAACAGCAAAAAAATAAGATACAGCTTTATGAAAGGTGACATCTGCACTAATGTAATGCTTCTGGTGTAGGGGTTCAAAACACTGATACCCCTTCTAAGTACGAGAGTAGCCATGGAATGCACACTTGACTACTCTAGGTTTTAATTTATCTCGCCCAGGTCCAAAAAGGTGTACAAAAGCCACGCATCCAAATGTCTTGGTTGAAAGATCAAATAGCTCAGCATCTGGATATAGTACCTGCTATGGTACTTACTCATGGATCATTGAGGAGGGCAATCTATTAATAAGGTAGCAGGCTGTGAGGACTGCATCTCCCTAGTAGCTATGTGGCACATTGTTATGAATAAGGAGAGCTTTGGCCATATTAAGAATGTGTCGGTGCTTCCTCTCTATAACCCCATTCTGCTGAGAGGTGTAGGGACATGAGGTCTGATGAATTATGTCATGCAAACCATAGAAATCTGCCATTCGGCGAGTATAAAACTCCAATGCATTATCTGATCTGACAGTCTTGATGCAGACATCAAACTGATTTTTTATCATCAACACGAACTTCTTAATTAAGGGACCCTATTTCAGACTTGTTCTTCATGAGAAACAACCAAGATAGTCGGGAAAAATCAACCACAATCAAATAATACCGATGTCTTGCTCTATCAAGAGTCTTATTGAGACCCCAAATATCAAGATGTACAAACTGAAAATATAAAGACATACGTGGTCCAGTAGCAGCTAGAAAGGAAGATTTATGGTGCTTTCCAAGTTAGCATGCATCATAGGAAAGCTGTGTAGTTGGGGATACGAGTGGAATAAGTCTGCATAATTTCTCTAAAGAAGGATGGTCCAACCGTCTATGCCACTGTAGAGCACTCCCTAAAGTGGTACTAATTTGACAAGTTGCAACCATAGGAGACTGCACAAGTCGGTGAACGCCTTCATATTCACTACCAGTAGTCTTCCCTGCCATTCGACTTTGGTAAATGCATCTAAGCTCATCAAGATGACACGGCAATTTATTTGCTTGATGATTTCATTGACAAAGAGCAGGTTCATGGACAATTCTAAAACAAGCAAGACACGATTGAGTTGCATAGATGGGGTAACATTAATTTTTCCCTGACCAGTAATACGAGCACGTCACCCATCAACCATATGTACGGTGCGACATTAAGAAATAGATTGAATTTGCCTAAAACATTGTGGATTATTAGATAAATGATTAGAGGCACTTGAATAAATCAACTACATCACACCAATGGTTGGAGAGGAGTCACCTACAACAGTTCCTAGCACAATCTTTGACTGAGAAACTGCAATGTTGACAAAATCACACTACCTAAATCTGATTTTAATGCAACACAAGGGAATACATACCCCAGAAGTCCTTCAATAAGACATATGTCACAGAGTAGATATCACAAAAGGGAACACACCCCAAAACATGCATCGAGGAACACACACCCCAAAACATGCATCAACGAGGAACACACACCCCAAAAACAGCAATGAAAATTCTGATTTGATTATACCATTAGAGGCAAATTTCCAAATTGCTTTCCAGAAGGTCCTTGCCTTAGAACTCCATCACCAACATGTCAAGGACCTTCCTAAACCCCGTTGCAAGGGGAAAAATAGGGTCTACACCCTCTCCTTACTACTGGAAGGGATCCAACAACAAGAAGAGGGCTCTAGAGGAGAAGGGGAGTTGAGGGACCCTCCTATTGGTGCTCCTGCCGTTCTAGTGGGTGGTGGCAGTGTAGTTGCTGCTGGCGGTGTCGTTGGCTGGCAACGGCGGTGGCGCTGCTACTAGCTGGTGTTGCTGCCAATGGAAACAGTGGTGGTGAGGGAAGGGGGTGCTGATGGTGGGGACTAGGGTTTCTTTGGTGGAGCCCTCAACTTGGCTTTGATACCAAGTTGAAAGAAATGAAGCAATTTATTTCATAAAGAAAACCCTATACCTCTTTTATAGAGAGAGGTGGGGAAAAATATTACAGGACTCCAAATAAAAATAAAAATAACATGAACACCCTCATAATATAATTTAACACTTTAAAAGGAGAACAATATTTGCATGATTTATTGAGTTATAATATTTTCTACTCCAAAATTCCTCTCATCTCTCCTTTTTATTATACAAAAATAGTTAAGTTACTATTCACGTGAACCGTACTGTGAACAGTAACAGTGCCTACAATGCCTTCCTCCATCTCCACTATGCTTCATCAAACTTTAGCACTAATTAATTTAGGAATTGTAAATCCTATTTCCTAAACGGACTCGATCACTTGACTACTACTAAAATTACTCAGTCATAAATTTGGGCTTAATCAATCACTAAAATAAATTACCACATGTGGCACAAAACAAACTTACCAAACCCTAAACCTATTTCACACATACTCCACGTGTCTAACATGGGCCCATCGACCCAACCATTGATTGCTGTGTGGAATTGCCATGTGGCTCCTTTTTAAACTCAATTGGTTGAAATGACTTGGTTTCATTAAAAACCCTAGGACTCTCTTATGTAGAGAGATCGTAGGGTCAAAAGTACAAGAATGTCCCTAAGGAACAAAACACACCAAGCCTTTATAATAAGAAATAGATGACCACACTACATAAGCTAACACTCCTCAAGCTGGAGCATAGATATCAATCATGTTCAGCTTGGATATACAAGAATCAAATGAAGATCTGGCCAAGGCTATGTGAAAATATTAGCAGTCTGCTCCTCAAATGCAACAGAGGTGGTATATAGTAACCCTTTTTGAATAATGTTCCTGGTATAGTGACAGTCAACCTTAACATGCTTTGTCCTCTTGTGAAATGTTGGGTTGTTGGCAATGAATGTACCTGCTCTATTATCACATCGCATCTCCATGGTGCTAGAAAACTACACCTGCAGGTCAATAAGCAAGGATTTGATCTACAACATCTCGGCAGTTGTCTAAGCCATAGCTCTATACTCAGACTCAACACTGAATCTTGCAACTGTCCTGTTTCTTGCTCTTCCATGTGATCAAATTTCTTGCTAAGAAGGTGCAGAATCAAGTAGTGGATTTACGATCCACATGGCATCTGGCATAGTCTGCATCCGAATAGTCAACCAATGTCATAGAGGATCCCTTTGAGAAGAAGAAACCCTTCGCAAGAGCTTTCTTGACATATCTAAGCACCATCAATGCTGCATCCTAATACTGATGTGTTGGCTTGGCCATGAATTGACTCAGTCTTTCAACTGTAAAGGAGATGTCCGACCTCGTGATAGTAAGATACAGCAGCTTGCCCATAAGCTGTCTGTATTACCTGCTGTCCACCATCTGTGCATCCTCATCATAGAGTAGTATCTTGGGGTCCATAGGAATATTGGCTTCCTTGGACCCAAGGATACCAACCTCTTGCAAGATATCTAAAGCATACTTAAGCTGGGATAAGACTACACCCTCCTTGCTGCGAGCAACCTCAATACCAAGGAAATACCATAAAGCCCTCAGGTCCTTCATAACAAACTGCTCTGCTAGGATGCACTTAACTTCAGCAATACCCTGCACATCATTCCCTGTGATGATCAGATCATCAACATAAACAAAAAGTACCATAGTACTTCATCTTGTCCTTCTGACAAGTGAAAAATCAGCTGTTGAACTCCTGAATCCAGCTACCTCTACAACCTGTGACAATCTCTGAAACTAGGCTCTGGGACTCTGTTTGAGGCCATATATAGCCTTCTGTAATTGGCATACACACTCCCTATGACTTTCAAAGCCAGGTAGCTGCTGCATATAGATTTCCTCTTGGAGATCATCATAAAGGAATGCATTCTTCACATCTAACTAGTGCAAGGGCCAATCTAACTAAATTGCCACTGCAATCAACACCCGAACTGTTGGAAGTCTGGCAACTGGGGAGGTGTCAAAGAAGTCCACCCCATACGTCTTGGTGAACCCCTTTGCCACGAGATGGCCTTTGTACCTAGCAACACCACCATCAGGATTGAACTTCACAGTAAATACCCATCGGGAGCCAACGAGTGCAACACCATCAGGAAGTGGAGTAAGCTCCCAAGTCCCACAACCTCTAAGAGCGACCATCTCATCCTTCATGGCTGCTTGCCATTTTGGATCAATCATGGCTTCATGGTGAGTAGTTGGAACCTATATAGCAGCTACCGCCTGAGTAAATGTAGTAAATCTAAGAGCTAGACTATCAGTGGCAAGTGCTCTTGCCGTGGGATAAGTAGTGCAAGTCCATGGTCGCTTCCGAATGGCTATCGGAAGGTCAAGATCATTGCCTGACACATGACCTGTCCTGTCATTGTGACCATCACATGGCAAGCATACGTCAGTGTCTAAAGGACTCGCTTGGGAAGTCGATGGTGAACGCGAGGATGAGGGTCCCTAATAGGTAGCATGAGGGCGGACATATGTCTGGAGGGGCCCAGTCAAGCGTGGAAAGGGATGAGTAGTAGATGGTGGTGGCTATGTGGTGGGGATATGAATCTTAGAAAAGCTCCCAAAGCGAATGGGAGAATTTGGCATAGGCACCATATCACCCTTGGGAGGCATCTCAGCAGCTGTCACAGAAAAGAAAGGTATACCCTTATGAAAGGTAACATCTTCTGAAACATAGTACCGGGAAGTAAGCGGATCAAAACACCGATACCCCTTTTGAGTCCTGGTGTACCCAAGAAAAACACACTTGATTGCCCTCGATGCCAGTTTATCTCGACCTGGTCTCAACAAATGGACAAAGGCAACACAACCAAAAGTCCAAGGAGTGACGTAAAACAGGGGACGATCATGATACATGACCTGAATTGGAATCCGTTCATGCAATGCAGCATCAGGCATTTGGTTAATCAAAAAATAAGCAGTCGAAACAGCGTCACCCCAATAGAGAGGCAACAGATTGGTGAATCAACAAAGTGTGAGCAACATCAAGAATATGGCAATGTTTCCTCTCAGCAACATCAAGAATATGGCGATGTTTCCACTTAGCAACACTATTTTGCTGAGAGGTATAAGGACATGTCTCATGGATAATGCCACAACTGCAGAAGAAATTATGCAAATGCAAAGTACAAAATTCCAAGGTATTATCATAACGAAAGCACTTTACTAGACAAGAATGCTGAGTTTTTATTTCTTTGACAAAGTTCTCAGTAACTTATCCCGCATCAGATTTATTTTCAAGAGAAACATCTAAGACACACGAGAAAAGTCATCAACTAAAACAAGATAATTTTTGTTCCCAAGTCGATCAAGAGTACGACTGGGACCCCACACATCCATATGAATTAAATCAAAAACAGCAATAGACGAAACATAAGTAGAACTAGAAATACTAGCCCTGTAGTGCTTGCCAAGTTGACAAGCATCACATGTGAGAGCAGTAGTGAGGGGATGTGCAGTATAACACGTCGGAGGTGATGAATGGGTAGATGGCTAAGGCGGTGGTGCCACTGGAGAGGAGATCCAGCAGAAGCAAGGCCCTAGGTAGCAGAGGCAACTAAAGCATTACGGCTCAGACGGTACACCCCATGTTCCTTACGCCCTCCACCAATCGTCTTCTCAGTGAATGTCCTGCAAGACACAAGAAGACGTATCAAAAATAGCTTGGCAATTCAGATATCTAGTGATGTTATTGACAGACAATAAATTCAAAGGAAAATCAGGCACATAATAGACATCTGCAAGTCTCAAAGTAGGAGATAAGGACATATCTCCCTTGCCAACAAGTGGCGAGTGTCTCCCATCAACCACTCGTAATTTCCTGGTGGGTGTAACAGGTGCTAACTGAGAGAAAGAGCCTCGGTCGCCATATAGGTGCTTGGATGCAACAGAATCAATCAACCACTCACTAGAAGACAAAAGTGACGACATACCAGTCGTAGGTGTCTCTGACGATGTGGTAATAGCTGTAGTGTCTAGAATCTGAGAGGACACCTGAGTTAATTGAGCAATCTATTGGCACAAGTTCTCAATCTCAGTGCTCAAGAAACTGATATCAGAAGTAGGATGAGTCGCATTGGAGATCTCAGTTGCCTGATTGGCTACGAGTGTTCTACCATGCTTTTGCCAACATGTAGTCTCAGCATGATCAAGTTTGCCACAGTAAGTACATGAGGTCCTGGTACGTGTACTAGAAGAATGTCCACGTCCACGACTATGTGCAAGGTAAGTAGTACCCCTACCACGTCCAGGGATCGTAGCTAATGCAGACGACTGAGCAACAGTTTAGGAGTAGGAGTGCGTACTATAACTCTGCTGAGTCACTATATGCTTCCTCCGGAGTAGGAAGCTCAGGAGCAGTAAGAATTTGATCTCTGGCTGCCGCATACTCAGGTCCAAGGCCAGCCAAGAAAAGAGAGACAACAAATTGTCTCCTAAAACTCCTCCAGGATGCACAGCCACACCTTGGTAGGTAGGAGTAGTGCCTCTCCAACATTCCCTTCATGAGGGAGTAATATTATGACAACGTGCGTCCCTCTTGATGTAGGTAAAAAAGATTATAGAAGACCTGAAAAACTCGTGTGGAGTTCTTGGCGCGTGAATAGGTGTCATGTAAAGACTCCCACATCTCTTTTGCAGTAGTGTAGTACATGATCTCATCCGCTATGCGAGGAATAACTGTTTACATTAGCCATGCACAGACCATGGCATTGTCACTGTCCCAATTAGCATTTGTACCTTTTTTGTTCTCACGCTCCGGCTCCGTAAGAATGTGGCTCTTTTTATGACCCCTAACGGTCATAAGAAAGGTTTGGGACCACCGTGGGTAGTTGGTCTCATCCAACTTAACAATTGGACAAAAGAAAGGATTCTTGAGTATCCCGATGTCAGACATAGAGCTCAAGGACACCTCAGACTGATCATCTGAAGCCATCTTTGCAGTCCGGAAGCCTCGATCAAGCTTCTATCACCACAAAATCATCCATAAATCGAAGATCAGACAAATTCAGACCTGCATCATGAACTTACGCTCTTAAATCAGGACAAAAACCCCTTTTTAATCAATACACAGGGATCGGATCACGGAAATCTGCCACCCTGTCGATCTGCGTTGCCAACCATTGCTGTCGAAGCACTGTAGTGCTGCCGTCGGAGGTTAGCACCACCTGCTGTGCACCGTCGTCAGCCCAACAGACAGCCCTCGCTGCTGTTGCACTATCGCCAACCACCGTAGCGCCACCGTAGGCTTAATGAGCCACTGCTGCGTCGTCGTCGGAGATTAGATTGGCCTCCAAGAGGTTGCAGCACTGCCGCGAGTGGCTCTTGGTGTTGCTACGTTGCCGCCGAGACCTAGGAGGGTCGTGAACAGCGTTGCAAAGCCACCACGATCAGCGTGGTGACTGCTGCGTTGCTGTTGGAGGCCAAGAAAGCCCCTAAGCATGTCGCTGCAGGCTCACCCACGTCGCCTCAGCACCACCGCGCATGCTGCAACATGCTGCCGGAGCTCTGCTGAGAGCTGCTACTGCTCACGAGGGAGAGAGAGGATTAGGGTTTAGTGGTTAGGGTTTTGGAGGCTGTAAGGGGTGGGATACCTAAAACCATGGTTTAGGACCGGTGTTCTGATACCAAATTGGTTGAAGTGACTTAGTTTCATTAGAAACCCTAGGGCTCTCTTATATAGAGAGAGACCGTAGTGTCAAAAGTACATGAATGTTCTTGAGTGACAACACATCAAGCCCTTACAATAAGAAATAAATGACCACACTATATAAGCTAACAAACTTTAATAGGTGCCATATCTAAGGACTCAATTGTAGAGGTAGAGTCAAGACATCTCCAGATGTGATAGGTGAGCATATATTAGAGCAGTAGGTATCTCAAGATCAAGTGTATCAAAAAACTGCATTGATTTGATAGCTTCCTGTTGTTTCGCCATAATAGACATCAGTAGAGAGAGGCTGAAAGGTGTCTTGTTCATCCCACAAATTCTTCAATGTGCCATAGCATTCGGCCAAAGACATCATTCCTTTAGGAAACATGTATATCTTCTATTACACAATAAAGACATGCTATATTATTTTTCTGGGAGTGAATCTTATGTAAAACCTCCCTCATCTTCTTTGCAACATGCCCTTTTATACAATTTAGCATATAAGTAGCCACCTAATCATAGTTAGGCCACCCAATCATCGCTCTTTTTATTTTGAGCAAGTTGTTCCTTCATCAAAATATATTTCTTCTGATGTGAACTAACAAATCTAGCAAAGGAGGTAAGCCACAGGAGAAAGTTTATTCCATCAAACTTGATGGACATGCCCTGTATATGAGGGGATGTGCTCGTGATAGATATCTTCTCCATCAGGTCAACCAAAGGATCCATGTGGTCTTCAATCATGCCATGATTTACAGATGCAAAGAACGGAGGCCTCTAATATGCTGAAATCAAATCATTAATGGGCATGCTGTGCCCAAAAAAGAATATGAAAAGTATTCAGATCATGTGGGATGCCAAGCACCACCGCAAGCCACCCGAGGGTCATGCACGCATGTTGAGGTCCACAAGGACCAAAGCGATGATGTTGGGTGGCAGAGATGGCAGCCTGGCAGTGGCTTAGGGTGAGGAGGGTCGGTGGCACTAGCTATCGCCTTGGAGGGCTAGAGGTGATGTTGTTGTTGCCAGAGAGGTTGGTGGCACTGATGAAGAGAAAGAAAGAGGAAGGGCTTCGATCGAGGTGGAGGCTAGGGTTTTGATCGAGGTGTAGGAGGTTAGGGTTTTGGTGGGATAGCCTAACATCAGTCTAGGATCATTGCTTTGATACCATATTAGGTAAAATGAGCGGAATTGTTTTGTTACCGAATCCTAGAGACCTTTATGTAGAGAGGTGCCCTTGGAAGAATTACATGAAGTATCCCATACAACAATAAAAATAAAAAACATCCACAAATAATAATAATCTCAACAATAATCCATACCTCTAAGTCTACAATGTTATGAGTTTTGAGCCTACGCTTTATTCCACTTTGCATGGTATACTAATAAACATGTTGCATATTTTAGATGAATAATGTAGCCTAGCATTTCATTTGATTTTGTTGGATGTAGGCCATTCAAACATGTTGCATAATGGCCACCATATTTACCACTTGCTATTTGATAACTAGGTTGTCGTTATTTGAGTTCGTTGGGTAGCTCAGCTGGTGAGCAGGCTTATACCACTTAAGTGGGAACGATAGGTCCCCAATTCGAGTCCTGGCTAGTCTAAAGGGATAGGTTTGCGGGCTATTTATCCTCTTTGCCCAGGATGAGTGTCATCATCTTTAGATTAACGTTATTTATCATAAAAGAAAAGTTTGTGTATAGAATTTTGAGGGAGAATGAATCTTTGTTATTTTCAAATAGAAAGGCCTTAGCCCTCTTTATATAGAGAGAGGCAAAGGCAAATATGAAAATCAATCATGACCAAAAAATAGTAAATCTTAATCAAATATTCCTAATTAATTTATTTCCTAACACTCCCTGGTAAGTCGAGACGTGGGAGATGGTGAAGACTTGGATCCTTAAGATAGTGCAGATCTACTCTTGTCAACGTGGTAGTTTGCTCTTCGTGTCAACCCTGGTGCCCCTTATATGCCCTCATAGATGCAATCAACGCTCGATTTCTCTTGAGGTGCGTGAGAGTGTTGCCTGAACTTTGACATCTTGAGGCGGCTCCCATCTTCAAACCTTGTATCTTCCACTCAACATATAAGGACCCAAACAAAATGGACCTAGAACTTGAGGGGCTACACATAAAGGCTCCAAACAAAATACTAAAAACACAAAATTGAAACTAACTGGACTTAATAAGTAAATAACCCCTCTCCCTCTTTTTTTAACCCATCACTCTCCCCCTTTTTAAGATAAAGGCAACCTAAAATAAAGGAACTCCTTCGTTGCGGTTTGTAAGAACCACACAGGGCCACCACCACCTCTCCTGCACGTCGTCATCTGCTTCATGCGTGATCCAGTTGCTGCTGACGCCCCTAAGGGCGCAAGGAAGACCGCCTGCATCCTCCCCCGTGGAGTGCTGCCAAGAACCTTGTCGCGGACGCCAACGCTGCCCCTGTCGTCGCAGTGCTCCGCGACGCCGCCAGGAACCTTGCCGTGGACACCAATGCTACCCCTGCGTCACCAACGCTGCCCCTCCATCGCAGTGCTTTCATGCTCCAAGGCTAGAGACCTACCCTTTCTTTTTCTTTTCTCTGTGGACATCTCTCTGTGGGTAGCGGAACAGTAGATGCGGGCATGGTGACTCTCCGGCAAGATGGGAGGCACGTGGCCATCCCCGTCCCTGTTGTCGTCTTCGACGAGGACTTCTTGGTCTTGGAAGGAAGAATAGAAGAGGAAAAGGAGAGGTTGTGGGAGAGGAGAGTCTTTTGGTGGCTCGCCAGAGGTTGGCGACACTGCCAGAGGGCCTCCCCCCTCTAGGGTTTCTTTTCTAGGATTTCTCCTTTTTTCTTCTTTCCTACAGAATCAAATCTGCTCCGATATCATGTAGAGAATTTTGAGGGGGAAATAATCTTTGTTATTTTCAAATAGAGAGGCCCTAGCCCCTCTTTATATAGAGAGTAACAAGGGTAAACATGGAAATCAGTCAAAACCTAAAAATAGTAAATCTTAATCAAATATTCCTAATTAATTTATTTCCTAACAGAATGCATATCCATAATGTTATTTTGACAAGCCTTTGTTTTCTATATTCTCGTCAAAAAATCTCTTTCAAGGGGTTGGAATAAGTTGGTCGCTACTCACTAGAGTTGTGAAATATGCTTTTTTAGAATATTTGAAGGTGCATCAAGATTTTGATCTAGTGCTAATGTTGCATTTTTTACTATATATTGCATTTCTCTGTAGTTAGTAATCAAACTAAGTAAGATGAGAACTGTCCTACGCATTCTGATGTGTGCCACTAATTGAGGCCCTTAGAAGAGGAACCCTGAATCAACAATCACAGAGAAAGGCACGCATGAGGTTTGATGATCCAGTTTCACCGAGAAAGAGGTGTACATCTGATGGGAGGATGATACTCCCAAAATGTACTAGTATCCGGGTGATACAAACTCTCTGATTTTCTCTCTAATTGCATAAAAAATAAAAGCTAATCTACCCCCAGTATTTATAGACTGGGGTTCCCTCAGTTGCGAGCCTTTTTTTCTGTTCCCGCGATCTTGAGATTCTAACCAACAGAATATCATGAGTTGGTTCCATATTCCATGCGATTTCCTCTCAGTGGCGATGACAAGCGTGTCGGTTGGTGGTCTTCTAGAACGATCTGCCATTCTGTCGGGTATGCAGATTCGAGTAAACGAATTCGTTTGAGGGGATTGGGTTTTCACTACTTGTTGGCCAGTCGGATCCTCCGTGCAACCTGACTCGTGAGGTGATATTTCTACCCTTATCAGTTGCCCCCACTCTCTTTGTTTGAGTTTGTCAGCAGAGAGAACTAATTTTACTTCATACGTACCATGCCTTCGATGATGGGTTGAGAGGTTTTCCAATAGTCCCATCATTGAGAACCAGCCATGAAGTTTACATTGCATTCTGGTAGGTAATTAGCCACCAGCTGCTTTTATGAAAAGGCAAAGCCTATTCATTTAATGGGCTATGCAGGTGGGTGGGGCATCACCCGTATACCTGATAAGCAATCGTTCAGGTCGGCAAGGCACCATTTGTTTTGAGGTACAGGCATATCGCCGCCTAATTTTCCCTTGGCCTCCACTCGCTCGGGCATTTAATTGTACGATGTAAGCATTGTCTTCCGTAAGTGATGGTCAATCACTGTAGGTAGAAATTTGTCGCTTTGTGCTAACGAGATGCTCATTAATTGCTGTAATTTTGACTGAATTGTGTCTTGGTAGTCGGGATGGATTACGTGGCCTGCGCCTGTCATTTGAATCACACCGTAATGATTTCATGTGCCGGGACATTAAATGCGCCCGGTAATTATTGAGATTTAATAGCGCTAAGTTTCGTGAGTATCCTCGGTCATAAATAGGGGGTGGTTGGGAAGTAAATGCCCTTACCCCACATTTCCGCTAGGAGGAAAAGGTAAACCCTAAGCACCATAAGCGCCACCGCCCCTGGAGGAGTGATCTCGTCGGAGAAGAAAAGCGTCTCTTCGCCGAAGCCTTTCACTTATAAGATGTCGGGCATCTCTGGGAAATGTGAGTCATCTTCCTCCGCCTCTTGTCTCTCTAATAAGACGTTTGGGTTGTACACCTTTAAGTCCTCTTTGGGTAGTAAACCTGCTATTCAGGGGTTTCTAAGGGAGCATGGGCTTGGGAATGTTCAATTCTAGGTGCTGGGGATGCTAACCCACCTTTGCATGGGCACATGATTTTGTCATTTGTAAATATGCTATTGAAAATGGCCTCAGAGTTCCTTTGAACCCTTTTTTGACGTCTTTTCCTTCGCATTACCGTCTCGCACCTTCCCAACTCAACTCAACTGTTGGTCGATTTTGAATATTTTTACCATCCTTTGCCCCTGCGTGGGTCTTTTTCGCCTACTTTTTGGACTGATGCCCCTGAAAGTGAAGAAGGGTGAGCCGCCCTCTAGAACCTATACCTTGTACAGTAGGCAGATTAAGTGTAAAATGACCGACCTGCCGGATAGTTTAAAAGGGCAGGACCATCATTTTTCCTTCTCCATAATATGGAGATGTTAGAAGTTCCCAACTCTTGGCAGAATCCACCAAAAGACCCGTCGCCTGGCCCCGACGAGCTTGACTCGGATGTAGAGGACGCTAAGAGAATAATGGAATTTGGGCCCATAGCCTGTTTTGAGTTGAGGCGGTTAGACATGCAAGTGGCCCTATCGTGGGTGGCATATTCTTACCCAACGCCATGTAAGTTACGGGAGGATGGCATTGACTCCTTTTACCTTAATTTGGCATTGACCACTTGTTTTGCTGTTGTAGCTTTTGGGTAGTTCGCCAGGTCAGATACCCCGAGGCGGTGCTCGGGCAGCTCATCCGAGGCTAAGCAGGAGGTTGCGAAGTGCGAGTCCCGGGGGCGGGTGAAAGCAGCCGGCCCCCTTGCCGCCAGGAGAGCAAGAGGAAGGGAAGGGAGGAGGCATCCACCAGCTCAGAGGAGATGCCCCTCCGATGGAGGAGACATACGGGCACTGTGCATATCTCCTATGGTTTTGAAGAGGCGGGTGATGAGGGAGGTATTCCCTTATCTTCTCACCAACCAACCTCAATAGGGGTTGGAGGTGCTGAGGTCCCTGCTGAATGGGACGAAGGGAGCCAGGTAGGTTTTCTGCCTACCTCGTCTAGCTCCCCCACCACGTTTACCTGCCTGGCCGAGCAAATGGTCACGGGGGGAAGTTTTGCGGTCGACAGTATATTTAAGCCACCGCCACCCCCGACTGGAGTCCCTGGGACTAGCGCTCCTGCTAGTTCTGAGGATGTGGGTGGATCCATAATTCATGGGCAGAGGAGTGCCTGCTCTACCCCAATCTTACTTTCGACGGTGCCTCCTAGCTAGGATCCCGTCGCTTCTTTGCGGGCCGTCGTGCCCAATGGTCCTTCGGTTGCTCTCGAGAGCTCTTCGGCGACCCAAACCTGAGGTATCAACCTTGCCTTGGTTGGCCTGGAGAGTCAAGTGCTTCAGCGTCTCCAGGATGTTGTGACCTGGGCCACCCCTCTGAGCAGGAGGGTTACCTGAAGAACATCTACTTCTACTACCTTTGGGTGGTTAGTCGTTTTCCGAAGCACGTATCCTCATGATACTATTTTTCGACTTGTTTCAACACTCCCAGTCTTGTGTAGGTGGATACCTTGGGGTTGAGGTTCATTCTCGACTCGATAACGACTGAATCCTTTCCTGAGCCCAGCTTCACCACCTCTAGCGAGGCGGCCAACTTGGCGGTGAAATGGGCAGTTACTGCCAGGGCGAAGCGAAGGAATTTCATCCGCCAACTAGCGAATGCCAATGCCATATGCCAGAAGGCAGAGGAGGCCAATAGGAGGGTGAATTCCTTCGGGGATCTCCCTGTGCGCTTTGTCCACGCCTGCAAGGAGGCGGAAGCCACCAGGCTTGGGTTGAGGGTGGTCGGGATGATGGTCTCCAAGTTGGACGACTCCCTTGGGAAGATCCACGAGAAGGATCTCGTGAAGATGGGGGAGCTCGACAACAAGCTCAAGGGTGCCACCACCAACCTTTCCTGGTTGAGGGAGGAGGTGCAAGTGCTGAAGATGTGCCATTCTTCTACCTTGGAGCAGTATGAGAGGTCCTTAGATGAAGAGTGCCTTCGCCTGAGCGGCATGATGGATGACCTTGCTAAGGCCAAGGAGGCACAAGAGAAGGCGAAGGCGGAGGTTTGGAAGGCCAAGTGGGAGTTGATCCGGGCCTGCCAGCTTGCTGAGGGGACCAGGAGGATCAAGGAGCTGGAAAGTGCCCTCGTGCTTGAGAAGGATCCTGATGTGGTAATGGGATTCTTCGCCCTTGATCCTTCCATGCAGGCCATCTCCACTATGGTCGGTAAATACACCCTAGTGGTCGCCAATCCATTTTGGAGGGAGGGCATACCTCGGTACAGGAGCTCTGCGGTTTGTCAATTGAACAGCTCAATGCCAAGTTTATTTTCCAGAGGGAGATAGGGTTCATAGAAGACAAGGCCCCTATCTCTCCCCTCGGAAGCTCGGCTGGGAGCCTGACTCCTGAAGAGGGGTCGGGCAAAGCCAGCCCTACCGGGTCCCTGCATGTGCTTAGAGAAGAGGATTAACCTCCTAGCTGCCATAGCCCCACTTGCGAGGTCACCTCAACTCTGCCAACTCCTAAGGTTGACCTTCTAGAGGACTCACCGTGAATTGCCAGCACAATAGTTTTTCCCATTTCTTATGTTTTCCCTTTTTTTATGGGTTATTTGATGGGAACGACCCTTGTAAATACTGGTGTTGATGTATTGCTGGCGAGTTATCATTACAAAACGTAGGGAACCTTTCATATATTGAGACTTAGTTACAATACATTCTTAAATTACTAGCATGCCGTGTGCGAGAGACTAGCTTGCTACTAAGTGTTTAGTCGGCATCGTTATGCTTACATGTCTTGTAAGGCTCTTCCTAATTGTCATCCAACTTGTTGCCTGACTCTACCGGTTGGGATGCCCCACTGCGATGCAACACTAAGTCACCTTTTGCAAATTCTCTTCTTGACCCACCTATCAAGGGAGGCTGCTTTCTTCTCCTTGTACACGTCTGCTGCTTTTGATGCTTCCTCCCTGATCTCGTCTACCAAGTATAACGCCAGGTGTACTTGGTCTTCATTGGTGAGCGGGTCATATAACTGGAAACGATATGTGGGGAGTGTTTCTATTGGCAATCGGGCCTTCATACCTTATACCAAGTTGTAGGGCATGTGGCTAGTCGCAATCTTCTGAGTTGTGCGATACCCCCAGAGGAGATCCACCAGTTCGTCAGCCTAATTTTCTTTTGTCGAATCCAATCATCTTTTAAGTGCAAAAATGATTGTCTGATTGAACACCTCCGCTTGTTCGTTCACCTAGGGGTGGGCGACGGATGTGAAACACAGCTAGATGCCCCAACGTACGCAGAAGTCTCCAAACTTTTTAGAGGCAAACTGTGTGCCATTGTCGGTGACAATGGCACTTGGGCAGCCATATCGAGCGATAATGTTATTCCGGACAAATGTTATGACTCTGTCCGCTATTGAGCTGGCCATGGCCTCTACTTCAATCCACTTTGAAAAGTAATCTACCGCTACCAGGATGAAGTGTTTCTGGGCTAATGCTGGCAGAAAGAGGCTAATGAAGTCCATTCCCCACTTGGCGAAGGGAATTGGAGACGTAATAGGAACCATGTTTCTAGGCGGGAGGTGATGGATTGGGGCAAATTTTTGGTACTTGTCGCACTTGCGCACAAATTCCTAGCATTGCCGCTTCATCTAGGGCCAAAAGTAGTCTATTCGAGGCAAGATGGCTACCAAGGCTTTGTACCCTTCATGATTGCCGCAAATCCCCCTGTGGGCCTCTTGGATTGTTTGAGCTACTTCTGCAGGGATGAGGCAACGTAATAAGGGGGTTGAATATCCCCTCTTGTATAATTGCTCACCCATTAGTGTGTAGCGTGAGGCTTTCAGTCAGAAAGCCCTTGGGTGAGGTGCTTCTTGCGGCAGTTCGCCTGTCTTTAGGAAGGTAGTTATCGTAGTCATCCAGGAGATGGCCTACTCAATGATCAGCACTTGTGGGGGAAGCACTGAAGGTGTACTTTGTGCTTGTAGGGGTATGTCGTCCTCTTGCCCCTCGGGAATATCCGAAGCTAGGCGAGCAAGGGTGTCTGCCAAGCTGGTTGTCAGATCTGGGTATCCTCAACTGTGGCTACAACAAAATTTAACTGCTCCTTCGCGTGCTCCATGTAGAGGCTCATGTTGGGGTCTTTAGTCTGGTACTCACCGTTAATCTAGTTGGCCACCAGTTGTGAGTCCGTGTGTACCTCCAAACACGAGACTCCCATGGAATTAGCCACTCTGAGATCGGCTAATAAAACATCGTATTCTGTTATATTGTCGGAGGTGGGAAAGGCTAACTTGATGGCATAGTTGTGAGTAGTGTCGTAAGAGGCGTTCAAGGCAATTCCAACGTTAGCCCTTGCTATCATGGAGAACCCTTCAACATATAATTTCAATGGTAGAATGGTGGGAGGATCGGGATCCGTGAATTCCACCACAAAATCCGCCAAGACTTGGCCCTTAATGGACTTCCGTGGTTGATACTTTACATCGAATTCTGCCAACTCCATGGTCCACTTTATCTGTCTGGTTGACTCGGTTGGCCTGTAAAGCATTTGGCGCAAGGGGTAATATGTGAGTACAATTATTGTGTAGTTCTGAAAGTATGGGTGAAGTTTTCTAGCGGGCGTCGCCAAGGCAAGACTAAAAGTATGGGCAAAGTTTTCTGGTGGACGTCACCAAGGCAAGACCTAGTTTTTCGATCATGGTGTCTTTTGCTTCTGCCCCCTATAAGTTTTGCTCACAAAGTACACTGGTTGTTGCACGTTATCCCGTTCGCATAGCAAGATGGCACCGATCGCCGTCATTGATGTCGCCAGGTAGAGGAGTAGGCCTTACCTACCCCTGAGGGTTGTGAGGATGGGAGTCTCTTGAGGGGACTTCTTGACTTCTTCGGGAGCTTGCTGGCATTGGGGGCTCCAGTGCGCAAGTGAATATCCCTTTCCTTTTTTTATGCATTCAAAAAGGAGAAACATTTGTAGGATGACTGGGACAAGAATTGACCTATAGTCGTGATCTTGCTGACCAACAACTATATTCCCTTTAGGTTTGTCGGGGGTGTTACAGCCATAATCACCTAGATTTTGTCAAGATTTGCCTCTATACCCCGGTTGGAGACCATGAAGCCTAGGAATTTTCCTGAACCTATGCCAAATGTGCACTTCTCAGGATTCAGGCGTAGCCAGGTGTCTCTCAAAGCTTGAAATACCTGGGTTAAATTCCCCAAGTGTTTGGAGAAGTTTAACCCTTTGACAAGTATGTTATCGATATATATTTCAAATGACTTTCCAATTAAATGGGCAAGCACTAGATTTACAAGACGCTGATAAGTAGCTCCAGCATTTTTCAAGTCAAAGGACACAACTCTATATTGGAACAGGCCCCCATTAGTTACAAATGATGTATGCGGTCGGTCGGCCGGAGTTAGACTTATCTGGTGATAACCACTATAAGCGTCGAGGAAATACATATTGGACTATCCGCTGCAGGAATCTACGAGGGTGTTGATCTTCGACAAGGGGAACTCGTCCTTCGAGCAGGCGTCACACATTCATGAAGTCCACGCACATCCTCCACTTTCCGTTTGACTTCCTGACCACCACAATATTGGATAACCAATCCGATTGGACGGACTGCTCAATGAAGCCTACTTCCAGTAATTTGTCTGCTGTTGCGGCGGTTGCCTACCACTACTCGTCTGATTTATGCCATCAAGCTTGTTTGATCACTTGAGAACTCAGCTGTATATCAAGCCAGTGCTTGATCAGAGATAGTTCAACTCTTGGGAGGTCATTAGCTGACCAAGCGAAAATGTTCGCATTAGCACTTAGTAGCAAGAGTAACTCGTGGACTTCATCTGCAGATAGCTCAGTTCCCAAGTGAACCAGCTTATCAGTTGCATTAGGGTACAATTAATGGCCATGGTTGAGGAGCTCGGCTTCATCTCCTGTACTGACGGCTGAGTAGGGGGTTCATTCTCTCGTAGGGTGCAGATCAAATTTCTCTTCCCCCATTTGTGAGGTTTGAGGGGATTCTCTCCATTGAGCGCTTAAGCTCAATGCATAGCAATTCTTGGTTGACGGACTGGTCTCCATGGATAATTTCGACTCTACATGGGGTATGGAAGAGTATAACCTAGAAGTATGAGGGAATTTCCTGGAAGGTGTGAGTCGTGGGGTGGCCTATGATACCATCAAAAGTCGTCGGTCCCGCCATTGTGAAAGTGGACGTCTTGCTGAGGTGTTTATCTCCATCACATATGGACATCGGCAAGCTGATTTCTCCTTTGGGCATATGGTTCCCAAATCCTACCATCGGTAAGGTTGATGGGGATAGGTGTTCTTCGTCTAGACCTAACTGTGCGAGGGTCTTAAGGAAGATGAGATCCATGGCGCTTCTGTCGTCTACAAGGAGGCAAGGTTATTGACACCCGGCTAGGAGGAGCGATACTAACAGCGAGTCCGTGTGGTCCGTTAGGTTGGGCAAGGAGGAGAAGAGTCTTGAGGCGGCTTGCCTAACGGAACTCTTTTCCCCATTGTAAAGTGGGATACGCCTCCTGGGTGGCCTTCTCATAGGCGAGTGTCACATTGATGCCAAAGATTACGTCTACCTATCCTTTCGCCAGATGTTGGGAGACGGCACTGGTCGAGGTGGTAAGGCCCCAGCTGGTTTATTTTCTGGTTGCCCAGCTTTTGAGTGCTGCCATAACCTGGCGGTGATACTCCTTAGGTAGGAGTTCGTTCGGGATCTTCTGCTGGGCCTCCAGGGCCTGATTTTCTCCACCCCTTGCTTTGGGAGGCAGATTACCTGGACTCTCCAAAGCTGCTGGAGCTTCTCCTGATGATAGTCCTCGGGACCCTCCACAGGGCATTTTCCCTTGTCCTGACCTTCATTTCGTTTAACGAAATGGGCTAGATTGTTGCGCCGAATTTGCGAATCGATCTGGCAACGTAGATCACAGCAGTCCTTCGTGGCGTGCCCCCATGCCTGATGGTATTTGCAGGAAGGCCCAATCTCCGACTTCTTTAGGGGCTTTGGCAGAGGGAGTATGTCTTTGTTAGTGGACCACACTTCTGCCAACACATCCACCTGATTCACGTCCAGGGGAGTGTATTCTTCGTAGGGGTCCCACTTAGGTTAGCTGGGGCCACTGAGTCGGTTCTTGCTGAATTGGTCCCTCAAATTCGGGAAGTTTCCTTTTCACTTGTTGAGACAGTGGCTGTTCCTGGCTGATATCAGTGCTACCTCGCCTAAGGTCCTCCTTGCCTCGGGGGAGGCGCGGATCTCGTAGTTCCATTCGCCAAGCGACTCTGGGAGTGCAAGGAGTCGTCTTGTTCGGCAAACTTAGTGGTGCGATCCCAGAGCTCTGCCATGTCCCTTAACAGAGAAATCGTTTGTCTTACTAGAACTTCTGAGTCAGCAAACCTAACTTCAAGTACTGGATAGCTATAGCATCGTGAGGATGCTTTCACTTAAAGTATTAAGTCTTGAATCAATCTAAATAGGACCGAAAAGAGTCAGTTTTCCTTTACTGGATCTCGGATAGCCTCTAAGGATTATCCTTGATCCGCTGCTGACCGACAAAATATTGACAGAACTTGTCATCCAACTCCTGGAAGCATGTGATTTGGCCTGTCGGTAATTTGTTAACCACTCATGAGTTATCTCGAACAGGTAGGACGGGAACACTCGGCAGAGGACTCTATCTGAGCACCCATGGACTAGCATCATTTTCCTGTAACTCCTTATGAAGTTGTTAAGGTCTGACATCCCATCGTATTGAGCTAGGACGGGTTGCTTGAACTTCTCAGGGAGCGAGGCGGTCATTACTTCCTCCGAGAAGGGGTACGTGGTTATGTACATTCGAGGCCTCATGTCTCTCATGGCTTGGGTGACTTAGCGGATTATCTCGGTGATTGAGCCTCTGCTGCTAGTCACCAGAGGATGTGCCCCTGACTATTCGTTTGACTCCTGTGGAGGCGGAATGGGGACCTTGGGTGGGCTCGGAGGGACATCACCCTTCTGGCTAGTAGGCTCGCGCGTCATTTTTTTGAGCTGTTTGCTCTGGCAGACATTTTCTTTTTCCACCATGCGACGCCACCTTAGTTGGTCGTCGATAGGGATGGAACTTTAGGGCTCTTCTTGCTGGAATTTCGCCCGATCCTTCATTAGCCGGATCTCTTGTAGCTGCTCTGCCACCAACTGTTGCTCAATCGTTACGGTCGTCTGCTTGGCCTTGTACTCATCCTCCTTTGCTTGTATATCAAGGAAGACATCCTTCGGAGGGTCCTCCTGATGGGGAGGCTCCTGAGGCATATACTCGGTGGCCGCTCTTCACCCTTGCTTAACTTGGGGGACTGTCGGCGTTTCCTTTACACGAAAGCACTGAACTCGGTCGAGCCAGGTTTTTCTAGGTTGGCACGAGAAGAGTGACGCGTAGGAGTCATGTTATGAGGGATGGAGTAGAGAAACGTAGTGTTGCACGCTTCCTACAGACGACGTCAATTGATCGAGACGCTTAGAATAGGAACCTCAAATTAACAATCACAGAAAAAGGCACGCACGAGGGTTGATGACCCAGTTCCACCGAGAAAGAGGTGTACATTTAAGGGGAGGATGATACTCCCAAAATGCACTAGTATTCGGGTGTTACAAACTTTTTGTTTCTCTCTCTAATTGCGTAAAAAATAAAAGGTATTTAACCCCTAGTATTTATAGACTGGGGTTCCCTCGATTGCGGGCCTCTTTTTTTGTTCCGACGATCTTAGGATTCTAATCGACAGAATGTCATGAGCTGGTTCCGTACTCCATACGATTTCCTCTCAATGGTAGTGACAAGCATGTCAGTTGGTGGTCTTCTAGAACGACCCACCATCCTGTCAGGGTATGTGGATCCGAGTAAATGGATCTATCTTGGGAGACTGTATTTTTATTACTTGCTAGGCAGCCAAATCCTCTGTACAGCCTGACTCGTGAGGTGATTTTTCTACCTTCATCAGTCACCTTGTTTTCTTCAGGTGTCCCTGGTGCCATCATAGCAGTCTATGTACAGTCTCCATTTCAGATCCATTTTTGGTATTAAGTTACATTGTTTCCTCGAATCAGCATCAACATTCACCCCTACCTCCATTCCACAGCCCCTGCCTCTGGGTATTGAGATGGTTGGAAAGGTGATATTGCGCTCTTGTACATGTCGATCCTAACTTGGTAATTGCTATATAAGACTAAAGAAACAATTATATTTTATCCCATTCTAATCATATTTCATAAATATATTTGAGCAGCTAGCTTTCACTAGGGCTATCCCTTGATTCTATCCTTTTAGAACCAGACACTACAGAATGAGATGGTTACCTTGATATCCATGGTAGGTTGCAACTTAGAAGTCTCTCCTTTAAACCAATGTTTATGTGGTTCAATGCAAATGGGTATCTATCATCATGAAATTTATTTATTTAATTTTGGAAAGGACTATCCTGAAATTTATGGGACGGAACCGCTAAATTTTTAATTACTTATGGCCGTGTTAGATAATTCCTTGATCCAATCAATGGCTGCGTATTAGTCTCACATAAAGTGAGAGATAGGAGTTTTGGTCTTGTAGTTATGACCATAGCATCTTGTTCTTGACAAGACAATTAGATTATTTGACCCCTTTGGTTCTCCCGTCTAGTAGGATGGCTTCATGGCAATCATGAAACAAGTAAATTCAGGTTTTTTTGTTCCTTATTTTCTATCTTTTATTATTTGAGAATTTATGAACTATTTGTGCCTTGAACAGGAATACATGCTTGAAAGCACGCTTTATGGAGGATGAAAGATCTGTGCTGGAACTATATATGGGACAAGTGTGTTGATGAGAATCTCCCAGCTTCTCATCTTTCTGTGTATTTATTTGTACGCCAAACAGGTTTTCCAAGTTGTTCTCACAATTTCATGTCTCAGCAAGAGAATTTTCCTCTCTTATTAATCAACGTTGTCAAGAATGTTCATCCCTTTCATCTTCCACTCGTCTATGTATACTTCCAGCTTCTCTTGACCGCAGGGGCATAATTATGTTGGCGATAATGTTTGGCAACATGTCTTAACTTTTACTGATGATATCTAGATTTTCTCTTGGAGATAAAGGTAAAACAGAGCAAATAATTGTTTAATCTGTGTAGAAGTTATGAGTGGTTTGACAGTTTTTTTTTTTTTTTTATACAAATCCAGAGGCTACATGAAATTCGAGCAGTTGTCTGATGAATAAACAGTTACGCAGAAGTCACCAACCTTTATCCTCATGGTATAATAAATATCCCCAGTCGTCACAAAAGAAAGCTCCATTTAGTTGGGAGTTAACTTTCTGATTTACGAGGAATTAAACGGAATGAAGTGCTTGGATTGGGGGGGTGGGGAGTGTTGGTTGTGGGGGGCAAGAGGATAAGCAGTGAGTGTGCATGGGTAATGGGCTGATGTGTAAAGTGCAGAGTGACGTGTCCAATTGCTATTGGAAGAGTTAGTAACAAAATTTGAACAACCTCACACACTCCACCTTTATAAATAAGGGTAATGTCCAACTGTGTTGATAATATTGCTCAGCACTTCATGTCCACATCAAATTCCAATATGGTATTAGAGCAATGTGAGCTTATTTCTCACATCAAAGATCTGAGATCTGGGCCTATACCATAGTATACATCACAAACAAAGTAGATCTGTCAATGTGCCATCAGATTCAACCTGTTCTTCTTTGATTACTATCTCAGGTTGATCACTGCCAGCCACGATCCACACTTTGCATTCCATTCAAGTTGAATGCCACCTTGTAGGCTCTAGAAAGCACAACTTCATACCATATGTACAACATGATTTGCTGGGGTTCATAGAAGGTTTATATTCTGCTCAACAATATATGAAAGATGCCAAGGGTTAGGTGATTGGTACTAAGGAGGCTTATTTCATCTACCATGGAAGGTATTTGTTTTCACATTTCAAAGTTTACTTTTGGCCATGTTGCTTGGGTGTTTCTTAAGCAGTATTTTGCTCAGGAAACTCATACTTGTTTTCAAATGTAACTCTACGAAGAAGGGTGATATGTGTATTGTGGATTTTCTAAACAAAGCAAATGTTTTGGCTGTGCGTGGATGGCCTATTGATGTTAATGAACTTATCATGACTGTTCTTAATGGATTTAGTCAAGAATATAAATCTCTAATTTCACTTATATCAAGTAAATTTGGCATTGTTACATATGATGAAGTTGCTGGTCTCTTGCTTAGTCACGAACAACGCACAACTAAACATAATCAGCTTATTGAAATCAATCAAATAGGGCAAGGATGAGGTTAAGGTTATTTTCCTAGAGGCGATTTGAGGTGGCAGATTTGGACAATCTTGTTGTTTTCTCCTAATGTTTCCTCTACTTCTTTTGGTAGAGGATCTTCTAATTTTAGAGAACGAGGTTGTTAATCTTATGGAACTAATCCTTGTTAGATATGCGAGAGGACTAATCATACCATTGTTTCGTGTTACTATCAGTATGATCAACTTGATATTTCTATTGGTCCTCAAATTAATGTTGTAGAGCTAGCCTAGTAGCTCTAGCACCCTAATTTGAGTGTGACGCATCTTCTAACGAATTCTATTTTGCAAATTTTAATATCTCCAGCAAGTATAATGGCATTGATGAAGTATGATTCAAGAATGGTCAAGGCCTGATTATCTCTAGTATTGGTTCTAAAATTGTTTCCTTTAATGGTCGTTCTCTTATCTTCACAAAGATATTTTGCATTTGCCTCAAGTGTTGGAAAATCTAGTCTATGTATTGGTTCACTGATGACAATTCTTGCCACTTTAAAATTTTTCCTAGACACTTCATGACCAAGGATCTTCGAACAAAGAAACTGCCTAGAGGATGCGTTGTTCGAGGTGTGTACTAGTTGTGGCTTGTAGCTAATCTTAACTTGTTGATTATCTATTAGAGAAGGCTTCTTTTAAGGTCTGGCATGATAGACTAGGCCACACTAACCTAGCTATTATCCAAAAGATTAGCAAATTTCATTTGACTCATAATTTCATTATGGCTATGTCCATATGTGATGCATGTCAACAATCAAAGGCACACAAACAACACTTGTCTCCCACAAATTCTATAGCTAATAAATCATTTGAGCTTTTGTTCTCTAATGTGTGGATGTATCCTATGCTCTCATATGATGGCTAACATTATTGTCTTGCAATCATTGATGATTACAGTAAATATGTTTGGGTGTTTATGCTTCATAACAAGGCTTGAGTGTTTGATATTGTTCTTCAGTTCCCAACCTACGTTCAAAATCAGTTTAATTCAACGATTAAGGCCATCCCAACTAATTGGGTGAGTATCATAACCTCAATGCATGGTGTGCTTAGCATGGTGTTATTCATAGGGTATCAACACCATATAGTCCATAGCAAAATGAGGCGACTAAACGAAAGAATCAATATTTGACCAAAACTGCATTAGGTCTACTTATGCATTTGTTCCTTTGAGGTACTTTGCTTTTCAAACTATTGCTTATCTTGTAAATTGTCTTCCATCTCCCATTAATAACAACCAAACTCCTTCTCAATGCCTCTTTCATGACTAACTTGATTATCCACTTTCTTAGAATGCTTGGTTGTCATTGTTACCCATGGCTTCAGCCATACACAAAGCACAAATTATAGTCAAGGTCAAACCTTCATATTTTTCTTGGCTATAGTATCAAACGTAAATCTTATGTGTGTCTTAACCTTGATACCAATAAACTTTTAATTTCTTATCATGTTACCTCCAATGAATTTTTGGAGGTAAGACCTTGACTATAATTTGTGCTTTGTGTATGGCTGAAGCCATGGGTAACAATGACAACCAAGCATTCTAATATCCCACCGATTTTTTCTTATCACCAACAACCTTTTCTCATCCCCATCAATTTCATGTGATACACCAAACTTTTTCTTACCCATTCCTCCTAATATTTCTACTAATAATTCTAACACTACACTTGCCCCATCTTCAGCTGCACCAACCAATATCCCACCGATGTCTTTAGTTCCTCCTATTCATCCTCACCAAATAATTCCATCCCACCAAAGACTACCTTTGTTCATGGTTGAAATCGATGACAACTTTCATTTGGGGAATTCTTTATATCCTTCTATTCTTATCCATGTCATTATGTTGATAATTCATGTACATTGTTTCGGTATTATGGATAAGAATATGATAATTTGTATATCAAGCCAATTGAATATTTGTTGTTTATATTAATATTTTAGTACACAACTACCCCTGTTCCTAAGGTGTTAACGTTGAATCCATGTCTTCACTGAAGGATTACTAACCTTGGTAGGATGGATTGTTTCATGATATATATATATATATATATATATATATATATATATATATATATATATATATATATATGGGTTATATCCGGAGAACATAGTGCTTATAAAATGGATCATGAGCACATAATACGATCCACTAAATTAAGATCACATGAACAAGATAAATATCAGCTATATCAACAAAGGTGGTATAGCAAGAGCTCTAAAATTGAAAGTGTTTAACATAAATGCAATCCATGTGCATTTACAATTATTAAGTTACCTAAAACATAAGATGGTCTAGCAACTAATCATATCTACATATTTTGAAATTAGATATGTAGATTGATTATAATATAACAATAATATAGACAAAATCATAAATATTCCATATTAAGTGCTTAAGAATATGAAAAAATATGATCAACCAAGAAAAAAATCTATGAATTTGATACTTGAAATTAAAGAAGAAACTATGTTAATATCTTTAAAATTATTGTAACAAAATGTAACGACATTTGTAATGATAAGTGTGCATAGTTGTAACAGCTTCACACATGAGTTGTAACGAATAAATAGGTTCTTGTAGCAAATCAAATAAAATATTGTAACTGATTGTGTAAAACTCTTTGAATATTACGTAGATTGATTATAATACAACAATAATATATACAAAATCATAAATATCTATATTAAGTGCTTAAAAATATGAAAAAGTATGACCAACCAAGTAAAAAATTACTTGAAATTAGAGAAGAAACTCTGTTAATATCTTTAAAATTATTGTAACAAAATATAACGACATTTGTAATGATAAGTGTGTATAGTTGTAACTTCAAACATGAGTTGTAACGAATAAATAGGTTCTTGTAGCAAATCAGATAAAATGTTGTAACAACTGATTGTGTAAAACTCTTTGAATATTATGTACAATGTATCGTATATACTTTGTAATATATAATATATTGCATCCAATATAGATATCACATATGATCAAATTATAACTGCATAAGATTTCCTTGAATTAAATATACTATTTTTGTAATACATGCTTGATTTCTAAATTGTAATACAAATAATAAATAATAAGATACACATGTAATGTATTATTGTAATACATTGTGTTCTGATATCTTATAGTGGTGAATAGTTGTAATGTTAATACACGATGTTGTAATACGTTATAGTTGCTTTGTAATATATCTTTTCATTCGATATAATTTTTGTGTTACAAAAAGATATTGAGTAACAAGGGTGTTGAGAGTTGAGTTGTAATATAAGCTAACAACATATAAAATAATAGATAGTCATGTTATAATATAAGCCAGTAACACATATAATAATAGATAGACAAGTTTTAATACAAGCTAGCAACACATATAATAATAAATAGTAGAGTGCTAATATAAATCAACAACACATAATTGATTATAATATAAGCAATTGACATTGTTATAGAAAATAATCAATGCATGCTTTTTGGGATTTGTTGTTATATTCCATATATATTAGGATAATTATGATTGGATATTTCCAAAATTAATTGGTGATTTGTGCGAGTTGGTTAAAACCACTTACGATATAGTGGAGTGGTTTCACCAAATGATTATGTGATCTAATGGTCATCATTTTAGGCTTTTTAGAAGTGTGTGTGTATATAGGGGGTGGATTATAAAATGGGTGACGAGTACGTAATATAATCCATTAAATTAAGATCATATGAACATGGTAAATATCATTCATACCAACGAAGGTGGTATTACAACAACTACAAGATTGAAGGTACTTAACATAAATGTAATCTACATGCATTTATAATTATTATATTACCTAAAAAGTAGGATGCTATAGTAACTAATTGTATCTACATATTCTAAACATAGATATATAGGTTGATTGTAATACAATAGCAATATATTCAAAATCATAAATATCCATATTAAGTTCTTAAGAATTTGAAAAAGTAAGACCAACCAACTAAAAAGTCAAAGTGTTCGATGCTTGAAATTAGAGAAGAATCTCTGTTAGTATATTTAAAATTATTGTAACAAACTATGACGACATTTGTAATGATAAGTGTGTACAGTTGTAACAGTTTCACATGTGAGTTATAACAAATAGATGAGTTTTTGTAACAAATTAAATAAAATGTTGTAACAACTAATTTGTGAAATTTTTTGAATATTACGTGCAATGTGTTATAGATACTTTGCAACATATAATTTAGTACATCTAATATGTATATTACATATGCTCAAATTTCAACTACATAAGATTTCATTAAATTAAATAAGCATTATGCTCATTTAGTGTAGAGAACTACAACTTTACAATTTTTACGAGTTGATATTACAATATTACTAGCCAGTGGCTCCAACCAATAATTTTTACAACTTACACATGATAGAATTACAAGAAAAATTTGTTATACACATGTTACAGGTGCCATATTTGTTATTATTTTTAATATCTTTCTTTCAACTATCCCATTTCGTTGAGGAGCTCATGAGAAAGAGAACTCGTGAGACATTCCATAAGCCTCACAAAACTCGGCAAACAAAGAATTTTCAAACTCGCTATCATGATTCTTCCTAATACAAGTGATTAGGTAACCTTTCTTAGTTTGAATTCTCTTACAAAAATTGAAAAAGAACTCAGAAACTTGTTCTTTAGTTCTGTTTAAGCGAGCTATTGAGGAGTTTTAAGTCATTTCGTTGTAGCAAAGCCTTAATCGCTCCAAAGCAATCAAATTTATAACTCAGAATCAAAGAAGAATCCGACGTTGAACATAGGGAGCAACTAATAGCAATTTAATCTCACTAATCACAAGAAATATAAGCAATTATGATTAAAACTTTATTTAGAACAATTTAAAATGATGTATAGATGAAATCAAGTATCACAGTGTAAAAAAAATAGGTTAAAATGGTGATTTGAATCACCAATTAACCCTTTAAAATTAGGCTTAAGTATCTCAAGTATGTGAACATTAATTCTCAATCCAATATTCCACGTCAACCAGATGTAATAACCCAACAGAACTAAGGCACTAGCAGATATCAGATGAAGGCACAAGGCATCAAATGCCTTAAGTGCTCAGGGCTCAACTTTAATAGAACAAAGGAAAAGGTCTCTTCTCTTCTTTCTTCCTTCGTGCCTCAACAGAGAGGCAACTAAAGCACCATAGCACAGAGGCAAAGGCCTCCTTTGAAATCGGTTGAGTGTAGAGAGTGCAGCAGAGGGCAAACCCCCCCTCTCTCTCTTTCCTCCTCTTCTTTCTCTCAGAAACCAAGGTTTAGCCGAGTAATCGGGCGAGTAACTGAGTGTGAGTAGGACTAGGCTTACGTGTGTGGGTCACAAACGAGGAGTGCAGAGGCAGGTTAAGCAGATGTGAGGTGGCTGGGGACCCGACCCCCGTGTCTTGGGCAAGGGGTCGGGAGCACATGTTACGACGTAGTTCCCGAATCCCTACACGACTCGAGATCGGCTCGACTCGACTAATCCCAAGACTCAATCGTCCAACAAGAAAGTAACTAAAAAGCAGGAAAATAAACCACATTCACTATGCTAAGCAACTAATAGTAAAAAAGTACAGCAGTAAAGAAATAAAAAATGCTACAGTACATATCACCACCACAACAGTAGAAAGTAATAAGGTACAGGAACATAAAGTACAGAACGTAAAAGTACAGAACATAAAGATACAAGAATCTACTCACTAATACAAAAGGAGCACAACAAAAGAACTATAGCTACTGGGTTCTACTGGGCCAAGCACCCTCTGCAGCCGTAGACTCTGGCTATTCAACACCTGGACTTGAAAAGGGTTATGAGTACACGAAGTCAGCGAACGCTGAGTAAAGTGGCAACCAACTAACTAAAGCAATTAAAGTGGACAAGTAGTTGTTTATTCCATTTACTTTATTTCACAATTTATTCCTTTTCACCAATTTGTTTATTTATCAGATCTCTTTCTTGATCTCGAGTGTTCCTCATGGGAACGACCTTGATTGCAGTCTTTCCTAAAGAGTAGAAGGCACACATGGTGCTCTCCTAGTCGGGAGAGTCCCCCGTGGTGATCTTACACCCAGTCAACCACCCCAAGGTCATGGACACACGTAACGGTGACTATGACACACGCGATAAGCGCATGGGTAGCTACCTCGCACTAGTACGCGGTCAGTCATTTCCGTTAACAGGTGTGCCCAAAGTATAGCACAAAACAATATAGGGCTTAGCCCTCTCAGTAACAGGGGTCTAACCCTTAAGAACCAAACAAGCGTCTCGCCCCTCCACAGCCCGTGCACCCTCGCCTGACTACCCTGGTTTGCCCAGTGGGCCTAACAAGTCGGTGTAGGGCAGCTAGCTAAACCCCGGGCCCCGTGGGGTGGCTAGCTCTCTCCCTACACTAGTAACTCTCCCCGGTATAGTGTACACGAGGGCCACTGAGTCGGTGCAAAGTGGCCAAACCCACCCCAGGTCTCAACCCGAAGGGCGGCAAGCTTCCCTCTACACTAAGAGGTAACATGCGCTCCCCTTGGTACCACGTACTCAAGGGCCAGCACATTTCCCAACGCATTTCTAGATCCATCTATTTATTTCCAAGAGCTCTACTCCTATTCCCCCTTAGGGTTCATGCTTATATGCCTCATGCCATTCCATACCAGGTTTCATCATTTTCATTCTCAAGTTATACACATGAAACTTATATTTCTATCGTTCACATTTCCATATTCAGGTTATACACAGATAATTCATATTTCTATCATTCACGTTACCATTTTCAACTTTATACACATGCAGCTCGTATTAAATCATTTAACGTATACAACAGTAAGATCACATGCAACTGTTAACTAGCACAGGTAATTCATTTTTTCACAGGCAGCTTTTATTCATTTACAGGAAGTTGTTAATATTTCTATCTACTCATTCTAGACTGCAATTCAATCATGCATACAGACATTTCAAGTATTTCTCATCCTAGGATTCATGCCACATCCTAGGTTCTAATCATTCATTCCACACATGCATTTAGGTTTGTATTTAAATTAGGGGAAGCCACTCTACCAGTAAACCCAGGAGTATTGGGGGCTTGAACGGCAGGCTCACGTGCCTCAGCAAGCCCTGAACCTGCAACGGAATGAAGTCCTATAGCAAGGAACAATCACAAGGGAATTATCATAACAGTATAGAAAGCCTTCTAACAAGTAGAGGAACTCATAAGGAAAATGTTAGTATCTCATTTGCATAAAACGGACCTCAAACGGACCCTAAACGGGTCAAAATAGTGTTACTGGCGTAAAATCAGACGTCTGGAACAACTTCCAAGCGTGTTCCAAACGTCTTAAAAGTGTCCAATATCGTACCTCAGTCTCTGCGTCCACCCCAGACATCCAGGAACTCTTCTGGACCGTGTGGACCCAACTCCAGTCGTCCGACCACCTCTCCGGACGTCTGGAAGTGCTTCTAGCCATCTGGCACGCCTTCCCGAAGCAAATCCTGCACGAAATCCACCAAATCTCCTCAAAATAGGTACGCAAGAGGGCACTCGCGGAGCGGCTTGCATAGTCGTATCCACAAAGAGAACGTACCTTCGCGAAGCTCTCTCCTCAGACATCTGGAACCGCCTCTAGACGTCCGCTCTGTCGTCTTGACGTCACTCCAGATGTCTGATTCTAGGAAAAACCCAGAACTAGAACCTGCTCCCGCTTACTCCACCGCGCGTGGCCATGCCCGACTCCCTCGCCTGCAGCTCCGGCTGCAGCAGTGTCGGGGAGGACTCTCCCGACGCACTCCTCTTCGTGTGTGCGCCGCTCCGGTCATGCGTTCCCGGAAAGCTCCCACCCGAGCTCGTGAACTCACTCTCCTCCTCCTCTCCTCACGTCGCTCCTCCTCGACGCCACTCTCGTGCTCTCGCTCGCGATGTCTCTCTTGCTGGAGTGGAGAAGAAGAGAGGAAGATGCTAGTGTGGGGAGAACAAGAGAGGGGGAAGGGATTTATAAAGTTGGGGGTTTAGGGTTTGCTGGAGGCAGGGAGAGAGAGAGAAGAAGGGAAGGAAAATGGGAGTACTGTCTGCGTGCAGCCCGCACGCAGAAGCGAGTTCGTACTCAAAATTTTTGATTTCCAGACATCTGGGAAGGTGTCCAGACATCTGACTAGATGTCTGACCCACAGTCCAGACATCTTAAAAGGCTCAAATAGCAAAGGTCTTAACACAAAACACCTTTAAGCACATGAGTGTCTTTTGAAATCCACGATGTGGGACTATCCAGTCCCTTCTTCATTGCAACGCAGCAGCTGGTGAAGATGCCTCCAATTGAGGCCGAGAAGGAGGCTTTGGAGTTCAATTGAGTGCCGGGTTTGCTTCCTTGGACTTAGACGTAGATCCTGGGAGGGAATCCTGGAGGAGTCATGGCTAGAGAATTGAAGGCATGGTCGGTGAAATCGTGGGCAGTGGCGGAGGTCCAATTGATACCTGAAAAGCAAAAGACGACCTTGCGGCCATGTCAAATACTCTCAGAAGCTTCATCGTGAAGCGACGAGTGCAATGGTGGGTGCGGTGTGTGGTGCAAGTGAGGGTGGAGGCCTGACGACCTTGAGAAGGTGGTGTGAAGGGTCGTGAGTTGGGTGGAGTGTGTTTGCACACAAAAAATACACCAGTAAAAATGCCATCTTGTGTTATTCCCTAGCATTGCCATTGCATCTTATATAGCTATAATTGCATTTGTAAAAAAAGACGACTGCATGCATTTATAGAGAGGGGAGGAGAGTGTGAATAATTGGCCATCCATTCCACTACCATTAATTAACATCTTCATTAAGTGTGACATTGCAATTTCACCATTTTCTCATTTTTTATTTACTTTGAATTTCTTGTGGCTGCAGGACAGTGAGCATGCGAGCCTCTTCACGCCACACCTCCTGCCAACAGCATGGCAAGAGGTGTGCTGGCAGCAGCATGGTGTTGGCATACCTCTTCCTCTTTAAAACCCTTGGCCCTCTCCTTCGTGCAGGCAGGCCCTTACACACACACAGGTACTTTCATCCACCATCAGGCCAACCTCCTCCCCTTTCCCTCTCCATACACAGTAGCTCTTCTCGCTGAGAAGAGACACACTGTGGGCAGGAGAAAGCCCACAGTGGTTCCACAACCACCATTGCCCAGCTCTTGCGTGAGCAGGTGGCCGTGGTGGGTTCACCTTTTGCTTTCATCACTGATCGCCTTCTCCGCCATTGCCAGAGCTTCAAGCTCAAAAGCTCCAGCAGCACGCACGACAGCTTGCAGCAGCTGTCGGCCACCGTGCACGCGCCTGCAGGCGTGCGCACTCTCTTTCTGCACGTGCAGGTGCTTCCCAGTGCGCCTGCACACACGAAACCGGCCGTTACCGGTCGGTAGACCACGTGCACACTGTAGCGCACTGTAGCACGCGGTCTGTGCGACACTATAGCCACCAGCTCGTTTCTCACTTAGCCGGTGGCTTTGGCGCTCTCTCTCTTCCGTGTCACCCGCTCCAGCCGATCTCCAGCGTCTGCGCCCGCACCCGCCCGCAGCGCTGCACGCTGCACTCACCCGCCCACGCACACACACACCGCAGGCACTTCCTCCTGCGCCCGCGCCTCCTCACGCATCAAACGACGGGGCTGCGCAGCAGATGGCTTATCTGCTGTGCTCCCCCTCATCCGCCAGCGCACACACACACACCCACTTGTACCCACTCACACACACCCTTATATACTCACACCTACACACACACACATATATATATATCCACTCACTTATATACATAAATATATATATATATATACATATATACATATTCATATCTATATACATATACAACTATATATATATTTACATATCTATACATATATATATATATATATACACAACTTCATATATACATATATAGTTATAGCTCTATATATATATATATAGATATATATATTTACATACATATCCATCTACCCATATAGATATATACACTTCACCACCCGTACGCCCGTGCACTAGTCACTCCACCGCGCATCATATCGCAGGAATATCTGCACCAGTTGCTGATATTCCCCGATATCTGTGCAAAGCAAGTGCCTCCACACACACTCCCACACATCCGCCCCACACTCCACGCGGCACTCCATCTTGTTGGTTGCATCTTACTAGACGTGGACCAACTTGACACTGTGCTACACTCCATTTCCACTTCCACCTCCACCTCTATATATAATATATATATATATATATATATATATATATATTGTATCTACTATATATCTATACATATATTAAGCTAAGTATTCATTTCTTTGCCAGCAACCTACCTTATTTTTATTTATCTTTTGTTTCTTTCTATTAAAAAGATTAAAAAAAAGAGTAAAGGAGAAAAGATAATTCTTGTCTTGTAGGTACTCGGTCTTACGAATAACAAGACTGATTTTTGGAACCCCAAGTTGGCTACAAGCCAAGAACTATTTGGTTCAAAGCCAAGGACTTGATTTTGAGGGTGTGCCTCAAGGTCAATATTATCAAAAAAAAAAAATCTTAAATAGAAAACCAAAAACATAATAAACGCAAGGAAGAGATACGATTTAGGAAAGACGTAGAAACTCCTTGACCTTTAATTCCCGCCTCCCTGAGATTGACCCTGGGCCTAAAAGTGGCCAAGAAAAAATCAAGTAGGCTAGGTTAAAAATTTTGTGAAAGATGGTTAGACTCGATTTAGGTTAACCCACTATAATAACTTCAACGATAATTTCACCATATTAACAAAACCTATTCAAGTGCAACCAGAGTGCGTGACCAGTTATTCCCCTCAATTACTTGAGGGGTTTTTCTCGTGAGATCACGATGGAGGTTTCTGGACCGATGGGAGGTGCTTTGGTGGAGTGTAGTGGATTTTCAAGGTCACCGGAGGTATGCTGGAGACGAGGGTGACAACGATGGCATGAGCGAGGGAGCGTTCAGAAGTGGGTATCAAGGTTGTGAAGCAGATCAGTGAGAGGTGTAAAGTCAACTAAGGGTGGTTGCAGACGATGGAGATGCGGAGATGGCACCAGCTATGATTGGCTAGTGCCGGAGATGAAGAACGGCGATGCTTGAAGGTGTAGAGAGCCCCTCATAGGTTTGGTGAGGTGCAGAGGAACCTGGGGAAGATGGACTTGCTGCCTATATTATGTGGCAGTAGGCGAGGAGACCGACGGAAGGAAGTCACTGGAGCGGAGCTGGTGTCGGTCGGGGATAGGGGAGGAGAGAGTTTCTTGGGCCAAAAACTCTCTTAGGAGTTCGGCCTGACGAGGGGGTCCCTTTCATGAAGCTTTAGGCGAGTTTCCAAGCTTGGAAACAAGCTTGAGAAGCTTAGATTTTTAGGAGGAAGATTCTTGAAGTCTATGGATTTGCACAAGCAATATGGAGAGATTTGGAGTTGGAATTTAGGTTTAGTCGATCAGAGATCTCCTCAGGATCATCCCTTTCAATTTTGGAAGGGATTGGCCAAGCAATCAGGGAGGAATCCTTGATTGAGAGCTCGGGTGCGTAGGTTCACACCTGCCATGGTGGCAGGAACCAAATTGTGAAGAAGTTGAAGAACTTAGGGGGATATCTGCATGGATTTCAAAAGTTAGGGGCGTGAATGAAAAAGAAAGAGTCAGACTGGACTAAAATGCAAACTAAGTCAAGATGAACTTTGATTGGGCCCAAATTTTGGTACAAACCTAATTTGGATCCAAGGAATCTGATGGTGAAGTCAAATTTTGGTTTTGACCAATTTTGACTATGTAATTTACGTAAAAACCCAAATTAGGGCAACTTTCTATCTAAGACTCTATTTTAGGTCAAAATAGGTTCAGATGGTCGAATTAAGGATACCAAACCTTATGGAATATTTTTACATGAATTTTATAAGGTTTAGATGACTTTTATCCTGACCAAAACATTTATTATTTAAGCTGGTCTAAAATTAGGATTTTGGGTTATTATTAATTCACGAAATGTGTGAAAACTCGTTTCTATCTGCATGAACCTACTTATTAAACTTTAATGCTCTTTTGACCTTTAATTCACCCCTTGCGAGCCCCTTAGTTATTCTGTGTTCATGATATGCTATTAAAATTACAGAATTAACCCTAGTTCTTTGTTCTCTTCTCAAAAAATCCTGAAGTGGTGTTATGACCCTCAGATGGATATCTAGGAGCTTTTATCTTTTATTCCAAACTAAAAATGGCTAGTTAGGGCCCATGATGGTGTTTCCATCATACCCTCATACCTAGCTTTTGCTAGTCCCTTAGCAAACATCGTATGGATCAAACTAGGTCTCTAAGTCAGATGTAACCATCAGGGTGCCTTACTAAGCAACATATCTAGAAATCAGATCAGAATACCAACAATAGGCCTAGAGGTACTCGAGTATTAGCCAAGATCTAGACCTGACCAGCTTCAGCCTGAGTTTGCCGCGAAGGTTTCTAAGGCCCGCAAAAACTGCCCTGAGGTTCTTTGACCCTAGTGGTTAAAGCATTTGTGCTTAGACGTAGCATGTCTAGGTTTAGTTTTCCAGTGCATTTTTATGAGAATGAGACAAAAGGATTTTATTTAGAGAGTTCTCTCTTTTTCTTTTTACATTTCCTTGGATCCAACCTTTAATTGGCCCTAAACACAGTCTATATTTGATTCCTTGTCCCCACCATCAATCCTTGAAGGGTCCCTGGCAATTGATGTTTCGAGATAGCACCACCCATGACAACCCCCAGAACCCTGGCTTTCGACACTTCGAGATAGCGTCGCCCATGGCGTTCTGTAGCTAAATTCAAGCTTTGGCAATCGACATTTCAGGATAATCCTGCCCATGGCACTTGAACCAGTACAAGGTGCTTATATGCCTCCGGTAGGATATTTAGATATCCTAGGAGACAAGCACCGAGACGATATGTTATTACACATCTTTGAGGGAAATTTCCCACCTCTTCGCACCGAGAACTCGTCCAATCAACTTGTGTTGTCGAGCCGCTACTAAGCAAGATCTTCAAGATGACTTTTCATAATAGAACGTTTTTGGCATAATTTTTCTTTATTAAGCTCATTGAACCAGACTAAGTGTGTGATTTTAGGTGCTTAGGTTACCAAGTCCCGCAAACCAAAGGGCAGGCAACGAGATCGAATAATCCCTAAGCCTTAGACCTACTACATCAGCCTCGCACTTTCCTCAACCTCTTGAGGATTAATCTGGACCTTAACAAACACTTGAGTGTTTAAACACTAAAATAGAACAAAAGGGCCTAAGGTCAATATTTACCACTAATTCCCTAAGTTTTAGCTTTCCAGGTCTTAATTCACCATCCGATCCAACCTAGAAGTTAAGTAGGTTCCATATTAAATTTCAAGGGACTAATTCATTTTTCTTTTCTTCTTGTTTGCTCCTTTTGCTCTTTTCTTTTATTTTCTTCTTGACCTCTTTTCATTCACTTCAAACTGACCTCTCCTTTCCTCTTTTCTCTCTCTCTCTTTTTGATGAAACCTTTCCATGCATTGATTTCACAGCTTTTGCACTTTAATACCCCTCATGCCTATGATTTGCAATGTCCTCATTGTAAATTAGGTGGGTTCGAGTTGAATCCATTTTGTACATTAGAGCAGGTGGGTGGTGAACGGCTCATAATGACTGTTGCGAATGATTTCAAGTTTTGATACATGTACCAAAGGTAGAGTCGGTTGTTCTAATGGACGAACCGTAAAGTGCAATATGAATTCAGCAAAAGGATATGTTAGGAAGGTTTCGGGTTTTTCAAAAGATGACGGGTTGCCTCCCGTTAAGCACTAATTTTAACACCATCAGCTGGGCGTAATGAAGCTCAAGGAGAATGGAGATCAAAAGATATTGCAGTTGAGTCTCTGACTGTTCATGACAAAAGGTTCAGAATCAAGGCTGAGTTCACTGATTTCGACAGCTCCATTTCCAAATACTTGTCTTACCAGAAATGGTCCAATCCATTTAGATCTGAGTTTTCCTGGGAAGAGCTTGAGTTTAGCGTCAAAGACTAGCACTTTTTGATCAGGATGGAGGGATTTTTGTGATATGTTCTTGTCATGAAAGGCTTTCACCCGCTCTTTGTAGATTCGCGTGTTCTCATATGCGTCATTACTTAGTTCCTTGATCTCGCTTAGTTGTAACCGGCAGTGGATTCCAGCCTTCATGAGATCTAGATTACACTTCCGTACTACCCAGTAGACTTTATGATCCATTTCTACGAGGAGGTGACATGCCTTCTCGTACATGAGTCTAAAGGGAGACATACCTAACTAGGTCATATGGGCGGTCCTATAGGCCCACAATGCTTCTGGAAGGCAGGTAGACCAATCCTTCATGTTAGGCCGAACAGTGACCTGAAGGATCTTCTTGATCTCCATATTCAACAATTCAGTCAATCCTTTAGTCTAGGGGTGATAAGGAATCAAGATTCGATGCGACATCTCGTACCTTTTCATTAGGGATTGGAAGTGCACATTTATGAAGTGGGTCCCTCCATCAGAGATGATGGCCCGTGAGATATCGAACCAAGAGAAGATGTGCTGATGAATGAATTTAATCACAACCATATGATCATTGGTTCGGGTTGGAATGGCTTCGATCCATTTGGACACGTAGTCCACGGCTAAGAGAATGTATTTGAAACCATTGGATTTTGGGAAGGGGTCTATAAAGTCAATTCCCCAGATGTCGAAGATTTCGCACACGAGAATCAATTGTAAAGGCATCATGTCACGTCGGCTCATGTTTCCTAAGGTCTGGCAATGAGTGCATTCCTTACAGTAGTCGTATTCATCTTTAAATCAATTGTAAAGGCATCATGTCACTGGAGGACTTTTGACGCAGTCTTGTGTCTCGAAAAGTGACCACCACAGACCTGGTCATGACAGAAGGATAGAATTCCATGGAACTCAGATTTCGGAACACATCTTTTGATGGTTTGATCAACATCGATGCGGAATAGATACAGATCTTCCCAAACAAAGTATTTGGCATCTGAAAATAATTTATCTTTCTTAGCTTTTGGCCAATCAGACAGAATCTAATGCGAAGCCAAATAATTTACCATATCAGCATACCACGGAAGTTCTGTTTCAATTGTTAGGAGGTGCTCATCAGGAAAGTGATAGGTCCAAAAGGGTCAATGAGTGAAGAAGGAAGATGGGATAAATGGTCAGCTACCACATTCTGCTTTCCCACCTTGTCACGAATTTCAAGATCGAATTCTTGCAATAATAAGATCCAACGGATTAATCTAGGCTTCATGTCCTTCTTCATGAGTAAGTGCCTTACTGCGGTGTGATCCGAATAAATGATGATGTGGGATCCTAAGAGGTAAGACCTGAATTTCTCTAGGACAAATACTACAACTAGTAGCTCTTTCTTCGTAACAATGCAATTACGTTGAGCCTCGTCCAATGTCTTGCTGGCATATATATGATCACTTGTTTCCCATCGATTTTCTGACCCAGCACCGTTCCCACTGCGTAGTCAGACACATCACACATGATCTCAAAGGGTTGAGACCAGTCAGGAGATTGCAGGATTGGTGCTTGGGTGACTCAGTCACGCAAGTTCTCAAATGAGTGAATGCACTCACTTGATACTTCAAAAGGTGTGTCCTTTGAGAGGAGGTTTGTCAAGGGGCATGCGATTTTAGAGAAATCAGGTATGAATTGACGATAAAATCCAACGTGCCCCAGGAATGATCGGATGTCTTTGACCTAGTTAGGTACGGGTAGCTTAGAAATCAAATTCACCTTGGCTCAATCGACTTGAATACCTCTGTCAAAAATAAGATGTCCTAGTACGATGCCTTCAGGAACCATGAAGTGGCTCTTTTCCCAAGAAAGAACTAGGTTTACTTCAATGCATCTCTTGAGGATTTGGACCAGATGTAGGAGGCACTCATCGAAAGATTCACCAAATACTAAGTAGTCCATGAATACTTCAAGGTATTTACCCACCATGTCAGAGAATATGGCTAGCATGCACCACTGAAATGTGACCAATGCATTATATAGCCCAAAAGGCATCCTACGGAACGCGTACATATCGTAGGGGCAGGTAAAGGTAGTCTTTTCCTGATCCTCTAGATGAATTGTCACCTGATTATACTCGGAGTAGCCATCCAAGAAACAGAAGAATTGATTTCCCGCTAGTTTCTCGAGAACCTGATCAATAAATGGGAATGGGAAATGATCTTTCTTCGTGGAGGCATTCAGTCTTTGGTAATAAATCCAGACTTTCCATGAATTCGCGATGAACGTTGGGATGGTCTCTCCGGATTCAATCGTAATAACGATGAGTCTTGCCTTCTTAGGCACAACCTGGATCGGGCTCACCCAGCGGCTATCAAAGATTGGGTAGATGATCCCAGCATCTAACCACTTGATGATCTCTTTCTTTACGACCTCCTGTAGATTCGGATTGAGTCGTCCCTGCATTTCTTAAGATGGTGGTGAGCCCTCTTCAGTGTAGATATGGTGTGTGCAATAAGAAGGACTGATACCAGTTAGATCATTGAGAGTCCATCCAATGGCTCTTCGATGCTGCTAGAGGACAAAATTAGCTTTGTTTCCTGATCAGATGTGATTCAGGAATTGATAATCACATGAAACATTTGATTAGAACCCAAGAATACATACTTCAGATGATCTAGGAGGGGTTTCAACTCCATAACCGTGTTATCAACAACAAGTCGGGGTTCAAGATGGGCTTCAGAAGATAAGGTAGGAGCTAAAGGTAAATCTAGGTCAGTTTTGGGCTCCTTTAACTGTGGGCCAGGATTTTCTTGTGGTTGAGAATCAGGAATAATCAGATCTTCCTCTGTTAGTGGGTCCTCAACTATAGAACTAATGTCACATACTTCCTCAATTACTCCACAGTTTATTCCTTTCAGGGCCTTGAAAATATCAATCTCTAATGTCAGGTTCCTAAGTTTTAACTCGATCCAGCCCTCTTCACAATTGTTATTTGCCCTAGCTGTGGATATGAATGGTCTCCCTAAGATGATTGGTGTGTTCCTTAGATTTTCAGGGGTCTCCATGTCTAATACAATAAAGTCCACTGGGAAATAGAAATCATGGATCTGTATAAGAACATCCTCGAGAATTCCTCTAGGTGACTTGATTGATCTATCTGCTAACTGCAAAGTCACCTCAGTTGGTTTGCGCTCAGTTTCATCGAAATGGTCTAGTAGGGATGTGGGTATCAAATTTATGGAGGCTCATAAATCCAACAATGCTCAATCAAAGTCTAGATCACCAATTTTGCAGGAGATCAAAGGGGTGCCAGCATCTTTTGCTTTTTGTGGGAGCTTGCTCAAAATGATTGAGCTAACTCACTTAGACAATACGATTGAACTCCCGTCTTTGGTTCGCGGCTTACGCTTAGGTGTACATAAATTCTTCAGAAATCTCGTGTATGTCGGTACATGGCAGATCACATCCATCAAGGGGATGTTTATCTGGACTTGCTCAAAGAGCTTGACTAGATATTCCTCAAGTGCCATGGGTTTGGGTTTCTTCTTTCCTTTGGTCAAGGCCTTAGGAAATGGAACTTCTGTAGGTTCCTTTAGGATTGGTTTAGGTTTTGGATTTGGGATAGGGGTGTCCTGGATCCTAGGGTTAGGCTCTGAACTACCAGGATGGGAGTGGCTTGGATAAGGTGGATTCTGTGTTGTCTTGCCACTACAGGTGGTAACTAAATTAAGTCCTTCCTGGCTTTGGTTTGGATTTGGTAGAAGTAGTGATTGTTGCTAATATCCCAAGTATGATGTCGAAGCCTCCATCCGGTCAGGTGATGGAGCAGAAGGGGTTTGATAGACAAAGTGAGCTTGGCTCTAATTTGGGTTCATAACATAACTTTGGTTCGACATGTTATTTGGATTTGGTAGGCGCTAAGATGGAAATCACCAGGCTGGTGAGAGTTCACCATCTATGCGAGCTAATTACGGACCTCTGTGATCACATCCTTGTGCTGTTTCTGCATAGACGCATTGGACTTCTAAATGTCAACCATGGTTTGTAGGATGAGACATCTGATTGTCCCTTGATGGCCTAGATTGATAATTTGGATTAGGCTTAGGCTGAGTAGGCTGATAAGGGCGTGGAGCTTGTGGTCAGGGCTGGAATTGAGGTATTGAATTTTGATTATTCCCTGACCATGCAAAGTTTGGATGATTATGCCATCCAGGGTTATAAGTGTTTGGGAATGGATCATTCTGGATGGCGTTGAGGTCCTCGCAGGTCTGAGGAATTCTAGAGAAGTTAGAAAATGAGGGTTCAGAGTTCCCCCAACTAGAGTAGGTTGGTCTGGAGTTTCCTTCCAAATCATGATTAGCGGGGGTGGATATGAGTCCATCCCCTGATGAGAGTGGTGATAAATATTATGCATAACTTCCCTACCAGCGGGCGGTTGCACATACCTGCTCTGTTGTGCTGAGGTGGTTCTTTGTAGGTGTCGAGCCAATTCATCCACCTTCTCGATAATAGAGACCTTATCCAAGCGACTGGCCATCAGTTCCAGATTGACGAATGCGGACAAGCCCTAAATCTCATGTGCCCACTGTGCGTTTATCAATGCTCGGGTAGTCGTCTGATCGAACACATCCATAGATTCATTGTTTATGGAGTTCTCACACATATTCTCGAGAATCACCTAAACGGTATCTTCATGCTGACCCATGATGCTTCCACCACAAGTTGCATTGGCAAATAGCTTGATCTCGTCATGGAGCCCATGGTAAAAATACTGGACTTGTTCCCACTTAGGAACTCCGTGATGGGGGCATCTCTACATGAGATCCAGAAAGAGATCCCATGCCTCATGAAGTGGTTCTCCTGGATTTTGCATGAAGTGTGTGATCTAGTGCCTTAAAGCATTCGTCCAACCAATGGGGAAAATTTTCTGTAAGAATTCATTTTGTAGTTCCCCTAGGTGTTGATTGGACAATTTAGAGTCTGGAACCAATCGACAGCTTTACCCATGAGTGAGAAGGAGATCATCTTCATGAGCAGGATGTCTCGATTTTGTATGGCAGGCCCGAAGGTCTGGGTCAGATGTTTTAGCTACTTGATGTGCTTGAAGGGATCTTCAGAATTTGAGCTGAGAAATTTAGGAATAGCGTGGATCATGTTTGGCTTGAGTTCAACATCAGGTCCTCCAGTGGGGTTTTGTACTCTAGGTTTGATCTCCACTGTGGTGGGCTTGTAGTGATCTCGCATTTGAGGCCGTGATGGTGGATTGATGCATGCATGGAATAGATCATTGAGAAGCTATAGCTAATCCTAGAAATTGGGTTCTGCTGCTGGGTGTTCCATGGCTATGGATGAAGGAGATCTAGGCTCAGATGAATCAGAAGAGATATTGAACTGGTCGGAAGGTATCACAAACAAGTGAGCCAAGGCTTGGCCTCGACGAGAATGAACAGCTAAAGGAGGTCTCAAGGGAGGTCTTAAGGACCTCCTCCTAAACATATACTAGTGAGCCAGATGAGGGACAGAATATGTGATGGACCCAATAGAGGCACCCAAAAACTTTTGGATGACTAAGGAGGTTCGAGGCGAATGATACCTCTTGATCAAAAAGTCGTCCACCTGAGAAATACTTGGGCAGCCAGGAAGGGAGAGTCCTGTAAAGACCTCTACATAGTGGAGCGTCCCCACGGGTTATAGGGTTTCCTACAATGGACCTTCCTTGTCACCGCGGATCCGAGTAGACCGAAATGAATAACTTAACCTCTTAAGTCTACCAAATTTTAATCATGAATTAAGGTGCTTGGAATTTCGCTTGAACTTTAGAGTTGATTGTGATTTGTGACCTAATTTGAAGGTTGGTTGACCCACAAGGTGGATCAACTTCACCTAACCTACCCTAAGGTTTAGGATGAGTTGGGTAATGAGCTCGAAATCACCCTGAGTGGTTTGCAAGCAAGTTATTAAGTCCAAATTTTAAGGATTCAACTGAATGATAGAGCCTTCTTTTAAGGTTTTCTTGATTAGGTCAATTCAAGCAAGGGTTTGGGTGACACACAATGTGGGGAAATCAATTCTCTTTATTTCAGGCGGGTGTGTTTTCTCAACCCTAAAATGTAAACCCTAATTTGGCTCTATTGTCCAATCAGTTCTTTCTAAATGTGGCACCTAGGACTCAATCAAGAAGGTGAATAGCCCTAGATACCTTAAGTCCCTACTAGGTGTAGAAATCTGGAAGGGGATCTCTAGAGAATCAAATCAAGCAACTTGAGTGATTAATTCTAAGGAAATAATGCAAGTTTGTTCCTAATTGATTTCCTTTTTTACTTCTTTCCAGAAATAGGGGCTTAAGTAGATGGAAATGAGATTACCTGCCCCTAGAGTGGCTGTCGTGCGGCTGATCTTCTCAAATGTATCTCGCACAACCACAAAAAAATAGATAGAGCAAGTTAGTATTAGATAAAAAATTATAACTAGTGAAATCAAATTACGCATTGCTCCCTTGCAACGACGCCAAAATATTTAAGTTGGCTATCAAGGAGTTTTAAGCCGTTTTGTTGTAGCAAAGCCTCAATCGCTCGAAAATGATTAAATTTATAACTCAGAATCAAAGAAGAATCTGAGGTCGGACACTGGGAGAAAGTAATAGCAATTTAATCTTACTAATCACAAGAAATATAAGCAATTATGATCAAAACTTTATTTAGAACAATTCAAAATGATGTATAGATGAAATCAAGTATCACATTGCAAAATAATGGGTTAAAATGGTGATTTGAATCACCAATTAACCCTTTGAAATTAAGCTTAAGTATCTCAAATATGTGAACAGTAATTTTCCATCCAATATTCCATGTCAACTAGATGTAATAACCCAACAGAACTAAGGCACTAACAGATAGCATAAGGCATCAGATGCCTTAAGTGTCAGGGATCAACTTCAATAGAACAGAGACAAAGGCCTCTTCTCTTCTTTCTTCCTTCGTGCCTCAACAAAGAGGCAACCACAACTCCACAGCACAAAGGCAAAGGCCTCCTTTGAAATCGGCTAAGTGTAGAGAGTGCAATAGAGGGCAAAACCCCCCTCTCTCTTTCCTCCTCTTCTTTCTCTCAAAAACCCAGGTTTAGTCGGGTAATCAGGTGAGTAACCGGGCATGAGTAATACCAGTCTTGTGGGCGTGGGTTGCAAGCGAGGAGTGCAGAGGTGGGTTAAGCGGATGTGAGGTGGCTGAAGACCCGACCCCCATGTATTGGGTGAGGGGTAGGGAGCACAAAACACCTTTATGCGCACGAGTGGCTTTTGAAATCCACGATGTGGGACTATCTGGTCCCCTCTTCGTCACGACGCAACAGCTGGTGAAGATGCCTCTAATTGAGGTCAAGAAGGAGGCTTTGGAGTTCAATTGAGCGTCGGGTTTGCTTCCTGGGACTTAGCCGCAGAGCCTGGGAGGGAATCCTGGAGGAGTCGTGGTTGGCAAAATTGCGAGCGAAGACGGAGGCCTGGCGGATACCTGAAAAGCAAAAGACGGCCTCACGGCCACATCAAATATGCTCAGAGGCTTCACCGTGAAGTAGTGAGTGAAGTGGTGGGTGTGGCATACGGTGCGAGTGAGGGTGGAGGCTTGACGACCACGAGAAGGTGGTGCGAACGGTCGTGAGTTGGGTGGAGTGTGTGAGCAGTTAATCCCCTCAATTACTTGAGGGGTTTTGCTCATGAGGTCATGATGAAGGTTTCTGGACTGGTGGGAGGTGTTTTGGTGGAGTTTAGCGGATTTTTGAGGTCGCCGAAGGTACACCAGAGACGAGGGTGACGACGGTGGTGCAGGCAGATTGCAAAGCAAAAATACACCAGTAAATATGCCGTCTTGTGTTATTTCCTAGCACTGCCATTGCATCTTATGTAGTTGTAATTGCATTTGTAAATAGATGCCTGCATGCATTTATAAAGAGGGCAGGAGAGTATGAATAATTGGCTAGCTATTAATTAACATCTTCCTCAAGCGCGGCATTGCAATTTCACCATTTTCATTTTTTTTATTTACTTTGAATTCTTCTCTCTCGCGCGGCTGCAGGGCATGGGGCATGTGCGCCTCTTCGCGCCTCTCCTCCTGCCAACAGCATGCCAGGATGTTACTGCCAGAAGCATGGTTGTGGCATGCCTTCTCCGCCTTAAAACCCTTGGCTCTCTCGTGCGGGCATGTACTTCAATACACTTTCATGCACCTTCAGACACCTTCAGATCCACCGTCACCCTAGGCCAACCTCCTCCCCTCTCCCTCTCCATACACAATATCTCTTCTCATTGAGAAGAGACACACCGTGGGCAGGAGAAAACCCATAGTGGTCTCACACCACCACTGTGAGTTCCACAATCGCCCAGCTCTTTCGTAAGCAGGTGGGCGTGGTGGATTCACCTTTTGTTTTTATTGCAGTCGTCTTCTCCGCCATTGCTAGAGCTTCGAGCTCTTAAAGCTCAGAAGCTCAAGAAGCCACGCGTCGGCATGCATGCCACCGCAGGCCACCGTGCGCATGCCTGCAGGATGCGCACACCTTTTTCCGCGTGCACAGGCTCTCCATAGCGTGCCAGTGCACGCAGAACCGGCCGCTACCGGTCACTCGCTCCGTGCGGCATTGTAGCTATTGTTCACGCCTCTCAGCACGACACTGTAGCCACCAGCTCGCTTCTCACTTAGCGGTGGCATCGCGCTCTCTCTCCTCGCCAGCTACCCGCGCCAGCCGGTCGCCCGCACCCATCCGCGCCTCACCGAGCCTACCCGCAACGCTGCACGCTGCACTGCACAGTGCGCTGCGCTGTGTTCACTCGCACCCGTCCATGCACAAAGAAAGCGCAAGCTCTCCCTAGCGCACCATGTGTGCTCTCCCTCCTGCGCCTATGCATCCTTGTGCATCAGACGACGGGGCTACGCAGCAGACGGCTTATCTGCTGCTCTCCCTCCGCCAGCACACACACACACCCACTTGTACACACACACTGGTATACTCACACATACACTGGTACACACTCACACACACCCTTTTACACTCACACATACACTGGTACACACTCACACACACCGTTATACACTCACACATACACACACACACATATATCCACTCACATATATACATAAATAAATAAATAAATAAATAAATATATATATATATGTGTTTACATATACATCCACCTACCCATATCCATATATACACTTCACCACCCATACTCCCGTGCACTAGTCACTCCATCGTTCATCATATCGTGGGAATATCTGCACCAGTTGCTGATATTCCCCGATATCCACGCAAAGCAAGCGCTTCCACACACACTCCCACACATCCACTCACACTTCATGCGGCACTCAGTCTTGTTCGTTGCGTCTTAATAGATGTGGACCAACTTGATACTGTGCTACACTCCATTTCCACTTCCACTTCCACCCCTATATATAATACATAACTATATGCATATATATATGTACTGTATCTACTATATATCTATACATATACTAAGCTAAGTATTTCTTTCTTTTCTAGCAACCTACCTTGTTTTCATTTAGCTTTTATTTCTTGCTATTAAAAAGATAAATAAAAAGGGTAAAAGAGAAAAGATAATTCTTGTCTTGCAAATAACAGGACCAATTTTTGGAAACCCCAAGTTGGCTACAAGCTAAGAATCATTTGGTTCAAGGCCAAGGACTTGATTTTGATGGTGTACCTCAAGGACAACATTATCAACAACAAAAATCTTAAATAGAAAAAAATCAAAAACATAATAAATGCAAGGAAGAGATACATTTTAGGAAAGGCGTAGAAACTCCTTGACCTTCAAATTTCCGCCTCCCTGAGATCGACCCTGGGCCTAAAAGCGACCACGATAAAATCAAGTAGGCCAGGTTAAAAAATTTTGTGAAGTTGGTTAGACTCAATTTAGGTTAACTCACTATACTAATTTCAACGATAATATCACCATATTAAGAAAACCTATTCGAGCCTCACCACGCTTTTTCTGGCGCCGTTGCTGGGGAGGCACAAATTTAGGTAAGTTTCTACTCTCATTCCTTTGATTTTCTCTTCTCACACCCCTCTCTTCCTGGGTGTTTTGTTTGCTTGTGTGCAGGTAATCCGGTTGCAAGTAGGAGACAAGCAGAGGAAGTCGGAGACATAGGCAAATCCAAGGTAGGAGCGAGAGCGTGAAGTCGCCGACGTCGCATTGGAGCATCGCCCATGTTGCTGAAGAGGTAGGTGTCTCTCTCTTAGTAACTTAGGTAACTTGTCACCTAAAAAAAAAAAACCTAAAAACACCTTTTGGGAATTCCTTGGGGCAAGTGGATTAAAAACCACTTGTTGATTGTTTGCTATCACCTCCACCGCCTCTTGATTTCTCGTAAAACTTCGCATAGCGAAAATCCAAGAATCTTGATTCTTGGATCTTTCATTGTGTGAAGCTTTTCTTTGAGGCAAGTTAAAATTGATTGATTGCCATCCCTCCTTGCCTCATTTATTCACATTTCGAGATCACATTTTGGTGGGGAGACTTGGAATTGAGTTGATTCCAACCCCACCACGACTTCTCAATTGCCTTAGATTTGATCCCGAATATTTCAACCCCAACATTTTAATTTTCTTTACATCATCTTGTGGTTGAGCCCTGTGTGGAACATTATTTTGGAGATTGGGAGCACTTGAATTGAAGTGCTTTGGCTTCCTTTCACATTAACTTAAAATAGACTCGTGCATCCACACATAGAAATTTCCATCTAAGGAGGCTCATTGCATTTTTAGCAAGCATTAACTAATTTACATTGAAGAAGGGTTTGTTGGGCATAAAAGAACTTGTGTTTTCTCAAAACCCGGAGATTGGTTGAATTGGTAACTCAGTGGAATCCTAAAATCCATACTACTTAAGGTTGAAATTCTAAAAGTAATTCAACATCTAAAACTCTAATTCGGGGAGATGTCCCCATTGCATGCTTGATTTACGCACTTTTAAAATCAACGCACTTGGGCATTACCCGTATACAACGCCCTTCACATTCCTGGAGCACTTGATCCTAAGCCTTTAAATTAAAACTGGTAGCAACTTGACCCCTATTAAGGATTGGAGATCTAATTACCTATGTGTAGCGCCTACGTGCTAGTGTGGGTTCTCGCGTGCCATCGGGTGTTTAAGACAAGGGTAAACGGCCTTTCAATCTGGCCCGGTGGTTCCACGGTGCTCTCATTTGGTTCCGTAGGTTGTGATAGTAGGTAACTTAGATCTTTAGGTCTAAGGGTACATTGTAGAGGTTAGGAAACTGATTGCTTTGATTTGTCATCAAGTGTACCCATATGGCATTGTTTCTCTCATCCCCTTTTCCCTTCTTATCTCCCCAATTCTTCCTGCGGTAGTGCATGTTTGGGAGGAGGTTATAAAATCCTGAATTGTTTGAATTGTCTGATAATTCTAGAAGAATAGAAACTGAATCGTCACCCTCCTCCACAAACATGGCTACACTCCCACCCCCAATTCCCGTGGGAGGAAACCGACCCCCTCAAATCCCACCAGGTGGTGGTGTAGCCGTAGACCCCATAACCCGCCTCCAAGCCCAAATGGAAATATATAATGAGCAGATTGAAGCCATTAGGGAAACCTTGGAGGAAATGTAGAACCCTCTCAAATGGGAGGAGCCTAGGTCTCTTAGCTCTTATCAAAATCCCACTGCTACAGAGACCATAGGGCAAATTCAGGTCCCTATGGGCGGGGACGATTATGAACTAAAACCTAATGTCATTGGCCTAATTAACTTTCACTTCCATGGTCTTGCAGGTGAAGATCCTTTTCTCCATTTGGAAGACTTAACTTGATTAGCTGAAGCTGTTAAACCAAGAAACATCGAGCTATCAATTGTACTCATGAAAATGTTCTCGTTTTCGTTGCGGGATAAAGCGTCGCAATGGTTGCTCACCCTTGGGAGAACCATCCATTCTTGGGAAGAGATGAGAACAGCATTTCTCAAGAAATTCTTCCCAATCGGGCGAACCAATGCGCTTCGCTGGGCTATAACTTCTTTCACGTAACAAAACGGTGAGCAATTTCATGAGGCTTGGGAAAGGTATAATGACCTCCTTCGGAAATGTCCACATCACAGTCTACCTAAGTGGCATATAGCCCAGATCTTCTATTATGGGTTAAATGAAATTTTGAAGTAGATTGTAGACGCTTCCTGCGGAGGGAATTTCATGAATAAAGACGAGAATGGAGCATTTGAATTATTTGAGAACATGAGTGAAAATTCAATGAACAATGCCTCCACTGTCGCCTTTAATCGTACCAACCTGCCCCGCAATATTCACGAAGTTGACCCGGGACCCTCCCATTCATCCACAAACCTTAACCTTATTGCACAAAAATTTGAAGAAGTCTCCGTCGTGCATAAGAAGCTGGACGAGCTTCTGGCTAATCCCGCCCGTTCTATGGCAAACACCTCCACCTCACCACTCTGTCACAACCCTAATCCTTCTAATGCCAGGCTTATTTCCAAAAATCCTGTAAGACCATCCTTACCGAGTATCGCGCCGAGCGATTCGGTAAGTCATGTGGATCTGGCTTTTGCAAGCCAGTATTTTGACATGGAGGACCAAGCCTCCGTGTGCTCGGATGCATATTTACATGTAGACTCGTCTTCTAGCTTAGAAGACGCTTGAGTCCTGGGGAACAACCTGTTCTCTGCTACTTATAACCCAGGGCGGCGAAATCATCTTAACTTCGCATGGTCTAGTAACCCGCAGCGACAAAACCCCGCAGATGGGCCAATGCGACCGTCCACACCTGTCATCCCAAGGGCCTAGTCTAATCCTGTGGCAAATCTACCATCGGGTCCTTGCATTCCTCAAACAGAACATGCATCAAGTCCTCTTGATAAACTGATGCGAATGGTGACGGAAATGTCTAAGCGCCATGAAGAAAACATGACCTCTCTTCAGCACAAATTGGCGTAGTAGAATGCAGAGATCAGTTAGCTACGCATGACGACTCGATCTCAGGCCGCTCTTCCAGCCCAACCTATTCCCAACCCGCGAAATTTTGTACCTCGTGGTCCTCAACCATAGGTATGCCCTTCCCAGAGGCAGATTCAGCAGATTCTGCAAGCTCCGAGCATTCCACCGGGATTTCAGGCCAATCCCACAGCAACACATCACCCTTATGTCCCTATTGTGAACCCTCCTCCGCCTTATGATCCCATTGGACCCACGACGTCCAATGCGATTACTACGAGGAGCGGTAAGCAAACCGTCGATCTACCGCAACCTGATCCTGGCCCATCTTTTTCATCGCCCTCTCATTCGGGATGCGCACCGCATACTCGTGAGGATGATACACCCAAACTAGTGCCTGAATCAGTCCCATTCCCTGAGGCTCTACTGACGGAGCCAAAAGGCAAGAAAAAGGATATGCAAGCCTTTGATAACCTGCGTAATTTATTCAGGGATGTTGAAATCAAGGTACCCCTGTTTGAGGCTATCGACCATATACCAACTGTCGCCCGATTTTTCAAAGACTACACTACACCCAGGTAACAGTCAAAGAAAACAAAGAATCCAGTGGTCCTCTCGCCTCATGCGAGTTGTGCCATACTGTCAAACCTACCACCGAAGCAGAAAGATCCGGGCACGCCACTTATTTTTTATAGCATCCAAGGCTGCAATTTTAACTATGCTCTGCTTGATCTAGGATCTTCCATCAATCTTATACCAACCATCATGCTCGAGAAATTTGCCCTAGGAAATCTAAAACCCACCCCTGTCACGTTACAGTTGGCAGATCGTTCTGTCAAAATACCGAAGGGTATGGTGGAAGACGTGGTGGTTAGGATGAACAGTCTCTATTTTCCTGTTGACCTTCTTATTTTGGATATGGAAGTCCCTAGCTCACTTTTTAATTGTCCGATCATCCTTGGTCGACCTTTCTTGGCCACAGCCCGTGCCTATATCGACTGTGAGTCAAGCTGCATTGAGATTGTCGTTGGCTCTGAGAAGCTTAAGCTAAACATCTTCAAGGCAACCAAGAATTTTGATTGCAGTTGCATCGAGGATGACACGTCTGATGAGGACATGGCCAGCAGAGCGTGTATTGAACTTATAGGGACCTATTCTGACTGCTGTGGATTGCCCCTGAACACAGACCATTGCCTGACTAGCACATATGGTGACATTCCCCCATCCCTCCCCTTACCCATACCTCCTCCTGACCAGACTTCTGATGAGGTTTTCTCCGCTTCCCATACCTCATGGTCTGAGTCATATTTGGGCTACTCACTACTGGTCCACCCCCTTGAAGACTGGATTGCCCTTTCTTTCCCGCCAAATTGGGCGGAAATGTGACTCCACACTGGGACCTTGAGTCCACATAATGATCACTGGGGCTATCCCTTTTTGGATCCATCAATCCAAGATGCCCCTCTTTTTGGCCAATCTGAGGGCCAACTTCTTCCTCCTGCCTTTCTTTCTTCAGATCCGCTTGGGACACTCTCGTCCCAAGAAATGCCAGATCTTTCACCATCCACTCTCGAGCTGAAAGAGCTACCTAACACGCTTAAGTATGTTTTCTTGGGACCAAATGAAACGCTCACCGTAATCATTAGTTCAAAAATGACCAGAGAGCAAGAGTGCAAACTAACAAAGGTTCTTATGAAACACAAGGCAGCCATTGGATGGTCCTTATCTGACTTAACTGGCATTAGCCCCTCCTACTGCACTCATCGTATATATACGGAGGAGGAGGCTCGACCTTCCCACGAGATGCAGCGACGTCTGAACCCTAACATGTGGGAGGTCATTAAAAAGGAAATCATTAAGTGTCTTGATGCGGGTATAATCTACCTGATCAGCGATAGCCCCTGGATGAGCCCGATTCATGTCGTGCCCACAAAGGTGGGACTCACCATCCGTGTCAATGACAGGGGCGAATCCATCCCTACACGCACTCCTACATCTTGTAGAGTGTGTGTAGACTATAGGAAACTGAATTCTGCAACATGGAAAGATCACTTTCCGCTACCTTTTATTAACCAAACCCTGGAGCAGTTAGCGGGAAATAAATTTTTCTGTTTCCTAAATGGATTCTCTGGATGTAACCAGGTGGCAATTGACCCCCGGGACCAAGAGAAAACCACCTTTACCTGCCCCTTCAGCACCTTCGCATTTAGAAGGATGTCTTTCAAACTTTGTAACGCGCCAGCAACTTTCCAGAGATGTATGCTGGCGATATTCCATGACATGGTGGGTGACTTTCTTGAGGTCTTCATGGATGACTTTTCGATCTTCGAACCTTCATTTGATGATTGTCTTGCCAACCTGACCCGTATCCTTCGGAGATGTATTGATGTGAACCTCGTGCTTTCTTGGGAAAAAAGTCATTTTATGATGCACGAGGGAATTATTCTCGGGCATATCATCTCCGATAGGGGTATTGAGGTTGACAAAGCTAAGCTTGCTGTGATTGCTGATTTACCTGTGCCTGGCTCTGTCAAGCAAATCCGCTCTTTCTTAGGACACGTCGGTTTCTATAGGAGATTCATCAAAGGCTTCTCCAAGATTTTTAGGCCTTTAACTCATCTCCTATCAACCGATGTGCCCTTTGATATGGGCCCGGACTGCATACGAGAATTCACGCAACTACATGATGTTGTCACCAAGGCCCCTGTTCTCCAGCCGCCTGATTGGTCCCTCGACTTTGAACTCATGTGTGACGCTTCCGACCTTGCAGTCGGAGCCATCCTGGGACAAAGATGCGATAGACACCCCTTTGTGGTGTACTACGCCAGTAAGACGTTGGACGAGGTCCAGCATACAACCATTGAGAAAGAACTACTGGCGGTCGTCTTTGGGCTGGAAAAATTCCGCTCTTACCTTCTGAGCTCGCATGTTATTATATTCACTAACCACGTAGCCATTCGCCATCTCATGCATAAGAAGGATGTCAAGCCTAGACTGATTCGTTGAATCCTTCTGCTTTAAGAATTTGACCTTGAGATCCGTGATAAGGCCGAAGCTCAGAATGTTGTTGCTGATCATCTCTTGAGACTAGACCCTGACCACGTTGGACTTACCCTGCCGATTAATGAGGTTTTTCCCGATGAGCACCTATTGGCAATTAATGTGGCAAGTGGACCTTGGTATGCCGACATTGCCAATTACCTAGCTTCTGGTTACCTTCCACGTGGATGGCCTAGAAACCAGCGCGAGCATCTCATTGCAGAAGCAGAGTACTATTTCTAGGATAATCCATTACTTTTTCGAATAGGTGCTGACCAGATCATCCGTCGCTATATTCTTGACAGCGAATTCCCCAGTGTGTTATCCTTCTGCCACGATCAGGCCTGCGGAGGCCATTTCTCTAGGAGGAAAACTGTAGCCAAGGTGTTGCAGTGCGGTTTCTTTTGGCCCTCCCTTCACTAGGATGCACACAATTATGCTAAACATTGCACTAGGTGCCAGTCGTTAGGGTCAATATCACGTCGTGGCATGATGCCCTTGCAACCCATCCTGGCTACTGAAATCTTTGACATTTGGGGAATCGATTTCATGGGTCCCTTTCCTCCTTCCAATGGCTTTGAGTACATCCTCATTGCTGTTGATTATGCTTCAAAATGGTTCGAGGCTATTCCCACACGCCATGCTGACCATGTCATATCTACTCGATTTGTCAAAGACCACATTTTTACACGCATTGGGATCCCTCGAGCCATTATCTCTAATGGAGGAAGTCATTTTACCCATGCTTTTTTTTGGGCACTTCTGAGGAAATATGGAGTTCATCGTATCACATCTCTGTATCATCCTCAGACAAACGGCCAGGCTGAGGTGTTAAACTGCTAAATCAAGCAAATTCTCCAGAAAACGGTTCGGCTTAACCGTAAGGATTGGTCCAACAAGCTGATTGACGCACTTTGGGCGTATCGGACTGCCTTCAAGGCTCCCCTTGGTATGTCTCCTTATAGAATCATTTACGGGAAGCCTTGTCATTTGCCCGTGGAGCTGGAGCACCACGCTTATTAGGCGGTTCGCCAATGTAACCTCGATCAAGACCTGTGTGGTCGAGAAAGGAAACTCCGACTCCAAGAGCTGGAAGAGTTCCGTCGTGAAGCTTATGATTCTGCCTTAACTTTCAAGCAACGTACTAAGGCCTTTCACGACAGCCAAATTCGGCGGAAGGAATTTGAGCCATCTCAGCAAGTTTGGCTTTACAATGCCCAGCTCAAATTCTTTCTAGGGAAATTGAAGTCGAAATGGACTAGTCCCTTCTTGGTATCGAGACCATTTCCCAACAGGGCTGTTGAAATTGAAGATCCCAAATTTGGGTGTAAATTTACGGTCAATGGGCAGTGGTTAAAACCCTATCTTACTCATGAACCTGCCCCCGTTGGTGAAACTGTTGCCCTGTTCGAGGGTAACTAACTTTGTGCATAACTCTGAGTCCAGCTAGGGACGTTAAATTTAGCGCTCGTTGGGAGGCACCCCAGCAACACTCCTCCACTATCACTTACACAATTCCATGTCACTTCACTTCGCACTTCTTCAATTTTCACTTCACCACCCACCATCCACCCACCCTACCACCCTGCTACATACCTTGCACTTTAGCTCCCGTTCCCTGATCCTTGGACCTTGCTTTACCTTGCATGCATATGAGGACATAGCATCATTTGGCATGGGGGGGTGGATAGGCTCATAGGATCTGGGTATTATATGGTATCATGCAGCTTCCATTATACATATCCATCTATAAATATATACATACCCTATTATAAAAAAAAAAGAGAGGTATTTAGCAATGATCTGAAGGCTGACACAAAAATTCAATAAGTGTTTATGGATATTCAACCATTGTTTTGAAGACTTTCCAGGCCACAGAAGCTTGATTCGCTCAGGCTTGGCTTAATTCACTTGAGCATTGATAAGATAGATCGGAATCTCTCCTAACTAAGGACGTATTCTTGTACCTGAGTTACCAGTACATGATTCGTTGGTTTGCTTCTACTTGAGAGCCTAAGTGATCTTGGTTCACACTACACATATCAAGAAAGACCAGGTGAACATAAGATTCAACCCTAGTGTTCATTAGAGAAGGTGGAGTCCTTACCTGTGCGCGCAGGTAGACTTTTTATCCCAGGCTTTAGTATTGTGTCTAGGAGAAACTCTTTCCACCAAAAAGGTACTCTCCCACCAAAAATGTGTGCTCCTCCAAATAAAGTTGTAAGAGGTATACTGACACTTGCTTCAAAAAAAAAAAAAATCTTAAAAATAAGTGGATATATCTTTCAAATGTCTATAAATTCTTCTCCCCTAAAAGTTTTTCAGGGCACGTTACAAATACCCTATTTCTACCATATATTCATTGAGCCACAAAAGCAATAAAATGGGGGTTGAGTTTTCCATCATCCTTTTAAAGGTCAATCCGAAGACATAAGCTGAAAGTGGGACCAACCTGCACATAAAAATTCGTGAAACCCTGGGCTTGAGCCTTAATGTTCATCTGGTCAGTCTTGATCCTTCACTATGCACAAACCATAATCTCTTGAGCTCTCGAGTACGGCAAAACCTTCTAAGTCCTAGAAATCGTACTTAAGATTTAAATATCATGAGCCCAGGTTAGTCGAGAGATGGTCTATGTCATGTAAGACTTAAAGTACTGGTAGTCTTCTCTGCAATTGGTTCTCACGATATCCAACAGATAAACACACTCATGTCGCTTTAGAAAAAATCTTCAGCTTAAGATCATTTCTAAATACAATACAAAATGTTTTGCTAGGGAATAACAAAAGATAGGCATGGGGGTATGATTGCACAGCAAAAATACACCAGTAACTATGCCATCTTGTGTTATTTCCTAGCACTACCATTGCATCTTATGTAGTTGTAATTGCATTTGTAAATAGACGCCTGCATGCATTTATAAAGAGGGGAGAAGAGTGTGAATAATTGGCCATCTATTAATTAACATCTTCCTCAAGTGCAGCATTGCAATTTCACCATTTTCATTTTTTTTATTTACTTTGAATTCTTCTCTCTCGCGCGGCTGCAGGGCATGGGGCATGCGCGCCTCTTCGCACCTCTCCTCCTGCCAACAGCATGGCAGGATGGTGCTGCCAGAAGCATGGCTGTGGCATGCCTTCTCCGCTTTAAAACCCTTGGCTCTCTTTCTTGTGCGGGCATGCACTTTCATACACTTTCATGCACCTTCAGATCCACCGTCACCCTGGGCCAACCTCCTCCCCTCTCCCTCTCCATACACAGTATCTCTTCTCACTGAGAAGAGACACACCGTGGGCAAGAGAAAACCCACAGTGGTCTCACACCACCGTGGGCCAGAGCTTCGAGCTCTCAAAGCTCAGAAGCTCAAGAAGCCATGCGCCTGCTTGCAAGCCACTGCCGGCCACCGCACGCGCGCCTGCAGGACGCGCATAGCCTTTTTCCGTGCGCGCAGGCGCTCCACAGCGGGCTCGCGCATGCAGAACCGACCGTTACCGGTCGCTCGCTCCACGCGGCACTGTAGGTACTGTTCATGCCTCTTAGCACGACACTATAGCCACCGGCTCGCTTCTCACTTAGTTGGTGGCATCGCGCTCTCTCTCCTCGCTCGCTACCCACGCCAGTCGGTCGCCCGCACGCATCCACACACGAAGAGAGCGCAAGCGCTCCCCAGCGCACCACGCATGCTCTCCCTCCTGCGCCTGCGCATCCTCGCGCATCAGATGACGGGGCTGCGTAGTAGACGGCTTATCTGCTATGCTCCCCTCCTCCACCAGCACACACACACTCACCCACTTGTACACACACACTCGTACACTCACACACACCCTTATACACTCACACATACACACACACACATATATATATATCCACTCACATATATACATAAATATATATATACATACATACATATATATGTATATATATATATATATACATCCACCTACTCGTATCCATATATACACTTCACCACCCATACTCCCGTGCACTAGTCCCTCCACCGTGCATCATATCGCGGGAATATCTGCACCAGTTGCTGATATTCCTCGATATTCGTGCAAAGCAAGTGCTTCCACACACACTCCCACACATCCACTCACACTTCACGCGGTACTCAGTCTTGTTGGTTGCGTCTTAATAGACGTGGACCAACTTGACACTGTATTACACTCCATTTCCACTTCCACCTCCACCCCTATATATAATATATAACTATATACATATATATATATATACTGTATCTACTATATATCTATACATATACTAAGCTAAGTATTTCTTTCTTTTCTTACAACCTACATTGTTTTCATTTATCTTTTATTCCTTGCTATTAAAAAGATAAAAAAAAGTTTTAAAGAGAAAAGATAATTCTTGTCTTGCAGGTACTTGGTCTTACGAATAACAGGACCAACTTTGGAAACCCCAAGTTGGCTACAAGCCAAGAACCATTTGGCTCAAGGCTAAGGACTTGATTTTGAGGGTGTACCTCAAGGACAACATTATCAACAACAAAAATCTTAAATAGAAAAAAAAAAAAACATAATAAATGCAAGGAAGAGATACGTTTTAGGAAAGGCATAGAAACTCCTTGACCTTCAAATTCCCGCCTCCTTGAGATCGACCCTGGGCCTAAAAGCGACCAAGATAAAATTAAGTAGGCCAGGTTAAAAATTTTTGTGAAGTTGGATAGACTCGATTTAGGTTAACTCACTATGCTAATTTCAATGATAATATCACCATATTAAGAAAACCTATTCGAGTCTCACCACAGGCAAGGGACCGTTCTGAACCGGGTATTGATAAGTCCAATTTATTGGACATTTATTTTGCTTAAGTACATATGGAATACATTTCCTTATAGTTTAATGACCTAGGTTAAGTAGTAATTAATCTTAGCTTACGAATATTTTTATATCTGCTTTGCATTCTAATACATACATTTATACTTTATATGTGCATGTGGAGAGAAAAAAAATAAAAGTATAATAGGTGGCTGGACATGAATATAATTTGAAGGAGGGTATGCCCATAATTACCCCATCACCGTTGCTCCCTTCGCCAGCGTTCAAATCGAGCAGTTGCGCATGCGAAGGGAGAGGCAGATGTTGTGAATCTAGAAAAGGTTAAAGAATCTCCTTCCCTTGGGGGGTAGGAGGCATCCTCTCCCTTCCTCTCCACCGTGAAGCAGAGCATGCACCGCAGCCAGCCGTGCGCATCGTGACCCCCTCACCAACCGCAGCCAGCCACGCGCACACCCCCCTCACCGACTGCAGCCAGTCGCGTGCACAGCTACCCCCTCACTGCGCGTAGCCACACCCATGCGCAGCCACGCCCGTGCACGAAGCAGCCGCTCCTCGCACAGTAGCCCCACTGCGCGCACCCTCCTAGCGTGCATGTGCACGCTTGTGCACACACCCCTCGCATGCGATGCACCGACCCCGCACACAGCAGCAGCACGCTCGACTTCCTCAGTGCACGCAGACCTCTCCGCGACCGTGAACAGCAACTTCTTTCACGGCTTCTCCTTCTTCCTCTTCTTCTTTTCCAACAGAAGTAGAGGAACCCAACACCACCGGTTACACCCCACACGCAGCTGCCACTACACGCCACCATTCTCCACGTCATCACCTCTGTTGAGCTCTCCTCGACCTCACGAGCTCAGCCACACCCTCAGACACGCCACCCGAGACCAAGTCCACCGGCGAGCCGCCTCCACCGTCGCCGCTCCTCATTGCCGATATCAACTCTGACCGCCGTTCAGAGCGCCACCACCACCATCGGAAAGCTCTCGTCATGGTCACACCCTCAGACATGCTACCCACGACCAAGTCCACCGGTGAGCTGCCTCCACCGTCGCCACTCCTCGTCGCCGGCGTCAACTCTGGCCATCGTTCGGAGCGCCACCACCACCATTAGAAAGCTCTCGTCGTGGTCGACCTTCCTCGAGCTCCTCGGCCTCCGCCATCGACTCCTCTTCGCACGAGATCCAGAGGAAGAATTCCTCTGTTTTGCTTTCAATAAAAATTACTAAACATGCCATTGCCGAAAACACTATTACAATATTTGATTAATTAATCTATTTGAGTGAAATTGCATGCTTGCACTTAAGGTTTATATTATTTCTTTCATGCACTTAACTCTTATATGTTGAGTTTGACACATACATAAAATCTCATTAAGGCACTCACACGACCTAAAGGAGAAAGTCAAATTTCTTGAAATATAGTTATGTTACATGTCATTGCAAGTTATTTCATGGAAAGAAAATTACATGCATACCCTGCATTCTTAAATTATCGCGTATTCCTTCTTTTCGCCTTGTTTTGCATCAGATTTGAGCACGGATTGTGCACTTGATTAAACAAATACAAAGGAAAAATATTTTGTGAATTTATTGCATCTAATCCTCCCTATGGATACGACCTCATCCACCATGGTTAGTTTTATTGATAAATATTTTTGTTCAGGATTTTTCCACCACACGATTTCACTGCGACGATATATTTTTCTGACATTATTTCTGTAAGCGAAAAACTCCCGATCAAATGGCATGGTTGCCGGGGAGGCAACTGATGCAATAATTTTACCTGATTTTTATTTCTGATTATTCTGAGTTGCATAGTGATCTGATCAGTTGTTATCTTTTCTGTGCGAGGAATCTGTGGAGGTGACAGGCGCAGCTAGGAGACGACGTCGACCTTGAGCAACGCCCACACACAGGGAAGATGCAGGAGACCTCCCGCTTCCATAGGGGATTCTCCTTTGTCACAAGTTTATTTCCTATTTTCTTGCCCTTGTAGTAATTGGGGCTGATTTTTGGGGGTCTATCCCCACATTCATTAGAGGCTAGGGACTATATTTTTGCTACTCGTGTGATTCATTTTTTCTACATGTTTGCCTCTAAAACAAACACAATAAAATATTGAGCTGCCTGTTAGGAGTTGCATGCCCTTAGGTGTGCATATTTAGGAGTGATTGAGTAGCACATTAGATCTCATTGTTGCTTTGCAAGCATAGTTGCATGAAGATTGCTGGAGGCAGGTACACCTTTCTAACTTTTTGCATCCAGCTCCTGTTCACACATTTGCATTCGTGTTGAAATTCAAGACCACAAAGCTGAGTGAAATTACTTAATCCAGTGGTCACCTAACTGCAATTGGGACTGATAATCAGATTTGACCTTAAAATCAAATCACACTTGATCTGATTCAAAGGGACTTGTTTGCGTTTTCAAAATAAAAATGATTTGCGATGTGATGCACATGTCTGGCACTGAGCACGCACATTAGGCACTTCTAAGGCTCGATCCCTTAAGGCTATAGGCACCGATTTCTTTATCTGTGCAGACCCTCCTATCGTGCTTTGTGGTGGTGGTACTATCTTTTGACCAAGTGTTTTGATAGTTTACGGAGGGGGACACCCCTTAAAGGACCAAAAGGGTAGTTAAGAGGCACCGCGTATGCATCGCCTAAAGGAAGGGTTCGCCCCACTTGCATCCGTTTGTTTGTCCTTGGAGTAACTTCTCACTTGATCACCTGGGAATATCATCTAAGAACATTATAGGTCCTAAGGCACTCGAAGGTTGAATTAGGTCACGTAATTGCAGTGAATAACTTGTTTGGCCATCTATATCAACCAATTCTACCTCTGCAACAAAGAAGGTTAAGATCTTAAGTCATCACCCCTCTTATACCACTTACGCGGGAAGGAGGGATAAGCCTTGACCTTTTGACCTATCTTTGGAGTGGAGGTTTCACTTACTCAATCAACAAGAACTTGAATTGTGATTGATATTGTATGCTTGGTAGATGCTCTCTTGAGGGCAACCTAGTGTTTGATCCTGAGCCCGAGAGAATTCTTAGGAGAGCCCACCAAGGAAAGAAAAGAGAAGACATGGTTGATCAAGGAGCAAATCAACAAAGGACCCTGAGGGACTATTTTATTCCAACCAACCAACCCACTCAAGCACTGAGACGACCGACAGGGGATAATCCATATGAGATCAAGAACAGTACCATATCTTTGTTGCCCTCCTTTTATGATACTACTAGGGAGGACCCCTATTGGCATTTGGAGGAATTCACTGAGATCTATTCCATGGTGAAGCTCCAGGGCTTTACTGATGAAGCCTTGATGAGGACTCTATTTCTTTCTCCCTAAAGGATAAGACCAAGCACTGGTATCATACCCTTGATGCAAGGGTAAACGATTGGGCCACCCTTAAGGGAGAATTCTTGAAAAAGTATTTTCCTATAAGTAAGACCAACCATTACAGAAGAGAGATTATGGGTTTTACTCAACAGGAAGGGGAGCAATTTCATGAGACTTGGGAATGCTTTAATGACCTTCTTAGGTTATGCCCCCACCATCAGGTGCCAAGATGGCAGTTGGTCGAAAGGTTCTATAACTAATTATCTAAAAGGCATAGACAAACCATTAATGCAGCCTGTGTAGGAACCTTCATGACCAAAATTGAGGATGAAGCCTGGGCATTATTTGAAACATTAATTGATAACTTCATACATATGTCCTTTGCCTATCAAGAAAGAAAACCATCAATCTTGCAGAGGAAGATAGAGGCCTATGAAGCCGGGGCTACTCAGGATTTGGTTTATCAGATTCAATTATTGAACAAAAACTTTGATAGTCTTTTAGTAAACCCCGACATGAAAACACAAGCAGCTTCTATCTTTCAGGCTTCAAGTGAATGCTCCATTTGCCAAAGCACAACGCACACTACTGCGGAGTGCCATCAGGTAAATCAATTCCCTGATTTGATTCAGACCGACTTGAACATGGCCCAAGGTTTTCACCCACCTCCTCGCAATAACCCTTATTCCAATACCTATAATCCGGGGTGGCGGAACCATCCAAACTTCTCTTGGAAGCAAGGTGATGCTTCTAACTTAGAGAATATAGGACCCCTACCTCCCCAACCCATATGCCAACCATCCTATGTAAACCCTCCTCAAAATAAGCCCTCTGAGATGGATGAACTTAAAGCCATGATGAAAGCGATGCAAGAGCATCAGAATATGGTCATCCAATCTCAGAATAAGATGATTACTGATATGCAATCCCAAATTGGTCATCTTACTAAGGCAGTTAGGCAACGTGATCCGGGGAAGTTGCCTAGTTCTTCTGAGAACCCAAAGGGCAAGGGGGTCGTATTCAGGGAGCACACCCAAGCTGTGACCATGCTGAGGAGTGGAAAGAAAATTGACAAGCCTGATAACACTCCTACGGTTACATCTCAGAATTCCCCTCCTACACCCGACCCAACTTCCATCTCCACCGAGGAAGAGCCACACTACTCTCCCTCGCTTGAAATCACCCACAATGAGGATGTCGTCATTCCACCACCCCTCTCCTGCCATGACGACCCCTCTACCCAGAAGCAGAGGGTGCACTATCCAGAGTGCCTATTTGCTCCTAGGGGATCTTTTGTTAGCTTGCATGGAGCCAACGATAGGACGGAGGAGATTATGGACACTTTTAGGCAAGTCCAGATCCACTTGTCTCTGTTGGAAGCTATCAAACAGATCCCGTCCTATGCCAAGTTTCTAAAGGATCTGTGCACCCAGAAGTGCCGATCAAGAAGATAGGTCCAAGCTAAGATCATCCTGCCTGACCATGTTAGCTCGGTTCTCCAACATGGAACACTCCCCAAAATGAAAGACCCAGGGGCCCCGTATATCTCAGTGGTTATAGGTAACCAACACATTGACGAGGCTCTGCTCGATCTGGGGGTGGGGGTGAACATTTTACTGAGCTCTATCTATGACCTTTTGGGAGGAGGTGAGTTAAAACCTAGTCCAGTCATCCTCCAGGTCGCAAACAGATCACTTAAGACACCTTGGGGATTATTGGAAGATGTTCTGGTGAGAGTGGACTTCTTCCCTGTTGACTTTCTTATGCTAGATACTGACCCTTCTAATAAGCCCACCAAGCCATCCATTATTCTGGGATGCCCCTTCTTGGCCACAGCCAACACCTCTATTAATTTTAGATCAGGGGCACTTAAAATGGACTTTGGGAATAAGAAGATCCGGTTGAATGTTTTTGAAATATACATGCAATCCAGATTTAAAGATTGTTCTCAGATTGAGGTTGTTGATGAAATAATTGAGGAGACTACTCCAACACTCTTATGTAGCGATCCCCTTCAAAATGTCATATCTAAGGACCATCCTCCGACTATTTTTTTTTTTGAGAAGGAAAGGAATGCTATCGAATCACCGATAGCAAACCAGGAGAGCTTTTATTAATAAAAAATAATGAAACAATTACATGATCGAACCCCATTGATGTATGAGATTCCAGCAACTATTGATAATCTTATCCACGTTCACTGGACTCTCCTGAAAAACACACTCATTTTTAGCCCTCCAAATAGACCATAAAACAACCACCATAGATAAACATGGCTTATTCACCCTCACAAGAGAACTCCAAAGATTCTCCCACGTGGGAAGAGAATCTCTACAAACTCTCCTCCAGACATAATTTGTGATCACACACGAAGAAAAAATATGAGTGCTGGAATCGTTATGCATCCCACATAAATGGCAAAACTGGGTAGGAGTTCCCATTCTCCTGTGCCTCAGATCTCCAGTAATCAATCCATCCCTTCTGCATAACCACAAAAAAATTTGTATCTTCAGTGGTACCTTCAATTTCCATAACTTTTAACCCACCTCATCAACTTCCACCATCCTGGATGAGTTAACCAGCTTGTCGTAGGAAGCCGCTGAAGAAAACTTACCCTCCCACTTGTATGTGTCATATTCATCAGGTGTGGGCTTGAAGGCAGCAAGTTCTTGCATGAGGCGCTCATTTTCCACTCGTGTTCTTGTTTCATGATTATTCCACATTGCATTGTTCAAAGACCACTTTTCAAAAGTCGTGTCATAGTAATCATAAACCACAACATTCTTATCAGAAGCAGCTGCAAAGGCAAGGGGGTACCTGTCTTTGATCACCCCCCCAGGCAACCAATTCTCCAGCCAGAATTTGAAGCTTTTTCCATCACCTAAAATAGATTTGAACAAATTCCAATTATTCGCCAAAGCACACGTCACAAAAGACCAAAAAGGAGAGGGTTTGTGGGGTTTTAGGTGGCTCTTCTCATCATTGGCAGCCCCATAGCTATCCTGAACGATCTCTGTCCACATTTTTTTCCCCTTGCAATAGTCGAACAACCCACTTCAACAACAGAGCATCATTAAATTCTTTAAGAGATCTAATTCCCATGCTACCAATCTTTTTTGGCCTACAGATCGAATCCCATTTTATTGGTTGAAGGAAAGCCCCATGATGAGAGGCCCCTTTCCAGAAGAATCTCTTGCGCATCACATCGAATTTTTTCCAAATTGATTTTGGGGCTCTGAGAACAGAAAAGAAAAAAAATGGAATCGATGTAATGATCGAGTTCAGTAAAATATACCTCCCACCTTTTGATAAGTAGCGACTACTCCAACCCTCTAATTTCGTAGCCACCTTTTCATATAGGAAGGACCAGTTTGCTTTCCTCAATTTAGTGCACTTCAGAGGCAACCCCAGATATCTGACAAGCAGTGTGACCATAGGCGTGCCCAAGATGGTGGAAATGTCATTCTAGATCATTCCATTCATACCAAAGCAGACCAAGGAAGATTTATTTCCATTAAGTCTAAGACCAGAAATCTCACCAAAAATCTTTACCATATAAAATAGCACTTGCGCTTCCCTCTTCCCCCCTCCCACAAAAAAAATAGTGTCATATGCGTACTGGAGAATGGGAACTAAAGCCCTATTATTAGACATTGAATACCCCCTTATTAATCCATCAGCTACTAGTTTGCAAGCATATCTTGCCAAAGTATCCACTGTGAGGTTAAATATTAGAGGGGCAAGTGGACACCCTTGCCTTTCCCCACATTGGGGTTGAATCCATGTTCGGCATTGTTTCCCATTTATCAAAGGGGAAAAGGAGGTAGTCGTGATACACCTCTTCACCCACTGTATCAGCTGAGGGGGAAATTTTCTCCTTTTGAGGATTTCCCACAAGTACGGCCAAGAGACTGAATCACAACCTTTGGAGAAGTCGACTTTCCATAGAAAGGCCTTGGTCTTTCACCTGTGCCATCCCATCACCATATCTTATGCCATAATGAAGGATTCTTGTAGTGACCTCCCAAGAAGAAAGGCAGACTGGACCGGCATTATCAAATCCTTTAGTACCTCACGCAATCTGTTGGCTATAATCTTACTGATAATAAGATAAATAGAATTTGACCAAGCAATGGGTCTAAAATCAGAGAAGTTCTCCGCACTTGATTTTTTTGGTAAAAGGAACAAATAAGACTTATTCAATCTTTCAAACCCAGAGTTGCCCAATTCAAATTCATGAATAACCTTCATTACATCCATTTTGACAACACTCCACATTTCTTTGTAGAAGAATACCTGAATCCCATCCGGTCCAGGGGCCCCCTCATTATTCAAATCTTTAATTGCTTTCAATGTTTCTTGTTCAGAAATAGGAGCAACTAGCATGGCCATCTAATCACTATTGACACTTGGGAAATCAACCGATGCCATCCTTCAAGAGCCCCTTGGTGTAGCCTTGGCAAGTTCTTTGAAATATTTGCCAACTTCACTTCTGATTTCATTGATAGAAGTAATAGTTCTCTCACCCACTTTAATTGATGAGATTAGATTGAACCTTCTCTTAGCACTGGCTGCTAGATGGAAGAACTTCATGTTAGCATCACCTTCCTTTTGTTGTTGTTCTTGAGGACTCAAAGGCTGCCTGCACTCCTTCAACTCTAGCTCTCTAATCACTGCGAATGCCTCCACCCTCCTTTATTCCCTGATCAGTGCCACTGTTTGTCCATATTCTTTCAACATGGAGCGCAAACCTACCAGCTTTGAAGCCAACTGCTGTGTGGCAGATCCCTGCACTGCCTTGTTCTGCCACCAATTAGTTACCATCTCCACAAAGCCCTCCTCCCTGAACCAAGGCTTCTTGAGTTTGAAATATGACCCAATGTCAGAATTCATCCTACTATCCCACACAAGTGGAGTGTAGTCAGAAAAGGGCCTATCAAGGCTCATAACTGCCAATAATTGATGTCTCTCCAGCAGGCTTGGACTACCAAAGAACTTATCCAACCTAGAGGACTGTCCACTGTCGTTTCTCCAAGTGAATTCAACTCCACTGATAGGATACTCTGTGATACCCAGACTCTACACAGCCATTTGGAAGCCAGCCATTGAGCTGTCGGTCCTACCCCCAGGTCTGTCATCACTTGATAGATGACAATTAAAGTCGCCTCCTATAAGCCAAGGTACCTCCTGCAATCTTTGATGCACTGCAGACAATTCCTCCCACAGGCCTACCCTGTCTACAGCAACACATGGGCCATAAATACACGAGACATACCATTCCAAATCTCCTTGGAGGGATTGGCATCTGTAAGTAAGCACATGCTTATCATGGAAGACTTTAGTTACCATGAGACAGGACTTTCTCCACCAAATGGCCATTCCACCAGACCTTCCAGCTGCACCCTTCACCACAACATCTGCATATCTAGACTGCCTAAAGAAGTCCCATACCTGGCCATTCTCCTCCTCCACATGTGTCTCTTGAATGAGAGCATAATCAATTTCCCACTTAGAAAGGTATCTACACAAGGAAGCCCTTCTCACCTTATTGTGCAGCCCACTCACATTCCAAGTTAACACTCTCATTCCTTGCCTGGTTGATCCCCTTGAGCCAAACAGCCCACATACTCAACCATGCTCGAGTTTGCAATGGTCTACTCCACAATGGGGGTCAGGTTCTCCTTCCTTCTTCTGAGCATGTAAGGGGATCGACCCACCCCCCTTTCCTAGTTTGATCCACTACCAAATTTCAGATCAGTTGGGGTAGTGAACTGCACCTGGATCACCTCCTTGAGGGCTCTGTTGTCACTGCTAAGCACCATTTCCATGCCTGACTTCCCCTCCTCTTCATTGCTAGGAACCTTTGAATCACTCTCAAAGGCATTAGCATCATCCATAGAACCAACACCTTTGGCCACTAAGACTTGGCTGCAACCTCCTAAGGCATTAACATCTTCTATATGCATCAAGTCCTCTGCATAGCCCTGATGATAGTCCTTCCTCTTTTTTGACTCAGGGGCTTCATCTGATGAAATGCGGCCCACCCTTTCATCCTGTTGCATCTCCTCAGAGCTAGCCACAGACATCTTAACATGCTCCTACTCTGGATGCACAGACACTTGTCCAACCACTGCTAGGTGAATAAGCTATGAAGAGCCCCCACATCTAATCGTAACCCTGTCAGGAATTGAACCAGACTTAAAGACATCAGCCTCAATTCTAAGTGACCGAATATCCCCTTCTCCAATCATGACTTCAGACCCTGCACAGATGGATGCAAAGCCTGCAACCATCTTGGCAACAACTCCCTTAGATCTTAAGTGCAAAGGCAGTCCCTTGATCTCAAGAAGCACCCTCCTAGAACCCATTCTTTGAGGAGGTTGATCAGGGAGAGCCCGTCGAAGGGGGACACCATTCTCCAGACCACATTAATATCTTCAAAAGAACTCGACCGAAATCTCAGCCTTTCCATATCCATCATCCCCAAACCAAAGACTAGAAAGCGAGATTGAGACAACATTGCAACCTTCCAGCCCATAGATAGAGGTTGCAAGGAACATACCAGATTTTGAAATCTCTCGATTGAGGGTTTGCCTATCATAATCTCACCAATCAAAGCACCCCTTAACATGATCTCCACAGAAGAGATCTCCTCAGATAATGGGATCTCCACTTTAATTGAGTGTCTGCCAAGCGTTGGCGGTGGTGGCAGTTGGGGCTCCTTCATCGTTTCCCAGCCTGGACGCAGAGAGGCCATCTTTGTATGTGGCAACTTCATCCTAGGGTAGGAATCACGTTTGTGTCCTTCACCCCTGCACACCAGGTAGATTAAAGGGTTTCTGCAAATCATTGCCAAGTGCCCCCTTTGTCTACATCTGAAGCAAAAGACCTTGCCATTAGCTTTTCTCCAAGGCCTTCTTGGGTAGTTATAGGTCGTCCTACCAACGTGCGCCTGCCAGACCCTCTCCCTTCTCCTCCAGTTCCTCGACCTCCATGTCTTCCATTCACCCCCTTCCTCAGCCCTAGCCGCTTCCATGCCACCGTCGCCTGCCGCCCAACGCCATCCACCCTCTCTCTCTCATTGTAAAAGAAAATCCCTTCTATCCTTCTCTTCCCGTGATGATGATTCACCATCCTCCGACTACTGAAGAAACTAAAGGGGAAATACCCGAATTAGAAGAGTTGCTAGGGATACACATGGAGTCTCTATCCCCACCCTGGACCGTGAAGGTAGACCCGCTACCTGAGGCGGGGACGTATCAACTTAAACTCTCAATCCAAAAGGCTCCTGAGTTGGAGTTGAAATGCCTCCAGAGCACATTAAAATATGCTTTCCTTGGCCCTAATGACATGCTCCCCATTATTATCTCATCTGCATTATCTGAATCGCAGGAGGGAGCTTTGCTTGAGTGTTTACAAAGGCACAAGGAAGCAATTGCTTGGTCAATTGTTGATATTAAGGGTGTTGATCCCTCCCTTTGCATGCATCATATATACACAGACGAGTCCATGAAACTTTTCTGAGACATGCAGAGAAGGCTCAACCCCAATATGCGGGAGGTTGTTAAATAAGAGATTCTGAAATGGCTGGATGCAGGGATTATCTATCCCATTTCAGATAATAAATGGGTCAGTCCTATTCATATGGTGCCCAAAAAGGTAGGAATCACTGTGGAAGAAAATGAACAAGGAGAGTTGGTGACCACTAGACCCTCAACTGGTTGGAGGGTCTACATTGATTACCGCCGTTTGAACACGGCTACCCAGAAAGGCCATTTCCTCTTACCGTTTATTGATCAGATTTTGGAACGACTGGCGGGGAACAAGTACTTTTGTTTCCTTGACAGATATTCTGGGTATAATCAGATAGCCGTCTTTCTTGACGATCAGGAGCGTACTGCCTACACGAGCCCGTATGGTACATTTGCATTTCGTCGAATGCCATTTGGGTTATGTAATGCTCCTACCACTTTCCAATGATGTATGATGGCTATCTTTTATGATATGATTGACGAGTTTGTAGAGATTTTCATGGATGACTTCATTTATGGCTCGTCATTTGACCTATGCCTTTCGCACCTTGATAAAGTCTTAACCCGTTGTAAAGAGGCAAAGCTGGTGCTTAGTTGGGAGAAAAGCCACTTTATGGTCTAGCAAGGCATTGTGTTAGGGCATCTAGTTTTCGAGAGAGGATTAGAGGTGGACACCGCAAAAATTTATTCCATCTCTAAGCTTCCATCGCCCACCAATGTTCGTCAGGTTAGATCTTTCCTTGGCCATGCTAGATTTTATAGGTGCTTCATTAGAGTTTTCAGTAAAATCTCTAAGCCACCCTGCGACCGGTTAGCGAAGGGTGTCTCCTTTGATTTTGATGATAGATGTGGTGAGGCTTTCTAAGTCTTAAAGAAAGCCCTTATTACCGCGTCGATTCTCCAAGCACTAGATTGGACACTCCCGTTTGAGCTAATGTGCGATGCTTCTGATTTTGCAATGGGAGCGGTCTTAAGTCAAAGGATTGATGGCAAACCTCATGTGTTGCATTATGCTAGCAAGACCCTTACAGATCCTTAGCAAAACTACATGGTCACTAAAAAGGAGCTTCTTGCTGTAGTGTTTGCTTTGGAAAAGTTTCGGTCTTATCTTTTGGGATCCAAGGTTGTGATGTTCACTGATCATTCTGCCTTAAAGCATCTTTTTGCTAAAAGGGACACCAAAGCTTGCCTAATTCGTTGGATTCTGCTACTCCAGGAGTTTGACCTGGAAATTAAAGATAAGACAGGAGTTGAGAATGTGGTAGCAGATTATCTGTCTAGGATCCCTATTGAGGCATCAAACCCTACTGGCAGTATCAAAGAGACTTTCCCTGATGAGTCTCTGATGGCCATGGAGGCCAAAACTCCTTAGTTCGCTGACATAGTGAACTATCTGGTCAAGAGCATTACCCCCTGTACTTGGGACAAGCAGAAGCGAGACAGGTTTCTTGCTGATGCTAAATTTTATCACTGGGAGGAACCTGAGCTTTTTAGAATAGGCCCTGACCAGCTTTTCCGTCGTTGCATCCTTGACGAAGAACAAAGAAGTGTTCTGAGTTTCTGCCATGACCTTCACTGTAGGGGACATTTTAGTGGAAAAAAGATTGCCCATAAGGTTCTTCAGTCTAGCTTTTGGTGGCCCACATTATTCCGAAATGCACATACATATGTGAGCACATGTCTTCGTTGCCAGCAAATGGGAACCATCGAAAAAAGGGATGAGATGCCCCAGCAACCTATCTTCCCTGTTGAGATCTTTGATATGTGTGGCATCGACTTCATGGGTCCCTTTCATGTGTCCTTCGGATATGAGTACATCCTTGTGGCTGTGGACTATGTATCGAAATGGATAGAAACCATACCCACGCGAACCAATGACCATTCCATGGTCTTGGGTTTTGTTAAGGCTAATATCATTTCTCGGTATGGGTTCCCAAGGATGATTATAGGTGATGGAGGACTTCACTTCAAGAATGTACACTTCACAAGACTATTCCAAAATTTGGGAGTTAACCACATGATAGCCACACCTTACCATCCCCAAATGAGTGGACTGATTAGCCCATAGTTGTGGCCTATTTAAGTATTTAAGTGCCTAGACATTAGGTTAATTCTAACAATTATTTAGCATAAATTAGGATGTAAATAGATTAATTCATATTTTTAATTTAATTACATAATCCATGCATTGCATTCATATTTTAAGTGCATTTAGAATTAGCTTAGAATGTCATTCATCTAATTAGTTAACCAATTAGGTCCATTGTTTTAGTTAACATAAAAGTTGAGGGTTTGTATATAAATAACCATAATATTTAAACATTATTTTCTTTATTCTTCTTGTAGGAACGGTTGGTTGCTACTCCAACGCCACCATCTGCCGCAGTGAAGAACCCCTTCAAGGAGGAGCGGATGTGTTGGATCTGGTCGGGCAGCTGATTTCAAATTTGTGCGGGCCACTACAAAAGGAGGAGGGAGGCAGCCGAGCTCGGGAGGCCTCCACCAACGACCCACCATTGTGCAGAGAGATCTTCTCTCTTCCATTCCACACCGCCGGCCTCAACCGTGGCAACGAGTCTCCACCACCGTGGGCGTGTGGTGTGACAGGCCACACCGCCATCCGGAGCTCGTCCGCATTACCGTGAGCACCTTAGCGTGCATCTCCCTCGCTGTCGTCACCAACAACCATCGCCGCAGCCACTCTGCAATCACCTTCTCAGTCAGTTAAGACGTCCGGGAAATTTCCCGGACGTCTGAAGCCACCCGCTCACCTTCCACCTGCAACCTCATCGCAACCACCCGCCTGTGCACCCCCACCTGCAGCTGCACCCGCACAACCACATCCGCCCACTTCACCTCCAGCGCCATCTCCATGCCCTCCAGCCTGCGCACCCGCACCATCTCCACACCCTTCAGCCTGCGCACCCACGCCGCAGCAGTCTTCTCGCTCACCTCCAGCCACACCTGTAGAACCTCACTCGCTCACTCCTGCGCCCGCAGCACCTTCCTCGCACTGGCTACAATGCGTGCCCACGCCAGCTGTAGCCGCACCTGCAGAACCTCACCGCTAGCGCCCTCCCGTCAGCAGTCCCACGCGTGCCTCACCGCGCACGCCCGCCTCCCGCGCCTACAGCACCCACTCTCACTGCCAATAGAGCGCGCACCGGTTGCAGTGCGCGCCTACGCCTTCAGCCAGCACGCAGCAACAGAGCCGGCAGAATCGCCAACAGGCCGCGCGCGCTCCCGCACATGCCTGCAACGCACACCAACAGCAGCTGCAACACCGGCTGCAACCACCTCCGCCGGAGGTCGTCCGACCGACTCCAGCCACTGCGCGACACGCCGCCACCACCGTTTCGAAGCCCTCGGCCCAAGGAACTTCCTCCGAGCCTCCCGCGTCCAGCTGTCCACTCCTCGTCGCGCACGGCAAAGGGGAAAAAATCCCCTGTTTTGCTACAGTAACCAGGCCATTAAAAATTACATTTTCTGCCATTGTCAATTTTTAATAATATTTTATTGATTCTGCATTGCGACAAATTTCCTCTAGTTACTCATAATTGCTATTTCAGCATTGTTTCTTGTTTCAACCTTAATCTGAAGGCAATTCTGGCTTGATTCTTATCCAAACTAACTACAAACAAACATTTTTAATTGGTGCGAATTTAAGTACGTCATTGCCTCCCTGTGGATACGACCCGCTCTTCTGCGAGTGGTTATTTCTTTTTAAATATTGATTAGTCGATTTTTCCACCACATAAAACTGCAAACGACTTTAAAGCGAACAATCGACTAGTCAGTGGACAAGTTGAAGTGTCTAATAGGGAGATTAAATGAATTTTAGAAAAAACTGTCAGGCTCGACCGTAAGGATTGGTCTAAAAAATTAAATGATGCTCTTTGGGCCTACAGAATCGCATATAAGACTCCCTTGGGTATGTCTCCTTTCCGTCTTGTCTACGGAAAGGCGTGCCATCTTCCCATTGAAATCCAACACAAAGCCTATTGGGCTATTAAAAACATTAACTTGAATCTGGATAAAGCGGGAAAGGCACGTATGTTAGAGTTGAGTGAGCTTGAGGAGCTTCGTAATGAAGCCTATGAAACTTCTCAAGCTTACAAGCAACGTACAAAGGTCTTCCATGATAAGCACATCATTAGAAAGACTTTTGAGCCTAACTAGTGGGTCTGGCTTTTCAATTCCATACTTAAATTATTTCCAGGAAAGCTCAAGTCCCACTAGGATGGGTGGTATGTTATCAATGCCTTCCCTCATGGAGCTGTAGAAATTCGGAACCCTACTTCTGGTGCGAGCTTTATGGTGAATGGCCAATGACTTAAACCTTATGTTACTCTTTCAGATGGCCAGGTTTTGGACACACTTCAGCTTGAGGAGCCTTAGCTCCTCCCACTCTCCTCCTCAGGTGATATTGTTCTGTGTCTTTATTTTTCCAATGAGGACATTGTCAATCTTAGGCATGGAGGGGTATAACCTGAGGATGTTTATAGCATTTATAAATGATTGCATACATTTAGGATAGTGTATTAGCCAATAATAATAATAATAATAATAAAATCTTTTATTTTCTTGATCTAAATTGGTTAGTTCCTAGTAGAAAATTTATCAAGGAAGTGCCACTAAAGTTTTTCTTCTTAAATTGTTTCTTACATTTAGAATCCAGTATATTTACTTCACTTGCACATAGACTTGGTAGTGGATCTTTGAAGAAAACCAATAAGCATTTTTAGTCTATTGAATCCTTGAACAGTTAATAGGGAGTCAGACATACTATCTTCTATTAGATCCACCTATTATTTGTGAGAAGGAAGTAGAGATACTACTGGTGCGCTAAATGTAGTATAAGGATGCTTAAGTTCTGGATAATTAGATGATGATACCTCAAAGTTAAGCATAGTTTTTGCTCTCTGTTCCTGTGTGCAAATATTGTGTGAATTCCTGAGAGTCACAAAATAAGGTAGATACACAGAGATTGGGTCTTAATAAAACTATAACTATGGTGGGTGGTTACGACCGTCCTTCATAGAGTCCTCGGCTGAAGGAAGGTAGTAATGTCAAAGGTCAGAAATACGATTGTTCTATACATCTTTTCATGACGTCGAGAGTAGGCACTTCCACCAAATAAGCCACATAATATTCTTTTGACCATCATCATTCCTAATAATGCCTCATAAATAAAAGTATGTGTCATTTTGTGTTTAGTAGTTAAAAAAAACACACACACACACACAAAAAGAAGAAAAAAGAAGAAACATTTATATTTAGAAAAATATGAAAAAAAAAGAGAGAGAAAAGAAAAAGAAAAGAGTTCAAGTTTATAGTTTTATCTTCGTATCACTTTTCATTATGTGACAATGTTTCTGAGGCAACAAAAACACCCATCGCGATCCATTAAATATGACACATACCTACTTTTTAGCATTTCTGATCGCCTAAATACTGGCTGAGAACTTCTAACTTAGTTGTAGAGTTATCAGGACTTTAATTGAAGTGTGAATGGCATGTGAGACCACTAAACAGTGAGTACATTTACAAAAGCTGGTGAAATGTGTGAATCTTAGAAAGAAAAGAAGGAAAAGAGTGAGCACAAAGAAACATCAAGAGAGCACAGTTGTTCAGCCTTTCTTTAGGTTGACTCATTTGATAGTCTGGAGAGTTAGAGTCTGTAGTACTAGACTACAGGTAGCACCAGATGAGTGTGAGCCACCAACTATAATTCCATTCAACTCAATATCTTCTACCTAAGCCAAAAAGCCAGGGTCAAATTACAGATTATTTTCTACTTTATCCCCAAGGGAAGTAGTTGCCTACCCTAATAGAAGTTTTACCAAGGGTTAAGTACGAACTTTAAATGTAAGTTGTCTTTTCATTTGGATTTGTTACCTAGACTACAATCACTTCACATTTGTCTGGATCTCTAAGTTTTTGGAATAAAAAAAGGAGAAATCTTTTTGGTTGCTTCCATGGCTTTTCACTTTTTGCTCGGGACTAGCAAAACTTAGGCATGGAGGCATTTGATAAGTCCAATTTATTGGACATTTATTTGGCTTAAGTACATATGGAATACATTTCCTTATAGTTTAATGACCTAGGTTAAGTAGTAATTAATCTTAGCTTACGAATATTTCTGTATCTGCTTTGCATTCTAATACATACATTTATACTTGATATGTGCATGCAGAGCGAAAAAAAATAAAAGTATAATAGGTGGCTGGACATGAATATAATTTGAAGGAGGGTATGCCCATAATTACCCCATCATCGTTGCTCCCTCCGCCAGCGTTCAAATCCAGAAGTTGCACATGCGAAGGGAGAGGAGGACGTTGTGAATCTGGAAAAGGTTAAAGAATCACTTTCCCTTTGGGGGTAGGAGGCATCCGCTCCCTTCCTCTCCATCGTGAAGCAGAGCATGCACCGCAGCCAGATGTGCGCACTGTGACCCCCTCACCGGCTGCAGCTAGCCGCACACACACCCCCCTCACCGACCGCAGCTAGCCATGCGCACACCCCCCTCACCGACCGCAACCAGCCGCGCACACCGCTACCCCCTCACCGCACGCAGCCACACCCATGCGCAGCCAAGCTCGTACGCGAAGCAGCTGCTCCTCACACAGTAGCCCCACCGTGCACATCCTCCTAGCGTGCACGTGCACACTTGCGCACACACCCCTCGCGTGCGATATGCCGACTTCCACGCACGGCAGCAGCATGCTCAACTTCCTCAGTGCACGTAGACCTCTCCGCGACCATGAACAACTTCTTGCATGGCCTCTCCTTCTTCCCCTTCTTCTTCTCCAACAGAAGTAGAGGAATCCAACACCGCCGGTTACACCCCACACGCAGCCGCCACTACACGCCATCATTCTCCACGTCATTGCCTCTGTTGAGCTCTCCTCGACCTCACGAGCTCAGCCACGCCCTCAGACACGCCACCCGCGACCAAGTCCACCGGCGAGCCGCCTCCACCGTCGCCGCTCCTCATTGCCGACATCAACTCTGACCACCGTTCGGAGCGCCACCACCACCATCGGAAAGCTCTCGTCATGGTCGACCTTCCTCGAGCTCCTCGGCCACCACCACCATCGGAAAGCTCTCGTCATGGTCGACCTTCCTCGAGCTCCTCGGCCACCACCATCGACTCCTTTTCACACGAGATCCATAGGAAGAATTCCTTTGTTTTGCTTTCCAATAAAAATTACCAAACATGCCATTGCCGAAAACACTATTGAAATATTTGATTAATTAATCTATTTGAGTGAATTGCATGCATGCACTTAAGGTTTATATTATTTCTTTCATGCACTTAACTCTTATATGTTGAGTTTGACACATACATAAAATCTCATTAAGGCACTCACACGACCTAAAGGAGAAAGTCAAATTTCTTGAAATATAGTTATGTTACATGTCATTGCAAGTTATTTCATGGAAGTAAAATTACATACATACCCCTGCATTCTTAAATTATCGCATGTTCGTTCTTTTCGCCTTGTTTCGCATTAGATTTGAGCACGGATTGTGCACTTGATTAAACAAATACAAAGGAAAAATATTTTGTGAATTTATTGCATCTAATCCTCTCTGTGGATACGACCTCACCCACCATGGTTAGTTTTATTGATAAATATTTTTGTTCGAGATTTTTCCACCACACAATTTCACTACGACGATATATTTTTATGACATTATTTCTGTAAGTGAAAAACTCCTGATCAGGTATCGAGGGTGTGAAGCGGATCAGTGAGAGGGGTAAAGTCGGTTGAGGGCAGCTGCAGACGACGAAGATGCAGAGATGGCACCGGCTATGATTGGCCAATGCCGGAGATAAAGATGGCTCCGGGAGAGAGAACAGCGATGCTTGAAGGGGTAGAGAGCCCCTCGTAGGTATGGCGTGGTGTGGAGGAACCTGGGGAAGATGCACTTGTTACCTATAGTATGTGGCAGAAGCCGAGGAGATCGGAGGAAGGAAGTCACCGGAGCGGAGCTGGAGCCGGTCGGAGGTAGGGGAGAAGAAGGTTTCTTGGGCCAAAAACTCGCTAAGGATTTTGGCCTGATGAGGGGGACCCTTTTATAGAGCTTCAAGCGAGCTTCCAAGCTTAGAATAAGCTTGAGAAGCTTGGATTTTCAAGAGGAAGATTCTTGAAGTTTAAGGATTCGCATGAATAATATGGAGAGATTTGGAGTTGGAATTTAGGTTTAGTCGATCAGAGATCTCCTCAGGACCATCCCTTCCAATTTTGGAAGGGATTGGCCAAGCAATCAAGGAGGAATCCTTGATTGAGAACTTGGGTGCATGGATTCACATCTAGCATGGCGGTAAGGACCCAACTGTGAAGAAGATGAAGAACTTAGGGGGGTATTTGCAAGAATTTTAAAAGTTAGGGGCATGAATGAAAGAGAAAGAGTTATACTGGACTAAAATGCAAACTAGGTCAAGATGGACTTTGATTGGGCCCACATTTTGGTACAAACCTAATTTGGATCCAAGGAATCTGATGGCAAAGTCGAATTTTGGTTTTAACCAAGTTTGACTAGGAAATTTGTGTGAAAACATAAATCAGGCAACTTTCTGTCCGAGACTCTATTTTAGGTCAAAATAGATTCAGATGGTCAAATTAAGGATACCAAACCTTATGGAATATTTTTCCATGAATTTTAGAAGGTTTAAATGACTTTTGCATTGACCAGAACCTTTATTATTTAAGCAAGTCTGAAATTAGGATTTTGGGTTATTATTAATTCTCAAAATGTGCGAAAACTTATTTTCTGTCTGCATGAACCCACTTATTATTATTTAATGCTATTTTAACCTTTAATTAACCCTATCAAATCCCTTGGTTATTCTGTGCTTATGATATGTTGTTAAAATTACAGAATTAACCTTAGTTCTTTGTTCTCTTCTCAAAACAACCTAAAGTGGTGTTATAACTCTCAGATGGATATGTAGGAGCTTTTATCTTTTATGTCAGACTAAAAGTGGCCACTTAGGGCCCATGATGGTGTTACCATCAGGTTCTGAAAGAGAAGACCCATGAAAATCGTAAATAATCGTCTACAACCACACGACAATAACGACATCCATTTAGGCTCTCATATCTACTAGGTTCGAATAAATCTAAAGGTCTAGTTGTAGAAATTAAATTTTTAGTCTTAAAGCTAGCCTTAGTGATTTTGGCGAATTCGCAAAAATCACATACTATGTTGTCAAGGAATTTTTTCTTGGGCACTCCTCTAACCAGTTCATGTTTTGCTAACTTTTTGACAAGTCTCATGTGCACATGTCCAAGCCTTCTATGCCAGAGGTCTACTTATTCATTAGCAACTAAGCAATAATAGGATTCATTTTTGTCAAATTCTATACTGTCGATATCTTTGTATCTAGCTCCCACCAAGAGGATTTTATTAGTTTTAACATTTACTACTTCAAACAATTTAGAAGTAATGGAGACTTATCACAAATTTGGCTCACACTTAACAAATTATGCTTTAAACCTTTAACTAAAGAAACACAAGAAATTGGAGAGGTAGGGTTACCAATTTTACCAAGGCCATTAATATGACCTTTGTGGTTGTTTCTGAATGTAACTGTGCCTCCTTCTGTAGGCTCCAACTCCAAGAACAGCTACTTGCCACTAGTCCTGTGTTTGGAACAACCTGAATCCATAATCTGCTAGCCTCCTTTGTGTCCTTAGTCTACAAAAGAGTTCCTTTGAGACCTTCGTTCTTTTGGTGTTCTTTGGGGCCTCTTTGGTGCATATTTGTGTCCAAGTGTCCATCTTTCAGTTTATAATTCTAGCTCTTCATGTTATAACTCCCTTTGAATCCTACAAAATCGAGTTCAAGGTGTTTTTTTGGTATCCACATGAGCTTGGAGTTGAAGGTGTTAGTGTTCCTCCTTGTAAGAGGGGCTTTCTCGGCTTTGGTTTCACTAGTACTAGCTTCATAGTAACTTAACCCAAATTTACTAGAGGAAGGTTTTTGGTTAGCTAGGAGCTTATCTAGATTTTCCTTTCCCTTAGTAAATTTAGTTAGATCCTCAAGAAGTTGACTCTATTTGTTTTTTAGGTGAGTTATTTCAGATTCCATTTTCTTAATCTTATCCTCAAATCCTCTGATCTTAAACTTAAGCAGGCCATTAGCATCCTTAAGAAAAGAATTGGATGATTCAAGGACATACATTTTGTCCAACAAGCTTTCTATATCTATGTATTCTTTACTGCTTGTAATATCATCTAAGTCCCTTTATAAAGATTTAGCTTCTATATTAAGAGTTATCTTTTGTTTCTCTAAGCTCTCTACTTTCAATAGGAAGTTTTTGTTTTCAGATTTTACCATCTTGTATTCTTTAAATAGAGACTCAAATGCATCTTGCAATTGTTCAAAAAAACAAAATTGTACCTCATTGTCTTTATCGGAGTCACTTCCGTCGTCGAGTGCCATGAGCCTAAGGCATACAGTCTCATCTAGAGAGTCCTCTGCTTCAGCTTCCTCATCTTCACTCAAGCTTTAGTCGTCCCACATGGCTTAAACTGCTTTCTTCTTTGGCCTGAATTTGTGAGACTTTGAGCTACCCTTCTTGTCCATCTTATTCTGGATCTTCTTATCTTCTTCCTTTGCAAGAAGTGGGCAATCCTTGTGAATGTGGCCCTTCTTTTTACAGTTATAATAGATCACCACTTCTTCTTTCTTCTTCACCTTTCCATCCTTGTTGTTTCTCAAAAATGTCCGAAAACGTTTAGCTAAAAGCACAAAATCTACATCTTCAAAACTTACCTCAGAGTCCGTCTCAGCTTTAAAGGCAAGTGTTTTCTTCTTGGTATCCATGGTTGCCTTCTTGGCTTTGTGTTTCTCCAACTTGCTCTCATATGCGGTGAGATTGCCGAGAAGGTCATCCGTATCGAGGTCTTCTATTTGTTGAGCTTTCTCGATACCTTTTGCTCCCACTCCGATCCAAGTGATAAGAGGAGCTTGGCTTGAAGTTTTCCCTTAATTAAGGTATTTCCCAATGACTTTAGATTGTTCACTATGAAAGCGAATCATGTGTACACATCCTTCAGCTTCTTGTCATCCTTCATCGTAAATGCCTCAAATTCCCATGTCAAAAGATTTATTTGAGATGTCTTAACCTTGCTTTTACCTTCTTGTATGATCTAGAGGGTCCTCCAAATCTCGTGCATCGATTTGCATTATGACACCCGATTGAACTCATTTGGGTTAAGTGTGCAATACAGCACGTTCATTGCTTTCGTGTTGAGAGTCAACTCTTTCATTTTCTCCTGGGCATATCCTGCATTTAGTCTCGTTGGAGTTTCGTAAGGAAATTGACACTTCTCCTAAATGGAGAAGTTGTTTGCCTGCAACCTCATTGTCATCCGAAGCTTCCAATAGTTGAAGTTAGTCCCGTTGAAGTATGGTGGCTTCGTGGTGGATTGGCTCTCGTTGCATCTGGAAGTGGTCACCCTTCCTTCTATCAAATCCTCGTAGGTTGTATCGCCTCAATCATAAGAACCTGTTTTGATATCAATTGTAAATGCACTAGAGGGGCATGATTAGTGCACTCTATTAAACTTATAATAATTTTCGAGCTAAATATAAAAATCATACAAGATGCACATCACAATGGACGATAATTTTTAGGTGGAAACTCTTAATGGAGAAAAACCACCACCCAAGTCACTCAACTTGGGATTTCCTGATCGCTAAGGTGATCAACAACTCACTAACCACACCACTTCAACGAGTGTTGTGTACCTCATATTACAAATCCCTCTCCAGTCCCCATCGGAAAGCTTTACCCTTCTAAATGGAAGGGATGGAGATCCAACAAGCTAGATACCCACTTACAATTACAAATAGCAAAGAAATGAAATACACCCAAGAACCTAAAAAGCCCAAAGAATGAAGAACTACTAGGCTACTAAGGTTCTAATTGACACTCCCTGATCAAATGGCTTTAGGATGAGTAGAAGCATAGGAGGGTTGGCTCTCTACTAATGTAGAAGTGAGTGTAGAGAGAAAGAGAGCTTGAAAGTGAGAGAGTAGATAGCTCTATTCAATATGCACTTAGAGTCTTTGTGTATATAGGTGCTAGCCTCTCTTGAGAGTGTCGTGCTATGATTTTATAGGTCATTGCATGGTCGTAGTATACTTATACAAGGTCTTATGGCCGTTAGACACAAGGTTGCATAAGGCAAATCTCAATCAGAAAAGGCTGCTTAACTGATAGGCAAACAATAGACATCTAATTTAATATTCAGACATTTGATATGCCTCATTTGATGCCTATCGATAATTTTAAATGTTGGGATTTCAAAGTACATGAAAAGGGGGCAAAATTAGTAGAGACAACTAGACGATGTGCATATAGATTAGATGACACATATCACAATAAGCGATGTCTGATATTTGAATCAGCTGTCTCATTTTGTGGGTTGAGTTTCCTTGAATTTTCTTGTTAGATCATATCTTATACAAGGTTAATGTGCCAAATTACTAGACGTCTTTTGCAACGTCTGATGATGTAGTTTGTCATCTAGAAGACACATATATGAGAGGGTTAGGCTTTTGCAAAAGCGGAAAGCATCTTTGAGACTCTGTGTAATCATAACATCTCGAATTTTGAAAAGAATGTCTATTAATGAGATGTCCAAGGATAATGTCAGACATCTAGGTTTCGGTAGAGACGTTTGATAGTGTGGTTGGCTGTCGTTAATAATAAAAAATGAGAAGACTTATTTTCCTTGAGATTGGGTCATCAGGTGGTATTGAGTGACATTTGTAGAGACTAATAGATGCCTAATACATAATATAGATGTCCTATATTCAATGCAATGACTTGAAATGTTTTTCTACGAGTTTCTTGCCAGATTGGTTCTTGTCTATTAGGTTACTAAATTGAACTAAGGATCTAAGAGTCCTTACAATTGAACTTCTAGACAAATAAATACAGGAAAATATTACAAGGATATCCTTTATAAGGACTATCTTAGCCACACTTCCTTCATGCTTGAGTGTTTTACCTTCCTTCTTTATGGAGACAAGGTCCTTCCTTCCTGTCATTTCATGGTATAAAGAGTCTGCACGTTAACTTTGAATTTAGGTTTAGTGCTTATTAATGGGATTTTGAAAGATTATTAAAACATGATTAAAGGGATTACATTAACAAAACATTGATGTCTTATCGGCTTGAAAAGGTATCCATTATCCCTACCAAAAGGGTTGGTTGAGTTGGATATAAATACATACATAAATATATATACATACATCCATATAAAAGTCCATCCAATGACTCTTACTCGAGCCAACATGATATTTAATCAATTTTGAATCTTATATAGGAAATTCAACCATAATAGAACATTTGTACTTAAAATTTCATAATAAACAGAAAAGCTTTTGACCTTTGTTTTTAAGGAAAAGATATCTTAATATTGATTTCTAAGAGGTTAAAAGACATATACAGGTAATTTGTAAATGTGTAAGTTTGTAAAACTTTAACACAAATTGGCAAAGATTTTGGTAACTTTTGTAGAGTATTCTGTGAAATAGTTAACAAACTTTGTAAGATTCAAAGATCCATTTGTAAAAGAAAGTTGTGACTCAAAAAACTTTAGGTTTATGGTAAATTCTTTTATGCACATACAAACACTTTGACAGACATACATGCATTCTCGAGGAAGTTACGGTGAGAGGAAGACGAGAGATTATGCTTTCAAACGATCCTATCATATTGGTCAAAAGAACATTATTCAGATAAAATGAATATGAAAAATTATCCAAATCTGACATATATGAGGTAATCTTTTCATTGCATCGTTTAGAATTCATTTATAAGTTTCATTAATTGAATTTCTTATAAAGATGACTCACCCATTTTGTACTTACAGACAAACACCAGGCAATAAAAGATAATTCCAAATGAATCTAAGGCTCAAGTTGCTTATTTGAGTAAAAGAGATTTCTTTTCCAAACGCATCTATGAATTTTCGAATCTAGTGGACTTTATTATCAAATATTTATAAATGTTATTAAATATTCTGTAAGCTTGACTTGAAACTTTATAAATTAAATGTGTATGAAAAATTTTTACAAAATGTTCTCACACTGTTTGCTAGCTAATATTTTCATATTTTTCTAACTAAATAATTTTTTTGTAAGTTTTATCCATCCTTGATGAAATTTTACTTACATTCAATTTGGGTGGTATATTTTCTATTTGTATGCAGCACTTCATATAAATTTTAAAATGTCAAAAACGTGAGGAAACGTAAAAAATGACGTAAAGTTGCGTGAACGTTGATTTCATTGGATAGGTGATATTTTATGTAAATAAATAAAAGAATATGAGGTTTATTATACAATGAATTTTATTGTATTAAAAAAATTCTTATATTACTTTGAATTAGAATATAAAGGTGATAAATAATTTTTTATCGGTGAGAAATAATTATGTATTGGTGATAAATTACTTTGTACTAGTGATAAATTACTATGAGTGATTTTGCATCAGTGTAAAATAATTTTGCACCGATGATGAATTATTTTAAGGTATCTTTGTACTGGTACAATTTCAGTGTATAACGGTGTAAAATTATTTCAAAGATGATCTGCTGATTTTATACCAGTGAAAAGTGATTTTGTACCCGTGCAAAGTGACTTTGACCTATAAGTTTAGGATTTACGGTTTATGGTTTAGTTTATAAAAAGTGGTTTCATGTATGAGAAGTGAATTTTCACTTTAAAAGTAGTTTTTCATCTTATGGTACCCGAAATTTTAATGTGAAAAATCACTTTTCAAGTATAAAATTATTTATCATAGATGAAAAAATACTTTGAATTTAATTTGTACCAATATAATCTTACTTTCTATCGATATAAAGTAAAATTATATCGATGTAAAATAAAATTGCACTGATATAAAATTATTTAAAAGATATCAAGTGATTTTATATCAATAAAAAATAATTTAAAAATAATTTAAATAATTTACATCCATATAAAAATGATCATTATTAATTACAATAGTGATAAATCCCACCTTATATGAATACTAATTTACATTTAAAAATATATATATATCGAATAAAAACTACATTCACACCGTCTACGTTACTTTTTACGGTCAACTTTTAAGTTGTCAACTTACGGCCTTTCAAAATGTTTGAAAATCATATCCACTGCCTGCACATTTAAACATCAGGCTAACTAGATCCATCAACATACGCATATAATAATATCTTCAATTGTTATTGTTTTTAAAAGGAAAATTCATTCCTGCTCCGGGAAAGGGCGACAATGATATCGTATTGCTATTGGGGAAGAACCTTCAGATGAACTTAGATCTTTCAAGGCTTGTCTATGGAAAGGACATAGACTCTATATTGCATTTACATTAGGAGGTATCCCCTTGATTTTAACGCAAGTTTGGTAGCTTACCTAGTGCTAGTCTAACGTGGGATTGGAGGGGATGAGTTAACATCTTTTTTTGTTGACACTATGTATTATTCATGATGTAATATACCCTTCTCTTATTTTAGTTGATGACCCTCTTCTAACCCCCTCTTGACACTATTTGTTGTTCATGATGCAAGGTATCTTTTTCTTATTTTAGTTGATGAGCCTCTTCTAACCCCCTCTTTCTATCTAAAAACTCCTCGTGGAATCAAAAGATATACATTAACTTAAATTCCAACACCGACAAAGGATATTCTCGGCAAGAGTTGTCACCTCTTCTATTTTGCAAACCTAAGTTGACAAATATCTTTCATAAACTAATCCTTAGGAATTTACACATCGAAGAAGCTCCATGGATGTACCTTGTCAGCTTCTCACGTTCTCTCCTGAATTATTTTCAAGAAGGCAAATGGCTTCGTGTATCTATATCATTCTTATTTTGTGGATGTTTCACGCTTTACAATTTGGTATCTGCATATATAAGCTTAATCAACATTAATGCTCTCTTAGTCTACTAAGACACCAAATTTGAAATATCAATGAAAATAATGTAATGAGTCATTAGAATCAAAGGTAAATTAAGAATAGATATGAGTAGCACGTTATATCTTTTGGTAAAAAGAATCGTGGTAGGTAGGTATACCTCACGAGAAAGAAATCGAGGGGGAGTGGGGTAGGTAGTTTGTGGAAAATATATAATTTCTTTCCAAGCAAGTTGGGCAACCCCACTTGGCTCCAAGGATCACGTTATCGAATGTATAGAATGGCATACCTACCACTTTCCGAAAAATAAAAATAATAATAACAAAGCTAACCAACCTGATTTCAACCATCCAAATTTATTTCCACAACAACTCTAGCAGACAACTCCGCGCGCGCAGGTATCTTCTTGCCCATGTGATGCACGCAGGAGGCACCTCTTCTAGATTTGCAGTTCGCATGATACACGGTGGTGGTGACCGCCAGCACTCGAGCATGTACGGGACCTATCCCGATCGATCGGCAATGGCAAGTGTAATGGAACAATTTTTTTTCTTTCCCTTTTTTTTTTTTTTTGTTAACGCCTGTTCCGACGCTGAGAACTGACCGACCGCTGACATGGCTCCCATCTCTGTTGCGTTTCCACTCGTTAGTTCTCACTTCTCCATGTTCAAAAATTCCCAATCCTTATCAACGTTGCAAATTCCACCTTGCGAACCTTTTTCTTTTTATTATTATTTCAAATGCAGATTTATGTGATTTATTTGAACCAAATCCACATTAGGATAGATTTTTTATTGAGAAAACTTTCCATTTTTTATTTAAAAAAATGGCAATTAACTTCATTTACATTAATTCTTTTAAGTTCTCACAATGTGATTTGATCTCCCGAAATTTCTTGTCTTTTAGACTCTCACCATTGTTAGGACTCAACAAATGACCACAATTTATAAATCCCCTCTCGTTCACACATACCTACATGCATTTATATAAATAATAATTAATTTTTAATTTGCACCTTGCTGCAAAGTATATTTTAATTTTTTATCAATTAAAAATTAAAATATAATAGTTAAAAGTAAAAATACATAATGATGTATTTTATTTTATTTTTACAAATAACAGATTGAAAATTAAACTCTATCACACGTTACAAAATCTATGGTTCATTATAAAAAAAAGTTCTTAAATCATAATTTAGAAAATAAAAATATGTTAACCGAAAACCCAAAAAATCATTCACCAAAAAATACATTACAACTAATATATCGATCAAAATATACTGCACGTTTGAAAATATATTACCTCTATAAAAATCAAAACAATATCAAATGAAAAATATAATTTAAAAAAAAATACACTACATTGTATCTTATTTTTTTACCAACAAAAGATAAAAAACATCTATAGAAAATTAGAACATTCCGTGCATTTCAAAATTTATTATCCACCTTAGTGTAGGAGTATAAAAGTCAAAATAAATATTAAATGGAAAGTACATTGTAATAAAATGTATTGCCTGATGTATTTTGGTGTATCTTGATTTTCGATTGGTGGGAAAAAAATATCATTTAGAAATCAGAATATACCACTCGTTACAAAATATATTACTTGGTATTTTTTATTTTCAATCGATGTCTCAGATTGTATTTATATTACTTCATTTTGTATATAAATATATTCAATATTAGTCTTTAATAAAAGATAATAAGACGAAGAAATCGATAATGGAGATGAAATTTGAAATAAACATATGTACTAAATAGTATGTAAGAAAAATAAAATAAAAAATAATAAATGTGATGAGAGAGAGAGAGTACGATAGAGGAGAGACAGACAGAGCGTGAAATATTGTAGCAATTGAAGGAAAATAAAAAATTTATTTTTTTTTGAAAGGGAATAAAATTCTATTGAAAATGAGAAAGTACATGATATAAAAGGATGTACCCTACTAGAGAAGGGAGAGAAAGAAAAGTCTTACGCCCTCATAAAGGGAGGTTGCACCTCATAGAAACAGGGGAAGTCAAAACTCTGAGAACAAGATAAGAAATAAAGGAGAAAGAAAAAGAAGCATCTTGAGATTGGGAACCAGATAACCTTCCAGAAGAGAGTTACCCCATGCTCGTAGATACGGTAAAGCGCAAACGAGATAAATCTCGAAGACTGTGCTAAAGAGAGTCAAATAAATCTACCCGAAAGTCGAATTGGACTACGGACTCGCATTAGAACTCGACCGTAAAAAACACAGAGTCACACGTTGTCCTTAACAAAATTTAAACTATATTACAAAAGAAAAAGAAGACCTAAACTCTCCTATAGCACGAAATAACCCCAACAATAGTAGAACAAACCACCAACGACCATTGAAGCCACAGCCACAGCCTCAGATCTGATGACCACGATCCCAGATAGAGCCATTGTAGCTATTGCCGTAGGCCGACCACCACCCATCTACAGCGACCAAACTGCGAAGAGCTGTAGCAACCGCGACCTCCGTGATCGCGCCACCAGCTGCACTGACGCAACTGGCCACCACCACGAGAGGTCGACGACCCCACGAGATCAAATCGCCCTGCTGCGAGAAGTTGCCTCCACCACCACGACCACCACACCTCGAATGCCCACCACGAGACACTATCGGCCATGCATGTTGAGGAAAAGGCCCACACATAGGAGAGTAGAGATCCTAGGGGAAGAAAATAAGTTTCCGGAGGCGGTCTCTCGAGTTGCTGCAGAGGGGGTGCGCTCTCGCGAGAAAAGGATCTCTTTACACTGTAATTATTATTAAACATGTGTGCGTGAAAACTTTTGAACTCCACGTGTCCCTATCTCGTGTCCTTGAATCGGAAAGCCCCTCACACCGTCCAATTGAAGAGCCCTCTCGCATCCTCCACTAAAAAAAAGCGCTTTGCATCCCTTCTGGTAAGGTAACATAAACAATCTCCATTAATGTGATTTATAGCATAATCATGTATTCTATCTGTTGAATAGAAATATAAATCACTTTCTTTAAAAGTAGTGAATTAATGTAAAAAAAAAAAAAAAAGACAAAAGTAGAAAAACATACATTATAACGTATTTTACAATACATGCTCTTACTTATGTCTCTACTCAACTGAAAAAGTAAAATATATTAATTAAAAATTAAAATCTATAGATTGTAAAAGAAAATATGTTAGTATATTTTACCTTTCCTCCAGTAGAAACTAATTGTGCACTTAGAACATGATTTTCTAATTATAAAAAGTAATGATCTTTTACTTATAAAAAATAAATTTTACTAATAAAAAATCAAAATACATCAGTAGAAATATCATATACTCACCACGTATTGCAAAATACATTCCAACATATATTTATTTACTTTTTAATTAAAAAGAATACAATAAAATCTCAATTACCCATGGCATATAACTGAAGTTGTCAAAACTAAAAAAATCTACAATAAAATACTTGATTTTCTATATTACTTTGCATGACATGACCATCAAATCTTTATCAATATAATTGATAGCATAATCATTGTCCCACAAACCTATTCCATTAAATTGGTTGTATTTAGTAGTGAGATAGGAGTTATTTTAGGAAAAAATATTATATGGATAAAATTATTGATGATATTGATATAATATTAGTAATTATTTATTTAATATTAAGATATGTATGTGACTAAGTTCATGTAATATTATAAATATATTATAATAGATATGTTATATTACGATTAATACATTTTAATATATATTGATATTGATGTGATATAATAGGATAGCATACAGAGATGTTAATTGAAGTGATCTATTTTTATCCCTCCCCTTCTTTTGTTGGCAAACGTACAACTTATATGACATGGATTGAATGTAGGATAATCATTATAGCACAATCCGATGAATAAAACTATAGGACATTTTCTTTAAAAATAGCACAAATATGTATAGAGGGAAATGATCCTACGAGAAGCCTTATTCGGTGAGAATAAGAGAAACACCCATACCTAGATGGCTGAGATTAAAATGCCTTCCTCTTCCACTTCCACCCCCTCTCATGACCCTTCCTCTCCAACTCCCATCACCACCACCATCGGTCTCTCTCTCTCTCTCTCTCTCTCATGACTCTTCGAAGACTCTCTCCGACGACTTCTTCCTCTTGCCATTGGCTATACTCTTGAGGTAACAACCTACCTCTTCTCTATCTGCCACCGCCACCTCTTTGCCCCAAGCAACCCCACCACCACCACCCCACCTCTTCTTCTCCCTGAACCACACCACCCTCTAACATAACTCATTACCTCCTCCCCTGCCTCTCACCCCTCCAGCACCCTCCCCCACCTCCCCCAAATGGCTCCCCTCTCACCCCTCTACCCCCTTTGCCACTACCTCTCACCACTCTACCCCCTCCCATACGTCTCTTAGGTGACTCCCTTCTCACCCCTCTATCTCCTCCTCTGTCACCACCCTCTATCACAGCAACCCCACCACCACCCCTCCTCTTCTTCCTCAATCATACTAGTAACACCTTCCCCCCCCCCCCCCCTCCCCATTCTTCCTTGGTTTTTTTTCTTAGTTTCATTTTTTTCTCATTTAATTCTCTTATGCATTTTGTGGGGTTTTGTAAAGATGTTAAAGTGGCTTTGCAATGATTTTTAGGAAAGTAATAAGAGTAATTGAGATGACTTTTCTTAATGACAAGAAGGGATTTTAGAGATTTACAATTTTCTCAATGATAATAGGGGTTTTCTTAATGAGTTTTGCTATTTTTTTATTTGTTTGGTTATCATGCAGATAGTAGAATAGACTTTAAAAGGAGGCTTGCAAATTTTTAGTTCATTTTACCTTAGTTACGTTTCATTGGTTTGTTCTTTGTACAACTTATAAGTTAAAAATGCAAGCAATACTTTTTTTAAATGAGCATAATGTAGGTACTAAATGGAAGAAAAGATACCATGATGAATATAGTCTTGTGGAACATGTTGTGATCCATCTTTCATTATTGACATTTTGGATAATTAGATTTCGGATCCAAATAAAAATGAGGTATGTGAAAAACATTTTTTAATAACAGCAAATGCCAATGCAATGTTTATATCATTTATAGTTGATTTCAAATCATTTTACAATATAGTCAGTTTGAATCACATATGATAGAAGAACTAAGCCAATAATGATAGATGATCTCACATCTCCAATCATAGATGAATTAATATCAACTATCGGCATCGTGTTCGATTTTATTGAAGCTTGGATATTTTATAAAAAAAATATGCATATAGTGTTGGTTTTAATTATGGAGATCATCAAAAAATAAAGAAAATAAAACAAATGAGGTAATCTACAAATATTTTGTATGCTCAAAACAAGCATTTAAGGAAGAAAAGAGAAAATTATATGGTGTTGAAACTCAAAAAGGAAAGAATGCAAAAATGGTTAGTATTACAAGAGAGAGTTGTGAAGCAACTTTAATAATAAAGAAAAATTAGATATTAAGTGGGTGGTTTTCAAATTCATTGACAATCATAATCACAAACTAGCTATGCCATAAGAGAGTCATTTCTTAAGATCTAAAAGACATGCTACTTCTCCGCATAAATCTCTACACCATGTATACTTTGAATCAAATGCCTCTTTTTGAAAATGATGCATATTTGGAAATAACAAGTTGGTGATTATGAAAATATTGGTTGTTTAGAATGAGACTTGAGAAATTATGAGAAGTGCTTGAGAGAATATTTGAAGTAATTAGATACTCTTATCTTTGTTGAAAACTTGGAAGAGAAAAAGTGAATGCATTTATCCTTTTATTGTGCTTATGAACTATATTAAGAAAATAAATTGAAGCTCATCTTTTGGGAAAATGGCATTTCAAGAAAAAAATTATACTCTTTTTGAAGATGTTGTAGTTTTTTATACAACATATGAGACAAACAAGCATTGCATAATTTTCGCTCTATTTATTGGGGTAAATCGTCATAGGCAATCAATTATCTTTGGTGTTGGATTGTTAAAAAATAATAAAATAAAATCATTTGTATGGTTATTTTCGAAATTTTTAGAAGCCATGGATGGTCACCAAATAGATTCAGTAATTACAGATCAAGATCCTGGTAGATGTAATAAAGATTGTTTTTTAGAAATCCACTCTTAGATTTTGCATGTGGTACATATTAAGAAAAGTTTTAGAGAAGGTTGGAGTAGCTTTAGCATCTAATGACACTTTTCAAAGTAAATTCAAATCTTGTGCTAGAGTTAGGAACACCTAATGAATTTGAAAGGTCATGGAAGGAGGTGATCCAAGAATTCAACTTAGAAAATAAGGATTGGTTCACACAAATTTATGACATGTGAACTATATATGTTGATTCTAGGATATTTTAGGGAAATCTTTTGCATTTGTATGAGGATAACTCAATGATTTGAAAGTATGAACTCCTTTTTTGATCACTTTGTGATAAAAAAGGCCAACTTGGTTGAATTTTAAAAGCATATTGATAGTGCTATAAAAAGAGTTGGAGGCTAATTATAAGACATATATTCACGACCTAAATTCAAATTTGATGATGAGATTGAGAAGCAAATGGCAATTTTGTTGACACGTGAGAATTTTAATTTATTTGGAGATGAGTTGCCTACATCTTACATGTGTTCTATCACAAAGAAAATCAAAGATGATGGTGACACAAGTATTAAGTTAATTACAGAAAAAAGAAAGATTTTTCCTTAAAGAGGGAAGTTATTTATGATAATGTGAATAAAGTGGCAAAATGCACCTATGAATTTTGAGTGTGAGGGCATTCTATGTCAACTCATACTTGCTTTTAGATGGGATTTGGTCGAATCATTACCAAGTTATTATATCATGAATAGAAGGATGAAGAATACACAAAAAGGCATATGTTTAACAGTAAAGGAAATAACCTCATGGATTTTTCCAATGTTGTGAATCTCGTAAATATAGCTCTATTATGGGATGATTTTCAAGATGTCTACATTTAGCTAGCAAATCAAATGAGGCATATCTTCTAACAATGGACATGCCAACGATGTTAAGAAAATATGAAAGGAATGCCTAACAATAGAAGGTGATGGTGGAAGATCAAACCAAAGTTCAAGAATCATTGTAAAGGCCTAAAAGATATCTATAGTTATTCTGAAAATCAAGTAAACTCAACTCTTATATCCATGGTTGAAGGTACTAAAATCTTCTTGTTTGATATATATTATTTTTTATCCATTGTGTGAATGGGAATCGTGAGCACCTTCCCCCTCCATTCCTTTTGGTGTGCAAAGAAGCCCCCCTATTCCATTACTTCTCGCCCAAGCCTCCTCCCATTTTCCTCGTGCAGGGGCTCCCCTCCATTTCCATTCCCTCTCATGAGAGGCACGATCATTGACGTGCACGTGCGTGTGTGTTTAGAAGTGTCGTTATAGTTTGCACTTGCGACGTCGATTTTAAGTAAAGAAACGGATGTGAGTCCGAGTATCAATCTCAGGGAGGAGTGGAAACTGGATTTTTCTTATCACTTATTGTCACGAAAACTGTGGGGTTTTGCTTGCGAAAAGGCACGGGTGAAAAGCGAGAGAGAGAGAGAGAGAGAGAGAGAGGGAGAGGGAGAGAGAGAGAGATTAGGGTTAGAGTTGTTTCATTTGTAACATGCAATTTAAATAGAAAATAGAGCAAGCAATTAAATAGAAAACAACTTTATTAATCATGCAGCTTTAGTTCATGAATTACAACATTAGATACATGCTTAAACATAAGTAAAGTAAAGCTTAAAAGAAGGGAAGAAAGAGAGAGAGAGGGAGGGTGGCGAGGCAGCCATGGTGGTGGAGAGGGCTCTGTCGGCGGCTCGTCATCTCCGGTGATTACAAAAGAGCTTAAAGGTAGTTAGGAGAGGGGTAGAGTAGTTGCAAGTGGAGTGAATGCCTTGAATGGGCGGTTGAAAGGGGTTTAAATAGGGAGAAGGGCTTTCCAAATGAAGAAGGGGTTTTAGCGACATCTGGGACGTCGCTAAAACCCTTCCCAAAACGTCGATGAAGCCCCATGCCCTCCGGTTGCTCACCCGCAGCCGTTCATCCTCGCGCTCGATCCGTGTGCGTGGCATGAGAGACGTCCAATCGCTGAGGTCTTCACACGGGCGTGCTCGGATCGTGCCTTGAGTGCGCGTGCGCGTGGGCGTTGTTGACCGGCATGTGTGAGCGCGTGGCTAATCGCCGCCTGAGGACGTGACGCATGGTGCGATCGTCACCGTTTGCGTGCAGATCTATGGCCTTAATCAGCCATGCTTGCTCGAACAGCGAATTAGGCAGCGTGCGGGGTCTCGAACGCCCACTGCTGCCTTTGCGAACAGCGCGCAGCCCGTTGCGCTATTGGGCTGGATTGTCGCACGGAGGAGGCGAGGCGCGCGGGCGTGGGGCACTGCGGAGTCATGCGATGGAGGATCAACGGCCGAGATGCGTCCCTTGGTGGAGGAAGCGGGGACATGTTGTGCGCGGAAGGGCGGATGCGGGCACGGTGAGGCTAACACGTGGCGGCCCCATGGCCGTTGATCATCAAATCAATGGTCAGAACTTCCTAGGCCCATTGTAGGAGCTCCAGATGTCGGATTTGGCCAATTTCGAGTCCGTTGGACTCCGTTCGTCGTTCTGAATCCATCCCTACGGTCTGATTGCTCATCTGAGGCTTGCTTTGACAAGTGCTCATACAAATGGCCATTAATACTATTTTATAAGCAATCTTGACATATGATGCATGTAATGCTCCCATTCTACTTATGTTGTGTTATCTGTGCCTTTTATTCTTAAGATGGGCCCTATTTAACAGAATTATCACCCCAAGATGCAGTGTTATCAATCATCTCCTGCCCTTTCTCCTTTATGCCAACCCCAAGATCGGCTCCTCCTCCTCCTCCCCTTTTTATTCTCCCCTCCAGCTACCACCCAGGGTGTTGCCTACCTTCCATGATTGCAGGTGCTCGCTGCCACAGTTGATTGTCGTCGTTGCAGCTATCACTGTGCTGGCTATAGCGACTACTCGCTACTTGCTATAATGGCTGTGGCTGTTGTCAGTGTCGTTACCAAGTTGTTGGTCAACTGGGGGAGAACTAGCCTTGTTGAGGCTTCGCTCATGGTGGTGCGCCAGTCGCAAGAAGGGAAGCATATGGCTATAGCTAGTGCATGTGCTTCGCGACCTCGTGGTGGACCTCTGCCCATCAAGGCCACAACGACCCTAGGTGTGCTCCTCTCTACTTTAATTTCCCCAAATCTCTAACCCTAAGCTATAATAACATTAGGGATTTGGGGTGTTTTTCATAGGTTGGGGGGCTGGGGGGGATTGATTTTGGTCGATAATTTCTAATGTGTGTGTGTTGTGTGATTTTTTGCGAGGAATTCGATGGGGTGGCAACCACCTAACGATGAGAGATTAGGAAGTTCGTGGAAAGGTAGGGACCCCTTTCCTTTTGTATATTATTTTCTCTTAAATTTTCAGGTAAAGGGAGAGATGAGAGAGAGGTTTTGGGCATGTAGAACCATGCAATTTTGCCACAAGGACTGGGTCCACTTGTGAATACTGTGCATGTTGGTTAATTGTGTGCATGAAGGTTGCCCTTGCACCCTAGAGTTAGATTGAGAGGTGAGTTTCTTGTCAATGATTTTGGGTCAAGAATGTCCTTTTTATGTCAATTAATGTGAAAACAGATCCAAGTTTCTAGGATCGAAAGTGAGTTTTGATTTGGATGAAGTCCATCCTAGTATAGCCACTATATGCAAAGATCTATGCGAGGAAATGGATTTTAGTTCCTTGTAGGCATGTTGATGTTGAGAACTTAGGTATGGAAAAGCATGGCACTAAGTCACAATTTGATGCGTGTTTGGGAGGGATAAAATAGAGCTCCAATGATTGCTTGATAGCGAGTTGTTAATGACCAGAGCATGATTTATTTTGGGCATGAGCAAGAGTAGAGATGCGTGTTTAGGCACGGAGCAAATGGTCCTTCTTCTTATAAAGGTTACTTAGGTAGGAGCATCCTAATTTTGTGGGCTGGAAATTGGATCATGAAAATCTGTTTAAAACCACCTTTGTTTCCCTTTTTTGGTGCAAGGGAGGTAACTAAAGGGCTTAATAGATGGGGTTTAGGTCACGAGGGTTTAGAGAGCCCTGGGTGATCTAAGAAAGTCCTTAGGTCTAAGGACCTTATGGAAGTTAAATCCCTGAGGATGAAACTAAAGGATTAAGTCATCCTTAAGTGGTGCTATGTGTTGTGTGAGCTGGGATCTAGGGGTGCCTAGAACTGATACAAGACACCAACCTAGGATAGGTGGGAAGTTAGGCTGGGATTTGGGTACCTAGGTATGGCATTGAGAATCAGTATCGATATTGGCGTCTTGAAATCTCATGATGAAAACCCTAAACCTAGCCTTAACCCATGGGGGAAAAACTTAATCTAATTGGGGTATCAAGAACATGAAGACTTAAATGGCATTTGTAACAATGAGGGCTCAGTGTGTTATGTGAATTGAAACCCTTAAGGGTACGAATTAGAAGATGGAGTGTAATCTTCTAAACTTAAAGTGAAACCTGGAGCATTGAATTCTAATGAATCTGCTATGAGTCTAAAATGAAAGGTTGGATCCTAAGGTCTGAAGTCAGACCCTAAGTGATCTAGTAGGTCCCTAGGATTTGGTTCCTAGTGCAAGAACTAGAATGGACTAAAATACGAGTAAGTCTACTACGTGAGCTGGTAGGGCTGTACTATCGACCTTGTGAACCAGGGATTCACCATTTTGACTTGAAGGCCCGAGGAGCTGAAGTAGCTAGTGGGTACTTGAGAGTGACCTTGGGATCTAGAGGATACCTGATCACGATGACATGCTAGTGAGCTATCATCAAATCTAGGTACCAGTGGTACCCAAATTTGATTGATGTCTCATGACATGTGTGGGATGCGGGATTTGGTCATAGCTATAGTACCAACGACGGATTGAGAGGGTGCACCCAGAAGATCGTGTTCCACGAGAGAACAATGTGCAGCTCGTTAAACATCTGACCAACCCTGCTTGAGATGGGTAAGAGTTGCAGCCTCAGTCAGATGGCTGACTGAGAGGGCACACCCCGAGTATATGCTCCTAGCAGGAGGCACTGGTGTTGCCTGTTAAACATCCAACTTACCCCACAATAGCTAAATGTGAACAATCACAACTGTACCTCGATGGATATGAGCTGCGTTGCTCCTTATATGCCTGAGGATTTTGGCTTGGGTACATCCCAAGAGGCTTGACTCTTCTGACCAAGGTTAACAACGTTCTTGGTGTATCGAGAATGGGTATGCCTTTCGTGAGGGTGTTAGGTTCGAAATCGCGATAATAAGCATTTAAGCTATAGTATAGTCGTGAAATTGAATATAAATAAATATATATATAACGAAACTCAAGGTGAGTCCCGATCAATCTCTGGGAGGCGATAAAGTTGTGAAATTGATTTTTGATTTTTTTACTCTCTTTCCCTTTTCTTGCAATTTAAAACTATCCTAAATCCTAACTAATCAATCCTAAACACTAATCACGATGACGACAATAATGAACATTATTTGGTGAGGTGCATGAGGTGTGCTTATTGCGGAAATGGAGTTGTAGTGAAGTGGATGGTTGTCATGAGTACGGATATAAACATCAAAACAAACATTTTTTTTCTTTTTCTTTTGTAAATTAAATAAGCTATGAATATGACTTTGAAAATAGATTCAAGATCAATTTATTGCAATGAATAATGGAAGTAAATAAACTTGCATTGTATCAAATAATTCATACTGACAGAAATATTCAGAATAACAAGGAATGCTTAATAACAAGAATCAAAATAACAAGAATAAAAATCTACTGTAACAGAAATCCATCCCACTGGGAATGCTCATAGAGCTATTGGCACTAGAGGATGGTGGTGGTTAGACCTTGGGTATGGAGACCCGTCTACATGACACAAAACAGAGGGGGCCACGGCAAGAACCTAGAGAGAGTTTAGTCGTGCAAAAAGAGAGAAGATCTACATTACTTGCAAGAATTAAAATGAAGAAAATAAAAGTACTAAGAAGAACTACGGCTTTAATGGAAAGGTGGGCACCAAAGGTGACCCTGTAAGGGAGTCTTTAGTGGCCTTAGAGTGTGGTTTGAAGGGGAGAGGTGGCTGGCCACCTAAGGTGAGTGTGGATAGCCATTGGAGGTGGAGGTGAAGCTATGGAGGTGGAGTTCTAATGGATAAATAAAGGAGGAAGAAGATTGAAGCTAAAAGAAAAAGGGGAGGTCCTATATCCTTAGGTTTAAAGTGTTTTTATAGAACATGTAGGCTATCTTAGGCCATTGGATATGATGAACGGCTAAATGCATAGTCTAAAAATAGGCTAGGTGCAGTGGCCATTGGATGATGGTCTTATGCATGGCTAGGCTCATGTTACTAGTATTAGGAAATTCTACATGACCTTTGGATGTGAAATCAATGGCTAGGATTATTTTTCTATTTTGGCATTAAAACATAATAAGGTAGAGAAATAAATGGGCTTAAGGGCTAAGATCGAGTCTAATTAGGTTCTAATGAGCCTAATTAGTCATGTATATTTTGATTTGTGTCAATTAGGTTCTAGGTAAATCTAATTGGGTTCAGGTTCACTCAATCAAATAGGAATGCACCCAATTGGGTGTGGAATAGCTGATTGGGTTTGAGTAGAGTCCAATTAGGCTATCAGGAACCCAATTAGCCTAAGATTAGCCTAATCAAGTCCAACTGAACCCAATTAGAATGTGGCTGACTCAATTGACTTAGGTTGAGTCTATTGAGGGTTCTATGGACCTAAATAGAATTCTAAAGTGTGGATTAGGAATGGGGATAGTGGATAGGATTTGTGGATAGTGGATAATAAGACTCTAGATAACATTATCCAGGTTTTGGCCAAAGTAAGGGAGATTCAGGGTGAGGGACGAAGATATCCTAAGTGAAGAGTAGGGATAAGGATAGTGTGGATAGGAGCATGGATAGTTGAAATGACCCTTTCCAAGGACCGTTCGGAGTTTCCGGAAAGTTAGGAGAGTGAACGAAATTTTTGACCCCTTCAGTTCGGATGTGTGGGCCTTGCGGGAACAAGAGAGGATAGCGGGGAAGTTTCCATAATTTTTCCCTTTCTCTCTCTCTTCCCACTCACACACCCACGCACACACACACATGCACACTTCCCTCTCCCTCACCAAAACCCTAACCCACTCTCCCTATAAAACCCCACCACCCTCTCCATCTTCACACCCTCACCACCACCTCCACGTCCTTCCCTTGCAGTCGATGACCACCACCAATAGCCTTCCCGCCTCCACTTGTGGCCACGTGTGGAGGAGAGGAGCTCGTGAGGGAGGGGAGAGTGAGGGAGATAGGGAGAGCAAGGGCGTGGGAGAGAGCTCAGGGAAGCTCGAGTGTGTGCAGCTGGAGGAGTTCAAGCAAGGGAGCTCGCGTGTGGCGGAGTTGCAGTTGTAGCCGCGAGAAGCTCGGAGGTGCAAGGACCTCCGAGGAGTCCGGGGGTGCGAGAGGGAGGAGGCGCAGCCGAAGTGTAGCCACGTGAGCTCAGAGGAGCACTCGCGAGAGGAGAGGACACAGGAGGAGGATTCACAACCTCCTGCAGCTACTAGAGCAGTTGCTGCGGGCTCTGCGAGCGAAGCTCACAAGAAGAAGAATGTCGTGAAGGAGTTCTGCGTACTGGATTTTTTCAGTATCAGATGTCTGGAGCATTTGCCAGATGTCTGGAGCAGTAGCGAACATCTAGAGCTAAAGTCGGACATCTGAAATTTCGCAGAGTGTCGAGGTATGAGTCCTGTACGCTCATGCATGCGTGTACGTGAAGTACGTAATGTTGCGCTGTTGTTGTTTTAAACCTGTGAACGCAAGCGTAGGTATAAGTCTTGGAAAGGAGTGCAAGCATGCTTTTTGAGGTGCTTTAGGACATTTGATAGTCATATCGGATGTCCGGACGAATCGACAGATGTTTGGAAAGACCTAGGACGACTAGAAAGGGGTTCCAGATATTTGCTAGCAACGTAGGAACACAAGGTGAGTTACCGACGTCGTTTAAGATGTCTGGGCCTAGTTCCAAACGTCTAATTTCAGTCTGTATGCACGTTTTTGGCCCGTTCGGGGCCCAAACGAAGTCGGATTTACGCAAACGAAATATCATTATTTTCTGCTCGAGTTTCTCTACATGTTAGTGTCAATTATATACTGCTTTGAACTTTTCTGATGTGACTTAGTCACTAGTATAGGTCTCTAGCCTGTAGCGTGTTCGGGGTCCGCGAAGATGACAGGATCTGCGTTTTAGGCCTCTATTCCACTCATGGATCTTGATAGAGTAGTTTCCTTTAATATTAATATTTAAATAAGTAAAGTGCATGTTTAGAATAACTTGATTGAACCCTAGGATGTGAAATGAACCCTAGGGCAGAAGCGAATGAAAATTGCTTGAGCGGCACTGTCTACTTTGTGAGACTTGTTAAACCCTAATTACTAGAAATTGTATAGGTACATGATGTGATACTTCTTCAGTTGTAAAACAATGAGCTACTTGTTATATGAATAAGAATCAGAAGATGAACAATGAGATATGCATGTTGAGAAATGAAATGAAACAAATACGAGCATGAACCCTATGGGGAACTAGGAGAAGAACTCATGTATATGGAAAGAATCTTGTAAGTAGACGAGAAGTGAGTTAGCCCTTGTGTACACAGCACCAAGGAGAGCAACTATCCGTTTAGTGTGGAGGAGAGCTAGTTGCCTCTTTGGGTTAAGACTCGAGGTTAGGACTAGTCACTCAACACCGACTCCTGTTTGGCCCTCGTGTACCTGGTACCTGATAACACTGCACAAGGGGGTGATAATTATGTTGAATATGGCCCATCTTAAGAATAAAAGGCACAACATAAGTAGAATGGGAGCATTGCATGCATCACGTACCAAGATTGCTGATAAAACTGTATTAATGGCCATTTGTGTAAGCATTTGTCAAAGCAAGCCTCAGATGAGCAATCAGACAGCACAGATGGATTCAGAACGACGAACGGAGTCCAACGGACTCAAGATCGACCAAATCCGACATTCGGAGCTCCTACAATGGGCCCAAGAAGTTCTGACCGTTGATCTAGAGATCAACGGCCCATATTGCGCCACGTCATCCCTCGCTCCACCGCGTGCCGCGCCTTCATCCAGCCGAGATCAAATCTCAGCCGTCGATCTCCGATCGAACGGCCAAGACTCGTGCGCCTGCCTGCGGTCACCGCGACAAAGCGCGGGCATGGCCAATGGTTAGCGCGCACGCCCGCATGCACGCAACGCGGGTTCGAGTCACGTGGAGTCAAAATCGAAGACGGAGGATGCGTGCGGTGAAATTGGGCCGCCCGATTAGTAGCGGGTGCCGAGATCTCGCCACGTGGCGCAACTGCAGCTCACGCGAGCCCACCCACGCACGCACACTGGGCGATGACGCCCGTGCACACGCACGCCCGAGGCGCGATCCCAGCGCAACCGAGGAGGATTCTCAGCAGTCCGATCTTCGATCAGACGGCTCTCATTCAGCAGCCGCGGATCGCACGAGGAGGCTGATCAACGGCTAGAGGGCTTCACCGACACTTTTGGGAGTGGTTTTAGCGACGTTCTGGACATCGCTAAAGCCCCTTCTTCTTTTAGGAAGCCCTTAACCCTATTTAAACCCCCTCCAACCACTCATTCAAGGCATTCACTCCCCTTTCAACTACTCTACCTCTCTCTTAGCTAGCTTTAGGCCCTCTTGTAATCGCCAGAGACGACGAGCCACCGACGGAGCCTCCTCCACCGCCGTGGCTGCCTCGTCGCTCTCCACTCTCTCTCTCTCTCCCTCTCTCTCTCTCTCTTTAAGCTTTCCATTACTTTTGTTTGAAGCATGTATTTAATGTTGTAAGCTATGAACTACAAGTGCATGATTAATGAAGCTATTTTTCGTTCAATTATCATTTTAATTTCTATTCAAGTTGCATGATCAAACAAAGAACTTTCTAACCCTAAACCCTCTCTCTCTACCTCTCTCTCGCTTTTCAAAATCACATCTTTTGTAAGCAAAACTCCGCACTTTCCGTGACAACAAGTGATAAGCAAAAATCCGATTTTCACGCCTCCCTGAGATCGACACTCGGACTCACCTCCGTTTACTTATTTTAAAACTGACATTGCAGGTGCGACTATAACGACACTTCTTAACACACACGCACAACGGCACGTTAGTTTTTGGCGCCATTGCCGGGAAGGCAACGGATTTGTTTCATCACCTCCATTCCACATTCATTCTCACATCGTCTAATGCCCTATTTTCCTTTTTACTTGATGGTTGCAGGAATTTGGCGCATGGACGGTGAAGCGACGCATCCCATGACGGTAGCAAGGGAGTAGGCGCTACAAGGATCGATAGTGAGTAATCTTTCTCTCATTGTTTGCTTGCATGAAAAAACTAAAAAAAATTGTAAAAACTGAAAAAAATTAGCGCGGTGTATGATTGCTTGACCTACATCCTTAACACATCACCCCATAAAAAATGTTCACTCTAACATTCTGAATAAATTCTTGGAGTGTTCTTTTCTTTTTCTTGAGTGGTGTTTGCGAAGCCACCGTGAGTTGACCTGGGCCGCACCACTCAACCTTAAAATCGACTCATCTAATAGAAGTTGCATGATCATGAGGATGAGTATATTAGGGTTTTAGAGCCTCTACAAAATAAAAGGAAATCTACTTTCACCAAGTTGTGTGCAGAACTTGACGTGCCCACTGAAACTTGTTTGAAAACGTTAAGACACGTCAACCCTAAAAAGTACTAAAGTAAGGATGAAACACTAAAAGACACCACATCTTAACAAATCCTTGCTTGAAAATCATGTTTTGCTAGAAGCACACACCTTGAAAAGTGGAAAATTAAGAGGCACTGATAACGATGGCTTCGAGAGATAACCGGGTTTTATTGTTATGTCGTTGTAATATAGCCAGTTATTGCCATCATTTCAAATATATAATTTTTTTTACTCGGAAAATAAAAGAGTTCCCGAGGTCGAACTCAGGGAGCAAGTTGTATTCTAGAGGTACAAAGTTTCTTTTACAAAAAAAAATATAGATAGAGAGAGAGAGAGATGAAAATTTGTTGGCTTCTTCTTTCTCGTCTGTCTTCTTCTTTCTTTTCTCTTCTCTTTGACTTTTGGTTTCTTTATCTCCTTGTGGTCTTCTTCTTCTTCTTTCTGTCTTTTTTATCTGCAGCAGTGGGTGTGATGTTCTTCTTCATCTTTCAACTCTTGTTTCTGCTTTGTCTCTTTCTTTTTCTGCAGAGCGGTCCTTGTGGTCCTGTTCTTCTTCTTCTTCTTTCTTTCTTCTTTTCCTTTCTTCAGACCTTCTTCTTCTCGTGCTCTTCTTCTTTCAGTTCTTGTCTTGGCCTCTCTGCTTTCTCCTTCTTTCAGCTCTTTCTGCTTGTCTCTCTGTGTTCTCCTCTGCCTCGCCTTCCTTCTCCTTCTTTGCCTTCAGGACGTCGTCTGATTTTCCAATCAGACGACTTAAACCGCCGCTGCTACAGTGCCGCTCGGTGATCCTCCTTCCTTCAGCCTTCGTCTTCTTCCACGGTTCTTCTTCACCTGTGCCTGCACACTTACACAGCTTGATCAGAGAGGGGCAAAACCTATCTCTACCCTCCCCCGCGTCTCTCTCTCACAGAATCCGCTCATAGGATAGCTCTCCCAGAGCTGCCGGGTAGCCGAGTACGGGTCGCGCCCGGGTCCAGGCCCACCGGCGTGCGTGGTGGGCGAGGAGTGCAGGTCAGTCTAAGTCGGGTCGGGCCAGGTCCGCGGGGCGTGGTCGCGGACGAGACCGGGTCGAGAGAGCGAGTGAGTGAGAGGGACCTCACCCCGTGCTCAGGAGGCAACTAGCATAAGGCACTTTTTGCCTTTATGCGGGCGCTCTCCTTTGAAAGGTTACGAGGTGGGACTAAATGTCCCACCCCAATTTCGGTGCCTGCGCGGAGGAAGCAGCGGCCGTCGAGGCGAAGCGCGGGGGCTTCGCGCGAGAGCTTCGACTCGACTGCAGCCTGGTACTTCGCGAAGGCGCCTCGCGCTGTCTGGGAGCGTAACCTGGGCGTGGCGCACCTGGGGCAGCAGGTGAAGAAGCTGCTTCGCTTCAACAATGGCGGCGACGAGCGCAGGTACCTGCCCACAGAAAAATGGCCTCTCGGCCCAATCAGAAATGCGGAGGACCTTCGCCGTGGCACGGCGAAGGTGGTCGGGGGGTGTGCAGGCGGCGGGGCGGAGCCTAAGGGCTGCCCTAGGTCGGACTGTGGGTCGGGAGATGGGTTTGTTCGGTGGAGTTGCAGAGGGTGATTTGGGGGAAGTGGAGGGGCGGAAATGGATCAGGGTGAGGAGGCGGAGATTATGTGCAGGTCGACGAGCCGTGTGGGATGCTGGAGTGATGGAAGCGGCTCGCCGGAGGATGGCCGGAGGCGGAGAAGGTGAGGGTGATTTGTCGGGATCGAGGGCGACAGTAGATGTTTAAAGTGAGGAAAAGGAAGAGGGGAGGAAGAGGAGGAGTTCTACCTACTTAGCAGGACGAGGAGGGGCCGGAGCGGGCAACAGTCGTATCGACTGTCGCCGGAGAAGAAGATGCCCGAGGGAAGGGGCGGCGGCGAGCAGAGGGCCGGAGAGGCGCCAGCTGGGTACGGCGTGGCGCGGGAAGAGCGAGGGAGAGCAACCCTGCAGCTGGTAGTGCGGCAGAGCGACGAGGAGGAAGAGGGGAGGCCGCCGGAGCTGGAGGGCTTCCTGTCGGAGTGGGAAGAGAGGAAGTGGGGGTCTTTCTCCGTCAGGACCGAGCTGGGAAGAACGGTGGAGCGACGGGTGTATTTATAGGGACCGAATCAGGGAGGAAGGCGGAGGGAGACGACGTGTCTCCCTCGCCGGATGACGCCGGAGATGGAAACCCATACCGTCCGTGCGTTCGCACGGCCGGTATGGTGGGTTACAGCGACCAGGGGGGTGTCCCTGCGACGGCTGACGACGCAGGGCACCCCCGGTTTACTTGCCAGGCTCTCCCCCTCACCCTGCGCGGCGCCATGCTCCGCGCAAGGTCGCCGGAGCATGGTGCTGGCAGGTTTTGCAGGGGGGACCTGAACGCAAAGAACGAAGGAGAGTTAGGGGCCAAAATGCGAGGGTTCAAAAGTTGAGGGCCAAAAAGTAAATATATGAGGACCAAAGTGTAAAGTTGGTCAAGAAGGTTTCTTCTTAGGCTCAAGTTTTTATACATGACTAATTAGGACCTAAGGAATCTGATGGTGAATTTTATTTCTAGATTAAACCTTGTTTGACTGGTCAATTTACGCAAAAACCCAAATTAAGTTATTAATTGGGTAAGGTTCTCAATGTAGGTCAAGATGGGTTCCTAAGGTCAAATTGAAAGATCTAAACCCTAGAGATTATTTTTATATGAATTTTAGAGGGTTTATTCCATTTTTGCTTTGCCTTGAGCCTCGTGAATTGAAGTGGGTTTGTTTTAGGGTTACAGATTATCATTTAGATCCTTGGAATTGCTGTAGCCCTTGCTAGATCATCTCATCCCACTTTTATTCTTATTAAGTTGCTTTGACCTATGTTTGGACCCTGAATTACCCTGTATGCAGATTATACTGGTAAAATTACATTTTTACCCCTTATGACTTGTTTTCTCCTTAAACTCAGAATTCTCTGAGTTAAGCCTTTCCTTGAGTTATGTAGGAGCTTTTATCCTTTGTATTGGGTCAAAATGAGCTAGTTATGGCTCATGATGAGGTTCTCATCAGGCACCACCCTAATCAACGCCTCATCACATCACCTTAAGCACAAGCACTATCCTAGCCCTTTAAAACTGAGTAGACGTGTCCTAGGCAGGACTGAGTTAAGTCTCAAAAGGTGAGGTTTTGTTCGCTAGGCACTTGACTTTCATTCCCTTGGTAAAATCTGGTGACTAGGCTGCGGGGCAGTGTCAAACGACCGCGGTTGTGGGGTCTACGAAAACGGAGGCGCATGCCAAAGGAAGAACTTTCCCTGCAATCCCCTCGTAATCAACCTGGCCAGATTAGCTTTGGGTAGGGCAGTCCAGTGCTTACGAGCTTGATCATCCTTTTGGAGATTTCTAGGTCCCCTAAAGAACACACCATAAGGACTAGGCTTGTTTGCTTAGTTGAGTACACAACTCTCTCTCATCTGTTCTTCCCACATCCCTCCATTTCTTCCAAACCATGGATTTCAATGCCTATCCATCTTACCCAAACTACCCCCAACAGGATTTATATGCTAACCCAAGTAGACCATACCCACAGCCTACTTGGGCTAACCAACCACCAAGTTGGGGATACGACCTTGAATATCCCTCTTGGCCCAACTGTCCCAATTATGACCAAACCACACCAACCTCTTATTGGAATACACCCAACATATCCACCCAAGGGTATGATTTAAATCGTGGGGCTCCATATCTCGACGCCTCCTCATTTAGGTCCTACTCGCTCTGCTGTGATTGGACCTACACTTTAGGAGAACACTAAGAACCTTACCCGTCTCAGGATGATAACCAAGAAAGGTCATCTGAATGCAACAACCTTTCCTACTTGACCTTTGGATTAGAAGGAGTTCTAGACAAATGGAAATCAGAAAATGATCAGAAATCTAGGCAAGCCTAGGATCATCAACCTTTGATTTGGTCCCCTGATGAAGAATCTAACTGGGAGGAGAACTTAGAACCTCAACTATTCTGGAGTAGGACCAAACAAAGAATGGTTCCTCTTGAAGAACTGGACCCTGAACATGATAGAATAGAGGACCCACCCAAGAACCTAAACACCAGTGTGGGTTCTGATCCACAACCTCAACCATACTCTCTTAACGTGGATTTCAAGGAGGAAATCCAAAGGACACCAAATGACACGATGTCAATTCTTGATAACCTCCAGTTAGAACTACACAGACAGAATCAAGAATTGGTTAAAGGGCAATAGGTCATGTTGGATTTGTTCCAACAATTGGGGGAAGAAGGCCAGAGAAAGCTGTTGCACACAACACCATTCATGGAATTCATAAAGCAAGGACCTACCATGATCAATTGGACTACACCCAGTCATCCTAATTTGGTTCAGTCCACCATTGATACCCCTCAGGAGTTGGACAGCTCAGTGGATAAGGAAGTAAGGATTCCTCAGAATACAATTTGGGGAGCATTGAGAACAAACGTTAGGAGGAAACTGAGAATGTGAGGGGAGAGGCCTTGGAATCCGAATCTAATCGGCCCAAGGGAAGCAATCTGGTGGGAGTAGCCAACATTGGAGATAGAGAATGGAGTTACAATTTCAAAGAAATTGATTATGAATCAGTTGGAATCCCCATCACAAATTTGGAGGAGGGCCGAGAGAAAGAATATGATCTAGAGGATTAAATTTACCCTACCTCTAATGCAACCCCAAACAGTGAATCTGATATAAAGGAGGTTGAAGAAAATATTCTTGAGATCAAGGGCTTGGAGGGAATAAGCAATGAAACCATTGTTGCGGAAGAGATAGATTCAACCTTGGAGAGGCCTCATGCTTGATTGTAGGGTTCATTATGAAACTCTTAACTTTGTTACCTGCCCTACCAGAATAAAGATCCCACAACCCGAATGCACTGGAATTGATACACTTTTAATAGATTACAATTTTATGGGGATACAGGCTGAGTATAAAACCTACATCTTTAGTGTCTGGCATGTCGTATTTGGGGTGCGTTCGTCCACATCAACTTATTTGCATGCCCGCAGACTAAGAGAGGATCTGACACGGGCATGCATGATACAGAATTCCCGCCCCTTAGGAACGGGACTCCACCACAACCTTGTTCGCATCTGTGGACTTCTGATTTTGGGTCTGGTTGATTTTGTACATACCTCCTTGACCCAAGCCATTCCTGTTTGTGCACCGCCTAGCTGGAGGCGTTAAACTCAGCGCTTCCTGGGAGGAAACCCAGAGGATTCAGACTGATCCGGTAGTTTACGTCACTCAAGTACTATCTTTTTGAACCCTTATGCATCCATGTATTTGCTAATGAGGGCATTATCCAACTTAAGCATGGGGGGGTAGTAAATTGCATAATCCTGAGCTCAATTAATCAGTCTGAAGGAATAAAAAAAAAAATTTGAATTTAGGAAGAGAACTTAGGCATTAGAAACTTGTCAATAGTGGAAAATAATACAAGAAGAACTTAAACACTTAGACTTTTCAGGCCTTCAAGCTTAATCAGCCCTGGTGTTCGTTAAAATATGGATTTAGCTTCGAATCCTTGCAACCTTAAGCTATTCTAATCCACCTACTAGATAAGGTGATAAGTATACGACTTATCAACTCACCCTCTAACTCAGAAAAACCTTGAGTTTAAGCATCTGCACACATTTTTGCACAAACTCACTTCTCGGATATTTTGACAGAAATTGGGTAGCTAATGAACTCTCTAGGGTGGTATGGCTGGCAAGTTGTCGTGGGTAACAGCCCATTGGTAGGTTGTCCAGAACCCAGCCACAGGCCATTCCTTCTTCATTGCCTCTAGGTGCATTTGAGATCAAGGAAGCCACCTACGAAAAAAGGGGGGGGGGGGGGGGGAGAAGAAGAAAAGAAAATAAATCACACTTCACCGCACAAGTATGGCTGGCAAGTGATCGTGGGTAACAGCCCATTGGTCGGTTGTCCAGAGCCCAGCTCAATAATTGCACAAAAAAAAGACCAAAACACTTAAGGAAGAAGCGGGGAAGTAGTACAAGCCGGGGAGATATACACTGGAAAAATCCTTGCGTTGACCCCAATTAAAACAAACGTAGGGAGAAAGCTACCAATCGAACAAATACACCTTCAGGCAAATTTGTTTCCTTTTCCGGTCACCTAGAGGCGTAGAAACTCGAAGTCTATCTCAATTACCGTTAAGTGAGTCTATCAAAACATTCACACCAAGATGCTTAGCACTTAGGGTTTTGACCGAGTTTTGGGTGGGTTGGGTAACTGTAAAAAGTTACCAACCCACACCAAATTTCGAAAAAATTCTAAAAAATATATATATACATATGTATAGTTATATACATTAAAGCAAGGATTCAGGTGATTCATATTTTGGCTGACACCCGGGCATTGCTTAGTCTTTGTAAATTAAGATCTTCGTATATTTCCTCTTATTGACAAGTAACGAAGTGTCTGAGCAATTACTTCTTAAATTCTGAAAGGAAATAAAGGCTAGAATAAACCTTGCTAAGGACTAGCAAGGAGTAAGCATGGGGGTATGATAACACTGCACAAGGGGGGGTATGATAACACTACACAAGAGGGTGATAATTATGTTGAATATGGCTCATCTTAAGAATAAAAGGCACAACATAAGTAGAATGGGAGCATTGCATGCATCATGTACCAAGATTCCTGATAAAACTGTATTAATGGCCATTTGTGTAAGCATTTGTCAAAGCAGGCCTCAGATGAGCAATCAAACCGCACGGATGGATTTAGAACGATGAACGGAGTCCAACGGACTCAAGATCGGCCAAATCCAACATCCAGAGCTCCTACAATGGGCCCAAGAAGTTCTGACCATTGATTTGGAGATCAACGACCCATATTGCGCCACGTCAGCCCCCGCTCCACCGCGCGCCGCCCCTTCATCCAGCCGAGATCAAATCTCGGCTGTCGGTCTCCAATCGAATGGCTGAGACTCGCGCGCCCGCCCGCGGTCGTCGCGACAAAGCGCGGCCGTGGCGCAATGGTTAGCGCGCACGCCCACATGCACGCGACGCGGGTTCGAGCCGCGCGGAGTCGAAATCGAAGATGGAGGACGCGCGCGGTGAAATTAGGCCGCTCGATCAGCAGCGGGTGGCTGAGATCTCGCCATGCAGTGCAACTGCAGCTCACACGCTCCCACGCATGCGCATACGTCGGGCGATGACGCTCGCGCACACGCGCGCCTAAGGCACGATCCTAGCACAGCTGAGGAGGATTCTCAGCCGTCTCATCTTCGATCAGACGACTCTCGTTCAGCAGCCGCGGATCGCACGAGGAGAAGAAACGAGGCGGGAGGCTGACCAACGGCTGGAGGGCTTCACCGACGCTTTTGGGAGTGGTTTTAGCGACGCTCTGGACGTCGCTAAAGCCCCTTCTTCTTTTAGGAAGCCCTTAACACTATTTAAACCCCCTCCAACCACTCATTCAAGGCATTCACTCCCCTTGCAACTACTCCCCCCCTCTCTTAGCTAGCTTTAGGCCCTCTTGTAATCGCTGGAGATGACGAGCCGCTGACGGAGCCTCCTCCACCGCCGTGGCTGCCTCGTCGCTCTCCACTCTCTCTCCCTCTCCCTCTCTCTCTTTTTAAGCTTTCCATTACTTTTGTTTGAAGCATGTATTTAATGTTGTAAGCTATGAACTACAAGTGCATGATTAATGAAGCTATTTTCCATTCAATTGTCATTTTAATTTCTGTTCAAGTTGCATGATCAAACAAAGAAATTTCTAACCCTAAACCCTCTCTCTCTATCTCTCTCTTGCTTTTCAAAATCGCATCTTTCGCAAGCAAAACTCCGCACTTTCCGTGACAACAAGTGATAAGCAAAAATCTGATTTTCACGCCTCCCTGAGACCGACACTCGGACTCACCTCCGTTTACTTATTTTAAAATCGACGTTGCAAGTGCGACTATAACGACACTTCTTAACACACACGCACAACGGCACGTCAGTACCGAGGTGAGGTACTTAGTGTAGGGAGGGAGCTAGCTGTCTTACGGGGCTCGGGGTTAGGACTAGCCACCCTACACCGACTCTTGTTAGGTCCACTGGGCAAATCAGGATAGTCGGATGAGGGTATGCGGACTGTGGAGGGGTGAGACCCCTATTCTGAGAGGGCAAGGCCCTGTACTGTTCTGTGTTGTACTTTTAGGCATGCCCGCTAGCGGAAATGATTGACCGCGTGCCAGTGCTGAGTAGCTACTCGTATGCTTATCGCACATACCGTAGTCACCGCTACATTGTGACTGTGACCTTGGGGTGGTTGACCAAGTGTAGGACTACCACGGCGGACTCTCCCAGCTAGGAGAGCACCACGTGTACATCCTACATCATGGGAAATACTGCAATTAAGATTGTTCCCTTGAAGGACAGATAAGATCAATAAATGAATGGATCCTAATAGAATAAATTAATCAGTACCATTTAGTTGAGCTAAATGGCAATGAATGGTTAATTGGTTGCTTGTTCTTATGTAAATTGCATGTAAATGGATTAACCACCACTCTAATCAATGTTAGCTGGCCACGGATTTTATAACCTTGTTCAAATCAGGGAATTAGGCCGCCAGCACCACTGGTTGCAGAGGGAGTTGGGCCCAGTCGAGCCCAGCCATAGTAGTTATCACCTTTTTGTTCCTGAGCTTTCAGTTGTAGTAGTGAGTACTCTAGTATGTAATACTGTTTCTATTACATTTTCGCTTTATTTTCTGCTATCGTAGTTGTGATGGCATGTAATATTGTGAGACATTTCCTTCTGTTTCCTTTATTGTCTTTTAGTTATTTCTGCTTAGTTACATTGCATGTGTGGTTGTAGAATATTTTCTGCTTTTGGTTATTGTTCGTTGGACAACTAAGTCTTGGGATTAGTCAAGGCGAGTCAGTCTCGGATCCGGTAGGGATTTGGGATCGGGTCATAACAATAGTACTATCCATGTTTTGGGTTCTAGGCTGAGTTAACCTAATAGGAGGGTGGCTTAGGGATAAGAGCAGGGATAAGGCTATCCTAGGAAACTATGGATAGGGATAGGGATGTCTTAAGTTCTTCTTTCCTTTTTTTTCTTCATTTATTCACGTAAGTAACATAGTTTGTCTCTCTCTTACTCCCTGTCTTCATTTCATCTTTATTCCAAGCTTTATTCCAAGCTCCTACTTTAGCTTTGCTACAGCTCCAGCTTCTATGCCACTTTTATTCAGTCTCAGGATATCTCCTGAGCTCTTTACTATATGAAAAATACAATTATTCACCAATTCGTAAAGAAAAATAGCCTTATACTCTAAATAACTAAGTAGAAAAGCTAAAATGCAAGATATGCAGCTTATGCATGTATATATTATTCCTAAGTTAAGCTAGGATCTATCTTAATTTAGGTTGATTAAGTCCTATGATTGTTGCACAATCATAGGGTTATCAGCTCTACTAGCTTCTCCCCTAGCCAGGGAGAGACTATTAGGCTTAGATTCAAGGGAAGGCTACGTCTCAATCACCTTTAGTAGAGAGGAATGATTCCCAGAATCTGACTTCTGAGGCGAGTGAGGGAATAAATCATATGATGATAAATTTGAATAAGTCCTGGTAAAGGAGGTAAAAGGCTCGTTGCAACTCCAGAGAATTAATAAAACATGGGTTAGGTATGAGGTATGAGAATTAAGTAAAAGCTTGAGGTTGGCTTGTTGAATAATTAAGACATAAGTGATTAGGAAAAATGGTTAGGTAGTTGGCCTTGGGTACATATACCCATACACGATCCTTTTCTACTTCAATATTACATGTGGTTTTGTTCCTACTGAGCTGTTTGGCTCATCCCCTGCTTTGTGACCCATTTCAGGTTTTGTGCCACAGCGCTGGTAGCACGTCACGTTAGGTTGGAGACTTGGAAGACTGGGGCAAATAGTTAAATGTTCATTGCTCTCCTTGTGGGTGGGCCTTGGCTTTGGAACATGATGTAAAGGCCTGGGTTGGGTTTCTGTTGTTTAGCTTTATAGCTAGACAGTTTCTTTTTGAAAGTGTTAAGACTTGTACTTAAATAATAGACTCTTGTGGATTAAGTTGTCAATGATGATGGATAATGTGCTGCATGATAGTGATGTAGGCACATATTTATATAAATGTTTGTGGTGATGTGTGATGATATTTGGCTTTGTTTTCTCGCCATTTTCTTTTTGTGTTTTTATTGCTTTTAGATGCGAGATGTGCCTACTTGTGTTTTAACATTCTTTTTTTTTACTGGTTTTGTGGCATGGTTGTGGGGTGTACACACTTATATGAATTGTGGTATGCATGCGTAGGTATAGATTGCAGGTATAGGTTTTGGAAAAATATTGAATAAAGAGGGAAAACTCTATCAGATTTTTGATATGTTTCGACCCTACAATTAACTAAAAATCAACTTTTCTAAGACATACCTAATTAATAGAACTATGTACGAATTATAACTCGAGCCACCTAGTAGCTGGGACCTTGGCATGCACAGCCGATGATCCACTCTTGATCTGTTGGGAGGATTATCGTGGTGTGACAATTATGACTTATAAAGCACCATTAGAAATAACCATTCTCCTCCTATATAAGTTTCAGAAACAAAGGAATGTGGTAAAAGACTAAAGGTGAAAATGAAAAAGCCATGGAACAACAATAAAAGTATTCAAGACATTGCAAAGCATGCAAAGAGCTATCCTCTCATGATAGTCGAAGTTGTCCACAAAAGATATAGGTAATTATTAGTTGTCTATTTTATCTTATCAGATTATAATTTTATTTGTACTAAAATAATTGACTTATTCCTTTTGCTTTAACTTCTGGATGATGCATGTGATAGTCATTTATGCAATGCAAGTGATGGCCCCAATATTATCATAGTTAAATTTTGAAGAAGCATCCCAATTTTGATTCAGTACGGTATCATATTCATCTTTAGTTTACTTAATTTCTTTTCTATTAAGATTTAGTAATTAACTTTTAATTTAATTTCTACTATGTAGGAGAGGCATATTATCAAGTGAAATATGTTGTTTTCATGTTCACATTCTTGACGATTTTATTGTGGTCTAACGATTGTTAGAGGATTTGCTCAAAGGGAGATTTTGTTTGAAGATTTTATTTGTAATTTATTTTGGAGTTGATATGAAATCTGAAGTGAAGAAATTTGTAATGGATCCAGTTACTTTCAAGTGAACAAATTATCCTTTATGTGGTGATTTTTTCCAAGTAATTTCAGAGTTTAGGAATGAGCATTTTTTCCAAAATAATTTCATGTATAGACTCTACTTTCTTAGAAAGGTGATTTTTTCCCAAGTGATTTCATGTATAGGATCACTCTATTTTCTTAGAACATGCATGTGACCTGATTTTGTTTATTAGGTACATTTTGGTTTGTTTTCATAATCAAGATATGCTCTATGCCATCTATTATGTGATTAAATTAAGGATTAAGAGTAGTCATGGTAAGAATTGGATGCAAGAAAGGGAGTTACATATTGTTTAAGGAAAGGTAGCGTTGTTGCGATCAACTGAAATGAGAAAAACGATGTAAGGTGGATGTTGAAATTCGTACTTACTCAAGAGATTCTTCTTCAACTTCTATCATAGGTGACACCTAAAATTCCAATTTAAGCCTAGAATCACCACATAACTCACATCTTGACTTTTACTATATATCTTCTAAATTTTCTTGTTATCATATCAGACCTTTGGGGGAAGAAGTCGATCTGATGAAGAAATCATCCTCAAACAATAACCCTATAAACATTCCTCATTGAAAGAATGCACCTTCGACCCTTACATAACTAGTGTGGGCAAGCTTGGACAAATATTCCAGAACTAGTGTGGATAACTTCATGTTGAGATTTCAGGACCTTCCGTAATTTTGAGGATTATGCAACTTTACAAGCAATTTTACGAAGACTATGGTTTTATTAAAAGATTTTACTAAGACTATGTTTGATTGCTATTTATCTTGCGATCATCATTTTCTAACTTTTGTCTTTGGAATGTGGATCCATCGGCTTTTCTATGATAACCTTGTAGAAATGCATGCCACGTTTCTATTAGTTATCTTCTTTTGCCACTTGGGACATCATCTCAAGTGTATGTTGGGGCCCAACATATCCAATGCATTACTTATCTCACTGTATAACCTAACATCTCTTTTCAGAAAATAACTGAACATCTTAATCCCACTTATTTCATCCACCAACATATCCCGTTTAGAACTTATTCCCACATTGCCAAATGCACCTCACTTTTTGCATTGATTGTACTTTATATTTTGTATTTTTTTTTTCTCTGGATGAAAGCTTCTCTCTTCAATCTTAGATAATATGTTTCGTACATTGTGTTTTCCTTATCCCATCAAATCATAGTCGTATACATTAACTTATTCCCACTGCCAAATGCACCTCACTTTTTGCATTGATTGTATTTTATATTTTGTATTTTTTTTTTCTCTGGATGAAAGCTTCTCTCTTCAATCTTGGATAATATGTTTCTTACATTGTGTTTTCCTTATCCCATCAAATCATATTCGTGTACATTATAATTTATGAGCCACGTTAGTAACAAAGGGATGTCTTGTTGCAGTTTTTGCTTGGTCATCTACTGCATTTGATTCCGGCTTGATCCATTCAGGTTTAGTTCTATGTGATCATTTTTCTTTTTCAAGTATCCTTTTTTTCATGAAGCAATTACATTCTACAAAATTCTGTTTTTGGTTTCTTAGCACGTAGTGAGGGAACGGAGCTTCTTCCATCTTTGTTAGTCGATGAAGATGGTGGAGATGCCAAGAGTTCTTCTCGACATTCTAAGATTAAAAAGCCAAAATCATATTCCTGGAGGAAGGAGAAAGATCAACACTTAAGTGAGAACAAAGTATTTATTCCTGATGCAACATCCGTCTTAAATATGTTTGCAAATGATGGAAGCTTCGTGAAAATGTATAGCAAGGACAAAAATGTGGCTGATTGATGCTAATGCATGTTTGAGACAATGTCAAAGGTTTATCTCTTACTGTAAGAAAGAGAACCTTTTGTTGATAAGGAACTTAATCCAAGTCAGCGGCAAAGCTTTTGTGCTACATGTGAGAATTTTTTCTAAAGTGTCTTCATGTATTAGTTAGCAATTAGCCCCATGGTTGCTAATCTAGTTTGGTAGGTTGTTTTTGTTAAAATATCTTGAAAATAGATTTCCTTTTGATAAAAGTCTAGTAATATGATCGCCTTCATCATTGTGACTTCAGACGATGTTAGTTGTATGATGATTATGACCTTGATGATAAAAGAAAATGAACTCACAATAGTAGATCCTCTTTACATCTTTTTTGGATTTTCAATTTTTGAGGCTTCAATTGAATTTTGGTTAACGACCAATCAAGACCCATTCGGAAGTGAGCTTTTACCATATTAAATGAGTTTAGCTTTAGAAATTCTTAGTTGCCATTTGTGATTGTGCCCTTTTATTATCTTCCTTTTATCATTTTTTGGGGTTTTGGTGACCTCTATTGTAGATTCTAGTAATGGGTTCCCCAAACTTTTGCTCAATTACTCCAATGCATGACATTCAATTGAAGATAGTAAACAATTATCAATGAATTCTTGTCCGTAGCCATGAAGCAACCGGACGCCTACAACTCCTATTACTGTATGTGGGGTTGAAGGTGGGGTGATTGGAGGCGGAGGGGTGAGAGGGAGGGGAGGAGGGAATCGGTTATGGAGTGGCAGAGGGTGGTGGGGCTAAGGGAGAAGAAGAGGAGCGGTGGTGGTGGTTGGGGTAGGGGTGCTATGATAGAGGGTGGTGGCGTTAAGGGAGAAGAAGAGGAGGGTTGATGATGGTGGTGCAGGTGCTTACGGGCAGGTAGGTGGTGGTGGTAGAGGGAGAGAGAGAGAGAGGTGACTTATTACCTCAAGAGGGTGGCCGAAGGCAAGAAGAGAATGTCACCGAAGAGCGAAGCTATTGGAGAGTTGTCAGAGAGCCATGTGAGGGAGAGAGACCAATGGAGAGGTTGCAGCCCTATGAGAAAGAGAGAGAGAGACCAGTGGAGAGGTTGCAACCTTGTGAGGGCGAGAGAGATCAATGGTGGTGGTAGGAGAGAGATATTTTAATCTCAATCGTCTATTGTTTTGGGAGGAAGCAAATGATCAATATGGGTTTTTCTCACATTCTTACCAACAAGGATCATTCTTTTATATATATATATATATATATATATATATATATATATATATATATATATATATACACACACACACACAGACACACACAACATTACAATCTTTGCGGATGGACTTGCATGGTGAACCTATACGCAAGTATAGCACAAACTAAGGTAGCAAGAAATATAGTCTACATTGATACACTACCCTTCGCCTCTTTGCATGATAGTAGCGCATTATTTATCCTCGTGGTACTTGTTCTTTATTTATAAGCCATACCCAGACTACATGGTGGAGTAGGAAAAATAATAGCATAATTGGGAGGGTGTAAGTATAAATAACATGAGTGGATGGGGGTTAGCATTAGCGGACGCCCAAGGATGCAGCTGGAGGAGCGGTCAAAAACCTACACCCTGACTTTATTCACCCTGGATATTCCGGAGAGAGGGCAAAAAGAATAAAAAAAAAAAAAACCCTGCAGTGACTCAGAGGAGGGAGGGAGGGAGGGAGGGAGAGAGAGAGAGGCAGTTTATTTTCACCTACAGAGCGTTACAGATCACACCGTGAAAATGCCAAATTAACTAGCAACGTACACATACACACGTCCCACTTTATGACCACGAAAGTGAAAGTTACCCATGAAAAAGCAAGTGCTAACACTTTATTCCCGACGGATACACGCCGGACAGACGCGGAGTAACACTATAACATACTAGGAAGGAAAGTGCACGCATGCACCGTTGCTGTAGGGGATAGATGATAGATAGATGGATGGATCATGCGTCGCAAGTGGTCTGCAGGATGACGCTCTCGATCTCGACGAGGTTCTTGCCCTTCCTGGGAACAATAGTGATCTGGAGCTCCTCGTCCTGGTCGGCACCTATGTCCTCGAGCAGATCCTTGATCCCCAGCTTGAGGTAGGTCTGCAACTTGTTATCATCCCTTGGGGTCAGCGGGATGTTGACGAAGGTCCCGGCCTTGTCGGCGGGCGCAATGTTGGGGGTCTCGGTGTCCTCGGCGTTGACGTAGACGTCGAATTTGGCGTACACTGTTCGGTCGAGGTTGAGCTTGATCACGAGGACGTCCTCGTCGTCAGGCTTGGTCTTCTTAGGGACCGTGACCGTCGTCTTGATGGGGCCTTTGAGAGTGACAGGGAAGGTGGCCTCGGTCGCGGGTTCCCGCTTGGGCTTGCGGCGCTTGGAGGGGTCCAACTTCTTGGGCCTCCTGTTGAGCCAGGGGAGGGGCATCTTCTGGAACTTGTACCCGAGCTTCTCCGAGTTGAGGCAGTCCTTGACGTAGACCCTGACGAGCTTGGCGTTCTCGTCGTAGAAGAGGAAGCTGCTGTTGAGCCAGTCCGGGTCGGTGAAGTCCTTGCCGCCGAGTTGCTGCCATACGGTCCACAACCTGTCGACGTTGGAGTGGTGGCAGTAGAAGAGGGGGTCATAGCCGGAGGAGTAGAAGCTACCCATGTCCTCCCCGTAGGGGTTGTTGGGGTTGCCGGTCCACCTGTGGGCTGGGTTGTGTAGGACCTCGCTGGAGCCCTGTCCTGGGCTCGGCTGGGACCCACCGACGTACCTGCCCCCGTGGAAACAGCTGGCCGTCTTGGCCTGGGCGACCATCTGGCGGTACGTCACCCAGAGGTTGTGCTCGATCTGATCCTCCGGGGTGAAGTCCTCGTTGTCGGCGCTGTCGAGGTCGATCAGGACAGGCGGGAGGTGGGTCTGGTTGCGGTTTTCGTTGTAGAGCGGGGAGTTGGGGTTGATGAAGATCTGGGGCATGGTCATCCCAGGAGGGTTGTCCCAGTTCCAGAACGGCAACGCGAAGTTCTCGTTCCCGCAAAGCTTCCCCAGGATGCGCTCGTAGAAGTAGAGGTACCACCTGTGGAACGGTAGAAACAACCAACACGAGTGGACCTGCAGCTCCAGGTCCTCGAACCCTTTCTGATCATATCTGCATGCACAACAGCCAGGCTAGTTATATCATTTGGTAGCTAGCGACCAATTAACACACACACACATCTAAAGTTAATAATAATTAGTTAATTAAATTTAATTCTCTTTGATCTATATATATATATATATATATAATATGCGCGCGCATGTGGGTACCCGGAATTGCAGTAGGCACAGTGGATCTTAGCCTGCTGTTCATAGCTCCGGGGGTCAGACTGGTCTAGTGTTTCCTTGGAGCGGCCGATGGCTCTCTCGTAGTCGCTGATCTGCTTGGATGTGAGGGACTGGGCGGCGCAGCGCTCGCGGAGGGTGGTGAAGTTGGGGATCTTGTAGTCGACCGCCTTGACGCCCAACGGAGGGCAACAGTTAGTGTCGCGGATGCCCGTACCGGTGCCAGGGGTAACCGTGATGTCCTCATTCCGACAGTTGGTGAGGCTCGGGGTGGTAACGGGGACGGCGAGGGCCTCGCGGTTGAGGGCCAGGGTGGCGCTGTAGAGGCCGCCTAGTCCAAGCAGGAGGTCTCGCCGGTCGATGGCACCCGCGGGTTCGGGCTCCTGAGCACCCTTGCAGTGGACGGCGATGTGGGTAGCGGTGCTTCGGCTGCTCGTCGGGAGCCTCTTGCGGTTGGTGGAAGGGGATGCAAAGGAGAGAGAGGGCAAGAACACGGTTTTGTAAAGTAGGGGACTAGCGACGGAAGACGCCATGGTGTTCGGATGCAGCAGTATATGATAGCCTTAGGGAAACGGGGAAGCCCTTTATTTATAGGCGATACGGTGGGCTTCTTTCCTTTCTTTTTTTTTTTTTGTTAAATAATAATCATACTAATAATATAAGACCTTCCCAACGCGGCAGGTCACCGCACATGCTTCATATTCGAGTTCAACTGGATCAATGCATCTTGAAAAGTTACGTGTGGTAGGTAGGGATGTTATACGATTTTTTAAGGGAGTTTTACATGTATAATCTTGCGAACTTTTGAAAAGAGGTGTATACACCCATGTAAATTACATTTATATTTGTAGTGTTGATATTTATATTTGTGATGCCAAAAATTGTAGTTAACTGACATGCATATACTTAATAAATGATCGAATATAAATTAAATGTTTCAATAAAAAATTCTTAACTTTCTTCCTTGATAATCTCAACTCTATTACCTCTCAATTGTTGCCTCTTCCATCGACACCACCCCCTTTGCTAACATGACTTGCACCATATGAATCTCCACAGCATTCCATGCAATATATGCCATTGAGTCTCAACATGTGCTTTGTTATGACTCGAGCCCTCACTTGAATAGGAACTCGAGTTGATTTCATCAAGCACCTAAGATCTGATTATCCAATTTATACACATAAAATAACAAAAATATTCATAACACATCGCATCACAATAATATGAAACAAAAGAAATAATCTAAACTAAAAAGATATTATTAGAAAATTCATAATCATCATAAGTATTGGTACAAACTGAAAGAACTAAACATGAATTGAAATTAACTAACAGAGTATGATGAAACCAAAATAGAAAGAGAACATTGAAACTAGATCTATAATTGTCAGCTACGGTGTTGTACTTGGATCAGCACTGTCGACTTCTATAGCAGTAGAGCTCGATTGTAACTCTCCCGAACTTGAGTACAGAGTCTACAGAAAATGTCAATAAACACTGAGTAGACTAGTAGAACAACAGAAAAGAGAGGAACGCTAACAAAGCGAAAATAGGAAAGGCGGGTACTATGCTCAATTATTATAATCTCTCTTTCATTAATTTCATTATTGGTGCCTTGCCACAATTCCAGTCATTAGACACCTTAGCCAGTCCATTGGTCTGTGGATGATATGGGATGGCAATTCGATGATGTACCCCATACTTTTTCAATAGTGATCGGAAATGGGCGTGAATGAAATGACTCCCCCTATCGCTAACCAGAGCACGGGGGACACCAAATTTCGCAAAAATAAATCCCAAATAAACGATATGACGATTTTATGATCTGCTCGCCTCACTGGGATAGCCTTAATCCACTTCGAGACATAATCAACTGCGAGAAGAATGCAGTCGAAGCCACGCGAGTTTGGGAATGGGCCCATAAAATCAATGCCATAAACGTCAAACACTTTTAGAACCAAGGTGGGTTGGAGAGGCATTATGTCTCTCCCGGTCATAGAATCGACCAATTGGTATTGCTTACAACATTTGGCGAATTCGTGTGTATCTTTAAATATGGTCGGCCAGAAGAAACCTGACTGCAAAATCTTTACAATGGTTTTTCTGCCAGAGAAATGACCACCACAGGCATCGCTATGGCAAAAAGATAACACACTTGAAATCTCAAAGTCGGGGATGCACCTATTAATTATCTGATCAGATCCAATATGGAAAAGCAACAAGTTGTCCCAAAAATAAAACTTAGCTTCAGACAAGAATTTGAGCTTCTGGTCCTTGAATAATCCCGTAGGTATCTTGCCTGAAACAAGATAATTCACGATATGCACATACTAGGGAAACTCTGAAGAATCTATGCTGATAGAGATTCATCCGAAAAATTATTAGATATAGGCGGGGAATGTGGAATGCAGGCTGGGTCAAGTCTGGATAGGCGACCATCCACTACATTATGTAATCCGGCTTTGTCATGGATTTCGATATCAAATTCCTCCAACAGAAGGATCCATCTGATCAAGTAGGGCTTGGCATCCTTCTTTGCCAACAAATGCTGGAGGGCAGAATGATCAGTAACTACAATGACTTTTGACCCTAACAGTCAAGAGTGGAATTTCTCTAGCTTGAATACTACAGCTAGCAATTCCTTCTTAGTGATGTGTAATTATGCTAAGCCTCATTCAGCGTCTTGCTAGCATAGTAAATAAAAAAATGATGGTGCTCCCGACGCTGGCCAAGAATAGCTCTGATAGCAAAATTGGAGGTGTCACACAATCTTGAAATTAAGAGACCAGTCGGGTGGCTAGAGAATAGGGGAATCAGATACAGTGCTTCGTAAAGTCTCGAAAGCATTGAGACACGAGGAATCAAAATAAAATGGGACATCGGCTACATGAAGATTCATCAATGGACGAGCAATTTTCGAGAAACCTAGAATGAATCTTCTGTAAAATCCGACGAGACCCAAGAAAGATATAATTTGTTTGATCGAGCTTGGTGGAGGTAATCTGGAAATAACATCTGACTTTGCTCGGTCAACCTCGAGTCCATTTGCAGAGATCCTGTGGCCTAGTATTATGTCATCCCTCACCATGAAATGGCTTTTCTCCCATGACAGTACTAGGTTAACCTCAATACATCTTTTTACGATCTTGGTGAGGTTATCAAGACAAGACTGAAAATCATATCCAAAAATGGAGAAATCATCCATGAATACTTCCACAAAGTCCCCTATCATGTCGGAGAATATGGCCATCATGCAACATTGAAAAGTTGTGGGTGCGTTGTAGAGGCCAAAGGGCATTTGCTTGAAAGCAAATGTACCAAAAGGACATGTGGAAATTGTCTTGTCCTGATCTTCCGGGTTAATTGCAACTTGATTATACCTAGAGTATCAATCCAGAAAATAAAAGAAGCTTCGCCTAGCTAGCCTTTCCAAGATTTGATCAATGAAAGGTAAACTAAAATGATCCTTTTTGGTAGCCGTGTTCAGCTTACGATAATCAATGTAGACTCACCATGAAGTCACGGTGCGGGTGAGTCCTACCTATTTAGGCACGATGTAGATGAGACTCATCCATTGGCTGTTAGATATGGGATATATAATATCAACATCCAGCCATTTGATGATCTCCTTAACAACCTCTAGCATATTCAGGTTTATCTGTCTTTGAGGTTGTCGAGAAGGTTTTGCCCCCTCATCCGTGTATATATGATGAGTACAATAAGAGGGGCAAATAACATGGACATTAGAGATACTTCACCCAACAGCAACCCTATGGACTTGAAGCACAGAAATCAGTTATAGCTCTTGTTCTTAGGTTAGGTGAGAATATATAATAATTGGGTATGTCTCATTATCATCCAAGAACACATATTTTAACAAATCAGGTAAGGGCTTGAGTTCAATCATTGGTGGAGGAGATACAGAGTCGTCTGCCGGAAAAGGTTCCTGCAGGGAAGGATAAGAATCAACAGTGTATATCTGATAATCCTGAGGCACATTACTGTCCATTGATTAATGTGCACACATCTAACTGGCCTAAAATGTCTATTTATGCATGTTCTTAGTGTTATAAAAGCATCATGCATTATAAATATTGTATAATATGTATCATTATGCATTTAGGTTAATTTGTACAAATTATATAGTAATTCATCTCTTTTTGCGATAAGGGGATAGAGCAATATTTATCTAGGCCCCAGATTGAAGATCCACCTGTATGGATCTGATCAGGGTGACGATTGGAGTCCAACACCTCCAAGATCACCCCGATCGGACCTCCATAGCATCGGATGTTGTCTGAGGAAGATCAGAAGCCAAGGGGTAAGGTGGTGAAAATCCAGACTTTAGATGACAAATTCAACTATACGGATGAATTTGGATCGATGATTGAGCCCAACGGTGTGAAAATCGACCCAATCCGACATCTACAAGCAAAAGAAGATGGACTGCCATAATGGTGCCATGTGGCACCATCATAGCCGCCCAACACCGCCGGGCTTCCTCTTCTCATCAAGCACCCCTTGATCTTAGCTGTTGGATCTTCATCTAACGGTTGAGAGCGTGAGGAGCTTTGAAACCAAAACCCGACACAAGTACGGGAGTGGCACAATGGTCCGAGGAGGTGCTCCCAAGCCATGGGCACAGGTTCGATTCCCGCCAATGGGAATTACGCGCATAGCTATGAGCTTTGATTGATTAGAGCCGCGTGATCCTCATCGAACGATGGCGACTTCTACATGTGACACATGGAGATGCGTGCACGATGCATTGTTTGTCCGGATCGTTCACTAAGCATTTGTCGAGGAGGATAATTTCTCATCCCCAAACTTTTCTCTTTTTAGTATAGATTTTCAGCTTTCTAGCTGTAGAAATTAGTTGTAAGCAACATTATCATAATTATAAAATTGTTATTCTCTCTCTCTCTCTCTCTTGTTCTGTCTCTTGTTTATATTTCAAGTAGTTTAGCTACCATTGTGAATGTTTCCTCTATAAGGAAAATACAAAAAAAAAAAATTACGGATATAATCAACATAGCCTTCCCGTGTTCGACCCGGGATTCACTAGAGTTTCGGTAAATTTATCTGATAGTAGATTTTTATGCAACTACAACGACGTGTTTTCAAACTCAATCTTTTTCATGTACAAAATTTCGCATATCATTTTGGCATCATTGATGGGGAGGCAATAGATCCCAATTATTGTCCGCATTCCTCTCATTTATTTGATCTTTAACCTCTCTTTTCTTTCTTCTATTGTCTTGCAGGTACCCCAACAAGGAATCTATGAGTAGTTGAAAGGAGTAAAGTGAAATTAGTGACCATTGTAAGTGCTCCCCCATTCTTTCCCCTTCCATAGCTTTCATTTCATTACCTTAATTCAAACCCTAATTAACCTAGGTGCTCTCATAAACCCTAGACTTAGTTTGGTTTTTTGGTTGTCACCTCTACTCACCTTACCCTCTGCTTTAAAAAAAATCTAAAAAAAATCTTATTTGATTGAGAGATTTCCTTACCATGCACATCACATACACCCACAACTTGAGGTACATGACCTCTTCTGATTTTTCTCACTCAACCGGTAATCTGATCTTTAGAATCGGTACACTTATCAACACATAATTGAGTAGAAATCAGATTAGATAACTACTTGTGTGACTAATTTAGTGGTACATCAAGGCCAATTGCTTGAATTGTTTGGGCTACACCACTTCATCTAAAAATAACTCATAAAGTAGCTTGCTCCTTAGGATTAACATTTAAGGTCAAGTACTGGGCACTCCACTTTATTTTGATTTCAAAGGAAATCATCTTCACCCATGTTTGCAAATCTTGGTTTGCCTCCTGAACTTGATTTAATCAACCTTAATTTAAACCCTAGAAGCTACTTAAGAAAGACTTGAACTCTCAAATCAACTCATCTAAATAATCTTGTTTGAAAACCCTGGTTGTGCACTCACTCACACATTTCAATCATCATTAAGGGCACAACTCATTTTAAGAGCCCATCACATTCTAAAAGCACTACTATCCCAAGCCTAATCTAAAGTTCAGTAGATGTTGGCCCTAGGACCCATCAGTCCATTTCAAGGTATTTCTCAAATTGTGGTGAGAATTTGTGACGTCTACTTTCTCTAGAAAGTGCTAAGTTGGAGGTTCTGATTGTCAAATGACTTAAGTAGGCAGGGGTTTGACATAATTAGCGACCTTCAGGATACTCTCCCCCTGCTTTGCCAGCCCAACTTAACCAACTTCTGGATTAACGCCAACACAAAATTTGTGTTGTGGTTTTAATTTATCTTGGAGCCTAGGTTCTTAGGATACCCAACTTAAGGACATGCTTATATTGTTGTACTGTAGCGTTCTATTCTCCAGTCCTTCTAATCCCTTCCTAGTTTATGCTTGGAAGGAGGTCATTGAATCCCTGCTTGGAAGGACCATTATACCATTCTAGGAGGCGTAGGTTGAATTTTAGTCAAGTAAATCCCATGGTTGATCAACCACCTTCTCCACCTCTAAATCAACATGAGATGTTGTAAAGGTAGCTAGAACAATTGCAACAAATGCAAACATGGTTCCAATGAATGAATAGTTAGGGCGCTCAACCCTTGAAGGATTTTTATGATCCTTCAAATTATAGAGAATGTCCTCGTGTCCAGATTCTAGCCGGTGACGTGGAAATCAAGCCCCAGGTGTTAAGCCTGATCAAACATTTTAGTGGGTTTGGGTCTAAAGACCCATTTCAGCATTTGGAGGACTTGACCACTTTGGTCCAGACTACTAAAGCACGAAAAGTGGATGGGGAGTAGAAGATATAAGGCTTTCCCCCTACTCTCTCAGGGATAAGGCCGCACATTGGTACCGAACGATTGGGAGGGCGACAGTTACATTGAATGATCTTAATTCGATCTTCTTAAAGAAATTCTCCCCAGTCGGACGTATTGATGCTTTGTAATGGGCGATTACTACTTTCGTTGAGTGGCTGGGGGAACCACTTCATGGTGCCTAGGAGCGATTCCAAGATTTGTTGCAGAATTGTCCACACCACGAGGTGCCGAAATGGTAACTCATGCAGATCTTTTATCACGGATTGATTGAGCAACTCTGTAATCATGTGGACACTTCTTGCGGAGGCAATATCCTCAACAAGGATGCAGATAGTGTGCATGACTTGTTTAAGGAAATGACTGAGAATTCTATCAATCATACTCCATGGACACTTTCAACCGATCCCAGCAACCTAGATCAAATGCCAATGAGGTCCAGGAATCTCATTCATTCGATATGGAATTGATTTGCAACAAACTTGATAAAGTAGACTTGGTTGCAAAAAGAATCAAAAAGTGGATGGTTGGAAACTCTGTAAATACTTCTAGATCCACCCAATCTTAGAATTCAGGATTCCATTCTTCATGAGCTCCTATGGGATGAGAGTTTGTAAATCAATTGGAAACGGCTCAACCTATGAGCCAGCATTACTCGGAACCACATGAGTTCCAAACTAAGGTCTTTGATCCAAGTTTCTCTTATTATTATCCTTCTTTCCCACCATCCTTGCCCTATGAGAATGTGTATGTTGTATAAGAGAATGTTAGGTCCAACCCATATTCTAACTCTTATAACCCAGGTTGGAGGAACCACCCTAACTTCTCCTGGAAAAACCCAGAGCAGTAGACCTAAATCCGACCCAACAATTATGCACTGCAAAGACCAATGGGTCAAGGTCATGTATACACTCAGCTGCCCCCTAATCAGGTCAATCAACCAACATGGAATGCCCGCCAACCTGCAGGGTAGGCTGATTTGAACTGTCAGATGGTGGAAATGCAAAGATCCATGATTCATCTCATGCAACAAATGAAAACCTCGCTGGACAACTTGCAATCTGGGCTCATTGCTAATACCCGTCAGCCCAGATCTTTGCCATCTCAACCCGTACCCAACCTTGGTAACATATAAAATCAGGGCAATTGAGCCCAAGGGTACGGGAATTCGAGGGATCCATATGCACATGCTCAGGTGGTTGAGCAAGGTCCTTCTTCTTCTTCTTCTGCTTCTTCTTCCAATCTTGGATATCTGGCTAATCAAGCCCCTCTGACCTTTCCTAACCCTCCTCAAGACCCAAACCTGTACGCTTCTACAAACTCCATTACCTTAAGGAGTGGAAGGCAAACCCAGGATCCTGAACTACCCTCTTCCAGTCAATCAAGCCCTAGCGAGCTTGAGGAAGGAAAGGAGAAAATCGAAGAAGAAACCAAGGCTCGAGACACCGAATCTAATGATTTTACTCATGTCCCATTCTCTGAAGCCTTGTTAAAAGCCAAGAAGAAGAAGCCTATCAATAGCAATGAGGAGCGCTTGAATATATTTAAGAATGTCGAAATCAATATTCTTCTCCTCGATGCTATTAAGCACATTACGGATTATGCTAAATTCTTGAAGAATTTATGCACTCAGAAGCGTAAGCCGAGGAAATCAACCCTGAGGAAGGTGATACTCTTCGAGAAGGCTAGTTTTGTTATCCTGCATCACCTTCTTCAGAAAAAGAGAGATCCAGGTGCCCCTTTCAATTCATGTGTTATCGGGGATTACACCTTTGACCAGGCACTCTTGGATCTTAGTGCATCCGTAAACCTAATTTTGACTTCCCTGTATGAAAAGTTTGGATTAGGTGAACTCAGGCTGACCTCAGTAACACTGCAACTAGCAGACCGTTCGGTCACGAACCCGGAAGGTGTTATTGAGGATGTTATTATTAAGGTCAAGGATTTCTATTTTCCTGTAGATTTTCTTGTCTTTGACATGGATGTACTTGAAGAATTGAGGAACATGACCATCATTCTGGGGCGTCTTTTCCTTGCTCTCGCTAAGGCCAATATCAATTGTGAAAGCAGTAGTATGGAGATAGCCTTTGGGGACAGAAAATTGAAACTCGATATTTTCAAGGCGAATAACAAATTTGAGGATTGTGGATATGTTGAGGAACTCGAGGATAATGATCTAAACATTGAGACTTGCATGGATGTTACCGTTCTCAAGGATTCCTCCCGGACCAATGAACCTGAACCACAACCTTCTGTGGTAGACCCACCACATTTTGAAGAGGTTATTGATTTTTTTCATTCACAACCTCTTCCATTGGATCGCCCTAATGAATCTTCATTAGCATCCTTATTACCTTCTGTTATTAGCCCATCCCAACTAGAACTTAAACCATTGCCAGAAAGTTTGAAATACGAGTTCTTGGGACCTAATAAGATGCTCCCTATGATTATTAGTGTGAAGTTGATTAAGGAGCAAGAATCAAAATTGATTAGGGTCCTAAAGGCACATGAGGAGGCAATTGGTTGGACCATCCATGACCTTTGGGGGATCGAGCCATCTTATGGTAATCATCGGATTTTTATGGAAGATGGGTCTCACCCTTCTCGCTAGATGCAAAGGAGATTGAATCCCAATATGTGAGAAGTGGTCAAGAAAGAAATCATCAAGTAGCTTAACGCAAGTATCATATACCCGATCTTGGATAGTCCCTGGGTGAGTCCCATGCAAATTGTTCCCATGAAAGTTGGGATTATCGTAGTGACTAATGAGAAAGGTGAATCTAGCACAACTCATTTAGCTTCCTCTTGGAGAGTCTATATTGATTACCAGCCATGAAAAAGGATCATTTCCCTTTGCCCTTCATCGACCAAATTCTTGAAAGGTTAGCCGAGCAAAAGTATTTTTGTTTCCTGGATGGTTATTCGGGATATAACTAGGTCCCTACCCATCCCGAGGACCAAGAAAAGACAACTTTCACCCGTCCTATGGAACCTTTGCATTCCATAGAATGTCATTTGGGCTTTGCAATGCACCTGCGACTTTTCAAAGGTGCATGCTAGCCATCTTTTCATACATGGTGGGAGATTGTATGGAAGTATTCATGGACGATTTCTTTATCTTCAGAGATTCATTTAAGTCTTGATTGGCTAACCTGGAATTGATTCTTAAGAGATGCATCAAAACACAATTGGTCCTTAGCTGGGAGAAGAGTCACTTCATGACATAGGAAGATATCATCTTAGGTCATGTAATCTCCGATTGGGGAATTGAAGTTGATCAAGCTAAGGCGGATGCTATTTCCAAACTTCCTCCATCCACATCTATTAAACAAATCCGATCATTCCTTGGTCATGTGGGTTTTTATAGGAGGTTCATCAAGGATTTTTCCAAGGTTGTTTGGCCTTTAAGCAACCTTTCGGCCAAAGACATGTCATTTGATTTTGATGAATCATGACACAAGGCATTTGATTTACTTAAAATGGTAGTCACTTGTGCTCCGATGTTGCAACCACCGATCTGGATAGCTCCATTTGAGATCATGACCGATGCTTCTGTTTGCGCAGTCGGGGCTGTTTTGGGTCAGAAGATTGACAGAAAGCCCTCTTTCATTTACTATGCTAGCAAAACACTGGATGAGGCCCAGAGGAACTACACTGTTACAGAAGAGGAATTGCTAACTGTAGTATTTTCCTTGGAAAAATTTAGGGCTTATCTTTTAGGATCTCATGTCATCATTTATACCAACCACTCAGCCTTGAGACATCTCTTGGCCAAAAAGGATTTCAAACCCCAGTTCATTCGATGGATTCTTTTACTTCAAGAATTCAATCTTGAAATTAAAGATAAATCAAGGGTACAAAATGTAGTGACAGATCATTTTTTGAGAATCCTAATTAATTCTCCTTGTCTGGATATTCTAATTACTAACACCTTCCCAGACGAGGCAATTTTTACAGTTTCGGGTGTCCAAACCCCTTGTTTTGCTGACATGGTGAATTATTTGGTTGTTGGTCAAATCCCTTAGGATTAGACCAAGCAGCAACGGGATAGACTTGTATTCGAGGCCAAATATTACATTTGGGATGACCCTGAACTGTATCGCATCGTCTCTGATCAAATTATTCGCCAATGTGTCTCGAAGAATGAGTTCCAAAGCATACTTGAGTTCTGCCATGCATCTGCATGTGGTGAACATTTCTTCAAGAAAAAGATGGCTGTGAAAATTTTTCAATTTGGATTTTATTGGCCATCTTTATCCAAGGATGCCCAGGAGTTCTTGAGGTCATGTTCCTGATGCCAGGCACTCGGGAGTATAGCCAAGATAGACATGATCCTCTAAACCCGATTTTTCCCATCAAAATCTTCATTGTTTGGGGCATTGATTTTATGGGACCCTTCCTCCCTTCATTTGGACACCAATACATTCTTGTATCTATTGACTATGTGTCCAAGTGGATTGAGGCAATTCTCGCCCAAACGAATGACCACAAGGTGGTCATTGATTTTGTCAAGAAGAATATCTTTAGTCAGTTTGGGATCCCGAGGGCTATCATCATTGATGGTGGTACTCATTTCACTAATGCCTAGTTCAGGAACTTATTGGCAAAATACGGGGTGAATCACAGAATTTCCACACATTACCACCCTCAAACGGATAGGTCAAGGTCTTTAATCGGGAGATCATGAACATCTTACAAAAAACTGTTAGGCTTGATAGGAAAGACTGGACTCAAAATCTAGATGATGCTCTTTGGGCCTCCTGTACGGCATATAAGACGCTTATCGGCATGTCACCGTTTCGTCTGGTGTATGGTAAGTTATGCCATTTACCCATAGAAATTGAACACTAGGCATTCTGGGTAATTAAGAAATGCAATTTTGATCTAGGCTTAGCCAGGAAGACCAGGAAACTTCAACTATCTGAGTTAGAGGAGCTTAGAAATGATGCTTATGAGAATGCCAAGATCTATAAGGCTAGGACCAAAGCTCTTCATGACCGATTGATATCACAGAAGAGCTTTGAGCCAAACCAGAATGGCTCTTTAATTCTCGACTTAAGCTCTTTCCCAGTAAGCTTAGGTCTAAATGGAATGACTCGTTTATCATTGATTAGATATTCCCAAATGGGGTCGTTTAAATTTCTGACCCAAAGATGGATAACGCTTTCAAGAGCAACGAACGTCTAAAACCTTATGTTGATCACGTTATCCCAGAACCTGTCTCAGACAAGGTTGCTTTGACCTTGATCTAACTTCTTTGGCTAGACTCAACATTTGTACAATCTGACTTAGAGCTGACCAGAGCATCATAGAATACAGATGATATTTTTCTCATTCTACCCTTTTCTAATGCCTTTTATTTCCAATGAGGACATTGCATAAGCTAGACATGGGGGGTGGATTCATTTCTGAATCATATTATCAGCTCCATGGATTTCTTGTAAATTTTCCTTATTTTTTCCTTTATTATTAAAAAAATTGAATTAGGAAAAGAGAACTTGGGCATTAGAGTTTTTCAACCTTAGGAAATAATACAATAGGATCTGAACACTTAGACCCTTCAGGTCTTCGGGCTTAATCAGCTTAGGTGTCCATTACATTGTGGACTTGTTTCTTGAGTCCTCGCCATTCAAAAATTCCTTTCTAATTCGTTAAATAAGTTTGAGTGATAAGTACACGACTTATCAACCCATCCTTTGATCTGAAGGGACTTATAGTCTGAGCATCTACACACTATTTGCAGTAACTCACTTTTTGGTGATTTTAATCGAAATTGGGTAGCTAATGAACCTTCTAAGGTGGTATGGCTGGCAAGTTGTCGTAGGTTTGATGCCCCATTAGTCGATTGTCCAAAACCCAGCCACACGACCATTCTCTTTCTCCTGTCTTTAGTTAAATCTTAGATAAGGGAAACCTCTACTTAGAAAAGAAGAAAATAGAAAAAAATATCCAAAAAAAAAATTTAAGAAATAGAAAAGAAAAAAAAAAAAATAAGGCACACTTCATTGTAAGAGTATGGCTAGCAAGTTGCTGTGGGTTTAACATTCCATTGGTTGGTTATTTAGAACCCAAAAACTTAAGAAGAAGCAGGGAAGTAGAATTAGCCGAGGAGATATACACTATGTTCGCCCTTATGTTGACTCCATAAAAATAAAAAGTAGGGAGAAAGCTACCAATCGGATAGATATACCTTTAGATAGAATTTCTTTTCAATGTCACCTAAGGGCGTAGAAACCTGAAGTTCGCTCTGATTGCCGATCAGTGAGTCTATCACATTTACACAAAAATATGCTTAGAACTTAGAGTTATTTTTGAGTCTTGGGTGGGTTGGGTAGCCAAAGAAAGCTTCCCTGAAACTCTAAACTAAAAAAAAATCTAAAAAAAAAATAGAAAAGAAAAAAGAAAGAAAAAAATGTATTTGCTTTTGAATAAGGCGAGGGCTTGGGCGATCTTCATTTTGGCAGACACTCAGGCGTTGTTGAGTCTCTTAGTTTAGGTCTTTAGTAGAAATTTCTTAGTGTTGAGAAATAACTATTTCCCAAGTAATTTGATCCTAATTCTGTTTATAGATAGCATATAGTTCTGCTAGGGACTAGCAAAAGATAGGCATGGGGGTGTGATGTGCACACATCTAATTGGCCTAAAATGTCTATTTATGCATGTTCCAAGTGTCATAGAAGCACCATGCATTATAAATATTGCATAACATGCATCATTGTGCATTTAGGTTAACATGTACAAATTGTATAGTAATTCATCTCCTTTTGTGATCAGGGGACATGGCGATATTTATCTGGGCCTCGGATTGAAGATCCAACCGTACATATCTGATCAGGGCGATAATCGGAGTCCAACACCTCTGAGATCGCCTCGATTGGACCTTCGTAGCATCAGATGAAGTCTGAGGAAGATCAGAAGCCAAGGGGCAATTTGGTGAAAATCTGAACTTCAAACAAAAAATCCAACCGCACGGATGGATTCGGATTGACGATCGCAACCCAATGACGTGAAAATCGACCCAATCCAACATCTGTGGCACTACCTACGAGTAAAAGAAGATGAATGGCCACGATGGCACCACGTGGTGCCATCATAGTTGCCCAACGTTGCCGACCTTCCTTTTCTCATCAAGCACCCCATGATCTCAACTGTTGGATCTTCATCCAACGGTTTAGAGTGCAAGGAGCTTTAAAACAAAAACTCAACACAACTACGGGCGTAGCATAATGGTCGAAGGAGGTGCTCCCAAGCCATGGGCGCAGGTGATGGGAACACCATCATGAGCCATAAATAGCTCAGTTTGATCTGATTAAGTCAATAAAAGCTCCTACATATCTTTCAGAAGGTTTTAAGGGCATAAAACATTGATTTGAGAAGAAGACAAGAATACAGGGTTATTAATGAAAATTTACCATTCTATCACAAAAATAGAATAACCACAGGTTTTCTCAAGGGTTGAATAAAGGTTAAATATGCTTTAGAGTCTATTAAGGGGGTTCATGCAGAATGAAACGGGTTTTCACGCATTACAGGAATTAATGGACATCTGAAATCCTAAAAACAGATCCACTTAATTAACTGAGGCTATGATTAGGATAAAATTCACCCAAACCCTCTAAAATTCATAGAAAAATATTCTCTAGGGTTTTCTACCTTCAATTTGACCATCAGAACCCATTTTTGGCCTAAAACAGTCATAGACAGACTTTTATCCTAATTTGGGTTTTTTCATAAATTACCTAGTTAAACGATGTCAAAAATAAAATCCAACTTCACCATTGGATTTCTTGGGTCTAAATTAGATTTGTATCAAAATTTGGGCCCAATCTAAGATTGTTTCGACCCAGTTTGCACTTTGGTCCAAGTCTAATTTTCTTTATTTCACATGGCCCCTCAGCTTTTGAATTTCTTACAAAAAGGCCCCCAACTTCTTTGTCTTCTTCACAAAAAGGCCCCTGCAACACCAAAATCCTATTCCTACAACTTCGGCGAGATTCATTTGGAGAGTTCTCCTTGATTAATCAATCAAACCTTCTCAAAATTGAACCGAAGACTCTTTAGGAAATCCTCTTTCCAATGAATCTGGTCTTGAGCCCAACAACCTTCCCAATCTCTCATGTGAAGGCATGAGAGATTCGGGTATCTTTCGAGTTTCCTACTCCAACGACCTTCCAAGGTTGAAAAGCTTGGATTCCAAGCTTCAACCGACCCCCTGCTTCCTATAAAAGAATCCCCAGGTCAGACCGTTCGCCCCAAACTCGATTTCGAACGGATTTACCCCAAATTCTTCCCTCCTAATTCGACTGAAAGGCTCCTTGAGCTCTGGTGACTCTCCCGTCTCTCCTCACCGTTTGACCACAATATTGGCAGTAGATACTCATTCCTCGTCTTCCTCTACGTCGCACAATATCGACCGACATCCCTATCTCCTTCCTCACTGTCCAATACCCACCGGAGCCATCTTCGTCTCTGGCGTCAGCCATACCGCAACTGGTGCCAACTCTGATCCTCGTCGTTCGCTACCTATCTCTATCGACTCCTGAGCTTCTCCACTTCACGACAGCACCTCCGACACTCCGCTTCGACTTCCGCACCGCCCTCTGCGACTTCGTCTTCCACCTCACCGGTGAGCTCGAGCGGCCACCACAGACCACCTACGTCACCGCTTCCACACTCTACACCTCCACCTCGACCTCAGGAGCAAAAGCCTAACTTAGTTAGGTTGATTGCTCCTACTTTACTGAACTCACGTTCCTTCGTCTACCCTCCGTGAGGTCAACAGGCATCATTGACCACCTTCACGGCACACCACCGCCACCGTTGCACTTCATGACGTCCGACGAAGGTTCTGAACTGTTTTGACTTGGCTGCAAGGCTGTATTCTTGTTTTCAGGCGTCGTCGCCGGAGCTCTGCTACTTCCGCCATCGCCACCATGTTCTTCGGGCTCCAGGTCACATAGGCATCAGGTGTTACCATTAGGTGCCACAGACGAGGCCCAGGAGTTGTTCTAGGTTTCCAATTACCACTGAGGGAGTCTTCTTCAGCCCCAATTCGATGGAGAGGCATCAACAGACACTCGTGCAGAGACGGCGGGACATTTAGACCCACCTCGGAAGTGCATGAAGCAACACAGCCACATAAATTGTAAAAGTGAAGCGGGTTGTTTGCCTCAATCACTTGGGGGTGAGGTTCCCCGCACCCTTCACCTGCCTCTCCCATGACACTGTTCCACGTGGGCTTGGTTCCAACCCAACCCACCTAACCTGTGTACACCTTCGCTGCTACCCTACGCCGGCAGCCCTAGTCCCGGGTGCGCTTTAGACCCGATTACCCATTACCGTGGAAGGCTCTAGGAGAGTGGAATCCAGAGAGAGAAAGATAGAGAGCACGGGGACAGGGGGTTTTGCTTTCACTGATACCTATGTGACACTTAGTTGCAAGAAGAGAAGGAGAGCAGTTGAAGAAGAGCAGAGAAAGAAAGGAGAAGGAAGATCCAAAGAGAAGAAGAAAGAAGAAGAACAACAGAGAAGAAAGGAAGAAGAGACCCTTGAGTCCCTTGGAAGCACTGTAGCAACCAGCTATTTAAGTTGTCTGATACAACCCACCGTCATCTGATTGCATACATTTGAGCTTTATTTCCTTGATTGATACTGTTGATCTATTTGCTATTATTGTGAGGGATAATTGGTGATTCAAATCACCATTTTACCCTAATCTTTTTGCTTCATTGACATTTGCTTTATCATATATATCATTATTGCTTGGATTTATTGTTATACATTGATAGAATTGCAATCTTGAGAGTTAATTGTTACTTGCTCCCTATGTTCGACTTCGGATTTCATTCGAGTTACAAATTTTATTTGTTTTTCGTACTGATTCGAATTGTACTATAATGCAACGATTTAAAACCCGTTTCAGAGTGACTAATATTTTGGCACCATTACCAGGGAGCAACGCGCAATTCAATCTCTTGATTGCATTTCTTAACTTGGTACTAACTTGAGTTATCTCTTTTGACTGTGATTGTGCAGGGAACTATGCCAAGAGATTCATTAGAGGAAGATTAGCTGCACATCAGAACATGCTAGAGGCAGGTAAACTTCCATCCAATTTTTCCTAAGCTCCTGTTTCTAGAAAAGCTAAAAGAAGAAAAAAAAATCAATTAGGGCTACTTGCATTCTATTCTTAGAAATAAACATCACAAGTTGCCTGATTTGATACTTTCTAGAGAAACATTCCAATCTTGATTTCTTGCACCTACTTAGGGTTCTAGGGTATCTAGGGCAATCACCTTCTTGATTGAGCCCTAAGTACCATATTTGGACGAATTGAATTGGACCAATCAGAACCAATTAGAGTTTTCAGTTTAGGATTTTAGAGATACACTTGCTTAATCAAGAATTAACCTTCCCAAACAGTGTGTGCCTAAGCCTTGGTTGAATTGATCTATTTAAGCAAACCCTAAAAATTAGGCTCTTAATTTCATTTGAACAATAAAAGAGGGACCTAAATTTCTCAAAGGACAAACAGGTGAAGTTGCCCCACCTTGTTGGGTTAACCAATCTTCAAATTAGGTCACCCTATACTAAAACATCTTAAAGTTCAAGTGAAATCATAAGCAACCTTACTCTTAACTTAAAATTGGTAAACTTAAGAGGTCAAGCCACCATTCTGGTCTACCTGGATCCTCAGTGATAAGAAAGGTCGGGTGGGGGAAACTCTGTAACTCGTGAGGGTGCTCTATCATCTAAGGGTCTTCGTGGGACTCTTCCTTTCTGGCTACTCAGGTAATTCTCAGGTGGATGACTTTCTGACTTAGGGGTATCATCTACCCCGAACCTCTATAGTCATCCAAAATATTTGGGTGTCCTGATTGGGTCCATCACCTGCTATCCGTCATCTACTCCATCGGTGCATGTTCAGGAGGAGGTCCTTAAGACCACCCTTGTGGCCTCCATTAGTCATTCACTCTTGTCGAGGTCAAGCCTCGACTTCCGTGTTTGTGCAACAACCTGATCACATTAACATATCTTCTGATTTAGAACCTACTTCCCCCTTATCAGCTATGGATCACCAAGAAGATCAACCTAACCTTGAGCAACAAGTCCATGATTTAAAGAATCAAATCAATGCCATCATCAACCCACCATTGCATCCTTAAATACGAGATCACTATAATCTCGCAGCGGTGGAGATCGAACCCCGAATCAACATTCCCGCGGGAGAACTTGAGGTGGATCTCAAGCCTAGCATGCTTCATATGACCCCAAAATTTCATGGCTCGAACTACGAGGATCCTTTCTAGCACATCAAAAACCTAAAACACTTGGCCCAAACTTTTGGCGTAGATGTATAGAATCGGGACGGATTACTCTTAAAACTCTTCTCATTCTCTCTAGCTTACAAAGCCACTCACTTGTTTCAGACTCAACCACACACGATCAACACATGGGGAGAACTTCAAACCGCCTTTCTGCAAAAATTCTACCCCATTGGTCATACAAACACAATGCAGCACCAAATCACGAACTTCTCCCAAGGAGCAGGAGAATATCTACATGAGGCATTGGATCATTTTCTGGATCTCATGCATACGTGCCCCTATCACAGAGTTCCGAAGTGGGAACAAGTCCAATCCTTTTACCACGGGCTCCGTGACGACATTAAGCTATTTGTCAATGCAACCTATGGTGGTAACATCATGGGTCAACATGAGGACACGATCTGGGAGATTCTCGAGAAAATGTGTGAGAACTCCCTAAACAATGAGTCACTAGGTGCGTACGACTGGACGTCCACCCGCGCATTGACAAACAATCGGGGGTACACGAATCCCAAGGCCCTTTTGCATCCGTTGATCTGGAGTTGGTAGCCAGTCAATTAGATAAGGTCTCCATTATCTAAAAGAAGGTGGACGACATCACTCGTCATCTACACAAATCCACCTTTGCACCTCAGAGCACATACGTGCACCCGTCCACCGGAAGGGAGGCTACGCACAACATCTACCACTCCCCGGGGATGGATGCATATCCACCCCCGTCTGATTATGGCTTTGGAGGCAACTTTGGGTCAACCCACTACAGTTGGGGGAACTCTGAACCCCTGTACCCTGATTATCTCGGAGCTCCTCAGACCTGCGAGGATCTCTATGACGTCTAGAATAATCCTTTCTCCAACACTTACAACCCTGGATGGCACAATCATCCTAACTTTTCATGGTTGGGAAATAACCTGAATCCGAGATCTCAATTCCAACCCCGACCATAGAATCAGTGACCGTATCAACCCACTCAACAAGGCCTAATCAAAATTTCCAATCTAGATTGCCTAAAGAAGATCAGACATCTTTGATTCTCTGGACCTTGGTTGACATGCAAAAACAACACAAAGAAGAGATCTGTGTGCTACACAATCAATTGGCCCAGCTGGCAAGTGCTTGCCAACCTGGTGCACTCCCTTCCCAGCCTCTTCCAAACCTAAATAACATGCCGAACCAGAGGCACATTTTGAACCTAAATTAAGGCCAAGATCACTTTATTTATTAGGCCCCTTCTACTCCATCACCTGACCGAATAGATGCTTCAACTTCATACTCAGGATTTTAGCAGCAGACACCTATTTTGCCCAATCCAAACCAAAATCAGGCAAGATTAAATTTCGTCACCACCCGTAGTGGCAAAGTAACACAAGACCCACCTTTTCCTAGCCACGACATGCCTAAGACTGTAGACCCTAACCCTAGATTGGTCATTCGGGACACACCCATTCCTAATAAAGAGCCCGAACCAATTCTAGAGGAACAATATAAGGTTCCATTTCCTAAGGCCTTGACCAAAGGAAAGAAGATACCAAACTCGTGGCACCTGAGGAGGACTTGGTCAAGCTCTTTGGGTAGGTTCAAATAAAAATTCCCTTGATGGATGCAATTCTCCATGTACCAGCTTACGAATGATTCCGGAAAGATGTGTGTACAGCCAAGCGTAAGCCACAAACCAAAGGTAGTAACCCGATCGTATTGTCGGAGTAAGCCAGCTCCATCATTTTGAGCAAAATCCCGCCTAAGGCAAAAGACCCAGGCACCCCTCTGATCTCTTGTGCTATCGGTGATATACAGTTTGATCGAGCTTTATTGGAGCAATGAGCTTTCATCAATTTGATACCCACATCCCTACTAGACCACTTTGAGGAATCTGAACTTAAACAGACAGAGATAACTTTACAGTTAACAGATCGATCTATTAAGTCACCTAAACGCATGAGAGTTTTAGGTATCTTTCAAGTTTCCTACTCTGGCGACCTTCCAAGGTTGAGAAGCTTGGATTCCAAGCTTCAACCGACCCCCTGCTACCTATAAAAGAATCCCTAGGTCAGACCGTTCGCCCCAAGCTCGATTTCAATCGGATTTACCCCAAATTCTTCCCTCCTAATCTAGTCGAAAGCTCCTTGAGCTCCAATGACTCTCCCTGCCTCTCCTCTTCGTCTGGCCACAATATCGACGGTAGATACTCCTTCCTCATCTTCCTCCGTGTCATGCAATATCGATTGACGTCCCTATCTCCTTCATCCTCACCATCCAACACCCACCGAGCCATCTTCTTCTCCGGTGTTGGCCATACTGCAACCGGCTCCAACTTTGATCCCCATCGTCCGCTACCTATCTCTATCGACTCCTCAGCTTCTCCACTTCAAGACAGCACCTTCAACACTCCGCTTCGACTTCCACACCGCCCTCTGCAACTTCATTTTCCACCTCCCGGCATACCTCCGGCAAGCTCCAACGGCCACCACAGACCACCTACGTCGTCGCTTCCACACTCTACACCTCCACCTCAACCTCAGGAGCAAAAGCCCTAACTTAGTTAGGTCGATTTCTCCTCCAAATACTCTACCCAACTTACGCTCCTCCGTCTACCCTCCGCGAGATCGACAGGCCTGATTGACCACCTTCACAGCAGGCCACCGCCACCGTTGCACTCCACGACATCTGGCAAAGGTTCTGAACTATTTTGACTTGGTTGCAAGGTTGTATTCTTATTTTTAGTTGTCCTCGCCGGAGCTCCGCTTCTTCCACCATCGCCACCACGTTCTTCAGGCTCCAGGTTGCGTAGGCATCAGGTGTTACCTCCAAGTGCCATGGACGAGGCCTAGGAGCTGTTCCAGGTTTCCAATTACCACTGAGGGAGTCTTCTTCAGCTCCAATTCGATGGTGAGGCATCAGCAGATGCTCCCGCGGAGATGGTGGGACATTTAGTCCCACCTCGGAAGTGCACGAAGCAATGCAGCCACATAAATTGAAAAAGTGAAGCGAGCTGTTTGCCTTAGTCACTTGGGGGGTGAGGTCCCCCACACCCTTCACTTGGCTCACATGTGACACTGTTCCACGCGAGCCTGGTTCTGACCTGACCTACTTAACCCATGCACACCTCTGTAGCTACCCCATGCCAGCAGCCCTGGTCCCAGGTGTGCTTTAGACCCGATTAACCGTTACTGTGGAAGGCTTTGGGAGGACGGAACCCAGAGAGAGAAAGATAGAGAGAGCACAGGGATAGGGGGGTTTTTCTCTCACTGATCCCTGTGTGACACTTAGTCGCGAGAAGAGAAGGAGAGCAGCTGAAGAAGAGCAGAGAAAGAAAGGAGAAGGAAGAGCCAAAGAGAAGAAGAAAGAAGAAGAACAACAGAGAAGAAAGGAAGAAGAGACCCTTGAGTCCTTTGGAAGCACTGTAGTAACTGACTGTTTAAGTTGTCTGATACAAGCCTCTGTCGTCTGATTGCATACATTTGAGGCTTTATTTCCTTGATTGATACTGTTGATCTATTTGCTATTATTGTAAGGGGTAATTGGTTATTCAAATCACCATTTTACCCTAATCTTTTTGCTTCATTGACATTTGCTTTATCATATATATCATTATTGCTTGGATTTATTGTTATACATTGATAGAATTGCAATCTTGAGAGTTAATTGTTACTTGCTCCCTGTGTTCGACCTCGGATTTCATTCGAGTTACAAATTTTATTTATTTTTTGCACTAATTCGAACTGTACAATAACGCGACAATTTTAAAACCTGTTTCAGAGTGACTGTTCATCACGCTGAATCGAGTTTGAAAAGTATTGCATTGTAGTACAGCCAAAAAAGCATTCAAAATAGAAATAATTTTATTACTCGAAAAGATTTTTGAGGTCGAATATAGGGAGCAAATTGGTATTTAGAAATTAAGATCACAATTTTTACTGAAAGAAATTGCAATAATAGCAGTATCAGAGTGCAAAAATATGGGAGTAAAATGGTGATGTAGATCACCAAATACTCCTACAATGTCACCAAATGATTCAATGTAAAAATATGTAATGAGGCTGAAATCTGTCGTCTGATTCTTTAATCAGATGACTTAAATGTCTAATTGCTTTTCTCTTTCTCTACCTTTGTCTTCTCCTTCCTTCTTCTTCTTTGTCTTCTGTCTTCCTTTGCCTTCATGATCTTTCTCTTTCTCTTCTTTTTTCTGCCTTTGCCTTCCTTCTTCCTTAGCTTTTCCTTCTTCTTCCTTCTTTTTCTGGCCTCCTCTTCTTCAACTTTTGCTTTTGCCTTTCTTCTGCCTTAGCTTCTCCTTCTTTAGCTTCTTCCTTCTTCTCTTTCTCGGCCTTTGCCTTCTCTTCTTCTAGCCTTGGCTTCAGCTCCTGCCTTAGCCTTCTGTGGCTAAGTGTTAGCATGAAGAACCTGTAGCAAAACCTACCCCTACCACGCGCAACTCTCCTCTCTTTTCTCTCTTAGGATATGCTCTCCTAGAGCCACACGGTCAGTCGGGTAATTGGGTCGGGTGCGTACCCAGGACCAGGCCCACCGGCGTGCGGTAGTGGGTGAGGTGTGCAGTCAGGTCGGGTCAGGCCAGGTCCTCGGGGCATGAGTGTGGACGAGATCGGGTCGGGTGAGTGGTACCTCACCCCGTGGATCTGAGGCGAATAGCCTTCTTCACTTTTTTCTCTTATGCAGGTGCAGGTGTGCCTTCACTTTCGAGGTGAAACTAAATATCCCACCTTTTCCTTGCATGTGCCTGCAGAGATGGCCTTCGTGATTGCAATAGCAGTCGAGGTCTTTGACTCCAATTGAGGGCCTAAGTGCGTGTGTGAGGGTATTCCGCACACCTGCGACTGCTACACCTGGGCTGGGTGGACCTGGAGCTTCAGCAATCTTGCTTCAAGCTCGTCCGTCAATGGCGGAGGGGCGATGAACCTGAAATCAGAAGATTGTCCTTGCGGCCATGTCAAAATGTTCAGAGAGGGTCGCTGGAGCATGGCGAAGACGCTGGGGCGATTGGCGTGGCGTGGCAGTGCCTGTGCGTGTGTGCCTAAGGCACACTGTGTGCGAATATGTGGGTGTGTTCGGAAGGTGGTTTTAGTGAGTGGCGCGGTGATTGGAGTGAGGGGAAGTGTTCAGTGAAGTGAAGGGAAGCTTATGGGCTTGTCGACGAGGGTTGGGATGGCTTGTGGAGGAGGAGCGGCCTCGCCGGAGTTAGTGGTCGGAGATGGCAGGGATGGAGGTGATGGAGGTCAACAATGGTCGATTTTGAAGAATAAAGGGTGGAAAAGAATGTAGAGGGAACAGGGAGCTTATCTGAGAGGTGAAGAGATGTGGGGGGCGAGTGAAGGTGTTGGGTCTAGTGTGGCTGACGCCGAAGACGAAGAGTGGCTCAGGTGAGTGGAGATCGGCGAGGACGAAGAGAGGGAGACACCTGCGGGTACGGTGAGGCACGGATGAAGCCAAGGAGGAGGAATCTGCTGCAGGTATGGCGGCTGGACGAGGAGGAGGAGCGAGGGAGGTCGTCGAACGTCGAGCAACCTATGGCCGTGAGGAGAAGAGAGGAATTAGGGGTGTTCGTGGCCGAATTCGAGCATATAGTGATCGGAGGGGTCTGGGCTCCTTTAAATAGGGCTCTGAAGGTCAGTTAAGGATTGGGAAGCAAGCTTCCCAAGTAAGGAAAGTTCACCGGAGTTGAAAGTCGTTAGGATACCCATGTCTCTCATGCTTTCGCATGAGAGATTGGGAAAGAATCTGGGATTAAAGATGGGTTCAGATTGAAGGGATTTCTCAAAGAATCTCCCTTCCAATTTTGGAAGAGATTCTCTGAGCAATTAGGGATAACTCTTCTTCCAAAGCTTGCCGAAGTAGGATTCCTCCGCTATAATGGCAGATGAACCTAATTGCAAAAATGATGAAGAAGCTAGGGGGCTATTTGTAAGGGTTTTTGAAAGATAGGAGTACGAGTGTAATCAAGTAGGACCTTTTTGCAAACTAGGTCAAGGCAAACTCAACTTGGGTCCAAATTTTGGTACAAACCTAATTTGGACCAAAGAAATCCAATGGTGAAGTTGGATTTTGGGTTTGACCATGTTTTACTGGGAAATTTATGCAAAAACCTAATTTAGGGCAAATATCTATCTGAGACCTCATTCTAGGTCAAGATGAGTTCTAATGGCCAAATTAAAGGTTCTAAACCCTAGAGAATATTTTTTTATGATTTTTCGAGGGTTTAGGTGAGTTTTATCCTGACCAGAGCCTTGGTTAATCAAGTGGGTCTGTTTTAGGGTTTCAAGAAGTCATTTAATTCACAGGATACACACAAACCCTTTTCTATCTGATCCAACCTACTTATTATCTTATTAAGATCCCTTAAGCTTTGTTTAGCCCTTGAGAAAACTTGTTGTTGTACTGCATTGGTAAAATTACAGTTTTACCCCTAATTTCTTATTTTCCACTTAGAAAGGTTATGCAATGAATTAAGACCTTCAGTTGGTTATGTAGGAGTTTTTATTCTCTTTATTAGGTCAAAATGAGCTAGTTAGGGCTCATGATGGTGTTCCCATCAGCGAATAACAGTAGGTTCGATTCCCGCCCATGGGAATTATGTGCATAGCTACGAGCTCCAGTCGTTTAGAGTTGCGTTATTCTCATCGAATAGTGGTGACTTCTACACATGTCACGTGGAGATGCACGCGTAATTCGACCTGATACTCCTCGTGAAATCGTACGCGTGGTGAGAAGATTTGAGGAATGCTCATACATGCAATCTTGGCCCTACGATTGAAGATCAACGTCCATCGAGCCAGCCGATCGTGCACCAGCTGGGTGACCGGCTAAGTGAGAAACCAGCCATTCATGCACAAGCTATGCCTCTTCATGCGATGTGGCCCCTGTAATAGGTTGGATCGTAGATTGACCGGCTCACTCCTCAGTTTGCCAATGATAGCCTCCTCGCGCGTGTGAAGATCCAATAGGGTAAGATGTCTCTAGCAGACATTGGCTATCCAATCTGGATTTGGAGTGATCTGAGTGCGCAATGAGCATTGCCTTCTGTTTGTTTGATTCTTATCTGATGGATAAGCGGCACTTGGTGAGAAATAAATTTGCACCTGTAGCGTGCATGCTCTTCGGATGTGCGGACGTGGGAGTCAGGAAATGATATATCACACCATCCTGCACTAGCAAGGGTGAGTCAGAAAATGATATATTGGAAAAATCAGAATATACACAATCTAGAGTGTCAGGGTTTGAGAGACACTCCAAATAATCAGATCCTGGGGATGAAATGTGCAGTGCCTTTATTGAGGTCGAAATTCATCGTAGATAGGAAAACAACGCATCATATTATAGCAACGAAAATCGATACGAGTTCTGAGCTCGTTTGCTGGGAGAAAGTGTAATAAATCAATCCACTAATAAAAACAAGGTCCAATTGCAAATAGAATAATCAATTGATGCTAAAAATTGTTTCTCAAGAATCATTGACAAAAATGTAAAAAGAAAGCCTAAAAATGGTGGTTGGAACCACCAATTAAGCCCTACAATTAAGCACATTGCCGACTCAATTTCTCGATAATGCTCAGTATCTTAAACCACAATCAACCCTTAATCAGAACCAACTTCCTTCTTAGATCAGTCGGCTGAGATCAACCTCAGATGCCTTAACTATCATGCTCCAGATCACCTGAATTTGCTTATGTTGGGCACGAATCCTAATATGAAACAGTGCAAAACCTCCCCCCTCCCCCATTAGAAATCCTTTTTTCTCTTAATCCAGACCAAGAGCATCGTTCAAACCCATGTTAGACCGGTTCAGATTGGCTCCAAGTTGACCCAAACCCACGTGCATGTGAGCACAAGCAAGGGCGTGTGTGGGGTAGGGACCTGACCCCAGTGGTTCGAAGGTGATAAGCCTGCACAATTCATTAAATATGCATTTCCAAACTAAAAAGCCCCGATGTAGGACTATAGCTCCAACTATTTCCTTCAGCTGTTGCATGAGTTTGACCTATTAAATCGAAGGTCCTACTACTACAAGTTTGTCCAATTTATGACCCAGCAAGCTCTGAGGTGCTCGTCTAGGTTGATTGGAGGTGGTGCCGTGGTAGATGGTCGTCGGACGATAGCGGCCGTTGACAGGGAAGACGGCCGGCGGTGGTGAGGAACTTGTGAACAAGACTAGGTCTAGGGCCTAAATAGATATCTCCGGAGGTTTTTTGAAGTGTGGTGAAGCATATGGTGGTTTGTATGTGATGAACGGTTACGTGTGGTGGGTGGTCAGAGGAGCTTTGTAAAACTCTGGTGGTTGGAGTCGGAGGTGATGGTGGAAGCGATGTGTGGTGAAATTGAGTGAGGTGAAACAATCGTGAAGGTGAGGCGGAGCTTTTGCCTAGGTTAATTGAGGTGGAGGGGTATGAGTGAGTGTCGGCAATGAAGGCAGACGGCGAGGATGTTGCTGGCGTCGGGGAAGACGAAGGAGAGGGAATTGAGAGCTAAAAAAACTACAGGATTGAAATTAAGGAAGAGGAGAAGAGAAACCCTATACTAATTGAGAGAGAGGAGACGTCGCTGGAGGTATGCTGGAGACAAGGAAGACGATGAAGCTATGGAGCCGAGGAAGGTGATTCAGTGGTTGAAGCTTCGTGGTAAGCTTCGCAGAAGCTTGAGGAAGAAGATCCCTCTGCCTATTGTGCATGGCAGAGGGTGAAGGTGAGGTTTTGAGGAGCTCCGGTGGTGGTCCTCTTCGTAGGTGAGGAGGTAGAATTACAGGGGAAAACCAGCGAAGATTGCACGAAGAAGCACTTGGGAATGCGTTGTGCTTTAAATAGAACCAACATCAAGCGTAATTAAGCCAAGTTAGACACATTTGGCATGTGGTTAGACTGACTTTTGAAATTGGGTTTCTTGAGTTAGCCGACGGCGAAATCGGAGGTGATTGAGTTCGTGACAAGGCTTAAATGGTCGGCCGTGATCTGAGCAAGGAATTTACCAAGTTTAGCAAATTATGATTAAAGTTTCTTCAATCAACTTTCTAATTTAATTGACAACAGGTTGGGTTCCTTTCCTGCTGCATTTCCTTCTCTCTCGTGAGGAAGACAATGGCAGCAGGGACTTGATAGAAATGAAGACAAGAAGTTGGGGGTTCTTTCGTAAGAAAAATATAGAAGTTAAGGGTATGATTGTAACGAATAGAGAGTTGGGGGTTAAAATGCAAACTAGGTCAAGATGAATTCTGATTGGGCTCAAATTTTGGTGTTAACCTAATTTGAACCCAAGGAATCTAATGGTGAACTTGGATTTGAGTTTTTACCACGTTTGACTGGGTAAATTGCATAGAAGCCTAAATGAGGGCAAATTCCCGTCTAAATCTCTATTTTTTGTCAAAATGGGTTCAGATGGTCAAAGTAAAGGTACCAAACATCTTAGAATATTTTTTAATGATTTTTAGGAGGTTTAGATTGAATTTATCTCGACCATAACCCCTTTAATTTAAGTCAGGATGATAATTAGAGTTTTTAGTGTTGTGTTTCTTCTTCCTTGAAATGCATGAATACCCTGATTCAGTTATTCTGAGCCTAGTTCTTAGCCTTTTAAGTTCATTTGACTTTAAATTAACCTCTGATTAATCCGTTGGTTAATCTGCATTTGTGATGAGATGTTAAAACAACATAATTAACCTTATTTTCTTGTATTCCTCTCAAATCAGATCAGTGCGGAATTGTGATCTTTGGATGATCATTTAGGAGCATTTATCATTTGAATCTAACTAATTGTGGCTAGTTAAGACCCATGATGGTGTTACCATCATACCCCCATGCCTAGCTTTTGCTAATCCCTAGCAAACTCCTATGAACCAAATTGGATCTCTAAGCTCGATTTTAACCGTCAAGATGCCTTTCTATGTCGCATCTCTAGAAATTAGATCAAAATACCAAGTACCAGCTAAATCCAAACCTAACCAGCCTCAGCCTTGGGTTTGTTGCAAAGGTTTCTAAGGCCCAAAAAAAGTGCCCAGAGGTTCGTTGACCCCAGCGGTTAAAGCTCCCATGCGTAGACGTAGAAAGTCCATGTTCAATTTACCAATGCATTTTTTGCAAAAGAGATAGAGAGGGATATTTATTTTGAGAGTTGTCTCTCTTTTCTTTTTACATTCCCCTAAATCCAACATTAGATTGGCTGTCAACATGGGCTGCATCAAATTCCTTGTCCCCACTATTAATCCTCGAAGGGTCCTTGACTTTCGATGCTTCATGATAGCACCGCCCATGGCAACCCCTAGAACCCTGGCTTTCAACACTTCGCGATAGTGCCGTCCATGGTGTTTTGCAACTAAGTTCAGCCTTGCCAATCGACATTTTGGGATTATGCCACCCATGGCACCTGAACTAGACAGGGTGCTTATGTGCCCCTGATAGGATATTTAGATATCCTAGGTGACAAGCATCGAGGAGACGATATGTTATTATGCATCTTCGAGGGAAGCATTTTTCATTCCACCTCTCCGCATTAGAAACTCGTTCAATCAACTTGTGTCTTCGAGCCACTCTTAAGCCAGATCTTTGGGAAAAGATTTTAAGAATAGAATACTTTTGGCATTATATTTCATTAGGTGCACTGAACCAGACTGGTGTGTGATTTTTGGGTGCTTAGGTTACTAAGTCCCACAAAGCAAAAGGCATGCAACGGGGCCGAATAATCCTTAAGCCATAAACTTAATACATCAGCCTCGCACTTTTCTCAGCCTCTTGAGGATTAATCCGAATCTTAACAAATACGTGAGTGTTTAAGTTCTAGAATAGGCCCAAGAGGCCTAAAGTGCGTATCCATCACTAATCTCCTAAGTTTTATCCTTTCAGGTCTTAATTCATCATCCGATCTAGCTTAGAAGTTAGGTAAGTTCCATACTCAATTACAAGGACTATCACCATTTTCTTCTTTTGTTTGCTCCTTTTTCTCTATTTTCTTTTCTTTTCTTCCTCAAAATTTCAATTCAGCTCTAAAAAATTGTGCTTCCCTTTTCTCCATTTCTTTTGATGAAACTCCTCCATGAATCGATTTTCACAGAGTTTTGCACTTTAATACCCCCCATGCCTTTTTCAAAAAAAAAAAACCCTATGCCTAAGATTTGCAATGTCTTCATTGTAAATTAGGTGGGTTTGAGTTCAACTTAAATCTTACATTAGAACAGGTTTGGTGGGTGGCGAATGAGTTGAGGTGACTGTTGCGGACGATTTCAAGCTCTGATACAAGTATTAAAGGTGGAGTCGGTTGTTCTAATGGACGAACCCTAAAGTGCAATATGACTTCAGCTTAGAGATAGGTCAGAAGGGTCTCAGGTTTTCCAAAATGACAGGTTTCCTTTCGTTAAGCGCTAAGTTTAATGCCATCAACTGGGCATAATGTGGTTCAAGGAGAATGGAGATCAAAAGATACTGCAGCTAGATTCGAATCAGTGAGTTCGAAGAATGGTTTGAGTCCCTGACCTTTCACAACAAATGGTTTCAATTCATGGTTGAGTTCACTGATTTCGACAAAACCATTTTCGAAGATTCGACGGACGAGGGTTCAATCCATTTTGATCTTAGCTTCCTTGGGAAGAGCCTGAGCTTGGCATCAAAGAGGAGCACTTTCTCACTAGGATGGAATGATTTTCATGATATGTGCATGTCATGGAAGGCTTTGACCCACTCTTTGTAGATATGCAAGTTCTTGTATGCATCATTACGTAACTCCTCGATCTTGCTCATTTGCAACCGACGGTGGATTCCAACCTTCATGAGATCTAGATTGTACTTCCGTATTGCCTAGTAGGCTTTGTGTACTATCTCTATAGGAAGGTGACATGCATTCTCGTACACAAACTTGAATGGAGACATTCCTAGTTGGGTCTTATGGGCGGTCCTATAGGCCCACAAGGCTTTTGAAGTCGAGTGGACCAATCTTTCCTATCAGGCCGAACAGTGACCTGAAGGATTTTCTTGATCTCCCAATTAGATAGCTCAACCAATCTATTGGTATGGGGGTGATAATGATTCGAGATACAATGCGACACCTCGTACTTTTTCATAAGGGACTGAAAGTGCACATTCACAAGGTGGGTTCCTCCATCGGGCATGATAGCACATAGGACACCAAACTGAGAAAAGATGTGATGATGAATGAATTTGATTACAACTTTGTGATCATTGGTTCGAGTCAAGACGGCTTCGATCCATTTGGACACGTAGTCCACAACTAGGAGGATGTATTCAAAACTGTTTGAGTTTGGGAAGGGACCCATGAAGTTAATCCCCCAGTTGTCAAAAATCTCACACACGAGAATCGATTGTAAGGGCATCAGTTGCGGTGGCTCATGTTGCCTAAGGTCTGGCAAAGGGCACATGCTCTATAGTAATTGTGTGCGTCCTTGAAGATCGTGGGCCAATAGAAGTCGCACTAGAGGATTTTTGCTGTGATTTTGTGCGCAGAGAAGTGGCCACTGTAGGCCTGGTCATGGTAGAATGACAAAATGTCATTGACCTCAGATTCTGGAATGCATCTCTAGATGATTTGATCTGCACCAATGCGGAAGAGATATGGATCTTCCCAGACATAGTATTTGGCATCTGAAATCAATTTGTCTTTCTTGGCTCTTGGCCAATCAGAAGGAATATGGTGTGATGCCAAAGAGTTGACCATATCAGTGTACCAAGGAAGTCTCGTATCAATTGTTAGGAGATGCTCATTTGGAAAGTGCTTAGTAATACCTCCAGAATGGTCAATGACCAAAGAAGGAAGGTGAGACAAATGATTAGCTACCACATTTTGCTTTGTGTGGCTTCATTGTGAATTTCAAGATCGAATTCTTGCAACAACAAGATCCATCGGATTAATCTCGGTTTCTCATCCTTCTTTGTAAGTGCCTCACCATAGTGTGATCTAAGTAAATAATGACATGGGATTCTAGGAGGTATGATCTGAATTTCTCCAAATTGAATACTACAACCAACAACTCTTTCTCCGTAATTGTGTAATTTCGTTGAGCCTCGTCCAGCGTCTTGCTGGTATAATATATTACCATCAGTTTCTTGTCGATTTCTACCCCAACATTGCTCCTATTGCGTAGTCAGACGCATCGCACATGACCTCGAAGGGTTGAGACTAGTCAAGGGATTATAGGATTAGTGCTTGGGTAACTCGGTCATGTAGGATTTTGAATGCGTGAATGCACTCTATTGACATCTTGAAAGGCATGTCCTTTGAGAGAAGATTCGTTAAGTGACACGTGATTTTTGAGAAATTAGATATTAATCGTCGATAGAATCTGACGTTCCCCAAAAATGATCTAATGTCTTTGACCGAGGAAGGTACAGGTAATTTGGAAATCAGATTCACCTTAGCTCGATTAACTTGGTTACCTCTCTCTGATATGAGGTGTCCAACCACAATGCCCTCAAGAACCATAAAGTGGCTCTTTTCCCAAGAGAGAACCAAGTTCACTTCGATGCATCTTCGAAGGATCTGGACCAAGTGTAGGAGGTAGTCATCAAAAGGTTCACCAAAAATTGAGAATTTGTTAATGAAGACTTAAGGTATTTACCTACCATATCAGAAAATATGGCTAGGATGCATTGCTGAAAGGTGGCAGGTGCATTGCAAAGCCTGAATGGCATCTTGCGGAATGCGTATGTATCATAGGGGCAGGTAAAGGTGGCCTTTTCCTGATCTTCGGGATGGATTGCTACTTCGTTGTATCCGAAGTACCCATCCAGGAAGCAGAAAAATTGATTTCCCGCCAGTTTCTCGAGAATCTGATCAATAAACGAGAGTGGGAAATGGTCTTTCTTCGTAGAGGCATTCAATTTTTGATAGTCAATGCAGGCTCTCCACGAGTTCGCAATTTGAGTTGGGATGATTTCTCTAGATTCGGTCGTAATCATGGTGAGCCCTCGTTATGAGCAAAAGGTTCTTCTGGAAAGGGTCTTGTCACCAAGCTGCCTTCCTTCAACCTGTTAAATGGGATTCAATATGTTCACCTAAGAAGTATGGTGGCATGGGAATCAGATCTCTCAAAGAGTTTAATGATGCCCTGTTGTTGAAATGGGCAGTTCGGTTGCTGCAAGGGGAACAAAAGCCTTGGACAAAAATCATTCATGATAGTTATGGGGTGGCAAATGATGAGAAGAGACACTTGAATCCTCATAAATCGTCTCCCTTCTGGTCCTCAGTGGTGCGTGCCTTGGCTGATAACTGGAATTTATTCAAATTTGTTTTGGGTGACGGGAGAAGCTTTAAATTCTAGTTGGAAAAATGGTTTCCTGGTGGGGTGATAAAGGATAGGTACCCTCTTGCATTTTTGGCTACTACTGATAAAAATGCTTTGGTGTGTGACTATTGGGACACAGCTTCTGAGATTTGGATGTTAAATAATGAGGTGGGGAATGACCATGGAACAAGAACATGGGTAGAAAATGAATGCCTCCTATAGGAACTTGCTGCTTTCAGACCTACGCCAGAGGAGTGTGATACATATAAATGGGATGGGACCTTCTCGTCAGCAGCTGCCTATGAGAAACTCATCCTTTCTTCCAGGTTGGCAGAGGTGGATGAGATTGGGAAGAAGCTATGGAAATTGAAAGTACCATTGAAGGTACAAATCCTTTTGTGGTTGTGTAGAAGAGATGGTTTGATAACGGGAGATATGAGGCATAGGAGAATGGGCATCCCTACTCATTTATGCCATTTGTGTGGGATGCACAATGACTCCAGTCTTCATATTTTCTCACATGCATGATAACAGATTGCGTTTGGAGGAAGGTTTGCAGGGAAACTATTCCCACGTGGGATGATCTTTGGAGCTCTTTTTTGAGGTTGAATAAGCCATATTTTCCCATGGTAGCTATGCTATGGTCGGTGTGGAGAGCTAGAAATGAGAGTTTGTTTCAGGAGAGACTAGTGAATGTGGATAATATTGTAAACAATTGCTAGAATCTCATACATCAGTCGGGCTCACTCATGTAATTCATTTCTTTCACATAATCAATAAATGCTCTCGTAAAATGCTATCGGCGATTCGATAGCATTCCTTTTCTTTTCAAAAAAAAAAATCATGGTGAGCCCTGCCTTCTTAGGCACAACTTGGATGGGTCTCAACCAGCGGCTGTCAGAGATCGGGTAGATGATTCTTGCATTGAGGAACATAATGATCTCCTTTTTCACAACCTCCTATAGATTCGGGTTTAGTCGTCTTTGCATTTCTCGAGATGGTCGTCAGCCCTCTTTGGTATAGATATGATGTGTGCAATATGAGGGACATATTCCAGTCGACTCATCCAGAGTCCATCGAATGGCTCTTCAATGCTGTTGGAGGATAGAAATCAGCTTTGTTTCCTGATCAGGAGTGAGTTGGGAATTGATAATCATAGGAAATGTTTGATTTGAACCCAAAAAGATGTACTTTAGATGATCCGGGAGAGGCTTTAATTCAAGTACTGGGTTTTCAGCAGTGGGTGGAGGTTCGAGATGAGCCTTAGGGTGGAAGCTACGGGTAGATCTAGATAAGCTCTAGGCTTCTCGATCTGTGGGTCAAGATCTTCTTGGGTTGAGGCTTTAGGAGAATCAGGTTTTCTTTCATAATCGAGTCCTCAACCAAGGAACTGATGTCGCAAACTTCTTCGATTGCCCCACAGTTTATTCCTCTCTGAGCCTTAAAGATATCGAGCTCATCATTTTATTCCCGGATTTCAACTCGATCTGGCCCTCTTCGCAATTGATATTCACCCTAGGGGTGGCTAGGAATGGTCTCCCTAAGATGATCGATGTGTATCTCAGATTTTTAGGAGTATCCATATCTAATACAATGAAATTCATTGGGAAGTAGAAATCTTGTATCCTAACTAGAACATCCTTGAGAACTCCTCTTAGTGACTTCATTGATCTATCAGCCAGCTGTAGAGTCACCTCAGTCGGTTTGGGCTCGATTTCCTCAAAATGATCTATTAGGGATGTGGGGATCAGATTTATGGAGGCTCCTAAATCCAATAAAGCTTGATCGAATTCTAGGTTGCCTCTTACAGAAGATTAGAGGGGTGTTAGGATCTTTCACTTTTTGTGGGAGTTTGCTTAGGATGATAGACTTGGCTTGCTTAGATAACACAATTGGACTCCTGTCTTTGCTTTGCAGCTTACGCTTTGGTGTACGTAAGTCCTTCAGAATCGTATCCATCAAGGGCATGTTTATTGGGACTTGCTCAAAGAGCTTGACCAAGTCTTCCTCGAGTGCCATGGGTTTAGGTTTCTTATTTCCTTTGGTCAAGGCCTCTAGAAATGGAACCTCTATTGGTTCCTCTAGGATTGGTTCAGGCTTTAGATCTGGGATAGGTGTGTCCTGGATGACCATCTTAGGGGTAGGCTCTGAACTACCAGGAGTAGAGTGGTTAGGATAAGGTAGATCCTGAGTCATTTTGCCACTACGTGTAGTAATAGCATTTAGGCCATCCTGGTTTGGGTTTAGAGTCAGCAAGAGTGGTGGTTGCTGCTGATATCCTGCATACGATGTGGAAGCCTCCATTCCGTCAGGTGATGGAGCAAAAGGGGCCTGATAGGCATAGTGACCTTGGCCTTGATTCAGGTTCACAATGTGCCTCTGGTTCGACATTGATGTAAACACATTTACACTACTTAAGATGTCTATTTATGCATGTTCTTAAGCATAGGATTGAATTTCATGATATAAATATTGCATAACATGTATCATCTTGCATTTAGAGTAGTTTGAATAAAATGGAGGTTAATTGTCTTCTTTTATGTGCTTGGACAGGGCAAACATTTTATCGGAGCCTCAGATCAAAGATCCAACCGTATGGATGTGATCAGGGCAACAATTGGAGTTCAACGACTCCAAGATTACCCTAATCAAGCATCCGTAGCATCAGATAGTGATCGGGGAACCCTAGAAGATCAAGGGCCAGGATGATGTAAATCCACACCTCAAATGACAAATCTGACTGCACGGATGAATTCGGATCGGCGATCGCAGCCCAACAATGCAAAAATCGAGTCAATTCGACATCCGTGGCACCATCTACAACATCCAGAAGATGAACGGCCAAGATGGCACCACGTGGTGCCATCTCGGCCGCCCAAATGGTCGCATACATTCTTTGAAGTCCCTGCACCCACTCCCTCTCCATCATTGGATCTCGATCCAACGGCTGTGGATAGCCGCGCCTAAAAGCGCCCGCTCGACCATCCGCGCCTCGTAGCGCAACGGTCGAGAGCGCTTGCGCGAGCTATAGCCGCGAGTTTGAGCTGCAGCGAAGGGGAGAAAGGCGCGGGCGAGCGAGAGATGGCGGGCGTTGGATCGTCATCGGACGGCTCAGATCCACTGATAGCGTTCACGCGTTATTGCACGTGCGACAAGGACGCGCGATCGTACGTGCTGGGGCGGGCGCGTAGCAGCGGGCAATGGCGCATCTTAAGCCGTCCGATCTCGCGATCGGATGGTTGAGATTTAATGAACGTGGGCGGATGCGTTGAGTGCGGGCTACTGAGGAGGCGCGCGTGGGTGGTGGGCACTACGCCCACGTTGGGGCTTTAGTGACAGTTTTATCCGTCACTAAAGACCCCTCATTTATTGTTTTAAAGATGTAATGACCAATTTGCCCCCACTCCTTGCAACTATAAAAGGAGACCCCCTCCATACGAAATTCTCATCCCTTCCTTCCCTTCTCTACCTCTCCAAAGCTCAAGAGAAGTTTGTTCCACACCTGGGATGCTTCTCGCGAGATAAAGTCTAAATTTTCGTCCCCCTTCGGAAGTGGATCCCGTGACGACGACGACATGCTACTCCGTTCCCGTTCTTATGCTTCGTCTTGCTTCGTCCTCCTTCGTCCAGGCGTCGTCCCATCTGGCTTATCCTCCAAGCAACCGTCGAGGAGGATTTCTCTCTCCCTATTCTTTTTACTGCTTTCTAGTATAGATTTACTGCTTTGTAGAGTAGTCTACTCGTCCTCCAAGCATTCGTCGAGGAGGACACTTCTCCCTCCATTCTTTTAATGCTTTCTAGAGTAAATTTATCACTTTCTAGTGCAATTGTGTTATGCTTTCTAGTTGTAATGAACAATCTCCTTAATGATAAATTCTCTGTTTATTCTACATCTCATTTTTTATTTTTATGTGTAATATTCTCTCTCTCTCTTCTATTTATTGTAAATAATTATATAGTTTTAAATTGAATTACTTCGTGACAAATAAAAAGAAACGCGTTGTTTTTAAATCAAACGTCCGCCTTCCTGTGTTCGACCCGGAATTTTCATTTCGGTATAAATTTTATTTGTTTAACACGAATTCTTCACTTTCAAGCTACAACGATAGGTTTTCCAAAATCAAACACGTTAGCGTAGCAATTCGAGCGTTCAACATTTTGGCGCCGTTGCCGGGAAGGCGACGATCTTTGATTTCTGTTTGCGTTTTGTAACTTACAAATCATTTACATCAATTTCTCCTTTCTTATTGTAATTGCAGGTACTCTTTCGAGACAGACAAAAGCGGTAGATCGAAGTAAAGTGCTGTAGAAGGTTCTATAAGTTAGCCCCCACCTCCCACCCATTAGATTTCATTCCATAACATAATAATTCAAACATTAATCAACCTAGGTGTTTTTATAAACTCTAAGGTTAGATTGTTTGTTGTTTGACATCCATACTCACCCCAACCCCCACATTAGAAAAGAAAAATAAAAAAATCTCACAGAGGTACACAATCTCATCTAATTTTCAAACTCAACCGGTAAATCGATCTTAGGAGCCGGTACACACATTCAAACACATAATTGAGTAGAAATCAGATTAGGTAATCATTTGTGTGCCTAATTAAGTGGTGCATCAGGTCAATTGTTTGAGTTGATTGGACCACACCACTTCAAATAAAATAAACTCATCAAATAGTTGCCAATTAGGTTCAACTCTTAGGGATTTACCAGGCACTCCACATTCTTTTTAATCTTTAAAGGAAAATATCTTCACCTGTGCTTGCAAAACCTGGTGTGCCAACGAAACCTGTTTGAAAACACCTAAAGTTAAATCCTAAAAGCTACTAAGCATGATTTGAACCTTAAAATTCACCGCATCAAAAATAATCTTGCTTGAAAACCACTGGTTGTACACGCACACACAAATCAATCAATCATTAAGGGCACAACCCATTTAAAGGGCCCATCACATTCCAAAGCACATTCAAACCTAGCCCTAAATAAAATAGAGTAAACGTTGGCCTTAAGGATTGGACTCGCTCTTTAGAACCCAGAACGAGATTATTTTCGATTAGTCTGTTTCTACTGTTCAATCTGATGTCTAGCTAGGGGAGCAGAATCAAACGATCGCGGCTGGGGGGTACACTAGGAACCGGAGGCACAAGTCGAAGGAAGAACCTTCTCCCCAGTCCCTCCTAACTGGTTGGATTGAACTGACAGAAGTAGATCAAATCGTTTCTTTATCTTAAGATGGGTTTTGGAAGTCTGTAGGTCTGTAGGTTAACCCAATTAAGGACAGGTTTGATTGTTTATATTGCAGGGCACCTTTCTTCCTCCCGTGTATCATGAATCCTTCCACATATTACACGCATTCCCGCTCTTTCCCTCCTGTTTTGAATTATCCTCAACATGACGATTATCCCGACTCGTACTGTAATCAACCATCAGTTAGTTGGGATAATTCGGATTGGAGATACAGCTCTAGACCTTCGTGTTTAGGGCCTAACCCTGAACACTTTGATTCCGATTTCTATCCTTCTCAGAGCTACATCGATTATAGATCGTCTTCCTTTCATGAACAACCTAATACGATCTACAATCAAGAAGGATACACTGATCTTTACCCATCCTCTGATTTCACTGCCTTTAGGTCATCACCATCTTTTGAACAATATGAAATGATCTATTATTAGGAAGGGTATAACGAATCTCAATTCATTAATTCCTCTGCATTGATGTCAAACCCGCCCAACCCTGAACCAACTCATTTGGTTCAAGTTAACCAGGTTCAAGATAAGGTTCTGGCTAACTTGAAGAATATCATTTAATCTTTAGAAGTTCAGCCAACACCTTGCATTGAGAGATTGGAGCCCCTGATTGAAATGATTGATGATTTAAACAAGTCTTTGTTGGATTGGCTCCAGGATGTTAAGGATAAGAACCCGGGTGGGTTTCTACTTGGGAAATTAGTGAAATTGAGGATGAGATTCGTGGTTGCTTTGATTCAATCATGGGATGATTCCCAGGATGAACCCTCTTCTAGAAAACCAATGACAGAACCTGCTCAGGCACCTGTTGGGGGGGACACGTGTTACGAGGCTGACCAGATTGAATTAAAGCAACCAATTAAGGATGATCTGATTTCTTCACCTAAGATCCCTGAGCCAGGTTACGAGGAAACGTATGTCTGCTTGGAACAAAAAGTGAAATGATTTTGGGACATACATTGATACGGATCCTGATTTCTTTGATGGTGAAGATTCAAGTTGAGAAGTCTCACGCAAATTTTCTGAACACGATTTCTGTGAGACGATTGGGCCTGAGGAATCTGATAGATCATTTGATTGCCCAATAACTGAGGAAACTGATCTTATTAGGGCACATATTACGGATCTAGAATCGTATTTTCTGGAGGAATCAATTCAATGCCCTGATTATCAGTTACACACCGTTGAACTTATCGATAATTCTATTTCTGAGATAATTAGACCCAAGTCAATTCTGATTCTGCCACATCATTTAGACTTGGAGATTTCAGACGGGGTGATTAATATACAAGAGGTCCTGGAATTTGATATGCTAAATGAGGAGGATAGGAGCTGGGAAGTTCTGAATGGGGAAGTTAGTTCCGGAGGAAGTAGAACATTGATTCGAAGGGTTCCTTTTAAGCTGAAACCATCAAATCAGAACCCTTACGACATTTGTTTCGAGGATGTCAAACTCAAGCACACATTCAACGATTATCCTTTTAAGCTTCAATTCTCTGTAACCCGACATTTTGGTCTTGGGTTGCATCCTCATAAATCGCAGGCCCAACCCCGCTTGCATTCTGATTTTAGGTTTTGGGTAATTTTTATCCAGAACCTAAGATATTCTCGATTATAGGGGATGGGTCTGCACCATAATCTGGTCCACATCTGTGGACCTCTGTTGGTAGGTCAGAGGATTCTTCTGTTTATTCTGATTCTGACCTGCACTTGTGAATTCTTCATTTCTTTTCTTTGTATAGTTGCCTAGCTGAAGGCACTAAACTCAGCACATATACACTTCTTTTTAGTTTTCATCTCGGAGCAGACCTGACATTCACGCAATTCAGGTGCTTTCTACGCTTTTCCACTCTGTTTTATGTCTTTTTAGTACAATAAGGACATTGCATTAGATAGGTATGGGGGGGTGGACATTCATCTCTGAATTCATTCAACTCCGTAGATTTGTTTTATTTTCTTTTATAAAAAAAAAAATTGGAATTAGGAAAGAGAATTTGGGTTTAAGAAAATTTTCAATATTAGGAAATACTACATTATGATTTGAACACAAAGACCCTTCAAGTCTTTGGACTTAATCAGCTCGTGTATCCACTAAAATGTGGATTTATTTTTTGAGTTCTCACCAACCTAAATTTTATTTTAATTGGAGTAAATAAGTTTGGGTGATAAGTACACGACTTATCAACCCGCCCTCTGATTTAAGGAAATTTTGAGTTTTAAGCATCTACACACTTTCTTTGCACTGACTCGTTGTTCAACGATTCTAACTGAAATTGGGTAGCTAATGAACCTTCTAGGGTGATATGGCTGGAAAGTTATCGTGGGTAACAGCCCATAGGTAGGTTGTCTAGAGCCCATTCACTGGACCTTTCTCTTTTTCCTACCCTTAGGTAAATCTTAGACCAGGAAAGCCGCCTACTTAAAAAAGAAAAAAAAAATCAAAAGGAAAAGGAGAAAAGAAAAAAAGAAATAAGCCACACTTCGCCGCACGAGTATGGCTGGCAAGTTGTCGATGGTAACAGCTCATCGATCGGTTGTCCAGAACCCAGCTCAATAAATGCACTAAAAATTTTCAAAACACTTAGGAAGAAGCGGAGAAGTAGAATAACCGGGGAGATATGCACTGGATTCACCCTTGTGTTGACCCCGTTAAAAAATAAAAGTAGGCAGAAAGCTACCGGTTGTAAAGATACACCTTTAGGCAGAATTCTTTTTGAGGTCACCTAGAGGCGTAGAAACCCGAAGTCTGTTTTAACTGTCGGTTAACGAGTCTATTACATTCACAATAAGATGCTTAAAACTTAGGGTTCTCATCAAATCTTGGGTGAGTTGAATGGCCATAGAAAGCCACTCTTAAACCCTAAAATTTGAAAATTCAAAAAAATTAGAAAAAAATGGAAAAAGAGAAAAAGAAAATTTTCTTTTAATAAGGCAAGGGTTTAAGGCGGTCTGCATTTTGGCTGATACTCAGGTGTTGTTGTGTCTTTGAAAGTTCATATCCTGAGTAGACAATTTCTTAATGATTGAAAATAACTCATGCCCAAATAATCCAACCTAATTCTTTTATAAATAGCATATAGTTTTTGCTAGGGATTAGCAAAAGACAAGCATGGGGGTATGATGTAAACACATTTACACTACTTAAGATGTCTATTTATGCATGTTCTTAAGCATAGGATTGCATTTCATGATATAAATATTGCATAACATGCATCATCTTGCATTTAGAGTAGTTTGAATAAAATGGATGTTAATTGTCTCCTTTTATGTGCTTGGACAGGGAAAACATTTTATCGGGGCCTCGGATCAAAGATCCAACCGTATGGATGTGATCAGGGCAACGATTGGAGTTCAACGACTCCAAGTTCGCCCTAATCAGGCATCCGTAGCATCAGATAGTGACCGGGGAACCCTAGAAGATCAAGGGCCAGGATGGTGTAAATCCGCACTTCAAATGGCAAATCTGACTGCACGGATGAATTCGGATCGACGATTGCAGTCCAATGATGCAAAAATCGAGTCAATCCGACATCCGTGGCACCATCTACAACATCCAAAAGATGGACGGCCAAGATGGCATCACGTGGCACCATCTCAGCTGCCCAAACAGCCGCATACATTCTCTGAAGTCCCTGCAGCTGCTCCCTCTCCGTTGTTGGATCTCGATCCAATGGCTGTGGACAGCCGCGCCTAAAAGCGCCCGCTCGACCATCCGCGCCTCATAGCGCAGCGGTCGAGAGCACTTGCGCGAGCTGCAGCCGCGAGTTCGAGCTGTAGCGAAGGGGAGAAGGCACAGGCGAGCGAGTGATGGCGGGCGTTGGATCATCATAGGGCGGCTCAGATCCACCGATAGCATTCATGCGCTATTGCACGCGCGGCAAGGACGCGCGATCGTACACGCTGGGGCGAGTGCGCGGCAGTGAAAGATGGCGCATCTTAAGCTGTCGGATCTCGCGATCGGACGGCTGAGATCTGATGAACGTGGGTGGATGCGTTGAGCGTGGGCAGCTGAGGAGGCGAGCGTGGGCGGCGAGCACTACACCCATGTTGGGGCTTTAGTGACGGTTTTATCCGTCACTAAAGATCCCTCAGTTATTATTTTAAAGATGTAATGACCCATTTGCCCCCACTCCTTGCAACTATAAAAGGAGACCCCCTCCATACGAAATTCTCATCCCTTCTCTTCTCTACCTCTCCAAAGCTCAAGAGAAGCTTGTTCCACACCCGGGATGCTTCTCGCGAGATAAAGTCTAAATTTTTGTCCCCCTTCGGAAGTGGATCCCGCAACGATGACGGCGTGCTGCTCCATTCCCGTTCTTTTGCTTCGTCCTCCTTCGTCCAGGCGTCGTCTCGTCTGGCTCATCCTCCAAGCGATTGTCGAGGAGGATTTCTCTCTCTCTATTCTTTTTACTACTTTCTAGTATAGATTTACTACTTTGTAGAGTAGTCTGCTCGTCCTCCAAGCATTCATCGAGGAGGACATTTCTCCCTCCATTCTTTTAATGCTTTCTAGAGTAAATTTATCACTTTCTAGTGCAATTGTGTTATGCTTTCTAGTTGTAATGAACAATCTCCTTAATGATAAATTCTCTGTTTATTCTACATCTCATTTTTTATTTTTATGTGTAATATTCTCTCTCTCTTACCCTCTCTCTCTCTTCTATTTATTGCAAATAATTAGATAGTTTTAAATTGAATTACTTCGTGACAAATAAAAAGAAACGTGTAGTTTTTAAATCAAACGTCCGCTTCCCTGTGTTCGACCTGGAATTTTCATTTCGGTATAAATTTTATTTGTTGAACACGAATTCTTCGCTTTCAAGCTACAACGATAGGTTTTCCAAAACCAAACATGTTAGCGTAGCAATTCGAGCATTCAACAGACATGTTATTCAGATTTGGCAGAAGCTGGGAAGGGAGTGCACCTGTCTGGCGAGTCCCAGCCATCTGTGCGAGTTGATTTCGAACCTTTCTGATTTCTTCTTTGTGTTGTTTCTACATAGCTGCATTAGTCTTCTAGATGTTAGCTAGGGCCTGCAAAATCAAGTTCATCTGATCTTCCCTAGTAGGCCCAGATTGTTAATTTGGGTTGGGCCTAGGTTGAGCGAGTTGATATGGTCGTAGAGCTTGTGTCGGGGTTGGAATTGAGGTCTCAAGTTTTGATTATTTCCTGACCACGCGAAATTTGGATGAGTGCGCCATCCAATGTTATATGTGTTGGAAAATGGATCATTCTAGATGGAGTGGAGTTCCTCATAGGTCTGAGGAACTCCAGTGTAATCAGAGTACGAGCGTTTGGAGTTACCCCAACTTGAATAGGTTGGTCTGGAGTTTCCTCCGAAACTAGGATTAGACGGGTTTGGATACGTGTCCATCCCCTGACATGCATGGTGGTCAATGTTATGCACGGCCTCCCTACATGAGGGTGGCTGTGCATACGTGTTTTACTGTGCAGAGGTGGCTCTCTGTAGATGTCAAGTAAATTCGTCCACCTTCTTCTTGATGATGGAGACCTTATCCAGGCGACTAGCCACCAACTCCAGGTCGATGGATGTGGATTGGTCTCATGTCTCGTGTGCCTCTCGCATGTTTTTCAATGCACGGGTGGTCGTTCAGTCGAACACACCCAAAGACTCATTATTAATGGAGTTCTCAAACATGTTTTCAAGAATTTCCTAAACGGTGTCTTCATGCTGACCCATGATGTTGCCATCACAGGTTGCATTGAAAAATAACCTGATATCTGATGGGAACACCGTCATGAGCCCTAACTGGCCACATTTAGTCAGGTTCGATTGATTTAAGCTCCTACATAACCATTTGACGGTCATAACTCCACACTATTATGATTTGAGAGAAGAACGAGAAATCAGGGTTAATTTTATAATTTTAACAGCACATCACAAACACAGCTTAACACTGGGTCACTCAGGGGTTAATTGAAGGTTAAATGAGCTCAAAAGCCCAAAAAGTAGGTCAACACTAACTGAAACAGGGTTTCATGCATTTCGAGAACCAAGATAGCACATAAAACCCTAATTATCAACTCACTTAAATTGTAGAGGTTTTGGTTAGAAAAAAATTCATCTAAACCTCTTAAAATTCATAGAAAAATATTCTAAGAGGTTTGGTACCCTTGGTTAGACCATCTGAACCCATTTTGACCTAGAATAGAGTTTCAGACGAGATTTTTCCCTAATTTGGGCTTCTATGCAAATTTTCCAGTCAAACGTTGTTAAAACTCAAATCCAAGTACACCATTAGATTTCTTAAGTCCAAATTAGGTTAAGGCCAAAATTTGCACCCAATTAGAGTCCATCTTGACCTAGTTTGCAATTTATCCCTTTAAAACTCTATTTCTTACATTTAGCCCCTCAGGTTTCGAGTTTATTTCAAAAAGCTCCCTAACTTTTCATCATTTTCTTTATTTTGGTCCTTGCCTCCATTGGTGTGTATGCAGATTTTGTAGTGAGATTTGAGGGAGGTTTCTCCCTCGAATCAGAGCTAAATGAAGGTTTTGATGGAGGGGGGTAAGAATTGCGTGATAAAAAATAAAATGCGGAAATATAATACAAACAAACTCACAAAAATGCAACAACAAAGACACAAGGGATTTTTAGGTGGAAACCCAAACTCAGGTAAAAACCACCACCTAAATCTCTCAATTTTGGATTTCCTGATCGACCTAGTCAATCAAATCCACTAACCGAATCACTTAAAGGAGGGTGACTTAACCTCAATACAACCACACTACTATGTACGAGGAGTATTTTATCTCGTGAGGAAGATGAAAATTCGCAAGGTAAATACCCAACCACAAAAGGAAATTACAATAGTCCTATAGAGACACAAATACCTAATGTTAATCTAGCCACTATAGGAAAAAGAAACTTCCCTTAGATGAAAGTCGGAGTGTGTGAACCATGCAAGGCATGAAGACACTCTCGAATGGGTGGAGATGGGAGAGAAGTTATGCATCTAAAAGGATGCTCTCAGATGTATGCTTAGGAGCTTGGAGAGCAGGGTGACTTTCCTTCTTGATTCTCTCTTCTCTAGAACATAATATGTCTGAAAGAAGTATTGCTTTAGTATATCTAACAAAGGAAGAGTGCCCTTCTATTTATAGAGGCCCTAAGAAGGGTTTAGAAGGCCTTGGAAGGCTTCTATAGCCGTTGGGAATAAACCCAAGGCAAATCAGGCCGAAATCAAGGTCAGTAATGATTTTGATAGGGTTATCAGATGTTTAAATCTATTATCAGGCATCTGGGTCATCGTCTGATCTAGGGATTGGTCGTCTGATCTAGAATCATGGAAGATTTGGACTGGGTTAGATCAAGACGGATGTCTAAAGAGGTGTTTTAAGACGTTTAATTCGAGACGAGTTTCCTTCCTATTTTGTCAAGATCGAAACAGGGTTCTAGTGTTAAGTTGCACAGATGACAAATTGGATGTTTGGAAACACAAATCATTGCAGGAATGGATTTTCTGAGGCTCAAATGACTATAAGGTCTGACAAGAAGTAATTAGGGTCAGATCTCAGCCTAATGTCTTTTTATCAGACATCTGAAAGTAGATGTAAATTATATTAAGGGTTAATCCTCTAAGATAAGCCAACGGTACTCTAGTTGGACGTCTGGCAAGGTCTTCAGACGTCTTCTATGACGTCTGGACTAAGGGCTGGACTTCTGAAATTGGCCGACAGAGAGTGGGTTTCCAACCTAAGTGTTTTGGATGTCTAATCAAATAGTCATACATCTTGAAGTCTAAGATCAGACGTCTGATGTCCAAATTGGATGCCTAATCAGGCTGTCTAATGTTTACTTTGATTTTCTAAGTTCTCTACAAGATGTCTAAGTATCCTAGGGTAGAGTAAGTGTTCCTAGGACAACTATTTTTTTACTTTGGGCTCTTTAACAAATAATCTAAACAAACTAAAGAGCAAAGAATAACAAATACAAAGTACAAGAACAGAATAAACTTCTATCCTCTTCTTCATCTCCATGCTTCTTCAAGTTATCGCTCCAAGCGAAGCTCCTCCTCCATCATGCTCCTTCAATCCTCCATGGATGTAAGCTTGAGCTCCTTCACACTTGTATCCATTTGCAATTATCCTGAAAGCTTAAACTCAATGCAAATGTTAAATAAAAGTGTTTTTTTATCATCAAAATGAATGATCGTGGTGCCCTTGTACTAACAATATTTACATATCTCTCTTGATAATTGTGATTAGTGATTGAATTTCCAATTTGCTCCCTGTGAACAACCTCGGAGTCATTTATTGATTTCGAGCACTTTACAAATTTTAAATGTTGTAATGTTTTTGTTGAGTGTACTACAACGCGCATCTCTTGAAAATCGACTCAAACACTTCAACATTTTGGTGCCGTTGCTGGGGAGCAACACACATTTCATTCAATGAATACAATTTTGAGTTGATACTAACTTAATTTCTCAAATTTGTTGTGATTTTGCAAGGTACATGGGAGAGGATCAGTCGCACATCAATCACTCTAGGGGCAGGTAACTTCATTCCCTTCTTCTTAAGCCCCTAATTTTTGGAAAGGTTTAAAAACAAGAATCAATTAGGATCAACTCACATTATTTCATAGAATTAATCACCTGAGTTGCTTGATTTGATTAGAAATCTCCATCCTACTATCAGCACCTATTAGGGACTTAAGGTGCCTGGGGCTATTCACCTTCTTGATTGAGCCCTAGGTGCCAATTTTGGAAAGAATTGGACCTGGAAAATAGAGCCAAGTCAGGGTTTCCATTTTAGGGTTTTAGGAAAACACACTTGCCTGATTTAAAAGAGAATTGATTTCCTGCATTGTGTGTTACCTAATCCTTGGTTGAATTGAGATAATCAAGCAAACCCTAAAAGAAGGCTCTAATAATCACTTGAATCACTAAAACTTAGGATCTAATAACTTGTTTGCAAATCACTTAGGGTGATTTTTTGGGTTCTTTACCCAAATCATCCTAAACTTTAGGGTAGGTTAGGTGAAGTTGACCCACCTGTGGGTTAACCAACCTTTAAATTAGGTCATAAATCACAATCAATTCTAAAGTTCAAGTGAAATTCAAGGCACATATTCAGGAAGAAAATTGGTAGACTTAGGTATCAAGCTTGCTCACTCCAGTCTACTTGGATTCTCGGTGGCAAGGTCAGGTGGGGGAAACCCTATAACCTGTGGAGATGCTCTACCGTGTAGGGGTCTTTGCTTGACTCTCCCTTCCAGGCTGCCCAAGTAATTCTTGAGTGAGTGACTTTCTAATCTAGTGGTATCATCTACCTTGAACCTCCTTAGTCATCCAAAGATTTTTTTGGTGCCTCAATTGGGTCCATTACACATTTTGTCCCTTGTCTGGCTCTTTAGTGCATGTTTAGAAGGAGGTGATAGGATCTATAATAGATGTCTACGCGCACAAGCACTCAAGCAAAGTATTAATAATAAAAAGAAGATTTGCACAGATCACAATCATAGAAAATGGCATAAGATATATAGTGGTTCCCCACTCACTTCGGTACTCTACTACCTAAGCCTCCCAGCTTAGGATTTTTAACCCGATTCCCTCAACCCTAAGGGAGTCACTTTACTAAATGAGGTAATTAACGGATTACGTCAACCCAAGTACAACAACAGGTTTGTTACAGTCCAATGAGCAAAAAGCTCAAATACAAATAAGAACTAGGGTAAGAAATAAAACTCTTACAACAAGAATTCCTATGCCTCCCAACAATAATTAAAATCAATACCAATTGAGAGCTTAGGATGGACATGATTTGCTTCGTAGATGCGTAAGAGAAAACACATCGATGTGTTTGCAAAGTGTAGAGAGATTGAGAGCAGCAAACAATTTTCCTCTCTTCAAAATGTGGTGGAAATATGAAAATATAACTCTGTGATTTTCTCTTATATTTCTTATGTGCAAACTAAGAGTCCTATGGTCTTTTTATAGTTTTAGGACCTAGGTTACTTGTCTACTAGACGTTGGGGTTTAAATCCCAACGTTCATATTGCCAAAATTAATTTTCTAGCAGTTCAGTTTTGAGCCAATGGCTAACGGGTACCGGTACTAAAGTGTGGGTACCGTTACTAGTGACTTACTGTTTTGTGTTTTAAGTTAACTTGTCACAGACAGTAACTATTGGGTACTAGTACTAATCATGAGTACTGGTATTCATTTCCTCCAATACTGGTATTGATCATAAGTACCGATACTCGCGGGGTACAAGTTTGTTTCTTTGAAAAAACCCAAACCTGTAACTCATATGTACCGGTACTAAACTTTAGTACCGGTATTTGTGGGTTAACAAGTACCTTTCTTAAGTAAATTAATCAATTACGTTCTTTGAAAAATATGGTAGCACAAATCCTAGTTTATCTCTAATTAATTTTACGATCTAAGTTGTATTCCTTTGTTACGATGCATACATTCTATGAAATAAAAACTTAATCTAAAAAATCTAAAAGTTGAAGATGATCTCCTTCTCGACTCCTTATAATCTTGCCTCCTCCTTGTCATCATGCCTGTTTGCCTTGATCTTCACCTAAATCTGAAAAGCACTCAATTGCAAACATTAATCCATAATAATTTTGTTAACACCAAAACAAGATGTGGAACAAGGTTTCAACAATCTCCCCCTTTTTGGTGTTGATGAAACTATCTTGCAAATAGATAATTAAAAATAATAATTTTTAGCAATGTTATATGAAGGTTTTAATTTAATCCTCCCCCTCAATATATGCTCCCCTTAAAAATATTACAATTTGCTCTTTATTTTCCTCCCCCGTTTTGTCAATCACAAAAAATGAAGGGGTAAAAATTACCATGCCAAAAAAAAAATACCAACAGTAGTATGATGAATGTAGATACCAAGCTCTACTATCCCATCTTTCCTAGTCTTCAAGTAGTTTGTAGAATGGTTGAAGTCTTCCATTTTTTGCCTTGAACACCCATTAATTGTGTTGATCCCAGCGATCTAACCCTGCAAAATAATGTAAAATATCATTTCTAGGTACCCATTTTCTTGTGAATCTTTTTGGGTTAGTACTTTTCAATCCTGAGATTTATAGACCTTTTTTGTGTTTGGTCTATAACTCTTAGGACTTTTACCCTTTTGGTACATCTATGCATGCCTAGGTGCATGTGATCTGGTTTGTGTGTTCTTTTTACTCTTAAATTTTGATTTTAAAGAATCAAAAAATTCAGTGTTTAGCCTAGTAGTCATTTTGAGATTATTTAAAGTCTCCTTAAAATGGTCATAAATATCTTCTAACTCTACTATCTTTGCATGCAATTGATTATTAGTCTCTTTTTACATTTCTAATTCCATTTCTAAACATGATTTGTTTATTTCTAATATTTGATAATTATTCTTTAAAATCTTATTTTCCTTTTTAAATAACCTAGCTTTATGATATAATTCTTCATAAGCTTCAAGTAATTCCTCAAGAGTAAGATCAGGATTTACCTCATTTTCCGTGTCTTCTGTAGTAGCTACCAAGCAAAGGTGTGCGACCTCATCGTCATCGAAATCGGTGTCCATGTTGGAGTCACTATCATCCCATGTTGCTTTTAAAGCTTTCTTCTTCTTCTTGACCTCCTTTGTATCTTTCCTATTATCTTCCATCTTCTTGTTCATATGGCAATCCTTTCTCAAGGGTCCCTTTTTTTTACATTTATAGTAAACAATATTAGATGAAATTTTATTCACTTGCTTACGTTACTTCTAGAGAAATTGCTAAAATTTTCTTGTGAGCATTTCCATCTCTTCATCATCTTCGGATTCCAACATGTTTGAATCCGAATCCTCCTTAAGTGCTCTAAATGCAATATTCTTCCTCTTGCTTGACGTCTTCTCCTCCTCATTCTTCTTCATGTTTTCTAGTTGGACTTCGTAGGCCATAAGGCTACCAACTAGATCATTGAAGGGGAGAGTGGAGAGGTCCTTCGCTTCTTGGATGGCTGTGGTCTTTGGATCCCAATTACTTGTAAGAGATCTCAGGATCTTCCTTACAAGTTGTTCTTCCATAAATTTTACTCCAAGGTTCTTCATGGGATTAAAAATTTCCCCAAACCTTGTATACATCTCCTTGATCGTCTCTCCTTTCTCCATCTTAAAACACTCATAATTTTATGTTAGAATAGAGATACGGGTTTCTTTTACTTTACTTGTTTCTTTGTAGGTGACCTCGAGAGTGCTCCAAATTTCGTATGCAGATTCACATGCCAAAATTTGGCTGAACTCTTCCTTCGATAATGCACAATAAAACACATTCATGGCCTTTGCATTGCTCACTATTTTCTTCTTTTGATCAGCTGTTAGCACTACACCTTCTTGCTCATTTGGATCTGAATACTTTTGTTGGATAAGGCTCCATGATTTTTCATCCATCGCCTTGACGAAGACTTGCATCCTCCTCTTCCAGTACCCATAGTCGGTCCCATCGAAGTAGGGAGGACGAATTGAGGATTGTCCTTTGGTGCACCTTGATGTTGATGCCATCGCGAGTCGAGTTGTTACGTCTTCTCACAACCTGCTTTGATACCACCTGATAGGATCTATAAATAGATGGCTACGCACACAAACACTCAAGCAAAGTATTAATAATAAAAAGAAAGATTTACACAGATCACAATCACAGAAAATGGCACAAGATATATAGTGGTTCCTCACTCACTTGGGTACTGCCCTACCTAAGCCTCCCATCTTAGGATTTTTAACCTGATTCCCTTAACCCTGAGGGAATCACTTTACTAAACGAGGTAATTAACGGGTTACCTCAACCCAAGTACAACAACAGGTTTGTTACAACCCAATGAGCAACAAGCTCAAATACAAAGAAGAACTGGGGTAAGAAATAGATCTCTTACAACAAGAATTCCTATGCCTCCCAACAATAATTAAAATCAATACCAATTGAGAGCCTAGGATAGACGTGATTTGCTTCGTAGATGCGTAAGAGAAAACATGTCAATGCGTTTGCAAAGTGTAGAGAGATTGAGAGCAGCAAACAATTTTCTTCTCTTCAAAATGTGGTGGAAATATGAAAATATATCTGTATGATTTTCTCTTATTTTTCTTGTGTGCAAACTAAGAGTCCTATGGTCTTTCTATAGTGTTAGGACCTAGGTTACTCATCTACTAGACATTGGGGTTTAAATCCCAACGTTCATATTTCTAAAATTACTTTTCTAACCGTTCAGTTTTGAGCCAATGGCTAACTGGCATCGGTACTAAAGTATGGGTACCGGTACTAGTGACTTACTTTTTTGTGTTTTAAGTTAACTTGTCACAGATAGTACCTATTGAGTATCAGTACTAATCATGAGTACCGGTACTCGTTGCTTTTAGATTTAGATTTTAAACACTTAACACAAATCTGTAACCAACTTGTACTGGTACTGATCATGAGTACCGATACTCGCAGGGTAAAGGTTTGTTTCTTTGAAAAAATCCAAACCTGTAACTCATATGTACCGGTACTAAACTTTAGTACCGAGACTTGTGGGTTAACAAGTACCTTTTTTAAGTAAATTAATCAATTACGTTCTTTGAAAAAAGATCGTAGCACAAATCCTAGTTTATCTCTAATTAATTTTACGATCTAAGTTGTATTCCTTTGTTAAGAGGCATGCATTCTATGAAATAAAAACTTAATCTAAAAAATATAAAAGTCGAAGATGATCTCCTCCTCGACTCCTCCATATCACCTTGCCTCCTCCTTGTCATCATCCTGTTTGCCTTGATCTTCACCTAAATCTGAAAAAGCACTCAATTGCAAACATTAATCCATAATAATTTTGTTAACACCAAAACAAGATGTGGAGCAAGGTTCCAACAGGTGGTCTTTAAGACCACCCTTACGGCCTCCAGTAGTTCATTCTCATCGAGGCTAAGCCTCGACCCATTTGATTGTGCTACCACCTAACTAGATTGACATCTCTTTCGACTCTTCCATTTCTGAGCTTGGATCTCCATTATCTGCATCCATGACGAATCCAGAAGAAGAAATGCCCAATGAGCAAGATCGGATACAGCATCTCGTGGATCTTGTGGATGCAATCATGAACCCTCCACCATAGCCACAAATGCAAGATCACTACAACCTTGCCACTGTGGCAGTTGAACTTAGGGTACAAATCCCAATTGGAGGACCTGATGCTGAACTCAAATCAAATATGATCGGTGCAATTCCCAAATTCCATGGCTCAAACTCCAAAGATCCCTTTTAGTACATCCAGCAACTGAAAATCTAGCCTAGACCTTCAAGCCTGCTGTTCAAAATTGGGATATCTTATTCATGAAGATGTTCTCCTTCTCCCTCATGAATAAATATGCTCACTAGTATCAGACTTTGACTCGTCCGATTAACACATAGGAGGAACTCCAATTTGAATTCCTAAAGAAATTCTTCCCAGTTGGTCGGACAAATGCTTTAAGGCACCAGATCACACACTTCACGCAAAATGTAGGAGAACCACTTCATGAGACATGGGACCACTTTTTGGATCTCATGCTAAAATGCCTCCATCACGGAGTTCCTAAGTGGAAACAAGTCAAGCCTTTTTACCATGGACTTCATGAGGATATCAAGCTCTTTGTCAAAGCAACCTGTAGTGCGAATATCATGGGTTAATGTTCGTTTATTTTTCTAACACAGTTAATTAAGTTAATTAGGCTTAATTAAGTGCAAGAGAAAGTAACTTAGGTTAACTTGAATTAATGTCGATTGAGTAGTATAGGGTTAAGCTAACCTAACATTTTAAATTTTTAATTCTTTTTTAACTGGTTGAGTTCAGGTCGTTCATTAGAAGACATAACTTAATTTAATTCACCATTTAATCTTAAGCATTAATTACTACTTACTTAATCAATTAGAACTATAATTACAATACTTTAAGATCATGAATCTTGCAAAATGGATATTTAATTAAAAACAAGCAACATTCCATAAGACAAACATATTTACACATGTGATCTATTATTAAAAATAAGTAAACATGTTTATTTTTATTAATTTCTTTTCATTTACAAAAGATTTAAGGCAAGAAAGAGAAATGCAATTAAGTACAAGTGCCTTATTTATCAATTAAACTCTAAAAAATTGTATTAAAGTAAAATGCAAAAATTGGATGTCTTAAAAAATGAGCTTGAATTATCAGATGTCTAAAACTTTGATTTTCCTTTAATACAATTTTTTTAGAGTTTAATTGATAAATAAGGCACTTGTACTTAATTGCATTTCTCTTTCTTGCCTTAAATCTTTTGTAAATGAAAAGAAATTAGTAAAAATAAACATGTTTACTTATTTTTAATAATAGACCACATGTGTAAATATGTTTGTCTTATGGAATGTTGCTTGTTTTTAATTAAATATCCTTTGTGCAAAATTTGTGATCTTAAGGTATTGTAATTATAGTTCTAATTGATTAAGTAGTAATTAATGCTTAAGATTAAATGGTGAATTAAATTAAGTTATGCCTCATAGTGAATGACCTGGTTTCGACCAATTAAAAAAGAATTAAAAATCTAAAATGTTAGGTTAGCTTGACTCTATACTACTCAATCGACATTAATTCAAGTTAACCTAAGTTATTTTCTTTTGCACTTAATTAAGCTTAATTAACTTAATTAACTGTGTTGGGATGTTCTTTAAGGCAAGAAAGAGAAATGCAATTAAGTACAAGTACCTTATTTATCAATTAAACTCTAAAAAAATTATATTAATGTAAAATACAAAAATTGGATGTCTTAAAAAATGAGTTGAATTATCAGACGTTTAAAATTTTGATTTTCCTTTTATTTGCTTTCTTCATTCTTCAGCCTTCATTCTTTCTTTTCTTCTTCTGCCAACTCTTTCTTTCTTTCTTTATTCTTTTCTTTTGTTCTCTATTTACTTCTCTTTCTTTTTCCTTTACCTTTTCTGTCTGTTACTTCTCCTTTAACTTCACGAGCTCTTCTACTCTTCTTCTCTGAATTCCTTAAGTCTCTTAACCTCTTCAATTTGATGCAGTATCAATTTGATGCGGTATCAATAATCATTGAGCCTCAAATAAGTGATCTAGAGCTTCTGAGGGAGTTCTGTAGGCTGAAGAGTACATCATGACTCGCTGGAGCTCACCGGAGCTTCGGTGAGTTCAGTCAATAGGTAAAAGATAGTAAACATCATCAAAACAAGCCATGGACGATCTAAAAGATTTCCTGAGGTCACAAGGAACCTCAGGAACACATTAATTTCTTCAATTGTTGATTATACAAAAAGATAAGCATTGAATTCACAGTGAGTGTAATCTGAGTTCGATAGAACTTAGGACATGTTCTCTAACTCAATTGAGTGGAGAGATCATGTCAGTGGAGTGTGGCAAGGGTGAATAGGTGATTAATTAGGTGGATACACTCCTCTTGAGCCACCATTGACAGCGAGTTCAGGAGGTTGAATATATTTTAGGCATTTTATAGATAAATGCTTATTAATCAAATTAAAGTGAGGATAGGGGCCCTTTAATGATGATTAAGTGATGGAGGGCCCCAATGGAGGTGAATTGCCCTCGGATACTTCTACCATGGACAGTGGAAGCAGCCGGTGAAGGTGGAGATGGATTAGGCAATTAGGTGTTCAAATCAGGGAATTAAAGTATCAGAAATGATCATGGAGGATTAAGAAAGGTGATCAATGAATTTAAAAGATGAAAGAGTGCTCCGGTCAAGCTCAAAGAGCTCGTCGAAGCTGAGGAAGAAGACGGAAAATCTAACATTAAATCTAACTAAACTACTTTAATTAACTACTCTAATTAAATTACTTACCTAGCCTACTGTTACCTGGACGAAGGGGGCAGAGGATCTCCGTCGATGGATCTTAACGAAGGAGGAAATCAGAGGGTGGAGGAAGAAGTCTGGCACGTATAGGCGAAGCATAGAAGTGAAGCTTGATGTTGACACTACGTCAGAAGACTCAGCGGATGACGGCAAATATCAGAAGCAAGCGAAGACGAATGGAGGAAGACGGAGGAAGTGGAGGGAGGTTGCCGGATTTTGGAGCGAATAGCCTATCTGCTAGCTTAGTGGGAGGAAGAGGGAAGGGAGCTAACCTCTTGAAATTGGAGAGGTGGAGGGGTATTTATAGGTTGTGGTGGCTAAGGAGGAGAGTGAATCTGGATGGAAAGAGGTCTAGGAGTGAAGTAACCACCGGCATCTTCTCCGATGCCAGTGAGGTTAACTTCATACCCTAAATAGGGTTTAAGCTTCATCCAGACCGATGGATGAAAAGAGGACAGTGAGCGCAAGCTCCAGGAGCTTACCAGGGAAGGGCGAACGTCGGATGGACGGTGATCGGTGGGTGTGGATACCACCTGTCGTCAGCCGTCGAAGAGGCTGAAGACGAAATGAAGAGGAAGAAGAAGTTTCAGGGACCTTTCTGCAATGAAAACTAAGGATCTAAGTGAAGCATAAGGACTCGATTGAAATAAAACTTAGGGACTAAAATGTAAACTAAGGTTTTCAAGGCTTATTTTAATTTAAATCTTTTTCAACTTTTTATATATGATTATAAATTAGACAAATATTATATTTAAACCTTGGATTCATGTTTTTGACCTTTTTAGCTTAATTTATTTAATTAAGTAAAGTTACTTAATTTATTACATACTTAAGTATAAAGTTATACTTAAGTTAATTAACACATTAATTAGGTAAATTGTTGATGATATTTCGAGTCCATTTATTAATTAAATTATTAATAATATTAATTGGATAATAATATGGCATTTTAAACTTATTTTAAGGTCCTTTAATATTTTATCCCTTATTCTATAATTAACCCTTATATTTACATATTCCTAGCTATTTAACTAGGAAGACTAGTTAATTAGGGGTAATTAGAAGCCATGATGAGCCTCTCATCAGTCAACATGAAGATACAGCTTGAGAGATTCTTGAAAGCATGTGCGAGAACTCCATAGACAATGAATTTATGGGTGTATTCGACCGAACGAGCACCCGTGCATTGACAAACACACGAGGAGCACACGAGACTCAAGGCCTATCCGCATCCGTCGATCTAGAGTTGGTGGCCAGTCACTTGGATAAGGTCTCTATCATTGAGAAAAAGGTGGATGAATTGGCTCGACATCTTCACAAAGCCACCGCCGCACAGCAGAACACGTATACACAACTACCCTCAGGTAGGGAGGCTGTGCATAACATTTACCACCACTCTCACCAGGGGATGGACTTGTATCCACCCTCGTCTAATCGTGGTTTTGGAGGAAACTCCAAACTTTCCTGCCCTAGTTAAGGGAACTCTAAACCCTCTTATTCTGATTTCTCTGGAGTTCCTTAGACCTGTGACGATCTCCATGCCATCTAGAATGATCCCTTCTCTAATACCTACAACCTTGGATGGCACAATCATCTTAATTTTATATGGTTGGGAAATCATTATAACTCAAGATCTCAATTCCAATCCTGACCACTGGTTTCGCACACATATCAGCTCGTTCCGCTAAGGCCTAACCCAAATTACTAATTTGGGTCATCAAGGGAAGATTACATGACTCTAATTCTACAAACCTTGGTTGACATCCAAAAGACCAATGCGGCTATGCAGAAACATCACAAAGATGAGATCACAGAGGTTCAAAATCAGCTCGTACATATGGCTGGGTCTCACCAGACTGGTGCACCTCCATCCCAACCTCTGCCAAATCCAAATAACATGTCAAACCAGAGGCGCGTTATGGACTTGAATTAGGGCTAAGCTCACTACATTCATCAGGTCCCTCCTATTCCATCAACTGATGGGATGGAGGCTTCGACATCGTATTCGGGATATCAGCAGCAATCACCCATTTTGCCGACGTCGAACCAAAACCAGGTAGGCCTTAATTTTGTTACCACTCATAGTGGCAAATCGACTCGGGATCCACCTTATCCTAGCCACTCTAAGCCTAGTAATTCAGAGCCTAACCCTAGGATGGTTATCCAGGACACCCCTATCCTAGATCTAAAGCCTGAACCAATCCAAGAGGAACCTACAGAGGTTCCATTTCTTGAGGCTTTGACCAAAGGAAAGAGGAAACCCAAACCCATGGCACTTGAGGAAGATTTGGTCAAGCTCTTTGAGCAAGTCCAGATAAACATCCCCTTGACGGATGCGATCCGCCATGTACCGGCCTATGCGAGATTTCTGAAGGATTTATGTACACCGAAGCATAAGCCGCGAAACAAAGACGGGAGTCCGATCATATTATCTAGCAAGTCAGCTCAATCATCCTGAGCAAACTCCCATAGAAAGTAAAAGATCTGGCACCCCTTTGATCTCCTGTAAGATCGGTGACTTAGAATTTGATCGAGCCTTATTGGATTTAGGTGCCTCCATAAACCTAATCCCTACATCCCTATTAGATCATTTCAAGGAAACCGAGCTCAAACTGACTGAGGTGACCTTGTAGTTAGTAGACAGATCAATTAAATCACCTAGAGGAGTTCTCAAGGATGTTCAAGTTCAGATCTGAGATTTCTATTTCTCGGTGGACTTCATCGTATTGGATATGGATACGCCTGAAAGCCTAAGAAACACACAAATCATCTTAGGGAGACCATTCCTAGCCATAGCTAGGGCAAATATCAACTATGAAAAGGTTTAGATCGAGTTGAAATTCGGCAACAAGACTCTGAGGATTGATATCTTTAAGGCCTAGAAAGGAATAAATTGTGGGGTGATTGAAGAGGTATGCGGCATCAGTTCTGTGGTTGAGGACTCGATTATAAAGGAAAACCCAATTATCCTCGATCTTCAACATTGAGATGATCTTGACCCACAGATGGAGGAGCCCAGAATTGATCCAGATCTACCCATAGCTCCCACCTTATCTTCTGAGGCCCATCCCAAACCTCACCCACTACTAATAACCCGGTATTGGAATTGAAGCCCCTCCCAGATCATCTGAAGTGTATCTTTTTGGGTTCTAATCAAACGTTACTGTGATCATCAATTCCTGACTCACATCTGATCAGGAAACTAAACTTATTTCTATTCTTCAGTAGCATCGAAGAGCCATCGGATGGACTTTAGATGATCTGACTGGGATAAGCCCTTTGCATTGCACACATCGTATCTACACTAAAGAGGGCTCATGACCATCTCGAGAGATACAGAGAAGACTAAATCAAAATCTTCAAGGGTCATGAAGAAATAGATCATCAAGTGGTTAGATGCTAGTATCATTTACTCGATCTCTGATAACTGCTGGATGAGCCTAATCCAAGTTGTGCCTAAGAAGGCTGGGCTCACTGTGATTACGACCAAATCCGGAGAGACCATCCCGACTCCTATTGCGAATTCATGGAGAGTCTACATATACTATCAGAGATTGAATGCCTCGACGAAGAAATATCATTTCTGCTCTCGTTCATTGATCAGATTCTCGAGAAACTGGTGAGAAATCAATTTTTCTATTTCCTGGATGGGTACTCTGGATATAATCACATGGCAATTCATCTCGAAGATCAAGAAAAGACCACCTTTACCTGCCCTACGATATGTACGCACTCCGCAGGATGCCATTTGGGCTATGTAATGCACTCGTCACATTTCAGCAGTGCATGCTATCCATATTCTCTGATATGGTAGGTAATTACCTTGAGGTCTTCATGGATGACTTCTCGGTATTCAATGAATCTTTCGATGATTACCTCTTGCATTTGGTCTAGATCCTTAAAAAAGATGCATCGAAGTGAACCTGGTTCTCTCCTGGGAAAAGAGTCACTTCATGGTTCATGAGGGCATTGTACTTGGACACCTTGTCTTTGAGAGAGGTATGCAGGTCGATCGGGCTAAGGTGAATTTGATTTCCAAACTACCTGTGACTAAGTCGGTCAAAGACATCAGATCATTCCTGAGGCATGAAAGAGCGATCTTCGTTTTCGTTGAAAATTTTAACATAAAATGATGTGTCGTTGTATTTAATTATGTAGTAGAAAATCACATTTCAAAATATTTTAATTTTCAGAATCTAACCATGAATAGTTAGGTCGTCTCCACAGGGAGGAATTAACCTATCAAAAATGAGTAATGATGCATCAAGTAATCGGGAATTTCAACAGATGTGCATGCTAATTAGTGTTCTCATTTCCAGCATAAATTCTCAATTTAGATAATTAACCAAGAATCTGAGGGTGCCCTTTCAAAATCACCACTATGGAAATACCAGAATGGCTATCTTATATTGACAAGCCTCATCAAATTTATCTAAATCAGAATTTGTTCCCCATAACAAAGATACATGTTAGTTGAGTCATGAGATGAATGTAATGTGACTACATGCAATTCAATTAGAATTGAGGATCATTCATGCAATTCTACCACAATATAATAAGATAAATAAATAAATAGTATCTTTGACAATGGCATACCCTATAAATTTTAATAGGGGAAAACAGGGGAATCTCCTCTCTTGTGTGTGCATGTGGAGCAGTCATCATCGGCCGGTTGGAGTTCAGTGGAGGTGCGTCGAAGGCCAGGCATCGTAACGGAGGTGGCGCGGCGGCCAGAGGTGGACGGCGACGACCGGATGGTGGAGGTGCGTCACTAGTGTTGGGTTCTACTGCACGATTGTGCGCGCGGTCTGTGGCGTGGCCTGCGGCTGCCCGCTTGCACGTAGGTGCGTTGAGGGGCTGCATGGTCTGAGGCGTGGCCTGATGTGCGAGGTGTGCTACGTGGGGGCATATCTTTCCACCCCCTGTTCTTTTCCACAATTGATCGTCCTCCCTCTTCTTCCCGATTATTAGCCTAATGGAGTAGATTAATTGGAGAAGATGAGTGTGCTGTTGCGAGACTTGCATAAAATATAATTACATAATAAGCAATAGAAGAAATGTAAACTTAAATAATGACACATACAATCATTTAATGACCTAATGTGATTAGTAACAAACATATAATGTTAGAATTGAATTACTTAGGCGTAACAATAGTCCATTAAAATGGGCTCATCAAATACGTGTTTGCATAGAAGTAAGGATTCTAGGGTTGGAAAATCTTGCTCCTAGGCTCTGCTCAAAAGTGGGAGTTATCGGGCCAGTACTCCCAGGATAAGAATATGAATGATCCCAGGAATTGTCAATGTACCCATCAAAGGATGGATATGCTCGGGGCATGGGATCCTGGTTAAAAGATGGGAAGTATTGACTCTGATAATCTAAATGATAGGAATAAAGGTTATCCATTTCTTTAAGCCAACGGTTTTAACTCTCTTAGGATTTAGAAGAATTCAAAACACAAGTAGAAACTTCCTAAAGAGTTCTACTGTCACAGCAAACGCAAATTCAGTGGGATTTGTTTTTAGTAGATTGTAGGTCTTAGAATTAAATGTTCAGTTGGTGGCCAAACAAGTTTTGCACAAATTATGCTTCCTATGCCAACCTTCGTTGGTTCCTATAACCTACTCGCAAGGGATGGAAGTCTCGAATTTAGCCCACACACGAGAACCGAAGTAACTTGGTGGATAGGCTTGTTGATTTTCGACTAACTTCCCTTGTGATGCAAAAGAGGAGAGGTATAAATTTATCTAGTGACCCTATGTGTGAGGTGCACAATGTCTCAAGTGTGTAGACATATGATCGTGTTTTGAGTTTTGAAATTTCACAAACAAGATCCTTTTGCACACAATTTTAAGTCACAGATTTTAAGGTCCAACCTCTTAGCAGTCCCAATTTTTAAAGTGACCACTGAATTAATTTGATTCAAGCACTTTAGTGGTCTTAGATTTAGGTTCAATGCAGATGCATGATAGGTAATTGATGCTTAAGAGAGGACGTACCTTATTCTAGCTTTCTTCATGCAAGAATATATGTAATACAGTAAAAATAAACTAGATGCTACTCATTCAATCCTAGATGGTCGTCCTAGAGATATGCAGCTTCTAGCAGGCATTTCGAATATATATATATATATATAAAAAGCAAACAAACCTAATCTAACTAACTAACCGACATGCAATTCAAACAATTCAAATAATCCAATAATCTAAAGAAATGGGAACATGCTCCCAAAAATACGCTCCCTCATACAAGAGCGATAAGAAATAAAGAAATACTGGGAACATTTTCCCAAAAATACTCGACAAGGGTCCAAAAGACAGAAATTAAATTCTAATGTCTATCTAAACTAAATCTAAACTAAGCTTTAATGACTAAATCAGAAACAGGCTTCTCCATAAGCCTATGTGCATGGGATCAAGGCCCACGTGTTCCTGTTGCTGGCTTCCAGGTGGCATCAAGGTCCACCAAAAAGATCGTCTTCGCCGTGCGCGCCCGTCGCGTTCGTCGTTCGATTCGTGCACACAAAGAGAACCAATGTTAATAATTCAGAAAAGCTTTTAAAATAGCATCAAAATAATATAAAATTCCTGAAAAAATTAATAGGCATATTTCCTCCCCAGCAATGGCGCCATTTGAAAGAGTGATCTTCGTTTTTGTTGAAAACTTTAACATAAAATGATGTGTCATATTTAATCGCGTGGTAGAAAATTACTTTTCAAAACATTTTAATTTTCAGAATCTAACCACGAGTAGTTAGGTTGTCTCCACAGGGAGGAATTAACCTATCAAAAATGAGTAATGATGCATCAAGTAATCGGGAATTTCAACAGATGTGCATGTTAATTAGTGTTCTCATTTCCAACATAAATTCTCAATTTAGATAATTAACCAAGAATCTGAGGGTGCCCATGCAAAATCACCACTATGGAAATACTAGAATGGTTATCTTAATACTGACATGCGTCATCAAATTTATCTAAATCAGAATTTGTTCCCCATAACAAAGATACATGTTAGCCGAGTCATGAGATGAATGTAATGTGATTGCATGCAATTCAATTAGAATTGAGGGTCATTCATGGATACAGCAATATAATAATAAGATAAATAAATAAATAGTATCTTTGACAATGGCATACCCTGTAATTTTTAATAGGGGAAAAATTGGGGAATCTTCTTCTCTCTTGTGCGTGCGCGTGGAGCGGCGATCATCGGTCGGTTGGAGTTCAGTGGAGGTGAGTCAGAGGCCAGGCGTCGTAACGGAGGTGTGCGACGGCTGGAGGTGGACGGCGGCGATCGGTCGGTGGAGGTGCGTCGCCGGTGTTGGGTTCTGCCGTACGATTGTGCACGCGGCCTGTGGAGTGCCTTGCGGTTGTGCGCTCGCGAGCGGGTGAGTTGAGGCGCTGCGTGGTCTGAGGTGTGGCCTGATGTGCGAGGTGTGCTGCGTGAAAGGGCGCGGGTGCGACTGCGGCAGTGGGTTCCTCTCTTCGTTACAGCAGTGGAAGAATGGGGAAGACAAAGAAGACGGGAAGCATGGCCTACAGTGCGCGTCCTTGCACGCTATTAGAATGCTGCGCGACGCGCACTTGGAGGCAGTGGTGCGTGTGGTTGCTAGTCGCGTGAGGGCTGGTGTGCTACACGCAGTGGGGGCTGGTGCAGCGTGCGGTGGGGGCTGGTGTAGCGCCTGCAAAGGGCGCAAGTGCGGGCAGGCGGTTGTTTGAGCGCGGTGGAGGTAGGCTGGCGTGGGAGGATGAGGCACGCACTTGGGCTGCGGCTACGTGGTGTTGGAGAGGTTGGTGGTGCGTGGTGGCAGTGGAGAGGATGGTGGAAGTTGGTGTGCACAGTGCTTGCTGGTTCCATAGTGCTCGGCCTCTCCATGGTGGAGAAGGTGGAGAAGAAAAGATATCCCCTTAGGAGGAAAGAAGGCGATGACTAAACCATTTCTCTCTCGCCAGAACCTCTTTTATCTTCTCTCCCTGCGCGAGTCAAGGGATTTTCAAAATCCCTTACTAAACATGGCCGGCACTTGTTGGGTTCTGTTCAAGGAGGACGGCCGTAGGTTGAGATATTTGTGGGGGGAAATATCTTTCCACCCCCTGTTCTTTTCCACAATTGATCCTCCTCCCTCTTCTTCCCGATTATTAGCCTGATGGAGTAGATTAATTGGAGAAGATGAGTGCGCTGTTGCGGGACCTGCATGAAATATAATTACATAATAAGCAATAAAAGAAATGTAAACTTAAATAATGACACATGCAATCATTTAATGACCTAATGTGATTATTAACAAACATACAATGTTAGAATTGAATTACTTAGGTGTAACAATAGTCCATTAAAATGGACTCATCAGGGCACGTCGGATTTTACCGCTAATTCATATCTAATTTTCCAAGATCGTGTGCCCTTGATGAATCTCCTTTCGAAGGACACGCCATTTGAGATGATGAGTGAGTGCATTCACACATTTGAGATCCTACGTGACTGAGTCACCTAAGCACCAATCCTGCAATCTCTTGACTGGTCTCAACCCTTCGAGATCATGTGCGATGTATCTGGCTACATAGTAGGAGCGGTGCTAGGTCAGAAAATCGACAAGAAACTGGTGGTCATATATTACACCAATATGACATTGGACGAGGCTCAGCGTAATTATACGATTATGGAGAAAGAGCTTTTGGACGTATTATTTGGTCTGGAGAAATCCATATCATACCTTCTGGGCTCTCATGCCATCATTTACTCAGATCACACTGTAATGAGGCACTTGCTTACGAAGAAGGATGCGAAGCCTAGATTAATCTGCTAGATCTTGCTGTTGCAAGAATTCGATCTTGAAATTCGTGACAAAGTGGGAAAGCAGAATGTGGTAGCTGACCATTTGTCCCGCTTTCCTTCTTCAATCATTGACCCTTCTGGACCTATCACTGATCATTTTCTAGATGAGCACCTCCTAACAGTTGGTATGAAACTTCCTTGGTATACTTATATGGTGAACTATTTGGATCACACCAGATTCTGTCTGATTGGCCAAAAGCAAAGAAAAACAAATTGATTTCATGTGCCAATTATTTTGTCTGGGAAGCTCCATACCTATTCGGCATTGGTGCTGATTAAATCATCAAGAGATGTGTCCCGCAGTTGTTGGTCAATGACATTTTATCCTTCTGCCATGGCTAGGCCTGTGGTGGTCACTTCTCTGGACACAAAACCATAGCAAAAATCCTCCAGTGCGACTTCTGTTGGCCCATGATTTTCAAAGATACACACAATTATTTTAAGGCATGTGCTTGTAGCTAGACCTTGGGCAACATGAGCCACTGTGACATGATTCCTTTACAATTGATTCTCGTGTGTGAAATCTTCGACATCTAAGGGATTGACTTCATGGGTCCCATTCCAAATTCTGACGATTTCGAATGCATTCTCCTATCTATGGATTACGTGTCCAAATGAATCGAAGCCATCCCGATCCGAACCAATGATCATAAAGTTGTAATCAAATTCATTCATCAGCATATCTTTTCTTGGTTTGGTGTCCCACGTGCTATCATCTCCGATGGTGGGACCCACTTCACAAATGTGCACTTCTAGTCCCTGATGAAAAAGTACAGGGTATCACATCGTATCTTGACCCCTTATCACCCCATACTAATGGATTGGTTGAGCTATCCAATAGGGAGATCAAGAAGATCCTTCAGGTTGCTATTCAGCCAGACAGGAAAGATTGGTCTACCCGCCTTTCGGAAGCTTTGTGGGCCTATAAGACTGCCCACAATACCCAGTTAGGAATGTCTCCCTTCAGAGTCATGTATGAGAAGGCATGTCACCACCCTGTAGAAATGGAGCACAAAGCCTATTGGGTAGTACAGAAGTGCAATCTGGATCTCATGGAGGCTGGAATCCACCGCCAGTTGTAAATGAGCGAGATCAAGGAACTACACAATGACACATACGAGAACTCGCAAATCTACAAAGAGCGGGTTAAAGCCTTCCATGATAAGCACATTTCACGGAAAACTTTTCGTCCTGGTCAAAAAGTATTACTCTTCGATGCCAAACTCAAGCTCTTCCTAGGAAAACTTAGATTGAAATGGATTGGACCATTCCTCGTGAGACAAGCATTTAGAAATGGAGCCATCAAAATTAGCGAACTCACCCATGACTCAGAACCACTTGTCGTGAACGGCAAGAGACTCAACTATTCTTCAAACTCACCGACTCGAATCTGGCTGAAGTGTCTTTTGAGCTTCATTACACCTAGCTGATGGAGTTAAACTTAGCGCTTAACGAGAGGTAAGCTGTCATTTTGAAAAACCCGAGACCCTTCTGACTCATCTTTTTGTTGAAATCATATTACACTTTAGGGTTCCTCCATTAGAATAGCCGACTCCAGCTCTGATACTTGTATCAGAGCTAGAAATCATCCACAACAGTCATTCCACCCTGTTCACCACCCACCTGTTCTAATGTATGATCTGAATTGAACTCGAACCCACCTAATTTGCAGTGGGGACATTGTAAATCTTAGGCATTGGGGGTTTTAAAGTGCAAAACACTGTGAGAATCAATTCATGGAGGGTTTCATTAAAAAAAAAAGTAAGGAGATGAGAAGTCAATTTGAGCTGAATTGAAAATAATTAAGGAGAAGAAAAGAAAAGAAAAAGAAAAAAAAAGGAGCACTCAAAAGAAAGAAATGAGATAGTCCCTTATATTTGAGTATAAAATTTACCTAACTTCTAGGTTGGATCGGGTGATGAATTAAGACCTAGAAGGCTAAAACTTAGGAGATTAGTGGCGAGTACTGACCTTAGGCCTCTTGGGCCTATTTTAAGGGCTTAAACACTTACGTATTCATTAAGATCTGGATTAGTCCTCAAGAGGTTGAGAAAAATGCGATGCTGATGTATTAAGTCTAAGGCTTAGGGATTATTCGACCCCGTTGCCTGTCCTTTGGTTTGCGAGACTTGGTAACTTGAGCATCCAAAATCCACACACTAGTTTGGTTGAGTGTGCTTAATAAGGAAATCATCCCAAAAGTGTTCTGTTCTAAGAAAATCGTCTTGAAGATCTAGCTTACGAGCAGCTTGAAAATACAAATTGATTGGACGAGTTTTGATCAATGGGTTTTGGAGAAGAAAAATTAGGGTTTCAAGAACCTGTCATCGTAGCTCGCAAAACACGTTATCAAATACAATTTATAACCAAAACTTCAAGGGAGTCCCGGGTCAAGAAAAAGGAGGCAACGTTTACTTTCGTTGAAATCCATGCTTCGTTTTGTTTCTTTTTGAGGTTTAAGGGTTTTATGATTTTTTTCTTTTATTTTTGCAATAAAGAAGCAGGCAAGATAATGTCACAAAATGAGATGGAAACAAATTTGATATACCATGCAATTGTTCATTACAATAAGCTAAGAAATACAAAAAGGATAGGGGTGAGAAGAAATCTCCTAAATCGCCTATTTGGTGAGACGACGGCTCTTGGTGGCAGCTTGGATGAAGGAGGTGAGGTGCTGGACGACGGAGGTGAGATGCAGGAGGACGCCGAGTAAAGGAATGCTTCACCAAGGCTCTGGAATGGGGATGAGGAGATGGAGGCGATCTTCTACCGGAATGGAGGTGGGAGGATGACACTGAGGCTTCTTATGAAGGTGGTCAGATGGAGGACGAATATTTGGTGCGGTATAGGAACATTACACTAATAGGAGGCCTTTGGAGCTTGGGAATAAGCTCTAATGTAACTTTGGTAGGCTACTAGAGCTTAGGAGTAGGTGAGAGTAGAGTAGGTAGAGATGGTTTGGAAGAGGAGGGGTCATGGGGTTTATATAGTGGAGGAATGGTGGTCTTTTGCATGCACATGTCTTCAGTGACATTTAAAATGTCGCTAAAGACCTGCTGGGGGTGTTGCTAAAGCATTCATGCACTTGGCTGGCATGAGGAGGCACAGCTGCAGCTGGCACAACGCACGAAGATCTCCAGCCATTGGATCAGGCGTGGATGGTTGAGATCGTGAGGAGGAAGCTCATGCTTGCATGCATTCAAATCACATGCTTGCTGGCAGCCGTTGGATGAGCCATTGCACGGTTGGGGGTGCCCGCAGATAGTGCCTTCATCAATTTGAATTGCGCTCACCGCACGATTGCGATGATTGAACGACAGCTGCTCTGCCTAGTTGACTTAAATGAGCACTCCAGATGGAGCCCGCTTGCCTTGGCGTGCGGTTATGCGTTGTCGTCTAGGGTGCGTGCATCATCTCGATCACTTGATCAAGATCGAGCGATCTAATTTAACTAATGCGAGAGCGGGCGTGGAGGATCGAGTCTTGAACCTGCACCTCTCATTTGCAAAGCCGGTGCTTCATCGTTTGGACAAAGCGTGGCTTTGTCGCATGGAGGTGAGGGGTGGTTGCGTGCCTCGATCATTGGATGAGGATCCAATGTCCAGATGGATCCTTCCTTGCTATGCTTTGGAGGAGAGACCGGCCGATGTAGAGCATTTCTCAGCCATTGGATTGAGATCTAATGGCTGGGATCGCTCCTTGCGTGAAGCTGAGGAGGCTGTGGCTCATGTAGGGTGGCTTGGATGGCGCCACATGGTGCCATCTGGGCCGTCCATCTTCTTCTTATAGAGGATGCTACGGAGCTCTGATCGGAGTGATTTTCGTGCTAACGGACTACGATTGTCTCTCTGAATCCACCTATACAGTCGGATTTTTCATCCGAAGCCTGTAAAGATGTCGCACTGCCTCCTTGCCATATAAAATGCTAGAATTAATATACAGAATATACAAACTATCCAAAATGCAATGCATTGAATGTTATGCAATATTTATACTATGATATGCAATGCTAGACCTAGGATTTATCATAAATAAGCATTTTATCATGAATTCATGTGTGTTTATCAAGTTCCTAGCGTGGAGAGGTGGAATATTCCCATCGAAGATGCGTATTAACATATCATCTCCTCAGTGCTTGTCTCCTAGGATATCTAAATATCCTACCAAGGGTACGTAAGCACTTTGTACTGGTTTAGGTGGTATGGGTAGAATTATCTCAAAATATCGATTGCCAAGGCCTGAATTTAGCTACAGAATGTCATGGGTGGCACTATCCTGAAGTGTCGAAAGCCAGGGTTCTGGGGTTTCCATGGGCGACACTATCCCGAAGTGTCGAAAGCCAAGGCCCCTTCGAGGATTGATGGTGGGGACAAGGATTCCAATACAGACCGTGTTTAGGCTGGATTTAGGGAAATATAAAAAGAAAAGAGAGAAAACTCATGAAATGAAGAAATCCTTCTTCATTTCTCTCTTATCAAAATGCACTGGCAAACTGAAACTGGATTTGATCTTTATACACATGGGTGCTTTAATTGCTGGGGTCAGCGAACCTCTAGGCAATTTTTGCGGGCCTTAGAAATCTTCACGGCATACCCAAGCTAAAGCTAGTCAGGTCTGGATCTTGGCTGGTACTTGAGTACCTCTAGGCCTATTGTTGGTATTTTGATCTGATCTCTAGAGATGTAGCTTAGTAGGGCATCTTGATGGTTACATCCAGCTTAGAGATCTGGTTTGATCCGTAGGATTTTGCTAGGGACTATGATGGGAACACTATCATGAGTCCTAACTAGCCACATTTAGTCAGATTCGATTGATTTAAGCTTCTACATAACCATCTTAGGGTTATAACTCTACACTATTCTGATTTGAGAGAAGAACGGGAAATCAAGGTTAATTATGTAATTTTAACAGTACATCGCAAACACATAATGGACATGGGGTCACTTAAGGGTTAATTAAAGGTCAAATGAGCTCAAAAGTCTAAAAGGTGGGTCAGCACCGACTGAAACGGGGCTATACGCATTTCGAGAACAAAAAAAACATAAAACCCTAATTATCAACCTGCTTAAATTGAAGAGGTTTTGGTTAGGATAAAATTCATTTAAACCTCCTAAAATTCATAGAAAAATATTATAAGAGGTCTGGTACCCTTGGTTTGACCATCTGAACCCATTTTGACCTAGAATAGAGTTTCAGATGGGATTTTCCCTAACTTAGGCTTCTATGCAAATTTTCCAGTCAAATGTGGTTAAATCTCAAATCCAAGTTCACCATTAGATTCCTTGGGTCCAAATTAACTTAAGGCAAAAATTTAGGCCCAATCAGAGTTCATCTTGACTCTGTTTGCAATTTATCCCTTTAAAACTCTATTTCTTACATTTAACCCCTCAGTTTCAAGTTTACTTCAAAAGGTCCCTAACTTTTCATCATTTCTTCATTTCGGTCCCTACCGCCATTGGTGTGAATGCAGCTTTTGCAGCGAGATTCGAGGGAGGTTTTCTCCCTCAAATCATAGCCAAACTTCTCCAAACTTGGAGTGATTGATCGCAAGGATTTCCTTAATTTATTGAACTGCCTTTTGAGACTTGATTTGGCCCCTAAAGATCAGGCGAACATGAGAGATTCTGGGTAACTTTTTCCCTAAATTTCAAGCAAATCAAGCCTCCTTTCGAGCTTATAGCTTGATCCTGAGCCCTATAAAAGGCCCCCAACTCCTGACCGTTCTCCTTAGTAAGGTTTTAGGCCAAAAACACATCTCCTCCTTCCCTGGCTTGCTCCAACCAAGCTTCGGTGAACTCCCTGTTCCTCCTTTGTCGCTCTCTACCACATACAATAGGCAGAGGAAACTTCCTCCCTAACGTCTTCCGCTCCCCGTCGTACTAAGCAGGAGCCACCCCGACCTTTCCTCTTTGCCATTCTCATCACCAAAGCGTTCATCTTCCCCGATGCCGGTCCATCACAGTTGGCCTCGATCTTCCTCAGTATCAACTCCTAACTTCCCTCGATCTCTTCCTCTCCCTTTCTTCTTCATTTCCACATACTTAGATATCACTTTCGACCACTGTACACACCATACCACCTCCATCTTCCATTACACTGGCGAACCTCCAGTAAAGCTGTGCGCATGCTACTCCGCAAGAAACCACCTGCCACCGAGCCCACAAGGATTGCCTCACTTCACTGATCAAAAGCCTCAAAGAAATTTGGGGCTTTGATCTCTCCAACACCCTACCGAACACCACTGCCATCAGTCGTCTTCCCTCGAGCACGATAGGCATCCTCCAACCACCTCACGCCCTAAATCGACCACCAACGCACTCGCCTTCGCATGGTGAACCTTCTGAGCACTTCTAACAAGGTTGTAAGGCCATTTTCGTGTTTCAGGTACTTTGTTGGATCTCCACCATCACCGCTATCTTCTCCGACTCCATCCACTGTGCTCCTCCCCATTTCGACCTCGTTGCAACCTCTAGGCACTATGATTCCTAGTCAAGAAGAGCTCTAGGCTCTCAATTGCAGCAACCAGCAGTAGTTGCAACTTCAATTAGATAAGCCTCGACCTACTGCAGCACGCGAAATTACACTCAAGGAAGAGAAGGCGTTTAGTCCCACATCGTGTGTGGGAGACCTTGTGAAGGCAAATAAAGACAATTCGTGCTGAGGGCTCGTTGCCTCAGCATGCACCGGGGGTAAGGTCCCCATACATGCCCACTACATGTGTCCTCGCCCGCGGTTCATGCCACATGGGTCTGGGCTGGATCCAGATATTCGAGTCTGTTCTGGTTTTGAAGGGAAGAAATTTGAGAGGGAAGAGGGGGTTTTTGCACTGTTCACACCACAAGATTCGTGCCCCCTCTCCCACGCTCATCACTTAGACTTTTGAAGGCTTTGAGAGACCCTTGTGCCTTGTGCTTATGAGACCCATGTGTGTCTCTATTGCTGTTGTGCTTTACTCCTGCTGAGGCTCCTAAGGTTAAGGCGTCTGAGCCTTTAACCCGAAGTTTGACTAGCTGGTTCTGATTCTGTTGGCTACTTTGGTTGAGCATTACTGTTCATACATTTGATATTAAATTAGATGTTAACATTAGGGTTAAATTTGTGGTTCAAACCACCATTTTAACCCTATCTTTTTGTACTCTGATTCCTAATTTTATTGCAATATTATTTCAATTTATATTAAGCAATATTTTGATTATATTTACATATCTCTCCTGATAATGGTGATTAGTGATTGACTTACCAATTTGCTCCTTGCGAACGACCTTAGACTCATTTCTTGATTTCGAGCACTTTACAAATTTTAAATGTTGTAATGTTTTTGTTGAGTGTACTACAACACGCATCTCCTAAAAATCAACTCAAATGCTTCAACAATTTCCTCATAGAGTCCCTGGTAAAAAGACTAGACTTGTTCCCATTTAGGAACTCCATGATGGGGGTGATTACATAACAATCATTGGCTCTAATCCACCTGAATTAAGTTAGAACCTAGCTTAACTTATCATTCTGCATGCATTCGCTTCGTACTTCGCATCATAGTTGATTTATAAGATTTGTGAATAATAATATCATATTATGTGCTAATTGAGAGGACTTAATAATTGTACGTAATTCAGGGTTGCGAATGACTGATCCAACCATATGGATCTGCTCTGAACGACGACGGGAGTCCAATCTTCCAAGATCACATCGATTAGACTCCCGTAGCATCCTATGGAATCTGCAGAAGAACAAAAGCCAAGAGGCAAATAAGAGAAAATTCAGACCTCAGATGAAAAATCCAACCACACGGATGGATCCGGATAAGGGATCACAATCCAACAGTGCAAGAATCATTTCAATCAGAGGCCTACATCAACATTTATAAAAGAAAGAAGGTGGAAGGCCATGATGGCGCCACGTGGTGCCATCGCAGCTACCCCTCACACCAGGCCCAATGCATGAAGGAGTCTCCCCACACGTCTTGGGTCGTTTGATCGGCATCCAACGACCATGAGTCGCCCACGTCACCAGCTCCCTCACGCTCTATCAAGACAATCAAGCCTCAGCCGTTGGATCTCCATCCAACGGTTGAGGACAGATGGACACAAAGTGGCAACCATGACAATTTGTGCGCGTAGCGTAGCGGAGAGCACACTCAAACAGCGGCACATGATGCAGGATCAAATCGTGATCCACAGGAGATCAAGGCTGCAATGCACACGGGTGAATCTCAGGCATCCGATCGACATCGAGTGGCTAAGGCATGATAGTGTGGCACGTTGGCAGGCGTTGGGAGAAGACGTGCATGATAACGCCCGAGTAAACGTGCGTGCGCACGAAGTAGGAATTCAAAGGCGGTGCTATAGCTTGTTTTAAGCCATTCGATCGTGAGGTCAGATGGTCGAGATCAAGGTGCACGATTTAAATCGCGAGGGCGTGTGCAAGGAGAGAGAAATTAGGAGCAAATGTTGGGTGGGCGTGTGCGGCGAGCGCTGAGCCGTCAGATCACAATCCAAGGCTCCAGAGCATGCCACGTGGTGCAACTAGAGGCAATCTGAGCGTAGAAGGTGCAAACGAAGGCCTATTGTGGTGCGATATGATCCGTTGATCTCCCGATCAATGGATCTGATCACTAGAAGGTTGTTGCACAATTTTGGGGGCTCAAATTCCCATCTTTCCCCTCATGAAAGCTATAAAAGAAGGCCCAGGCCCCCCTAGAAGGACAACTTCCACGAGAACTCCAAACCCTCTCCAACTCTTCAAACCTTCTTCTCCAGCTCTCTCTGTCTTTGGCTCTCTTCGTCTGAAGCACCCACCAAGATACCTTGGTGGACCACTGTTGCTCTCCCCAACCTCTCCAGACGGCCACCACGGACTGCCCATGGTGCCCTTATTATGCTACATAGTAGTTTTCATTTCTGCTCTAGTTAGATAGATAGCAAGAACTTGTTATAGTCATAATTATATTTTTGCAATTCATGATCAGACAATATGCATGATATACATATTGTGATATTTATATATAGAGTAGTTTGAAATTAGTAGCATATTCTCTAAGTTAGCATTCTAATTCAATTTTGAAATCAAAAGCACTTTCTGCCTTCCTAAGTTTGACAAGGACTTACTTGTTCTGTTAAAATTTATTTGTCAAAGCGTATTTTGCACTATACTATGACGTATTCATCTTCTTTATGCGATTTACGCCATGAGCAAATTGGCACCTTTGCCAAGGAGGCACGACGATTTTTGACTTCATAGTTGATTTAGTGTTTTTTTTGTGTAGGATGAACCAGGGATTAGTGCATGCATCGGGCACTAAATTATCAAGGTGCACATGTTCATTTTAGATTAGATTGGAATTTTAGATTAGATTAGAATTAGGATTTCCTAGGTAGTTAGGATTTTCTTTTTATACATATATATTAAAAAACAAAGGAAAAAAAAAACTTTCTGCTATCTTTAGAAACTCGGCCAAAATCTTATTGTGAATTTTAAAATTCAATAGCCATTTTCTAGTACTCCAAAAATCTTGAAATTCAGACAAGAACTAGATTTTTAAACTATATTTTTAACACCACCATTCTAAAAAAAAAATTCAATTTGTGGATTTTTTGAAAATTCATGGAGTACACATGGGTCAGACAGACTAAAAATTGAATTTTTATGAACTTAAAAAATCAATTCTAACCAACATACAAATCTGATTAACTCAAGACTGATGGGGTTTGAAAGATAATCAAATTAGCTTTTATTCTCATATTTTTACTAAATTTTTGGAGCATATTTGGTACTATTTCCAATAGAAGAACCAACATCGGGTCCAAATCTCAGATTTGACCCCCTGTTAGTTAAAAAATTCATAAATATTTATTAGAAATAGTAAAAATCCTAAAAAAAATACTCTTTGAAAAGATTTTTGAAAAAGGAATCTTTCTAACAATTTGCAAATTATTTGGATTCCAAATTTACTTGAGAGTTTATTTTTGATTAGTGGTCTACAAACTAAAACAACGTAGAAGTGCATGAGTCTTAGGACCACATTGGACTATCCTGGACTTAGTTGAGGCCAGTAGTTAGTCGGTGAGGCAAGTCACCTTGTGGACCGCTCACCATCTACTGAATTGAAGAAAAAGGTTAAAAACTTCACGAAAACATATCAAATAACCTGCATGTCTTGAAACTACTGGGTGATTTGAAACTCTCTTACCAAACCTGGTGACTAAGCGTGTGGGGTAGTGTTAAACGACTATGGCAAAGGGGTACATAGGAACTATAGGAGAAATTCGAAGGAAGAACCTTCCTCTTAGTTTCCTCGTACAAAGACTAGCCAGGTTAGTTTGAGAGGCAGGGATTATCATCATTCGATTTCTCGACAAATTTCTTCAGAAATTCGAACCTAAACGAAAAATCTGGTCATCTGATCTTAAGGACCAATCTAATTAACATGGCCTTAGCCTTGTTTTACTTGACTACACCAACCCTTTGAGTTGGTGTATGCAAGGAAGAAGGTTGTTAGGACCTAAACTTGTGGGACCTTGGGAGCCAAACCCAAGGCAGCAAAGGCGATTCTTGCTTGACCCTTCTTCCCAACCCTCTTCCTCTTGATTAACTGAGATGGCTAATCCGGGTCCTCGAGTTGGTCATGAACCTAAGAATCAAGACCCAATGGCTCATCCATAAGCTAGGGTTGAGGAAACTAAGCAGAAATATGACTAGAGCATCGACAGGATCCTTACAACACTTAACAGGATGCAGCATCCACCATGTGGAGAACAACTGCGGCACTTCTACGATCCAGCGACAATGATTATAGCACCTCAGGTTCGGATTCCTGCAGGCAAAGATGCATTCGAGTTGAAACCGAACATCATAAGTCTGATTCAGACTCATTTCCATGAAACTCAAATGGGGATCCCTTCCAGTACATTGAAGATCTGAGTCAAATTGCAGAGTCAGTTCAACCCAGAAATGTAGATATCGGAATTATTCTCATGAAGCTTTTTCTTCTTTCTCTCAAGGATAAAGTCGCTTACTGGTTCAAGACTATTGGGAAGCCAATTGGAGCTTGGGAGGATTTACCTCGCGAATTCCTCCAAAAGTTCTTCCCGATTGGTAGAACAAATGCTATGAGGCATGCAATCATGACCTTTGCCCAAGGCCTTGGAGAGAAACTACATGATGCCTGGGACAAAGTTTAGGAAGTGCTTGCACCATGGAGTACCCAGATGGCACCTCACACAAGTCTTTTACCATGGGCTGGATGACACACATCGGTACCTGGTTGATGCATCTAGCGGCGGGAATTTCCTCACGAAGGACGAGAATAATGCATTTGAACTATTCAAGTCCTTAGTGGAGAACTTGATGAATGTCGCCTCAATGAACTAGTTCCAGCGACCAAGATAGCAACGAGTTAGTGTCCATGAAGTTCACACCGAGTCTGCTCGAGCCGACATGGACATTATTACCAAGAAGCTAGACAAGGTGGATCTGCTCGACAAAAAGCTTGATGAATTAATTCGAGCAAGATCTGTGTTTCCTGGCAGCACTACTGCATCCCACTCATCCATCGCATCCCAAGCTCCTTCTGCTAGAGTACATCTACTTACTCGAGATGTTTCTTCTCCATCTCCGCGGGATCCTACGTATCTTGAACCCGTGAATAATCTGGATCTGGCATTGTACAATCAGGGTTACGCACCACATGACAACATAAGTTTGTACACTTTTGATGAATTTGCGTCTGAGACATCCTCGACCTACGAAGATGTCAGAGCTATCCATGGTTACAGGCGTAGTAACCAATATTCTGAGACGTATAATCCAGGTTGGCACCAGCATCCTAACTTCTCCTGGTCTGGTGTTTACAAGGAGAAATCGGGTTTAAAATGAATGTATCGTAGTATAGTTGAAATCACGTTGAAAACAAATAAATTTTATTACTCGAAGTTTAAGTCCGAGGTCGAACACAGGGAGCAAATGGAATTCATGCACTAATCTTAATAATAGATGCAATTTGAACACTTAAAACTACTCAAAATATAATTCAGAATGACAAGCATGAGTTTATGAATAATAAAATGTAGCTAGAAAACATATAAAAGAGAAATTGAGAAGAATTGGCCAATAAAATGTCTTAAAAAGTATTTGATTCATCTTTTGCTTCTTTCTTTGGCTTGTTCCTCTCTTTCTCTTCTTTCTTCTTTCTTTCTGCCTTGGCTTTCTCTTCTTTCATCTCTTGCTCTTCTCCTTTCTTCCTTGGCTTTGGTCCTTTCCTTTGTCGTTGGCTTCTTTCTTCTTTGTCTTCTTCCTTCCTTCTTCCTCCTTTCTTTCTGCTTTCTCTTTCTCTACTTCTGACTTTAGCCGAGCCTTCTTCTTCCTTAGCTTTTTTCCTTAGCTTCCTCTGTGGCTTCTTCTCCTTAGCTTCGTCTTCCTTAGCTTCTCCTTCAACTTCTTTCATCTTCATTTCCCAGCAAGAGCAAAACCTACCCCTACCCTCCCCCCTGAACTCTCTCTCTTTTCTCTCTTAGGCTCACTCTCCCAGAGCCATCTCAGGTAAACAGGTCAGGTTAGCGCACCCGGGACCAGGCCCACCGGCGTGAGTGGTGGGCAAGGAGTGCACGGGTAATTGGGTCAGAATACCAGGTCCACAGGGCATGGGGTGCGGATGAGGCATGATGGGTGAGTGGGACCTCACCCTGAGTCAGGAGGCGATAAGCCCTTGACACATTTTCAATTTATGCCACACCTTTCGCTCGAAAATGATCGAGGTGGGACTAAATGTCCCACCCGCTTCTCACGCGTGCCCGTAGGGGTAGCGTTCAATTACTAAAGCTGCAGAGCCCTCCAAAGCCAATCACCTGGCTGAAAGTGTGCGTGAGAAGAATTCGTGTTGCCTGGGACTTGGAGCCTGGAGCAAGGCTGCCTGGCGTAAGCTTGCAAGCAAGCTTCGTTCCTGCTTCAATGGTGACGGAGGTCAGAACCTGCATTGAAGCAACATGGCCTTGCGGCCTCATCAGAACATGCAAGAGGCTTCGCTGTGGCATGACGAAGATCGCCACACGGCTCGGCTTCTTTCTTCTTTGTCTTCTTCTTCTTCCTTCCTTCTTCTTCCTTTCTTTCTACTTTCTCTTGCTCTGCTTCTGACTTCAGCCGAGCTTTCTTCTTCCTTAGCTTTTTTCTTAGCTTCCTCTACGGCTTCTTCTCCTTAGCTTCTCCTTCAGCTTCTTTCTTCTTCCTTTCCCAGCAAGAGCAAAACCTACCCCTACCCTCCCCCGGGAACTCTCTCTCTTTTCTCTCTTAGGCTCTCTCTCCCAGAGCCATCTTAGGTAAATAGGTCAAGTTAGCGCACCCGAAACCAGGCCCACCAGCATGAGTGGTGGGCGAGGAGTGCATGGGTAATCAGGTTTGAATACTAGGTCCACGGAGCATGGGTCACGGACGAGGCATGATGGGTGAGTGGGACCTCACCCCGTGTCAGGAGGCGATAAGCCCCTGATACATTTTCAATTTATGCCGCACCTTTCGCTTGAAAATGACCGAGGTGGGACTAAATGTCCCACCCGCTTCTCACGTGCACCCGTAGGGGTCACGTTCAATTGCTGAAGCTGTAGAGCCCTCCAAAGGCAATCACCTGGCTGAAAGTGTGCGTGAGACAAATCCGTGTAGCCTGGGACCTGGAGCTTGGAGCGAGGCTGCCTGGCGTAAGCTTGCAAGCAAGCTTCGTTCCTACTTCAATGGAGACGGAGGTCAGAACTTGCATTCAAGCAACACGGCTTTGTGGCCTCATCAAAACATGCAGGAGGCTTCGCTGTGGCACGACGAAGATGTCTCGATGTTTGGTGTGGCATGGGGCGACCTAGGCATGAGTTCCTAGGTCACCCTGTGGCCGTGGAGTTGGGTTTGTTCGGGGGAAGTGTGTGGAGTGTGTGGCGATCAATGGAAAGGGGGGAAATGATCAGTGAGTTGTGGTGAAGCTTTTGAGGTGTTTGGTGAGGTGGATGGGTGTGTGGAATGACAGATGCACCTCGCCGGTGGTCTTCCTGAGGTGGAGAAGATGGTGGTGGTCTGTGAGTGTCGAGAGGTGAAAATAGAAATAGATGAAGGGAAAATAAAGAGAAGAGAGAGGGGAAGTATCTGACCTATTTTAAGGATGAAAGGGGAGGAGATGGCAGTCGGCTTGTGTCTACCGCCACCGGAGATGAAGATCCCAGTTGGAGGGGGACGGCGATGACGGGAAGGTAGCTGGCATGTGCGCAGGTACAACGCGACACGGACGATGGAGGCAAGGGCAACTCTGCCACTGGTATTGTGGCAGAGCGATGAGAGGAGGAGATATAGGTTGCTGGAGCTCGCTGGGTGCTTGGCCGGAGGAGAAGAGAAGAAATTAAGGGGTTATCTCCGGCCAAACCAAGCTGAAGATGAACGGGAGGCTCTGGGGTCACTTTTATAGTCGTAGGCAAAGGGCCTTGTGCTTGGAAGGCAAGCTTCCAAGCATGGCAACCTCACCGGACTTGAAAGGTCGAGAGATACCCAAATCTCTCATGCATTCACATGAGAGATTGGGTGGAAATCATAGCTCATGATTGGGTTCATACGAATGGGAATTCCTCAGAGAATCTCCCTTTCAGATTTGAGAGGGAGTCTCTGAGGAATCAAGGAGATATCCCCCTCGAATCCTCACCGTAGTAGGATTCCTCCGCTGTAATGGCAAAGGGACATAATTGCATAGAATGATGAGGAAGCTAGGGGGGTGTCTGCAAGGGTTTTCAAAACTATGGGCATAAATGTAATTGGGTTGGACTGTTTTGCAAAGTAGATCATGGTGACCTCCCCTTAGGTCCAAATTTTAGTATAAATCTAATTTGGACCTAAGAAATCCAATGGTGAAGTTGGATTTTAGGTTTGACAACGTTTTATTGGGCATTTTACACAAAAACCTAATTTAGGGCAAACATTTGACTAGGAACCCTTTTTAGGTCAAAATAGGTTCTAAAGGCAAAATTGAAGGTTCTAAACCCTTGAGGGTATTTTTCCATGAATTTTAGAGGATTTAGTTGAATTTCATCCTAACTAGAACTTTGTTAAATTAAGTAGGTCAGTTTTAGGGTTACAAGAAGTCATTTAATTCCCAGATTTCACATTAACCCTTTTCTGATTGAACCAACCCACTTTTTATATTGTTAAGACCATTTGACCTATGTTTAGCCCTTGAGAAATCCCGTTGTTACACCGCAATGGTAAAATTACAGTTTTACCCTTTATTTCTTGCTTTTCTCTCAGACTGATTATTCCTTGAGTTAGGCCCTTCATTTGGTTATGTAGGAGCTTTTGTTCTCTTTTCTAGGTCAAAATGAACTAGTTAGGGTTCATGATGGTGTTCCCATCATCTGGTAACTCACAGAGACCAAATCAAGACTCACACTACCAGACCAGACAATACAGGAATGCACAGAACACATACCTTAGGAAGTAACCATTCTTGTCGTAGCAATAAACACATTCTATTTAGCAGTCGCTACACGAAGCTGCCAACTACCCTCCGAAGTGGGTTAACCCCTTGGAGTCACTGAAGGAGGAATTGCTAGAGTCAATCTGGAAATCGACTCATGACAACCTGCAAATTATGAAAGCTATGGCTGACCAAACACAAAACATACAAAATACACAGAATTAGATGATGCAGGAGCATAGATCATAAGGAACCTTGCCCTCCCAACCTGTCCCGAACCCAAGGTATGTACAGAATTAGGGTGCCTCACCTAGATTCCAAGCATCACAAGGACAGGCACATGCTATTCTACAAGCACCTCCTGCACCACCTGGTTATGGGCAAGGTTTTCCACCTTTATTGCCAAACCTCACGTATTCTGGCCCAGTCGCTCCTCTGCCACCTCATGGATAGCACACCGATGTAAAGGCTATCACTTTGAGGAGTGGAAAGACTACACAGGACCTACTACCTAGGTAAGTGGGTCATGATTTTTCACGCCCTTCATCGCAGGATGGTTTGACTCCATCTTCATCTCAGGAGCCATCTATGGTTGATAAGGGCAAGAGGCCACTTGACCTTGAGATTCCTATCCCTTTTCCTGAGGCTTTGACATGGAATATAGCACGGAAAAAGGATACCCGGAATTTCAAGGACTTGGAATCAATGTTTAAGGAAGTACATATTCAGGTCCCTCTACTCGAGGCCATTGATCACATTCCCGTTGTCGCTAGGCTCTTTAAGGACTATTGTACCCCTAAGCGACTGTTGAAAAATGGATGACAGGCGATACTATCGAAGGAGGCTAGTGCTGTGATTCTAGCCGACTTACCGCCTAAGAAGAAAGACCCTAGTACCCCACTCATTTCTTGCTTTTTGTAGGATTCTCCATTTGATCGGGCCCTTCTTGATTTGGGTTCTTCCATCAACTTGACTTCCACTGCCGTATATGATCGATTTCGATTTGGGGAGTTAAATCCCACCCCAATTACGATTGAACTAACTGATAGATCAGTTAAAACACTGAGGGGGGTGGTTGAGAATGTGATCATAAAAGTCTGGGGATTCTACTTTCCCGCAGACTTTTTCGTTCTCGATATGGAGGTTCCTGTTGATCTCCACAATGCACCTATTATTCTAGGTCGCCCATTTCTGGCGACAGTTTAAGCAAACATGGACTGTGCATCCGAGTGTACGGAGATTGCCCTAGGTGATGAAAGAATTAGACTTGACATATTCAGGGCATCAAGGAACTTCGATTGTGATCTCATCGAGGAGGATGGTGAAGACAAAGAATCAGCTTTTTGTGGTAACATTGGGCTCCTTTGTGACGACCCAATGTCTCATTCGTTTGCACTATCAGGGTTCTTAGATCTTGATCCACATGGAACTGAGGCAAATGATGTACACATTTCATCCCGTTGATCTGATTGTCCAGGGTGTTCATCTGATCATAACACCCCTGATCCTGATTATCCTATCCAACCAAGCGATGATCTGCTTCCATCAAGACAGGATTACATGACCTCTGCAAGCTGATTTTCCGTTAGTCAGGATCATCAGATTTTTGCTATTGATTCTGCTCCTCCTATTCAGACTCCCACCCCCTCCCTTGGTTCTGATTCGCCCGTGATTGAACTAAAGCCCTTACCTGACTCACTCAAATATGTGTTTTTGGGTGAAAGTGTGAGACATACCCAGTGATCATTAGTGCTCACTTAACCCAAGAACAAGAGCATCAATTGATTTCTATATTACAAGACCATAGGGCTGCCATAGGGTGGAGTATTGCTGATCTCCGTGGTATTCACCCCTTGTATTGCACTCATCATATCTACACGGAAGAGGGGGTGAAACCTTCGAGACAACCTCAAAGGCTCCTGAACCCTAATATGCTCGAGGTTGTTAAGAAGGAGATCATCAAATGGTTGGATGCAGACATTATCTATCCAATTTCTGATAGCCAATGGGTGAGTCCTATTCAGATCGTGCCCAAAAAGGCAGGACTCACCGTAATCAAGAACGAAATGGGCGAATGCATCTCGACCTGTACCACTACTTCCTGGTGGGTTTGCATTGATTACAGGAAATTGAACATGGCTACCAAAAAGAATCATTTTCCTTTACCTTTTATTGATCATATCTTAGAAAGGTTAGTTGGCTGTAGTTTCTTCTACTTTCTAGATAGATACTCAGGGTACAACCGAGTTGTGATTAACTAGGAAGATCAAGACAAGACAACTTTTACTTGTCCCTTCGGAACATTCGCTTTCAAGCGGATGCCCTTCAGCCTCTGTAATGCATTAGCAACATTTCAGCATTGTATGATGGCCATCTTCTCTGACATGATCAGGGACTATGTAGAAGTGTTTATGGTCGACTTCTTTGTTTTCAGAGACTATTTCTCATCTCATCTTGATAACCTCACAAAGATCATGAGGAGGTGCATAGATGTTAACCTAGTACTTTCATGGGAGGAAAGCCATTTTATGGTGAGGGACGACATTATACTAGGTCACAGGATCTCTTCTAATGGACTTGAGGTCGAACGAGCTAAGTTTGAAATCATTTCTTGATTACCTTCGCCTGGCTTGGTCAAACAAATTAGATCATTCTTAAGGCATGTTGGATTCTATCGAAGATTCATTCGAGTCTTCTCAAAAATTGCTCGTCCATTGACAAATCTTTTGGTAGCCGATGCCCCCTTTAACTTTGATTCCTCATGTCTTAGCACTTTTGAGACTTTACGAAGAGTGTTTCGAACACACCTATTCTCCAACCTCCCGACTGGTCTCTTGACTTCGAGATGATGTGTGACACCTCTGACTTCGTTGTCGGAGCTGTTCTAGGCGAACGTCGGGAGCACCATCCATTCGTAATATACTACGCTAGCAAAATGCTGAATGAGGCTCAGCGTAACTATACAATTACTGAGAAAGAGCTTCTAGCCATAGCATTCAGGTTGGAGAAGTTTAGATTATACCTACTTGGGTCAAAAGTGACTATCTTCACTAACCATTCTGCCTTCCGACATTTGTTAGAAAAGAAGGATGCCAAACTCAGACTTATCAGATGGATCCTTCTTTTGTAGGAATTTGATGTAGAGATCCGCGACAAAGCCGGAGCTCATAATGTCATGGTGGATCACCTATCCTGGATAAACCCCGAACACATCCCATACTCCCCGCTTATCTTAGATCGATTTTCGGATGAGTCTCTGTTGGCTATTAACTCTGTTTAGTTTCCTTGGTACATCGATATCGCAACCTATCTCTTCACAGGCAAACTACCTGTAGGATTATCCAAGGATCAAAAACTCAGATTTATTTCAAAGGCTAAGTTTTATTTCTGGGATGACCCACTGCTCTTTTGCGTTGGGGACGATCAGATCATCAGACAATGCATCCCCAACTCTAAAATCTCGAATGTGTTATCCTTCTACCACAGTGATGCTTGTGGGGGTCATCTCTCAGGTTGAAAAACTACTACAAAGATTTTACAGTCTGGATTCTTCTGGCCAATTATTTTCAGAGACACGAGTTTGCCAAATGCTGTAAGCGATGTCAGTCGGTTAGTTCTATGACCCAGAGAGACATGATGCCTCTCCAACCTATTCTGGTCGTAGAGGTGTTCGATGTCTGGGACATTGACTTTATGGGCCCTTTCCCAAACTCGCATGACTTTGAGTACATACTTCTCGCAGTTGACTATGTCTCAAAGTGGGTTCAAGCTATCCCAACAAGATGGGTTGATCATAAAATCATTATATCCTTCGTAGGGGAATCTATTTTCACGAGATTCGGAGTCCTCCGTGCTCTGATTAGCGACGGGGACAGTCACTTCATCCATGCCCATTTCAGATCTCTTTTGAAGAAATACGGGGTGCATCACCGTATTGCTACCCTGTATCACCCACAAACCAATGGGTAGGCTGAAGTGTCTAACCATCAAATCAAGCTCATTCTTCAAAAAATGGTTAGATCGATAGGAAGGACTGGTCGATCAATTGATCGACACACTTTGGGCATATCAGTCTGCGTATAAGGCCCCGCTAGGAATGTCACCATACCGCATGGTGTATGGAAAGTCCTGTCACCTTCCAGAAGAGCTGAAGTGTAATTTTAACCTCGTTATAGGAGGTTATGAAAGAAAGCTCCAGCTCAGCGAGTTAGAAGTGATTCAGCAGCAAGCCTACGAGAATGGAAAGATATATAAAGATAAGACTAAGGCTTTCCATGATCGACACATCTGAGGGAAGGAGTTCATGCCTAACTAGCAAGTCTGGTTATTTGATTCTCGGCTCAAATTCTTTATGGGAAAGCTCAAGTCCAAGTGGACTGGGCCATATCGGTGATCTACCATATCCTAAAGGGGCGGTCCAAATTATGGACCCCAAATTTGGGCAGGTATTTATGGTAAATGGCCAGTAGCTCAAGCCATTTTTAGCCTAGGAACCTCCTTCTACTGACGAAATGATACATCTTCTAGAGGACGTGTGACTAACATTTTGCTCAGCTGGAGGCGTTAAACTCAGCACTTATACATATATACATATCCTTTTATACATAGCATATTTCATTCTGGCATAGTATTATGCTTATTGTGATTACCATTCTAGTGTTGGCATGAGCTGAATGACAAGTCAGGAGCAGTTCCAGGTGATTTCTATCCACTTGCACCCTGCCTTATTTCAATTTCTTTTATTCATGCATGAGGACATGCAAGAACTTAGGCATGGAGGGGACTAGTACATATAAACTAAAATTTTTTTGCCAACACCTGGGGGAAATAGATCATTTCATCAAGAGGTTTTATTAGGGATTTAATCTTGAGTAGATTTCTGAACTTAGAATCTAGTACAATTTCACAATTGCATGTAGAATTTGCAATGGATCCAATGTTAAGACCGATAGACATTTCTAGTTTGTTGAGAAGAAGCATTGCTTCTTCTCCTGAACCCTTGGATAGTAATCAGGAAGTCAGGTGAACCATCTTCTAGTAGATCCACCAAAAACACATGTGAGGTGAGAGTAGAGAGTTTGCTCGTGCTCTAAGAGTAGTATAAGGAATCATAAATTCTGGATAATTGAATAATGATACTCGAAGTTAGGTATAGTTTTCACTCTCAGTTCTTGTGTACAAATTCTTTGAGAGAATCCTTGAGAGAGTCACCAAATAAGGCAAATACATGGAGAGCGGGTTTTGATAAAACTAAGACTGAGGTGGATAGTCATGACTGTCCTTCACGGAATCCTCTGTTGAAGGAGGGTCCTAATATCAAGGTCAAAAATATGCTGTCCTATCCATTCCCTTCCCGGTATCGAGAATAGGTACTTCCACCAAATAAGCCATCCGATATCCTCTTGAACACCCCCAATTCCGAATAATGCCTCGTAAATAAAAGTACATCTGTTATGTTGCGTTGTGTTGATAGATGTGGTGTTTTGCTAATAGGTATGAAAAAAAAGAAAGAAAAAGAAGAAAAAAAAGAGAAAAAGAAAAGAAAAAGAAAAAAATTGTCATGTTGAGAAGTGTATGTGAGTCAAGCATATTGAGGCAACAACATCTACCACCCTTACAAACCACCAAATATAGCCTTGACCCACTTTTTCTTGTATTTCTAACCGCCTGAATATGGGTTGAGGGCTTCTGACTTAATCATAGGGTTAATAGAACCTAATTGAAGTGTAATGCCATGAGAGGCCACCAAATATATCCACAAATCTGGTGAGATGTGAGCTCAGGAAGAAAAAAAAAGGAAAAAGAAAAGAAAAGAAATGAAAAGAAAAAGAGAGAAAAAAGAGAGAGAGAAGAAAAAGTACAAAAGACTTAAGAGAGCATAGTTTTCTAGCATATGTCTAAGTTGATTTATTTAATAATCTGGAAGTCTAGATTCTGAAATACTAGTCTCTATGTAGTACCATAAGAGAGTGAGCCACCAAATACAAACCCAATTAATTCAGACATCTTCTACCTAAGCCAAAAAGCTGGGGCTAAAACTAGAGGATATTCTATGTCCCTGAGAGAAGAGGTTTGCTTATCCCAATAAAATTTTTCTGAGGGCCAAATATGAGCTCTAGATGTGTGTTGACTTTTCACTTGGATTCGTTGTAGAAGCTACAACACTACACATTCACGATTATTCGAATTCTAAACTTTTGGATGAAGCAAAAAGAAATAAATCTCTGGTCAAACTCTTGATAAAATACATTTAATCTTGCACTTGCTACGGACTAGCAAGATTTAGGCATGGGGGTATGATTGCACAGTAATCATAGGCCCTAATCCACTTGAATTAAGTTAGAACCTAGCTTGACTTATGCATTCTGCATGCATTCGCATCGTACTTTGCATCATAGTTGATTTATTAGATTTATGAATAATAATGTCATATTATGCACTAATTGAGAGGCATCAACAATCGCAGGTAATTCGGGGCTACGGATGACCAATCCAACCATACAGATCTGCTTAGAACGATGACGAGAGTCCAATGCTTCCAAGATCACATCAATCAAACTCTCGTAGTATCCTATGGAATCCGTAGAAGAGAAAGAGCCAAGAGGCAAATAGGAGAAAATCCGGACCTCAGATGAAAAGTACAACCACACAGATGGATTTGGATAAGCGATCGCAGTTCAACAGTGCAAGAATCATCTTAATTGGATGCTTATATCAACATTTACAAAAGAAAGAAGATGGATGGCCAAGATGATGCCACGTGGCACCATCACAACTGCCCCTGACACCGAGCCCAACTCATGAAGGAGTCTCATCACGCGTCTTGGGCCATTGGATCGCCATCCAACTACTATGAGCTACCCATGTCACTCACCCCCTCATTCTCTATCAAAGACTATCAAGTCTCAGCCATTGGATTTCCATCCAACGACTGAGGACAGATGGACGTAAAGCGGCAACCGTGACAATCTGTGCCCATAGCACAGTGGAAAGTGCACTCGAACAACGACACATGATGCGGGATCGAATCGCGATCCGTAGGATATCAAAGCGGCAGTGCGCGTTGATTAGCCCATAGTTGTGTGCTATTTAAGTATTTAAGTGCCTACACATTAGGTTAATTCTAACATTTATTTAGTATAAATTAGGATGTAAATAGATTAATTCATAGTTTTAATTTAATTACATAATCCATGCATTGCATTCATATTTTAAGTGCATTTAGAATTAGCTTAGAATGGCATTCATCTAATTAGATAACCAATTAGGTACATTATTTTTATTAACATAAAAGTTGAGGGTCTATATATAAATGGCCCTAATATTTTAACATTATTTTCTTTATTCTTCTTCTTGCAGGAACGGCTGGCTGCCGCTCCAACGCCCAGCTGCTGCAGTGAAGAACCCATTCAAGGGGGAGCGGATGTGGTGGATCTGGTCGGGCGGTTGATTTCAAATTTGTGCAGGCCACTACAAAAGGAGGAGGGAGGCAGCCGAGCTCGAGAGGCCTCCACCACTGACCCACCACTGTGCAGAGAGACCTTCTCTCTTCCATTCCATACTGCCGGCCTCTACTGTGGCGGCGAGTCTCCACCACCGTGGGCATGTGGTGTGACAGGCCACACCGCCATCTGGAGCTCGCCTGCATTACCGTGAGCACCTTAGCGTGCATCTCCCTCGCCGTCGTCACCAACCACCACTGCCGCAACAACCGTCAACCACCCTTTCAGTCACTTAAGACGTCTGGGAAATTTCCTGGACGTCTTAAGTCCACCTCCCAATCTACAGCAATCTCCGTCCTCCCACTTCACTTCCACCGCACACGTCTGAAGTCACCTGCAACCTTCCACGCCTGCAGAACCTTCCCCGTGCCTGCAGCCCACGCCAACCTCACGCGCATGCTCCTACGCCCGCAGCACCTTCCTTACACCTGCTGCCTTCGCCTGCACGCCCCCTCCAGCCTTTGCGAGACCAGCGGCCGTGCGCGCTCACCGCCTGCAGCGCCCTTCTCCCGCGCCTACAGACCCGCGCAATCGCGCACACTTCTTCTCGTGCCTGCAGAGCCACCCGCTCACCTCCAACCACGTGCCCGCACCCGCTCATCTCCAACCGTGCCCTCCTCAGCCTGCAGTGCCCTCCTCCCACGCCTGCAGACCCGCACAACCGCGTTCACCGCTTGTAGCACCTCCGCCGGAGCTCGTCTGGCCACCTCCGGTCGCCGCGCGACACGCCGCCACCACCGCTTCGATGCCCTCAGTCCAAGGGACTTCCTCCGAGCTTCCTATGCCTGGCCATCCACTCCTCGTCGCGCAAGACAAAGGGGAAAAATTCCCCTGTTTTGCTACAGTAACCTGCCAATTAGAAATTACATTTTCTGCCATTGTCACTTTTTAATCATATTTTATTGATTCTGCATTGCGGAAAATATCCTCTAGTTTCTCAGAATTGCTATTTCAGCATTGTTTCTTGCTTAAACCTTAATCTGAAGTCAATTTTGGCTTGATTCTTGTCCAAACTAACTACGAACAAACATTTTTAACTGGTGCAAATTTTAATACGTCATTGCCTCCCTGTGGATGCGACCTGCTTCTCTGCGAGTGGTTATTTCTTTTTTAAATATTGATTAGTCTATTTTTCCACCACATTAAACCGCAAATGACTTTAAAGCGAACGATCGACGAGTCAAATGGCGTCGTTGCTGGGGAGGCAACAGACACAATAATTTCACCTAATTTTATTTTGATTATTTGTCAATTGCACAGAGATTTGACCATTTATTATTTTCTTTTCTGTGCGAGAAAATTTGTGCAAGAATCAGCCAGTGTGAGAGGCGACCCTTGACGTCGCCAGACGAGAATTGGACGAGCAATTTTTAAACGGAGGAGAAGGACGAGGGCGCGACAGACACCATTGTATTTAGTCGCTAGTTTAATTAGAATAGAATTATGACTGTAGACTTAATTTTTCATTGCAGTTAGTTTGAAACCCTTGTTCTGGGACATATTTTGAGGGGTTTGTTCCCCTATTTTATTTTGGGCCCGTGTTGGGTAATTTTTGGGAGTCTGTTCCTTTTTCTTTAGATTTAAGTTTTTTTTTTATTACTTTTATTTGCTTGTGCATAAGTAGTTCTAAAAATAAAAAATAAAAAAAATGAGCTGCCTGCCCTAGGACGAACCATTTAGGTCTGTATGAGCAGCCTCTAGATTTACTTTTCTGCATTGCATGCATTCTTGCATCGTAGATCGCTGGAGGCAAGGTACGCATTCTCTTACTTTGCATCCTATTTTTGATCACGCATTGCATTTGGGATTTAATTCAAAGACCACAAAGTTTGTCTTGAAGCGATCTAACAAGTGGTCACATATATTCGAAAAAATGACTAATTAAAGGAGGGACATCTAAAAATTAAGGACTTGATTGTAAAACGTGGTATGCGATTCAAAATTCAAAATCATTTTGCGGTGAATGCACACTTATATCTATTGCACCACAGCACTCATTTAGACACTCCTAAGTCTTGAAACGACTAGGACAAGAGCCCTCCTATCGTTGGATTCTGAAGTGTTCGGAACTTGTGATCAAAGGTTTTGTAAATCCAAAGAGGCGGATACCCTGTCATGGATTTTTGGGGGTAGTTGAGAAGCACCGTGAAAGCACAGCTTCAAAGGAAGGCTTAGGCCTACTTACATCCCTCGATCTTCCGTCTTTGGATTTACTTGACCATTTGAGATTTAGGGAAGAACACCTAAGCTCTAACTAGATCTTCTTAGGTGAGTCGTAGGTTGACAATAGGTGCGTAATTGATTGGGCAACTTGTTTTGTCACCTACAATTTGAACTAAAGTCAAAAGCCTAAATTTGTAAAGACCAAACAAGTCCTTTTGAATTGTGTTTGTAGTGCATGCTTGGTAGGCGTTCTCTTAGGAGACAACTTGTATTTGATCCTGAACCTGAAAGAATCCTAAGAAAAGACCTTCCAAGGGTAGAAATGGCCGGTCAAAGGAGCCTTAAGGAATATTTCATCCCAACCAATCAAGCTGGCCCAGCACTACGTAGACCTGGAGGGGACAATCCATATGAGATCAAAAGTAGTACCATATCCTTGCTACCCTCCTTTTATGGTACTACTAGGGAAGACCCTTACAGGCATATCGAGGAATTCACCGAGGTCTGTTCCACGGTGAAGCTGCAGGGCGTTACTGATGACGCTCAAATGCGGACCCTCTTTCCCTTCTCCCTAAAGGACAAAGCCAAGTATTGGTATCACACCCTTGATAATATAAATACTTGGGATGCCATGAAGGAGTTTTTGAAGTACTTCCCCATGAGCAAAACAAATCACTTTAGGAGGGAAATTATGAGTTTTGTTCAAAAGGATGGGGAAGCATTCCATGATGCGTGGGAGCGCTTTAACGATTTGCTGAGACTTTGCCCACGTCACCAGGTGCCTAAATGGCAACTGGTTGAAAGGTTCTACACCGGACTTAATGATTCGCATAGGCAAACTGTGGATGGTGCCTGTGCAGGAACCTTTCTATCTAAGACTGAGGATGAAGCTTGGAACTTATTTGATACTTTGAGTGAGAATTCTATTCACTTGAATTCTGCCTACATGGATAGAAAGCCCACTCTCATGCAAAGAAAGTTGGAGGCGAATGAAGCAAGGGACACCCAGAATTTAGCCTATCAAATTCAATTATTGAATCAAAACATGGAAAGGCTTATGTCAAACCCGAGTTCATTCGTACCTAACACCTCCACATCCCAAGCTTCCGAATGTGTAATTTGTCAAGGCAATACACACGCCACTGTGGATTGCCACTTGGCCTCCCAATTCCCTGAGCTTGTACAAACGGATTTGAATGCCTCTCAAGGGTTTCGTCCAAGACCTCGTAATGATCCTTTCTCCAACACTTATAATGAGGGATGGAGGAACCACCCAAACTTTTCATGGAGATAAGGAAATGTCTCAAATTCAGGGAATTACAAACCACAATCCTTTCAAAACCATCAAATGAACCAACCTCAGACCTTTGCCCAACCTAAAACCTCTGAGATGGATGAATTGAAGGCGATGTTGAAAACTATGCAAGAAAGTCAAAGTGCCATCATCCAATCTCATGACAAGGCTATACATGAGATGAAATCACAAATTGGACACCTTGTTGAGGCCGTTAGACAGAGGGAGACTGGGAAGTTTCCCAGTGCTGCTGAGGAAAATCCTAAAGGAAAAGGGATTGTCTTTAGGGAGCATGCTCAGGAGGTGACTATTCTGAGGAGTGGGAAAGAAATTTGCAAACCCGATGCTCCTATAGTCTCACCCCCTAAAAAATCATCCACCCTAACTTTCACCCCCACCAAAGAAGATTTGCCCAAATCTTCTCCGCTTGAAATCACCTCACCGGAAGAAGTTGCCCCCGTTCCACCCCTTACTCGACATGACAACCCTTCCACCCAGAGATCGAGAGTGCCTTTTCTAGAGCGCTTATCCACCTCTGGGCATACTTCTGCTGGCTCATCTGGAGCCAAAGATAAGATGGATGAGATTATGGAAACTTTCAAGCAAGTGCAGATTAACCTACCTTTGCTTGAAGCTATCAGGCAAATTCCGTCTTATGCCCGCTTCTTAAAGGACCTTTGCACGAAAAAGCGGCAATCTAGAAAATAGGTCCAATCAAAAGTTGTCCTGCCTGATTCTGTTAGCTCAATTGTTCAACATGGCACACCCCCGAAACTTAAGGACCCAGGAGCCCCATACATCTTTGTAGTTATTGGTGACTTATAAATTGATGAGGCTCTACTTGATCTGGGTGTGGGGGTGAACATCCTTCCGAGCTACGTGTATGAACAACTTGGGGGAGGCAATCTGAAGCCTAGCCCTGTAATCCTTCAAGTTGCTGATCGATCACTTAAGACACCACGGGGAATTTTGGAAGATGTCCTCGTAAGAGTGGAGGATTTCTTCTTTCCCATTGACTTCTTAGTTTTGGACACTGACCCTACCAACAAGCCAACCAAACCCTCCATCATTTTGGGCCGCCCCTTCCTTGCAACTTCCCATGCTTCAATTAATTGCAATACTGGGGCATTGAAAATGGGCCTTGGGAACAGGAAAATCCAGCTTAATGTGTTTGATGCTAACAAACAAGCTGGACTTGAGGATTGTTCTCAAGTTGAGGTGATAGATGATATGATTGAAGAGGCAACTCCTGCAATGTTATGTGATGACCCCCTTCAGCATGTCATGCTAAATGAGCATTCCCATCTCTTGGAGGAATGTGAAGGGGATATACTAGAACTAGAGGAATTGCTAGGAGTTTCTGCTGAGTCTCTTTCCCAATCATTTCCGCCGAAGGTAGATTTGCTACCTGAGATGGGGACATCTATTATGAAACCCTCAACCATACAAGCCCCCAACCTTGAGTTGAAACCCCTCCCTGACACTCTCAAGTATGTTTTCCTAGGTGCCAATGATACGCTCCCCGTTATCATTTTGGCTGTGCTGTCTGAGGCACAGGAGGGAGCCTTGATTGAATGCCTGTCTAGGCACAAGGAAGCTATTGCTTGGAGCATTGCTGACATTAAGGGTATAGACTCTACACTCTGCATGCACCACATTTATACTGATGATTCCATCAAGCCTTTTAGGGATATGCAGAGACATCTGAACCCTAATATGAGGGAGGTTGTAAAAAAGGAAATCCTGAAGTGTTTAGACGCTGGGATCATATATCCCATTGCTGATAGTAAACGGGTCAGTCTCATTCATGTGGTGCCAAAGAAGGCAGGCTTTACTGTGGAACTCAACGACCAAGGTGAACAAGTTGTCACTAGACCCTCAACTGGATGGAGGGTCTGTATTGATTACCGCAAGCTGAACACCGCTACCCAGAAGGATGACTTTCCTTTGCCTTTTATTGATCAAATTCTCGAAAAATTGGCAGGGAATAAGTATTATTGCTTTCTCGATGGATATTCTGGGTACAATCAGGTGGCAGACTTTCCTGATGACCAGGAAAAGACGACATTCACGAGTCCTTACGGTACTTTTGCATTCAGGCGTATGCCGTTTGGATTATGTAATGCCCCTACAACTTTCCAGCGGTGTATGATGTCTATCTTTTCGGACATGATTGACGAGTGTCTAAGTATTTATGGATGACTTCTCTATTTATGGCTCGTCTTTCGACCAGTGTCTCCTGCACCTGGAGAATGTGTTGTGTTACGAACGCAGCCTCAAGATGATTGTTAAGACATCTGGGAAGTGGCCCAAACGTCTGACCAGACGTCTAGAACCCTTTCCAGATGTCTGGTAATTAATTGTTGCGGCGTACGGGGTTACGTCTGCGTGCATGCGTGCGCAAACCTGCACGGCCGCTCTCTTCCCTCTTTTTCCCTCTCTCCTCCTGCAGGGCGCGGCACCTCTCTCTCTCTCTCTCCCCGCGTGGCCTTAAAAGGCCCCTCGCCATCTCCCTCACCCTCATCTCCTCCGTGTCCCTCTCCTTCTTCTCCCAGCCGGTGCGACAGCACGAGCGAGTGGCGGCAGCAGCGGCCGCGGCAAGTGTGCGGGAGGAGGTGTTGCACGAGGGAGGAGATGCTCGACAGTGAGGGATCGAGCTTGCCGGGGCAGCTAGAGCCGGCCGGCGGGGGAGCAGCGGGCGTGGAGTGTCTCACAGGGGCTGCTGCAGCTCGAGCAGCAGGCGGACGGGGCGCGGCGTGGTCGTGCGTTGCGGGCGGAGGACGAGTCGAGCTCTGATTCTGGAGGTTTTTCCAGAATCAGATGTCTGGGATTCCGACCAGACGACGGTGAAGATTCTGGAGGACGGTCCAGACGTCTGGCAGGTAAGATATTTCTACCTTCTTCCTTTTTCGCGTGTACGGCCATGCGGCCGTCCGCCGCGCCTTCGTCTGCGACTCGTCGCACTGAGAACAGGTGTGGGTGCGTGCAGGTTCTGCTCGGGAGGGCGTGAGGGCTCGCCATCCCACGTGAATCAGACATCTGGCCGTAGTGCCAGACGGCGGGAAGGACTTCCAGACGTCCGGGGTGACCATCGGTCGTCTGGGAACTAAGCCAGATGCCCCCGCAGGCTTCTGGATGTCTGAGGGACCACATAGAATGAAGGTACGCTCTGACCCACATTTTAAGACGTCTGGAAGAGGTTCCAGACGTCTGATTTTGGGCAGTTTCATCGTTTTCGACCCGTTTAGGGTCCGTTCGGAGTCCGTTTTCCGTGTTTCGAGTTGCGTTCTTTTCGAAATTAAATCCTCTACCTGTTTACAGTAATTATATACCGTTCTGAGAAACTCCTTGTGTTTGATCCTTGTGTTAGGACCCCGTTCCATTGCAGTCTTGGAGATTGCGGAGGCACGCGGGATTTCCGACCACGCCCCCAGTACTCCTGTTGTAGCTGGTAGAGTGGCTTTTAATTTACTTAATCAAATTTGTTACAATTGTGGAATAATTAATAGAATCTAGGACACTGCATGAACCCTAGGACTGAGAAACTAGATTGAATGATAGATCCTAGGGTATTGCATGAAACCTAGGACTGGAAACTAGATTGAATGATAGATCCTAGGGTACGACATGAATCCTAGGACTGGAAAACTAGTGATATGTATATAAATATTACAGTCTTGGAAAGGTGGAAAGGAAATAATAGCTGCCTGTTATAAAGGAATAAATATGATTGAGAATATGGGTTATATGAACATAAAACTGGAACGGTGAAACCTAAATGTGCTGAGTTAAAAGAGCTGGAACCCTACGGGGAATTAGGAGTAGAACTCCTGGAAAGAGAACGGATGGAACTGAGAAAGAAAGACGTGGAAGTGTGTTGTCTCTTGGGTACGTGGTACCAAAGAGAGCACACATTACCTCTTAGTGTAGTGGGGAGCTTGCCGCCCTCAGGTTGAGACCGGGGTGGGTTTAGCCACTGTACACCGACTTGCTGGCCCTCGCGTACGCAGTACCGAGGAGAGGTACTAGTGTAGGGAGAGCACTAGCTACCCTACGGGCCCTGGGGTTCTGCTAGCCTCCTACACCGACTTGTTAGGCCTACTGGGCAAACCAGGGTAGTCAGGCGAGGGTGCGCGGACTGTGGAGGGGTTGGACCCTTGTTACTGAGAGGGCTCTGCCCTATACTGGTTCCGTGCTGTGCTTTGGGCGCACCCGTTAACGGAAACGACTGACCTCGTGCCAGTGCGGGGTAGCTACCCGTGTGTTTATCGTGCGTGCCGTAGTCACCGTTAAGTCTGTCAGCGAACTTGGGGTGGTTGACTGAGAGTAGGATCACCACGGGGGACTCTCCCGACTAGGAGAGCACCACGTGTTACTTTTACTTTTCGGAAAAGACTGCAATCAAGATCGTTCCCATGAGGAACATTCGAGATCAAGTGAGGGATCTGAGAAATAGATAAATTGTGAAATAATAAAATGACGTAAATAAAGGAAGAAAGAAAATATAACAGCTACTGTACACTCTACCGTTTCTTTAGTTTTAGCTGCCACTCTACTCAGCGTTTCGCTGACGTGTTACACTCGTTACTTTTCAGGACCAGGTGTTGAGCAGCCAGGGTCAGCGGCTGCAGAGGACGCTGGGCCGAGTAGGGTCCAGTAGAGTTACCGCAGTTCTTTTGTACCCCTTTTGTTCCACTGTAGTGAGTAGTTCTTGTTACCCTTTGTACTTCTTTACTTGTAGCTTCATGTTATGTTATTATTGTTGTTCTACTGTTGTGGTAATATATACTGTAGTAGTTCCTTTTCTTACTGCTGTATTTTGTTACTGCTAGTTATATTCATGTTGAATGTGGTTTATTTTACTGCTCTTTTGGTTACTTCCTCGTTGGACTACTAGGTCTTGGGATTAGTCGAGTCGGTCCGGTTCTCGTGTCTCGTAGGGACTTGGGAATCAGGTCGTTACCAGATGGTATCAGAGCAAGGTCATCCCGAGAAGTGAATCAACTGACTGGAAAATAACCAATTCACATGTATATAACTAGAGTAGCCACCACAACATATCTTTTGACATGAGTTCTTAGATGTTTTTCGTTAGATATCGTTCCGTATTGACGTGTTTCCGTTTTGTTTCGTGTCTCCTTGCAGGAGATGCCTCGTCGCAGGACTGGCGAGGCGGGCCGCGGGCGCGGCCAAGGATGAGGCCGGCGAGGTGGGCGTGCCGTTGTCGACGCCTCCGTGGACCAGCCACTACTCCCGGGCGTTTAGGCCCAGGACCTCGCTCAGCTGATACGGGACATTGTGCGAAAGGAGCTCCAGCCACCGCCCCGAGCGCCTCACCCTGGGGTTGCGGAGGGGGAGTCCTCTGTGGGACCACACGACGGATGCGGCGCTGGACTTGGTGGAGGGGATGGGCCACCACCGCCCCCACCTTCCTCCGACACTTCTGTACACGAGGCACCTTTGCCTGGAGGTGCACCAGCATCTCCACTGCAGTGCCACTTCGAGCTCTTCGGGCTATTCCGGAAGCTGAAGCCCACCTCCTTCAAGGGGGATGAGGACCCGACCGAGGCAGAGGATTGGCTTGAGCAGCTCGAGAAGATTTTCGACACCCTTCGCCCCCCGGTGGAGTGCCGCGTGGCCTTTGCCACGTACCAGCTGGAGAGTGCGGCACACAGGTGGTGGAGAGCGGTCAGGGGACAGGAGAGGGACGAGCCGACCTGGGACCGGTTCGTCACCCTCTTCTGCGAGTAGTACTTTCCCCAGACGTGGCAGGACCAGAGGAGGCGGGAGTTCCACACTCTCCGCCAGGGGACGATGACCGTGAGCGCGTACCGAACGCGTTTTCTGGAGCTGTCCCGCTTTGCAGCGACAGCGGTAGCCACTGAGGAGCTCCTTTGGAGGTTCACCGAGGGGCTCCAACCTGCAATTCGGGGGTATGTTAAACCCCTGAATCTTCCTACATTTTCGAGGGTGGTGGAGGCAGCTATGACCTACGAGGAGACCAACCCGTCCGCGCGAGACATTGACGACGGGCGGAAGAGGCCTTTCCAGCCAGACTTTTCACAGGGCCAGCGAGAGAGGAGACACGTGGCGTCCGCAGGAGAGCCGTCACGTTTTGCAGGGCCATCAGTGGCCTTTGGGGGCCCTCGACAGGGGCCAGTCGCCAGCACCGGACCCCCGCCCAGCCGACAACAGGGACCCACTGAGGGCGGGAGTCGGGTTCCCCTCTGCTACCAGTGTGGCCAGCCGGGCCACATCAAGAGGGACTGCCCGTCTAGGGCAGGAGTCAGCAGATACTTTCCGCGCAGAGCACTGGAGGGTGCGCAGGAGGCCACGGTTCCCAGGCGTGAGGAGGAGGACAGCAGTCACGAGGAGGGTACCGGCCAGCACCTACCCGTCCGACGCAGAGTGTGGCTGCTTCGTCCGCACCTAGAGCTGAAGGGCGTATCAACGCCCTGACACACAGGGATGCCAGAGCTTCGGGATCGGTGGTGGCAGGTATGGTTTCAGTTTCCGGCAGACTCGTTTACACACTTTTCGATTCGGGAGCTACGCATTCGTTTGTCGCAGCCAGTTTCGCAGTTAGTTTGGGCCAAGACTATACGCTATTAGAGAATTCGTTCGTAATCAAAGGTCCGAGTGGTCAGCTGTTTGTGGCTGAGGAGGTGTACACGGGTTGCGAGGTCAAGGTCGGGGGACATAGTCTTCCAGCTGAGCTGATTATGATACAGGTGGAGGACTTTGGCGTAATTCTAGGGATGGACTAGCTGTCCGCTTACCACGCTTTGGTGGACTATTTTGAGAGGAAGATCGTCTTCTCCATACCGGAGTTGCCTTCTTTCGAGTTTCACGGACAGCCAGTGGACGGAGGCTTCAAGTGCATTTCGGCACTTCGGGCGGTGAGACTTTTGAGCCAGGGGTGTGAGGGCTTCCTAGCTTGTGTGGTGGCAGAGCCCAGCCCTGTGGAAGACTTCCAGAGCATCCCGGTGGTCAGAGAGTACCCTGACATGTTTCCAGACGAGTTACCAAGACTACCGCCCGAGCGTGAGATCGAGTTTGAGATCTCACTAGTACCAGGGACCAGCCCCATCTCCACCGCACCATACTGGATGGCACCGCTTGAGCTATGAGAGCTCAAGTCTCAGTTGCAGGATCTTTTGGAGAAGGGCTTTGTGAGGCCCAGTGCGTCTCCCTGGGGAGCCCCGATACTGTTTGTGAAGAAGAAGGATGGTACCCAACTCCTTTGTGTGGACTACTGACAGCTGAATAGGGTCACCATCAAGAACAGATATCCACTGCCGAGGATCGATGACTTGTTTGACCAGTTGCGAGGTGCCACGGTGTTCTCCAAGATTGACTTGGGGTCTGGATACCACCAGTTGAGGATCAGGGAGGCAGACGTCTCCAAGACAGCTTTCCGCATCCGGTACGGACACTACGAGTTTTTGGTCATGCCGTTTGGGCTGACCAATGCCCCCGCTGCTTTCATGGACCTGATGAACCGGGTGTTTAGACCGTACTTGGACCAATTCGTGGTGGTATTTATTGATGACGTACTCATCTATTCTCGAGATCAGACGCAGCACGGACAGCACTTGCGGATGGTTCTGGACACACTGAGACGACGTAGGCTGTATGCCAAATACAGAAAGTGCGAGTTCTGGTTGAGGGAGGTGACCTTCTTAGGTCATGTGATCTCTGGGGACGGCTTGGCAGTGGACCCAGCCAAGGTCGAGGCAGTGCTCAGGTGGGAGAGATCGCGTTCAGTCACCGAGATTCGCAGTTTCCTAGGACTGGCAGGCTACTACAGACAGTTTATCAGCGGTTTTTCATAGATTGCGAGTCCTATGACACAGTTGACCTGGAAGGAGGTGCCCTTCACTTGGACAGATGCCTATGAGGCGTGTTTTCAGGAGCTGAAGGAGAGTTTGACTTTGGCTCCCGTGCTCACCATCCCTGACAGTAGTGGCGGGTTCGTTGTGTACACAGATGCCTCCTTGCAGGGGTTAGGAGGTGTGCTCATGCAGAGGGGTCACATTGTCGCTTACGCTTCGCGGCAATTGAAGCCCCATGAGCATACCTACCCTACCCATGACCTGGAGTTGGCAGCTGTCGTCTTCACGCTGAAGACCTGGAGGCACTACTTGTACGGTGAGACCTTCGAGATTTTCACGGATCACAAGAGCCTCAGATACCTTTTTGATCAGAATGAGCTCAACATGAGATAGTGACGTTGGTTGGAGCTCCTGAAGGACTATGACTGCAGCATTTCGTACCACCCGGGAAAGGCCAACGTGGTGGCTGACGCCTTGAGCCGGAAGGCACCCGCACACTTGGCCAGTTTACAGTTACAGAGTTGGAGCCTTTTAAAGGAGGTGGGCAGATGGTGACCCCTAGAGTTATGAGGGCACTGTGGGGCAGTGACTGTGACACGACAGACTAGGCCAGAGCTAATAGACCGCATCATCACAGGACAGATGGCCGATCCGTACTTGCAGTCTCTGCGCGACAGAGTACTGTCAGGAGACCCAAGGGACTTCTCTTTCACAGACCAGGTACTGCGCCTGGGGGGACGGTTGTGCGTTCCCATAGACAAGGAGCTGTTGAGAGAGCTCTTGACTGAGGCACACGGTTCCAGATTCACCATACATCCCGGAAACACGAAGATGTACCATGACTTGAGACGCGAGTTTTGGTGGAGGGGGATGAAGCGGGATGTGGGTGAATTCGTGCAGCAGTGCTTAGTGTGCTAGTAGGTGAAAGCCGAGCATCAGAGGCCTGCAGGGCCGCTACAGCCACTTCCAGTGTCAGAGTGGAAGTGGGAGAGCATCACCATGGACTTGGTGGTGGGCTTACCTATTACCCAGTGAGGACACGACGCAGTCTGGGTAATTGTGGATAGACTGACGAAGACGGCACGATTCTTGCCGATCCGAGTCACTTTGGGACCAGCACAGTTGGTAGAGAGGTATATCCGCGACGTGGTACGACTACACGGAGTTCCGCGGGAGATCGTATCCGACCGGGATACCCGCCTTACGTCCCAGTTTTGGGCTAAGTTTCAGCAGGCCCTGGGGACACGGTTGAGACTCAGTACAGCCTACCACCCCAAGACGGACGGACAGTCGGAGAGCATGATACAGACACTTGAGGACCTTTTGAGTGCCTGTGTACTGGACTGGAGGGGCTCTTGGGAGGAGCACCTGTCCCTGGCAGAGTTTGCATACAACAACAGCTATCACTCCAGCATCGGCATGGCTCCCAACGAGGCTCTGTACGGATGGAGGTGTACGGCACCCTTGAGTTGGGTTGAGGTGGGGACCAAGTGGGAGGTTGGCCCCAGGTTGATCCGGCAGAGTCAGGAGGTAGTTGAGCAGATCCACAGGCGACTCCGCACTGTCAGGAGCAGGCAGAAGAGCTACGCGGATCGGAGATACAGAGAGGTGCAGTTTGAGGTTGGGGACCACGTCTTCCTTCGTGTTTCACCCATGAAGGGCCTGCAGCGGTTTGGGGTGAGAGGGAAGCTCGCGCCGAGATTCATGGGGCCCTTTGAGGTCCTGGAGCGGGTTGGACCCGTTGCTTACAGACTTGCCCTCCCTCCTCAGCTCTCTGGTGTGCACGACGTGTTCCACGTGTCCAACCTCAGGAAGTATGTAGCCGATCCCAGTCATGTACTGAGTCACGAGAGCGTCGAGGTGGGCGACGACCTGACCTACCCCGAGCGGCCGTGCAGATTCTTGACCGAGCCATCCACAGATTGAGACGAAAGCAAGTACCTCTGGTGAAGGTTTTGTGGAGGAGCCAGCAGTACGAGGAGGCTACCTGGGAGCCTGAGGCAGCAATGTGGGAGCGGTACCCGGAGCTCTTCGCGGGTACGTCTTTTCGGACCGGCTTTGGTCCTCTTTGAGTTTGTTATGTTTTTATATGCCGTTCTTTCCAGCACCCTAGTTAGAGCAAGTTTCGGGGACGAAACTTCCTTTGAGTTTGTTATATTGTTACGAACGCGGCCTCAAGGCGATTTTTAAGACGTCTGGGAAGTGGCCCATACGTCTGACTAGACGTCTGGTAATTAATTGTTGCGGCGTACGGGTTGCGTCTGCGTGCATGCTCGCGCAGACCTGCACCGCCGCTCTCTTCCCTCTTTTTCCCTCTCTCCTCCAGCAGGGCGCGGCGCCTCTCTCTCTCTCTCTCCCCGCGCAGCCTTAAAAGGCCCCTCACCCTCTCCCTCACCCTCATCTCCTCCGTGTCCCTCTCCTTCTTCTCCCAACCGATGCGAGAGTGCGAGCGAGTGGCGGCAGCAGCGGCCGCGACAAGTGTGCGGGAGGAGGTGTTGGGCGAGGGAGGAGACGCTCTACCGTGAGGGCTCGAGCCGGCGGGGGAGTAGCGGGCGTGGAGTGTCGCGGAGGGGCTGCTGCAGCTAGAGCAGCAGGCAGACGAGGAGCGGTGCGGCCGTGCGTCACGGGTAGAGGACGAGTCGAGCTCTGATTCTAGAAGTTTTTCCAGAATCAGACGTCTGGGATTCCAACCAGATGACGGTGAAGACGTCTGGAGGACGGTCTAGACATCTGGCAGGTAAGATATTTCTACCTTCTTCCTTTTTCGCGTGTACGGCTATGCGGCCGTCCGCCGCGCCTTCGTCTGCGACTCGTCGTACTGAGAACAGGTGTGGGTGCGTGCAGGTTCTGCTCGGGAGGGCGCGAGGGCTCGCCATCCCACATGAATCGGACGTCTGGCCGTAGTGCCAAACGGCGGGAAGGACTTCCAAACGTCCGGGTTGACCATCGGACGTCTGGGAACTAAGCCAGATGCCGCCGCAGGCTTCTGGACGTCTAAGGGACTACATAGAACGAAGGTACGCTCTGACCCACATTTTAAGACGTCTGGAAGAGGTTCCAGACGTCTGATTTTGGGCAGTTTCGTCGTTTTCGACCCGTTTAGGGCCCGTTCGGAGTCCGTTTTCCATGTTTCGAGTTGCGTTCTTTTCGAAATTAAATCCTCTACCTGTTTACAGTAATTATATACCGTTCTGAGAAACTCCTTGTGTTTGATCCTTGTGTTAGGACCCCGTTCCATTGCAGTCTTGGGGATTGCAGAGGCACACTGGATTTCCGACCACGCCCCCAGTACTCCTGTTGTAGCTGGTAGAGTGGCTTTTAATTTACTTAATCAAACTTGTTACAATTGTGGAATAATTAATAGAGTCTAGGACACTGCATGAACCCTAGGACTGAGAAACTAGATTGAATGATAGATCCTAGGGTATTGCATGAAACCTAGGACTGGAAACTAGATTGAATGATAGATCCTAGGGTACGGCATGAATCCTAGGACTGGAAAACTAGTGATATGTATATAAATATTGCAGTCTTGGAAAGGTGGAAAGGAAATAATAGCTGCCTGTAAATTGATTTAACCGCTGCCTATTATAAAGGAATAAATATGATTGAGAATATGGGTTGTATGAACATAAAACTGAAACGGTGAAACCTAAATGTGCTAAGTTAAAAGAACTGGAACCCTACAGGGAATTAGGAGTAGAACTCCTGGAAAGAGAACGGATGGAACTGAGAAAGAAAGACGTGGAAGTGTGTTGTCTCTTGGGTACGTGGTACCAAAGAGAGCACACATTACCTCTTAGTGTAGAGGGGAGCTTACCGCTCTCAGGTTGAGACCGGGGTGGGTTTGGCCACTGTACACCGACTTGCTGGCCGTCGCGTACGCAGTACCGAGGAGAGCTACTAGTGTAGGGAGTGCACTAGCTACCCCACGGGCCCCGGGGTTCTGCTAGCCTCCTACACCGACTTGTTAGGCCCACTGGGCAAACCAGGGTAGTCAGGCGAGGGTGCATGGACTGTGGAGGGGTTGGACCCCTGTTACTGAGAGGGCTCTGCCATATATTGGTTCAGTGCTGTGCTTTGGGTGCACCCATTAACGGAAACGACTGACCGCGTGCCAGTGAGGGGTAGCTACCCATGTGTTTATCGTGTGTGCCGTAGTCACCGTTATGTCTGTCAGCGACCTTGGGGTGGTTGACTGAGAGTAGGATCACCACGGGGGACTCTCCCGGCCAGGAGAGCACCACATGTTACTTCTACTTTTCGGAAAAGACTACAATCAAGATCGTTCCCACGAGGAACATTCGAGATCAAGTGAGGGATCTGAGAAATAGATAAATTGTGAAATAATAAAAAGACGTAAATAAAGGAAGAAAGAAAATATAACAGCTACTGTACACTACCGTTTCTTTAGTTTTAGCTGCCACTCTACTCAGCGTTTCGCTGACGTGTTACACTCGTTACTTTTCAGGACCAGGTGTTGAGCAGCCAGGGTCAGCGGCTGCAGAGGACGCTGGGCCGAGTAGGGTCCAGTAGAGTTACCGCAGTTCTTTTGTACCCCTTTTGTTCCACTGTAGTGAGTAGTTCTTGTTACCCTTTGTACTTCTTTACTTGTAGCTTCATGTTATGTTATTATTGTTGTTCTACTGTTGTGGTAATATATACTGTAGTAGTTCCTTTTCTTACTGCTGTATTTTGTTACTGCTAGTTATATTCATGTTGAATGTGGTTTATTTTACTGCTCTTTTGGTTACTTCCTCGTTGGACTACTAGGTCTTGGGATTAGTCGAGTCGGTCCGGTTCTCGTGTCTCGTAGGGACTCGGGAATCGGGTCGTTACATGTTGAAACGATGTAAGGACACTGGCTTAGTCCTTAGCTGGGAGAAAAGTCACTTCATGGTACAGAAAGGAATTGTACTTGGGCATGTTGTATCTGAGCAAGGCTTGGAAGTAGATAAAGCTAAGATTGATTCTATTTCCAAACTTCCATTGCCTACGAATGTCAAACAGATTAGATCCTTTCTGGGCCATGCTGGCTTTTACAGGCGCTTTATTAAAAATTTTAGTAAGATTTCTAGGCCACTTTGTGACTTGTTGGTGAAGGAATCTTCCTTCAGTTTTGATTCAAAGTGTGCTGAGGCCTTTCAAACTCTAAAGGAGGCCTTGATTTCTGCGCCTGTTCTCCAAGCTCCTGATTGGACACTCCCATTTGAGCTTATGTGTGATGCTTCAGATTATGCAGTGGGAGCAGTCCTTGGACAAAGGGTTGAGGGAAGACCTCATGTGCTGCATTATGCAAGCAAGACTTTAACTGAACCTCAGCAAAACTACACCGTCACTGAAAAAGAATTACTTGTTGTAGTTTTTGCTCTGGAGAAGTTTAGGTCGTATTTACTTGGGTCTAAGGTGGTTAGTTTTACTGATCATGCAGCAGTGAAACATCTCATTGCTAAGAAAGATTCTAAGCCACGTCTGATTAGGTGGATCTTACTCCTTCAAGAATTTGACTTGGAAATACGTGAAAAGAAAGGAGTAGAAAATGTTGTGGCTGACCACCTGTCTCGCCTTCCTCTTAATGACTCTATTTCTGATGACATTCGCGAGACATTTCCCGATGAAACTCTGATGGCGGTAACACCAACTTTACCTTGGTATGCAGACATTGTAAATTACTTGGTCACTGGACAAACTCCTGGCTCTTGGGATGAGTGGAAAAGAAAGAGATTCATTTCTCAAGCAAGATATTTTCATTGGGAAGAGCCAGAATTATTTAGAATTGGACAAGACCAAGTATTGAGACATTGTATGCCTGAAGAGGAACTACAAAGTGTGCTGAGTTTTTGCCATGAACTTCATTGTGGAGGATACTTTGGTGCTAAGAAAACTGCTTTTAAGGTTCTCCAGTCCGATTTTTGGTGGCCTTCCTTATTTAAGGATTCTCATAATTTTGTTAAGTCCTGTATTAGATGTCAATGGACTGGAACGATTGGGAAGAAGAATGAAATGCCTCAACATCCTATTCAAACTGTTGAAATTTTTGATGTGTGGGGAATTGACTTTATGGGCCCCTTCCCGTCGTCCCATGGTTTTGAATATATCTTGATGGCAGTTGATTATGTCTCTAAATGGATAGAGGCCATTCCTACGCACACAAATGACCACTCTGTGGTTTTGAAATTTGTGAAGGCTAATATCATATCCCATTTCGGCTGCCCCAAGACTATTATAAGTGATGGGGGACCTCATTTCCGAAACCACCACTTCAATCAGTTAATTAAGAGTTTGGGAGTGACTCACAAGGTTGCTACCCCTTACCACCCTCAGATAAGTGGCCAGGTTGAAGTATCAAATAGGGAGATAAAAAATATTTTGGAAAAGACCGTTAGACCTGATAGGAAAGATTGGTCCCAAAAGCTCGATGATGCTTTGTGGGCTTATCGAACGGCCTATAAGACCCCTTTGGGTACTTCTCCCTTTCGGATTGTGTATGGAAAAGCATGCCATTTACCTGTTGAGTTGGAACATAAAGTACTTTGGGCTATTCGAAGTGTTAACATGGATTTAGAGAAGGCAGGTAAAGCACGATTTCTAGAATTAAGTGAGCTTGAGGAGCTGAGGAATGATGCTTATGACACCTCTCAAGCTTATAAAGAAAGAACTAAGGTCTTGCATGATAAGTTTATTCTTCGAAAGACCTTTGAGCCCAACCAACAAGTCTGGCTTTTCAATTCCAGACTTAAGCTTTTTCCTGGGAAGTTGAAATCTCGTTGGGATGGGCCTTACATAATCACCAAAGTATTTCTGAATGGAGCTGTGGAGATAAAAAATCCTTCCTCTTCAGCAACTCCCTTTATCGTCAACGGTCAACGGTTACAACCGTACATAACTTTAGATGGCCATCTGGTTGACGAAGTCACTCTTGAGGAGCCTTAGCTCCTACCATTCTCCGCCTCAGGTAATATCCTCCTTTAGCTATTTTTGTTTTCAATGAGGACATTGTTTGAACCAGGCATGGGGGAGAGGACCTGAGGCATTTTGTTTATAACATATAAAAAAAAAGAGAGAGAGAAAATGAGAGAAAATGAAAAAAAAAAAAGGGTTTTGAGCTTAACTAGCTAGATCTTGCATTCTTAAGCAAACCAGAACTCTAGGGTAGACTAAATAAATTCTAGGGTCAAACTTTAGAAGCTAAATGAGTTGCTAGTGTTAGACCTTTAGGGTCCTTTGTGAACTTAAAAACTTAAGTAGGAGTTAAGTTGCGGATCATTCCTCAAGAGGTTGAGGAAGGGAAGCTAGGGTTTGAGTTAAAAGGTGGGGTAGTACCTGGAGTCTTATTCTACCTTTTGGTTTATGGGTCCTTGTAACCCAAGCATCCAAATTTCACACACTTGGTCTGGTAATCAACTTAATTTCTGTCTTTCTAAAAAGAGATTTGGTTCTCTTAGTTTTGACTTAAGAGAGGCTTGAAAACACATTTTGATTGGAAGAGTTCCTGTCGCAGGAGAGGTGGAGTATATACTCACCTTGAGGATGCGATGGTAACATATTACCTCCTCGGCGCTTGTCTCTTAGGATATCCATCCTACTGGGGGCATGTAAGCGCATTGCGCGGTTTAGGTACCATGGGCGGCCCTATCTCGAAGTGCCGATTGCCATAGGCCTGAATTCGCTTAAGAAATCCATGGGTGATACTATCTTGAAGTGTCGATTTCCAGGAGTTCTTGGGGTCGTTATGGGCGGTGCTATCTCGAAGCATCGAAAGCCAGGCACCCTTCGAGGTATGGTAATGGGGACAATGAATCCGACACAGACCGTGTTGATAGCTGATCTGAGGTTAGACTTAGAAGAATCAAACGAAAAAAAAAAGTATATATATAAAAAAAAAAAATCCTTTAACTCAAATAACTCAGACCAATGCACAGGCACGGATGCTTTAATCTCAGGGATCAATAAACTTTAGGGTAGAGTCTGATATCAGGGAAACTTGTGCCTGCAACTCGTCTTTAGCCGACCTAGTCTGTAACTTAGCATCTACTTAGGAACCTTGGGTCTAGAGCCTGAACTTAATATGCTTCTAAAGGAAGACGAAGTGAGTTGACTAGTCTACTTGGAGTGCTAGGTTTCGCTTAATTTTGCTAGGGACTAGCAAAAACTAGGCATGGGGGTATTTGATTAGCCCATAGTTGTGGGCTATTTAAGTATTTAAGTGCCTACACATTAGGTTAATTCTAACATTTATTTAGTATAAATTAGGATGTAAATAGATTAATTCATAGTTTTAATTTAATTACATAATCCATGCATTGCATTCATATTTTAAGTGCATTTAGAATTAGCTTAGAATGGCATTCATCTAATTAGATAACCAATTAGGTACATTATTTTTATTAACATAAAAGTTGAGGGTTTGTATATAAATGGCCCTAATATTTTAACATTATTTTCTTTATTCTTCTTCTTGCAGGAACGGCTGGCTGCCGCTCTAACGCCCAGCTGTCGCAGTGAAGAACCCATTCAAGGGGGAGCGGATGTGGTGGATCTAGTCGGGCGGCTGATTTCAAATTTGTGCAGGCCACTACAAAAGGAGGGAGACAGTCGAGCTCGAGAGGCCTCCACCACTGACCCACCACTGTGCAGAGAGACCTTCTCTCTTCCATTCCATACTGCCGGCCTCTACTGTGGCGGCGAGTCTCCACCACCGTGGGCGTGTGGTGTGACAGGCCACACTGCCATCCGGAGCTCGCCTGCATTACCGTGAGCACCTTAGCGTGCATCTCCCTCGCCGTCGTCACCAACCACCACTGCCGCAGCAACCGTCAACCACCCTTTCAGTCACTTAAGACGTCCGGGAAATTTCTCGGATGTCTGAAGTCCACCTCCCAATCCAGAGCAATCTCCGTCCTCCCACTTCACTTCCACCTCACACGTCTGAAGTCACCCGCAACCTTCCATGCTTGCAGAACCTTCCCCGTGCCTGTAGCCCACGCCAACCTCACGTGCGCGCTCCTATGCCCGCAGCACCTTCCTCGCACTTGCTGCCTTCGCCCGCACGCCCCCTCCAACCTTTGCGAGACCAGCGGCCGCACGCGCTCACCGCCTGCCGCGCCCTTCTCCCGCGCTTGCAGACCCACACAACCGCGCACACTTCTTCCCACGCCTGCAGAGCCACCCGCTCACCTCCAACCACGCGCCCGCACCCGCTCATCTCCAACCGCGCCCTTCTCCCGCGCCTGCAGACCTGCACAACAGCAGCCACCCACGCAGCAGCAGCGCGAAGCAGTCTTCACGCCAACAGGCCGCGCGCGCTCACCGGCTGCAGCACCTCCGCCGGAGCTCATCCGGCCGCCGTGCGACACGCCGCCACCACCGCTTCGAAGCCCTCAGTCCAAGGGACTTCCTCCGAGCTTCCCGTGCCTGGCCATCCACTCCTCGTCGCGCAAGACAAAGGGGAAAAATTCCCCTGTTTTGCTACAATAACCTACCAATTAGAAATTACATTTTCTGCCATTGTCACTTTTTAATCATATTTTATTGATTCTGCATTGCGGAAAATATCCTCTAGTTTCTCAGAATTGCTATTTCAGCATTGTTTCTTGCTTAAACCTTAATCTGAAGTTAATTTTGGCTTGATTCTTGTCCAAACTAACTACAAACAAACATTTTTAACTGGTGCGAATTTTAATACGTCATTTCCTCCCTGTGGATACGACCCGCTCCTCTGCGAGTGGTTATTTCTTTTTTAAATATTGATTAGTCGATTTTTCCACCACAATACGCGTAGGTGAATATTAAGCGTCTGATAGACATTGAGCGGCTAAGGTGTGACAGTGTGGCATGCTGGCAAGCATTGGAAGAAGATGCTCATGATAGCACATGAGTAAATGCGCGTGTTCGTGAAGTGGGAATTCAAAGGCGGTGCTGCGGCTTGTTTTAATATGTCCGATCGTGAGATCGGACGGTTGAGATCAGGATGCACGATTTAAATCACGAGGGTGCATAAGTGGAGAGAGAAATTAGAAGCAGACGTTGGGCTCGCACACGCGGCAGGCATTGAGCCGTCAGATCGCGATCCAAGGCTCCAGAGCGCGCCACGTGGTGCAACTAGAGGCAATCTAAGCATAGAAGGTGCAAATGAAGGCCTATTGAGGTGCAATCTTATCTATTGATCTCTTGATTGACGGATCTAATCACCAGAAGGTTGTTGCACAGTTTTGGGGTCTCAAATGCCTATCTTTCCCCTCATGAAAGCTATAAAGGAAGGCCTAGGACTCTCAAAAGGACATCTTCCACCGAAACTCCTCCAGACCCTCTCCAACTCTTCAGACCTTCTTCTCCGGCTCTCTCCATCTCTGGCTCTCTTCCTTTGAAGCGCCCACCAGGCCACCTTGGTGGACTGCTGTTGCTCTCCCCAGCTCTCCAGAAGGCCACCACGAACCACCCGTGGAGCCCTTATTCTGCTACATAGTAGTTTTCATTTATGCTCTAGTTAGATAGATAGCAAGAACTTATTCCAGTCATAATTATATTTTTGCAATTCATGATTAGACTATCCGCATGATATACATATTGTGATATATATATATATATATTAGTTTGCAATTAGTAGTATATTCTCTAAGTTAGCATTCTAATTCAATTTTGAAATCAAAAGTGCTTTCTGCCTCCTTGAGTTCAACCGGGACTCACCTGTTCCATTAAAATTTATTTGTCGAGACATATTTCGTGCTATACTACGACGTATTCATCTTCTTTACGCGATTTATGCCACGAGCAGGGGGCATTTCCACATGAGATCTAAAAAGCGGTCCCATGCCTCATGAAGTGGTTCTCCCGCATTCTGTGTGAAATGCATGATTTGGTGCCTCAAGGCATTGGTGCGACAACTGGGAAACATTTCTTCAGGAATTCGAATTGGCTTTCCTCCTATGTGTTGATCGGACAAGTCAGGGTTTGATACCAATGGGCAACCTTATCAATAAGAGAGGAGAACATCTTCATGAGCAGGATGTCTCGATTCTGAATAGGTGGTCCAAAGGTCTGGGCTAGATTTTCAATTTTTTAATGTGTTGGAAGGGATCTTCGAAGTTCAAGTCATGGAATTTGGGAATTGCATTAATAAGATTTGGCTTTAATTCATTGTTAGGTCCTCCAGCCGGGATTTGCACCTTGGGTTCGATTGCCACCGCTATGGGATTGCAGTGATCTTGCATTTGCGAACGCTGTGTGGGATTCATTATTGCATGGAAAAGATCAGTTAGGCGCTGCAAGTGATTCTGAACATTGGGTTCTTCTTCTTGATTCTCCATGGATGTAGATGATGGATGTGGAAGTATCTGAAGAGATCTCGATTTGATCGGACAGGAACACAAACAATTGGGTTGGGCCTTGACCCTGACTAGAGTGAACTGCTAATGGAGGCCTCAAGATTGGTCTTAAGGACCTCCTGCCGTACATGCACTATAGAATTAGACGAGGGACAAAATGTGCATTGGACCTAATCGAGGCACCAACAATGCTGAGTGACTATGGAGGTTTGAAGCAGATGTTATCTTTGGATCAGAAACTCACCCAGTCGAGAATTACTTGGGCAGTTAGGAAGGAAGAGTCCTGCAAAGACCCCTACATGGTAGAGTATCCCTACAGGTTACAGGGTTTCCCCCACCCAACCTTCCTTGCTACTAAGATTCCAATTAGACTGGAAGGTGTGAGCTTGACTCCTAAGTCTACCAATTTTAATCCTACATATTTCTTGAATTTCATTTGAACTTGAAGTTGATTTGATTTGTGACCTAATTCAGAGGTTGGTTGATCCACAAAGTGAATCGACTTCACCTGACTTGCCATAAAGTTGAGGATGGGTTGGGTCAAGAACTCAAATCACCCTGAATTGGTTTGCAAACATGCTATTAGGTCCCAAATTTTAATGATCCATCTAATTATTAAAACCTTGATTTTAGGGTCCACTTGATTAGATCAATTCAACCAAGGGCTTGGGTAACACACTATGCGGGAAATATATTTTCTTTAAATTAGGCAAGTGTGTACTCCTAGAACACTAATGTGGAAACCCAAAATTGGCTCTATTTCCAAGTCCAATTATTTCTAGAAGATGGTACCTTGGTCTAAGAAGGTGAATAGCCCAAGGCACCTTATGTCCCTAGTAGGTGCAAGTATTAGGATGGGGATCTCTAATCAAATCAAATCAAATTAGGAAACTTGAATGATGATTACTATGTAAATAAACCAAGTTGATCCTAATTGATTTTCTTTTCAATCATTCCAAGAGATGAGGGGCTTAAAGAAGAAGGAAATGAGATTACCTACCCCTGGTGTGGTTGCTTGTGTGGTCAGTCTTCAGATTCACTTGCAACAACACAACAAAGTAGATATAGCAAGTCAGAATTAGATTAGAAAGTGTGATTAGTGAATGAGATGCACGTTGCTCCTTGGTAATGGTGCCAAAATGTTAAGGTCGAAATTCGTCGTAGTTAGGAAAACAACGCGTCGTAGTATAGCAACGAAAATCGATACGACATTTGAATTTATAAAGCTTGAAAAATCTATGAGTTCCGAGGTCATTCGCAAGGAGCAAGTGTAACAAAAACCTTGAAACTAAAGATGAATGAGACATTCAGTCACTATAGAGAAGCCCAATGTTTCCACAATAAGTCAGATTCTCATATTCACCATCCTCCTCGATTAGATCACAATCAAAATTCTTAGATGCCTTGAAAATGTCCAATCTAAGTCTCTCATTACCTAGGGCAATCTCCATACACCTAGATGCACAATCGATATTTGCTAGGGCTGTCGCAAAAATGGGCGACTTAAAATGGTTGGTGCATCATAGAGATTAGGAGGAACCTCCATGTCTAATATGAAAAAGTCCTCTGGAAAGTAGAATCCTCATACTTTTACGATGACATTTTCTACCACCCACTTGATGATTTCACTGATCGGTCAGGCAACTGAATAGTTACTAAGGTGGGCTTTAACTCCCCGAATCAAAATTGATCATATTTGGTAGTCAGGCTGATGGATGAACCTAGATTTAGAAGGTCCTGATCAAATGGAGAATCCTGTAAATAGCAGGAAATAAGTGGGGTACCATGGTCTTTCTTCTTCGATGGTAAGTCAGCAACTATAACTACGCTAGCCTCCTTTGACAATATCGTCTGTTGTCCAATTTTCTTCTGCAGCCTCGGGGTACAATAGTCCTTAAAGAACTTGGCGATAGTAGGGATGTGATCTATCGCTTCGAGGAGGGGGACCTAAATATGGACTTCCTTGAACATTTCTTTCAGGACCTCAAAATTCTTCGATCCCTTTTGCCTCGCTATAACTTGCATGAAAGCTTCAAGAAAAGGGATGGGAATCTCAAGGTCCGCAATAGATCTTGCCTTTATCCATCGTAGGAGGCTCCTGATCAAGGTGAGTGTGAGAAGATGAGCCATCCTGAGGTGGAGGATGCGATGAATCATGACCCACCTACCTATATGTTGGGTCTTGTGTAGTCTTTTGCTCCTCAGAGTGATAACCTTTGCATAAGCGTACTGTCCCTGAGGTGGAGAAGGCGGGGAAGGAGTAGAATAGGTCGTGTTTGGCAATGGAGTAGGTTGAGCCAGAGCATAACTAGGAGGTACAAGAGGTGCCTGAATTACTACATGTGCCTATCACTATGGTGCTTGGAACTTGGGTGGGGGGGCCTTGGTTTTACACATATCTTGAGTTTGGGATGGGTTGGAAGGGCAAGACTCTTGGTAATATGTTCTCATACAGCATCTGGTTCTACGTGCTATGGATGTTCTGTATCTGGTCTGCCATAACTCTCATGATATTTAGCTTTTCTTGGTTGGATTGCCGTAATGATTCTTTCAACTCCTCCAAAAGGTCGAACAGTCATGGAGTGTGAGTGGCAGCATTTCACAGTGGTTGGTAAATAGACTGTGGCTGCTACTGGGATGAGAATGGCTGCTTCCTGGGGTATGTGTTTGCCACATTCCCGTATTGCCTGGTCTGGTGTTGTGGACTTGATTCGGTATCTGTGAGTTCCCAAACGATGAGAAGTTTGGATGATGGTTACAACCAAGGTTATATGATAACGTGGGTTTGACCGGTTTCGGTTATGTCGTTGTAGTAAAGCCGGTTGTTACCAACGTTTCATATAAAATTTTTTACTCGGAAAAATAAAAGAGTTCCCGAGGTCGAACTCAGGGAGCAAGTTGTATTCTAGAGATATACAAGTTCTATTACAAAAATAAAGAGAGAGAGAGAGAGAGATGAAAATTTGGCTTCTTCTTCTTTTCTTCTTTCTTCCTCTTTGTCTTTGGTTTTTCCTGTTCTTTGTTCTTCTTCTTCTTCTTCTTCTTCTTCTGCTTTCTTCAGATCTTCCCCTCGTGCTCTTCTTCTTCTGTTCTTCCTTGTTTCCTTTCTTTCTTTTTCTTCAGATCGTCTTCTTTTCTTGCTTCTTGCTTCTCTTCATTTCTTCTTCTGCAATCGTGGTGCTTCTGCCTTCGGCTACTAAGTCTCCCTTCCTTCTTCTTCAGCCTGCCTTCTGTGTTGCTCTGGCTGCTGACTGTCCGTCGTCTGGCCCGGTGCTTCGACGACTTAACTGAGCAGTTGCTACAGTGCAGCTGCTTCTTCTTCTTCAGCGGGTCTGCTTCGTCTTCTTCTTTGGCCTGCACACTTCAGGGTTTTTTCGTCAAGAGGCAAAAACCTACTCTACCCCCCTCCCCCGCGTATCTCTCTCTCTGAAATCACTCATCGGAAGCTCTCCCAGAGCGCTACCGGGTAATCGGGTTCGGGTCAGGCCCGGGTCCAGGCCCACCGGCGTGCGTGGTGGGCGAGGAGTGCAGGTCAGTCTAATCGGGTCGGGCCAGGTCCGCGGAGCGTGGTCACGGACGAGGCCGAGTCGGGTCGGGTCGGGTGAGAGGGACCTCACCCCGTGGTAACTGAGGCAAACAGCATAAGGCAGTTTTTGCCTTTATGCGTCCGCGCGCCTTCGAGAGGTTCCGAGGTGGGACTAAATGTCCCACCCCAATTCTCTCACGCCTGCAGCAGGGATGGTGCTTCCAATTGCATCAGCTGTTGAGGCGCACAGCTCCAATTGAGGGCCAGGGTGTGTGCGCGAGACTCTTTCGCGCTGGCCGTGGCTTTTCAACCTGGGATATCTCGGCTTGGAGCAACCTCGAGCAGGCTTCGAGCTTCCTCGCCAATGGCGGTCAAGGCCTGGAACCTGAAATCAATAGAACGGCCTCTCGGCCAAATCAGACAGGCGGGGGACCTTCGCCGTGGCACGGCGAAGGTGGTCAGGGGGTCTGCAGGGGGCGAGATGGAGCTGTCAGGTCGTCCTAGGTCAAACTGTGAGCGAGGGAGTGGGTGTGTTCGGTGGGTCTGCAGAGGGTGTTTGGTGGGAAGTGGAGGGGCGGAAGAGGATCAGGGTGAGGAGGCGGAGGTTCTGCGGTGGTCGGCGAGCCGTGTGGGTCGCTGAGGTGATGGGAGCGGCTCGCCGGAGGGTGGTCGGAGGCGGAGAGGGTGAGGGTGAACAGGGTCGGTAGAGGGCTTAATTGACTAAATCGAAAGCGGGGAAAGAAAGAGGAGAAGAAGGGAGTAGGTCTAACTTAACTGCAGGGACGAAGGGGGAGGAATAGGGCGACAGTCGTATCGACTGTCGCCGGAGAAGACGGTGCCCAGTGGGGGAAGGACGGCGGTGACGACGGGGCAGAGGCAGCGCGCGCCGGTATTGCGCGACGCGGAAAGAGCAGGGGAAGAAATCTCTGCTGCTGGTATTGCGGCAGAGCGAAGAGGAGGAGGAGGAAGAACCGCCGGAGCTGGTGGGCGTCTGCCGGAGTGAGAAGAGAGGAAAATTGGGGGTTTTCTCCGTCAGATCCAGGCTGCCTTCGTCGGTGGAGCGGCGGGGGGTATTTATAGGGTTGAAGCAGGGAGGAAGGCGGAGGGAGACGACGTGTCTCCCTCGCCGGAGAATGGTCGGAATACGAACCCATACCGTCCGTGCGTTCGCACGGCCGGTATGGGGGGCTACAATGACCATGGGGGTGCTCCTGCGACGGCTGACGACGCAGGGCACCCCCGGTACACTTGCCAGGTCCTCCACCTCACCCTGCGCGGCGCCATGCTCCGCGCAAGGTCGCCGGAGCATGGTGCTGGCAGGGTTTTGCAGGAGGGACCTGTTTGCAAAGAACGAAGGAGAGTTAGGGGCCAAAATGCGAGGGTTCAAAAGTTGAGGGCCAAAGAGTTAATATATGAGGACCAAAGTGTGAAGTCGGTCAAGGAGGTTTCTTCTTAGGCTCAAGTTTTTATACATGACTAATTAGGACCTAAGGAATCTGATGGTGAATTTTATTTTCATATTAAACCTTGTTTGACCGGTCAATTTGCGCAAAAACCCAAATTAAGTTATTAATTGGGCATGGTTCTCAATGTAGGTCAAAATGGGTTCTAAAGGCCAAATTGAAGGTTCTAAACCCTAGAGATTATTTTTCTATGAATTTTAGAGGGTTTATTCTATTTTTACTTTGCCTCGAACCTTGTGAATTGAAGTGGGTCGTTTTAGGGTTACAGATTATCATTTGGTTCCTTGGAAGTGCTGTAGCCCTTGCTAGATCATCTCATCCCACTTTTATTCTTATTAAGCTGTTTTGACCTATGTTTGGGCCCTGAATTACCCTGTATGCAGATTATACTGGTAAAATTGCACTTTTACCCCTTATGACTGGTTTTCTTCTCAAACTCAGAATTCTCTGAGTTAAGCCTTTCCTTGAGATATGTAGGAGCTTTTATCCTTTGTATTGGGTCAAAATGAGCTAGTTATGGCTCATGATGAGGTTCTCATCATTATACGTCTCGGAATATGGGTTGTTATGCCCATAAACTTGGATAGCACTAACATCTTCATTTTCTTAGCCTAAAGATGTTTGAGACGTATATTTGTTAACGTGGCGAAATCGAGTTTTAAAATGAAGCGTTGTAATATAGCCGAAATTGCTTTGAAAACAAATACAATTTATATTACTCTAAAAAGGTTCCGAGGTCGAACACAGGGAGCAATATGGGATTTAGAAATCAAGATCACAATTTAACTTGTAAAGTATTATAATAAGAATGCCAAGTATCAATGTACCAAAAAGATGGGAGTAAAATGGAGGTTTAAATCACCATATACTCCATACAATAATAGCTAAGGAACTCAATGTATATGTATGAAATGAAAGCTTAAATCTATCGTCTGATTTGCAAATCAGATGACTTAAAGTTGTCTGCTGATGTGCTGCTTCTTCTACTACTCTTTCTTTCTTTGATTCTTCCTTTCTTCTATAGCCTAGTCCTCTTCAGACCTTCCTCTTCTTCTTTCTCTACTTCCTTAGCTACGACCTTCTCTTCCTCTCCAAGCCTTCTTCTTCTCTGGCCCTTCAGCTTAGGCCTTCACCTCTTCTTCTTTCTCTAACTCTTTAGCCTTTAGCTCTACTATCCTCCTCTTCTTCTTCTTTTCTTCCTTCTCTGGCTTTCCTCTTTTGAATTTGACTAAGTGTCAGCCGAAGTTTTCTATAGCAAAACCCTCCCCCTACCCGCGCAACTCTCCTTCTTTCTTTCCCTCTTAGGATCTGCTCTCCCAAAGCCACGGGTAATCAAGTTATCGGATTTAGGTGCATACCCGGGTCCAGGCTCATCGGTGTGTGGTGGTGAGCGAGGAGTGAAGGTCGGGTTATCAGGTCGAATCAGGTTCGCGAGTATGTGTTGTGGATGAGGTCGGGTGAGCGGGTGAGAGGGACCTCACCTCATGAACTGAGGCGAACAGCTACTAACACAAATCCAATTTATGCGGGTGCATGGCTTCAACACTTTCCGATGTGGGACTATCTATGCTCCCCTCCTTCGCGTGTCTGCAGCAGGGGATCTCCCTTCAATTGCTTCAGCTTACGAGGCTCGCGTCTTCAATTGACTGCTGGGATGTGTTCAAGGGTCGGTTCCGCGTGTCTTGGAGTTGAGACTTAGGCGTAGCATGACTCGGAGCGAGTTTCAAGCAAGCTCGAAGCTTGCTCGTCAATGGCAGATAGGGCAAGTTCCTGAAATCAACAAAACGGCCTTTTGGCCACGTCAGAATGCTTAGGGAGGGTCGTCGGAGCACGGCGAGCATGATGGGGGTGGTGGCTTGGAGCGATAGTGGCTGTGGTGGCGTAGCGAGGTCGAACTATGTGCGTGAGAGTGGGTGTGTTTTGGGGTGTGCGTGAGTGAGTGGAATGATTAATAAAGAGAGGGGGAAATGAGCGGAAAGGTGTGGCGATGGTTGTGGGCTTGTTGGCGAGGGATTTGGTGGTCTGTGGAGATGAGATGGTCGTGCCGGAGGGGATGGCCAGGGATGGAGTTAAGAAGGGTTGTTGACAGAGAGATTTTCGCTTATTTATGATAACTCTAGAAGGATATGCCATTGTAATTAACGTGGTGGAAATGTCTCAATCAAAAATTAACATAGATATGAATTTAAACCACAATAAAGGATGTCGTATCCACAGGGAGGAATAGACCAATAAATTCACGAGTCGAGGAATACACAGTTCACAGACTCTTCTGCAACTTTAATGCGAGGTATATGCTATTTTAAATGAAGCTTGCAATTTCCTTAAAGGTTCAGGGGTATTTATGTAGTTTTCACATCAGAAATTAAGCTCCAAAAATATGTGTATGATGCACGTGTAATGGCTTATCATGTAAATTCAACTTTCTTGCAATTCTGATTTGAAATTCAAGGTTAAATCATGCACATAACACAAGTGAAATAATTTTAGGAAAGTAGGAGTGCATCAATGCAATGTGGCCTGAATAAAATATAAATATATAATTGGCAATGGCATTGAGTGTAATTATTAATGGAGAAGAAAATAGAGGATTTCTCCTCTCTCTTCCTCACGTGTGCAGCGTGCACGGTTGGCGGCGAGAGTCGACGCGGAGGTGCACCTCGACGAGGGCTACGCAACGGCGGTGACACGGCGACCGAAGGTGGTCGGCGATGGCCGTGCGGAGGAGAAGGGCCGTCGGCCTGTTGGAGGAGGAGGCCGTGCGTGAAGAGGATGTCGTCGTTACTGCGGCCCGCGCGGGCTGCGTGCTGGGTGCACACACGCGCAAGGCGTTCTGCAGGCTGCTTAGGCACGTGGGGTCTTGTGGCCGTGCAGCTGCAGGGTGGCGTGAGGAGGTCTGAAGCAGCGCCTGCAAGGGTGCTGAGAGGGCAGCACACAGACGGGGGTGCGCCGCATGCTTGCGGTGCAGCGCCTGCAGGTTTGGTGAGGGCACACTGGGTCTTAGCGTGGAGCCGGTGCCTGCGGGTGGTTGCGTGGTGAGGGCGCGGTGGGGCTGCGCCTGCAGAGGGAGCGCAAGGGCGCACGCGCGTAGGCGATGGAAGGTGGCGCCTGCAATGGAGAGGGTGCGGGCGGTGGAAGGCTTGGCATCGTGCGCTTGCAGGCGGTCTAGCAGGGTGCTGCTGCAGGCGCGGTGAGAGTGGGCATAGGTGAGGGCGCGCTGTGGTGGAAGCACTGGAGAACTGCCTATAGGCAGTGCGGGGGCAACCCTGCGGGTGGCTGCTAGAAATGCTGGTGGCTGGGCGCTTGCAGTGGAGGGCACGCAGTGAGGGCAGGAGGAGAAGGGCTTGGCTGTGCGGTGATGGCGGTGGAAGGTGTGCACAGTGCACGCTTGGTTGCACGATTGATGGATATCCCCTTAAGGGGGAGGAAGAAGATCCGAAGCCCTCCTCTCTTGTACAGTACCTCTTTTATCTCCTCTCTCCGCCTCTCAAGGGATTTTCAAATCCCTTTACTAATTTTGGCCGGCGGTTGTTGAGCTGTTGAGGCCGGCTGGGAGACTCAGTTGAGATCGGCGGCTGTTGGGGAGGGGAGAATTTGATTCACCCCCCTCAGCTCTTGCAATTTATTCTTGCAACAACAAAACATAAAATAATTACATACTAAATTATAGAATGCAATAAAATAGATAAAAACTCAAATAATGATGCATGTACTTATTTAATGACCTAATGTAATTATTAACCAACATACATTGTTAGAATTGAATTACTTAGGCATAGCAATAGTCCATTAAAATGGACTCATCAGTCGTCGATGGTTGGATTTGGAAAATAAAGAGAGGAGAAGAAAGTAGGGGAGATAAGGAGCTTAGATAGGAGGTAGGTGGATGAACTGGGGAAGAGATGGCATCAGATGTGGTGTTGGCAACGTCAGAGACAAAGGCGGTTCCGATGAGGGAGAACGGGCGTCTGCTGGTACGGCGAGATATGGAGAGTAATGGGGAGGATAAATCCACCGCTGGTATGGCAGACAGACGACGAGGAGAATCAGAAAAGGTCGCCAAACGTCGAGGAACCTTCGGTCGTGAAAGAGAGAGGAGTTTGAGAGGGATCTCATCCGATTTCGAGTGTGAGGAGTTCGGGAAGATCTAGGCTCCCTTTTATAGGGATCCAGAGGCAAGGAAAGCTTGGAAATCAAGCTTTCCAAGCACGAAAACCTTCTCCAGATTTTGGAGTTTCATGAGACCCAAATCTCTCATGCGTTCGCATGAGAGATTGGGAAAGATTCGGTGCACAAGGGTGGGTTCAAATTGGAGAGGATTTCTCAAAGAGTTTCCCTTCCAATTTTGGAAAGGATTCGCCAAGCAATTAGGGAGAACTCCCCAATGAAAGATCACCGGAGTAGGTTCCCACCGCAATAGTGGTAGAGGGACCTAATTGTGAACACGACGAAGAAATTAGGAGGCTGAATGCAAGGGTTTTTGAAAGTTAGGGGTATAAATGTAATTAGACAGGACCATTTTGCAAACTAGGTCGCGACAAGCTCATCTTAGGTCCAAATCTTTTTACAAACCTATTTGGACCTAAGAAATCCAATGGTGAAGTTGGATTTTGGTTTTGACCACGTTTGACTAGATAATTTATGTAAAAATCCAAATTAGGGCAAATATATGCCTGAGACTCCATTTTGGATCAAGATGGGTTCTGATAGTCAAATTGAAGGTACTAAATCCTAAAGAATATTTTTCTATGAATTTTAGAGGATTTAGGTGAATTTTATCCCGACCAAAACCTTGGTTAATTAAATAGGTCTATTTTTAGGATTTTAAAAGTCATTTAATTCTTAAAACGTGCGCAAACCTTTTTCTGTCTGATCTAACCCACTTGTTATCCTATTAAGACCATTTGACCTTTATTTAGCCCTTGAGAAAACCCGTGGTTGTACTGCATTCATTATAAGTTTGTAAAATTACAGTTTTAACCCTAGTTTCTTATTTTTCTCTCAGAATGGTTATATAGTGAGTTATGATTCTCTGGCGGTTATGTAAGAGCATTTGTTAACTTAATTGGATTAAAATGAGCTAATTATGGCTCATGATGGTGTTCCCATCATATCCTCATGCCTAGCTTTTGCTAGTCTCTTAGCAAAATTTCAAGGTATTAATTTTAATTCTAGACCATAAGATCTTTTGATGCTTAAAAACTTTCCTGTATACTTCCTTTTGCAGATTAGGTTAGAATGCCGATAGTAGGCCTAGCAATACTTAAGTACCAACCAAGATCCGGACCTTACTAGCCTAGCCTCAGTCTGCCGTGATGGTTTCTAAGGCCTATAAGAACTAACCTAAGGTTCGTTGAACTCCACGGTTAAAGCACCTGTGCTTGTAACATGTTTTTAGCCTTGGTTCAGTTTGCAGTGCATTTTTGTTAGAGAGAGACAGAGGAATTTTTCTTTATTTTTGGAGAGTTTTCTCTCTCTTTTCTTTTTATTTTTAGCTTCGGATTAGCTTTACAACACGGACTGTATCGGATTCTTAGTCCCCATCATCAATCATCGCAGGGTCCTTGGCAATCGATGCTTCGAGATAGCACCACCCATGGCAACCCCCAAAACCCTGGCTTTCGAGATTTTGAGATAATCCCGCCCATGGCATTCTGTAGCTAAATCTAGACCCTGGTAATCAACATTTCGGGATAATGCCGCACATGGCATCTGAACCAGCATAGGGTGCTTACATGCCACTAGTAGGATATGTAGATATCCTAGGAGACAAGCACCGAGGAGACGATATGTTATTGCGCATCTTCAAGGGTAATTTTCCTCCTCTTCGTGCTGGGAAGTCATCCAAATCAACTTGTGTTGATCAGCCGCTCCTAATCTAGGTGACATTTTCAGAACAAGTTAAACGCATTTGCATGATTTTGATACTTAGGCGCACTGAACCAGACTGTGTGTGGATTGAGGTGCTTAGGTTACCGAGTCCCACAAAGTAGAGGTCAGTTAACGAGGCTGAAAAATTCCTAAGCCTTAGACCTAATACTTAAGCTTTGCATTTTCCCCAACTTCTTGAGGATTATCTAGATCTTAGCGAGTACTTGAATTTTTAAGCCTAGGATTATAACCCAAATGACCTAAAATCAGCATTCCTACTAATTTCTTCTTAGTTTTATTAGAACCTTTTGCCTTTCTTTTTTTTTGATATGGTCTAGAACTAAGTCAATTCCTTAATTTTTTTACTAATGACTATTTCTTTTTCTTTTCAAATTGTGCTCCTTTTTGACATTTTTAACTCCCCTTTTTCTCCTCAAAGTCTAATATGCCATCAAAATTTCCTCTCCTCTCATATTTTTGTTCTTTTTCAAGATTTTTTTTATTTTTTTGGTATTTTTGGAATATGTGATTTTTTTGATGAAACCCTTTCTTGTGAAGTGATTTTCACAATGTTTTGCACTTTATTACCCCCCGTGCCTATGATTTGAAATGTCCTCATTTTAAATTAGGTGGGTTTGAGTTCAACTTAGATCATTCATTAGAACAGGTGTTGGGTGGGTGAATGGGTTGGGATGACTGTTACGGACGATTTCAAGCTCGAGTACGTGTACCAGAGGTGGAGTCGACTGTTCTAATGGATGAACCCTAAAGTACAATATGAGTTCAGCATAGGATGTGTCAAGAACGGTTTCGGGTTTTTCAAAATGATGGGTTGCCTCTCGTTAAGCACTGAGTTTTACGCCTTCAGCCGGGCGCAATGAGCTCAAGGAGAATAGAGGGTAAAAGATGTCTCAGCCAAATTTGTATCGGTAAGTTCAATGAACGATTTGAGTCTCTGACCGTTCACAACAAAAGGTTCTGAATCATGGCTGAGTTGATTGATTTTGACAGCTCCATTTCCAAAGATTCGTTGGACAAAGCAAGGTCCGATCCATTTTGATCTGACTTTTCCTGGGAATAGTTTGAGTTTGGCATTGAAGAGTAGGACTTTTTGACCAGGGAAAAAGATCTTTCTAGAAATGTGCTTGTCGTGAAAGGCCTTAACCCGCTCTTTGTAAATTCGCGAGTTCTCATACGTGTTGTGGCGTAATTCATCAATCTTGCTCATTTGAAGATTTCTGTGGGTTCCTACCTTAAAAAGATCGAGATTGCAGTTCCATACTGCCTAATAGGCTTTGTGCTCCAATTTGACGAGGAGGTGACATGCCTTCTCGTACACTAATCTGAAGGGAGATATGCCTAATTGGGTTTTGTGGGCGATCCTATAAGCCCACAAAGCTTCCGGAAGTTGGGACAACCAATCTTTCCTGTTAGGTCGAACAGTGACCTGGAGGATTTTCTTGATCTCCTGATTCGATAACTCAGCTAGATCGTTGGTTTGGGGGTGATAAGGAGTAGAGATTCGGTGTGACACCCAGTATTTGGTCATCAGTGATCTGAGCCGAGCATTAGTGAAATGGGTCCTTCCATAAGAGATTATGGCACGTGGAATCCCGAATCGAGAAAAGATGTGATGAATGAATTTGATGACCACCTTATGATTGTTGGTTCGGGTTAGAATGGCTTCGATCCATTTGGCCACGTAGTCAACAGCGAGTAGAATGTACTCGAAGCCGTCCAAAACAAGAAAGGGTACCATAAAATCAATCCCCCACACATTGAAGATTTCGATGGCTCATGTTGCCCAAGGTCTGGCAATGAGTGCATGCCTTACAGTGATTGTATGTGTCTTTGAAAATCATAGGCCAATAGAAGCCACATTGGAGGACTTTTGTTGTAGTTTTATGACCAGAGAAGTGTCCACCGCATGCCTGGTCATCGCAGAATGACAAGATGTCCTGAATTTCTGCTTCCGGGGTACATCGTTGAATGATTTGATTAGCACCAATGCAGAAGAGATACGGGTCTTCCCAAAAATAGTACTTGGCATCGGAATGTAATTTGTCTTTCTTGGCCTTTGGCCAATTGGACGGGATCTGATGTGATGCCAGGTAGTTTACTAGATCAGCAAACCATGGAAGGCCCGTACTGATAGTTAGGAGGTACTCATCGGGAAAATGTTCCGTAATGGGTTCGAAAGGGACAATAATGTCAGAAAGAAGGTGAGACAAGTTACAGCTACCATATTCTATTTTCCTACCTTGTCATGAATTTTGAGGTCAAATTCTTGCAACAGCAATATCCAGTGGATTAGTCGAGGTTTTGCGTCCTTCTTCACAAGGAGGTGCCTCACAGCAGTGTGATCAGAGTAAATGATAACACGAGAACCCAGAAGATATGATATAAACTTTTCTAGGGTAAATACTACGGCTAGCAGCACTTTCTCAGTAACTGTGCAGTTACGCTGAGCCTCGTCAAGTGTCTTGCTAGCGTAGTAGATGACCACGGGTTTCCCGTCAATTTTTTGCCCAAGTACCGCTCCTACAGCGTAATCAGATGCATCGCACTTGATCTCAAAGGGTTGAGACCAATTAGGGGACTGTAGGATAGGTGCTTGGGTAACTCGATCATGCAGGATCTCAGATGCTTAAGTGCACTCCTTAGAGATTTCAAAAGGGATATCCTTAGATAGCAGATTAGTCAGGGGGCACACGATCTTTGAGAAGTCTAGAATGAATTGACGGCAAAAACTGACGTGCCCCAGGAAGGATCTGATGTCATTGACCAAGCTAGGCATAGGGAGTTTGGAAATCAGATTTACCTTGGCTCGATCAACCTGGATGCCTTTTTCAGAGATAAGATGTCCTAGGACAATTCCTTCAGGCACCATGAAGTGGCTCTTTTCCCAGGAAAGAACTAGATTCATGTCAATGCACCGCTTAAGGATCTAGACCAAGTGCAGGAGACAATCGTCAAATGATTCACCAAAAACTGAGAAGTCATCCATGAAGGCTTCCAGATATTCACCTACCATATCTGAGAATATGGCAAGCATGCACTGCTGAAAAGTAGCGAGTGCATTGCAGAGACTGAAAGGCATCTTTTGGAATGCGTATGTCCCGAAGGGGTAGGTGAAAGTGGTCTTCTCTTGGTCTTCAGGATGGATTGCCACCTGGTTGTAAATGGAGTACCCGTCTAAAAAGCAGAAGAATCTATTTCCCACTAGTTTTCGAGGATCTGATCAATAAACGGCAGTGGGAAATGATCTTTAAATTGTGGAGGTATTGAGTCTTCTGTAATCAATGCAGACTCTCCACGAATTTGCTACACAGGTCGGTATGATTTCTTCGATTTCAGTTGTGATCACGGTGAGTTCTGCCTTCTTAGGCACAACTTGGATTGGACTCACCCACCGAATGTTGGAGATCGGGTAGATGATCCCAGCATCTAACCACTTAATGATCTCCTTTTTCATGAGCTCTTGTAGATTAGGATTCAGATGTCTCTGCAATTCACGGGAAGGTCGTGTGCCCTCTTCAGTATAGATGCGGTGTGTGCAGTAAGAGGGGATAATACCAATCAAATCATTAAGAGTCCATCCATTGGCTCTTTGATGTTGCTGGAAAATAGAAATCAGATGGGATTCCTGATCAGGTGTGAGTCTAGAGTTGATAATCACAAGAAACATTAGATTGGAACCCAAAAAGATGTACTTTAGATGATCGAAAAGAGGCTTTAGTTCTAAAACAGGGTTAGTAGCAACAGTGGGTGGTTCAATGTGGGTGTCAGGAGTAAGGGAAGGAGTTTTGGGTATGTATAGGTTGAGTTCGGACTCTAATTACCGATCATCAACCACAACCTCGATATCACATATTTGTTCTATAACTCCGCAATTAATCCCTTGTTGGTCTTTAAAGATGTCGATCTTTAGTGTTTGGTTCCCAAATTTTTGTTCAATTTGGCCCTCCTCACAATTTATGTTGGCCCTAACAGTGGCCAGAAAGGGTCTCCCTAGTATAATTAGTGTGCTTTTTAGATTCTCTGGAGCATCCATATCCAAGACTACGAAATCCACCGGGAAATAGAAATCCTGAACCCTAACAATGACACCCTCAAGAACTCCTTTATGTGACTTAATAGATCGATCTACCAATTGTAATGTCACCTCTGTTGGTTTGAGATCAGATTCTTCAAGATGGTCAAGTAGGGATGTAGGTATTAGGTTTATGGAGGCTCCTAAATCCAATAATGCTTTATCAAATTGGATATCACCAATTGTATAGGAAATCAGGGGAGTACTTGGTCTTTTGTCTTAGGTGGGAGCCTACTCAAAATGATGGAGTTGGCTTACTCTGACAATACGATTGAGCTCCTACTTTTGGTTCGCGGCTTATGCTTAGGTGTACACACGTCTTTCAGAAATTGTGTGTAAGCTGGTACATGGCGAATTGCATCCATCAAGGGGATGTTTATATGGACCTATTCAAAGAGCTTGACCAGGTCCTCTTCAGGTGCCACGGGTTTGGTTGTCCCCTTTCCCTTGGTCAAGGCCTCGGGAAATGGAACCTTAGATGGTTCCTCTAGAATAGGTCCAGGTTCTTGATCTGGGATAGGGGTATCTTGGACGACTATCCTAGGGTTTGGGTTAGTACTACCAGGCTGAAAGTGGCTTGGGTAAGGTGGGTCCTGTGTTGCTTTGCCACTACTGGTTGTAACTGAATTCAGTCCTGCTTGGTTTTGGTTTGGTGTAGGTAAAATAGGTGGCTACTGCTAAAATCTTGAGTATGATGTCAAAGCTTCCATCTCGTCAGGTGATGGAGCATAAGGGGCCTGATAAACCATGTGGGCTTGGCCTTGATTTGGGTTTGTAACGCGCCTCTGATTTGGCATGTTATTGGGATTAGGTAGAGGTTACGAAGGGAGTGTACCAGGTTGGCAGGAATTTTCCATCTGGGTGAGTTGATTGTGAACCTCTGTGATCTCATCTTTGTGCTATTTCTACATAGTCGCATTCATCTTTTGAATGTGAGCCAGAGTCTGAAGGATAAGAGTCATTTGATCTCCTTGAGTTGGCCCAGATTGATAAGTGGGGTTGGGTTGAGGCTGAGGCAGCTGATATGGATGAGAAGCTTGTGGACAGGGCTGATATGGTGGTCTCTGATTCTGCTTGTTTCCTGCCCACATGAAATTAGGATGATTTCACCATCCAGGGTTATAGGTATTAGAGAATGGGTCGTTCGAGATGGCGTTGAGGTCCTCGTAAGTCTGAGGAACCTCAAAAAAGTAAGAATACGAGGGTTCAGAGTTCCCCCAATTAGAATAGGCAGGTCTGAAATTTCCTCTAGCCCTAGAGTTAGACGGGGGTGGATACAGGTCCAACCCTTGAGAAGATCGGTGGTAGATGTTATGCACAGCTTCCCTCCTAGAGGACGGATGTGCGAATGGGTTTTGCGTAGAGGTGGCCTACTGCAGATGTTGAGTTAGCTCATCCATCTTCTTCTCAATAATAGAGACCTTGTCCAAATGACTGGCCATCAGTTCCAAGTCGACAGAAGAGGATAGGCCCTACGTCTCATGTGCTCCCCTTAGATTCATCGATGCGTGGGCATTTGTCCAATCGAATATGCCCATGGAATCATTATTGATGGAGTTCTTGCACATATTCTCAAGAATCTCCCACACAATGTCTTCGTGTTGACCCATGATATTTCCTCTGCAAGTTGCATTGACGAATAATCGGATATCTTCACGGAGCCCTTGGTAAAAAGACTGGACTTGTTCCCATTTAGGAACTCCGTGATGGGGGCACTTTCGCATGAGATCTAGGAGATGATCCAATGCTTCGTGAAGTGGTTCTCCAGGCTATTGTGTGAAGTGCGCGATTTGGTGCCGTAAAGCATTCGTCTGACCAATTGGGAAGAACTTTTTCAAAAACTCAAATTGTAGTTTAACCCATGTGTTGATTGGATGCATTTGAGTCTGATACCAGTGAGCTACTTTGTCCATGAGAGCGAAAGAGAACATTTTCATGAGAAGAATATCCCAATTCTGAACATCTGACCTGAAGGTCTGGGCTAGATGCTTGAGCTGTTTAATGTGCTGGAAAGGATCCTTGAAATTTATCCCATGAAATTTTGGAATAGCATGAATCATGTTGAGCTTGAGTTCAATATCAGGACCTCTAGCTGGGATTTGGACTTGAGGTTCGATCGCCACCGCAGCGGGATTGTAATGATCTCGCATCATAGTACCTTGCGATGGATTCATAAAGGCTTGGAGTAGATCATTAAGGCACTGAAGTTAATTTTTGAGGTTGTCTTCTTCTGTGGGTTGTGCCATGATGATGGATGAGGGACAATTAGGTTCAGATGAATCAGAAGAGACATCTATGTGATGGGGTTGCTGCACAAACACAGAAGTCGAGGCCTAGCCTTGACGGGAGTGAATAACTAATGGAGGCCTCAAGGGTGGTCTTAAGGACCTCCTACCAAACATGCACCGATGGACTGGACAAGAATAGAATGTGATGGACCCAATCAAGACACCCAAAAATTTTGGATGACTATAGAGGTTCAGGGAGGATGATACTCGTTAGTCAGAAAGCCATCCACCTGTGAATTACCTAGGCAGCCAGAGAGGGAGAGTCCCACGAAGACCCCTACACGGTAGAGCATCCCCACGGGTTACAGGGTTTCCCCCACCTGGCCTCTCTTGTCACTGATGGTCCAGGTAGACTAGAATGGGGACTTGGCCTCTTAAGTCTACCAGTTTTAATTAAGAATAAGGGTGCTTAGGATTTCACTTGAACTTTTAAGATGTATTGAGTGTAAGAGTGACCTAATTTAAAGATTGGTTGACCCAACAAGGTGGGTCAACTTCACCTGTTTGTCCTTTTGAGAAGTTTTAGGTCCCTCTTTTAAAATTCAAGTGAGATTAAGAGCCTGATTTTAGGGTTTTCTTGAATAAATCAATTCATCCAAGGCTTAGGCACACTTTGTTTGGAAAGATCAGTTCTTGATTATGTAAGTGTCTCTAAAACCCTAACTTGGAATCCTTACTTGGCTCTTGTCCAATTTAGTTCATCCAAATGTGGTATCTAGGGCTCAAACAAGAACTTGATAGTCCTAGTTACCTTAAGTGGGTGCACAAATCAGGTTTTGTTGTTTAAATCAAATCAGGCAACTTGATGAATTATCTAAGAATGAAAATTAAGTAGACCTAATTGATTTTTTCTTTTTTAACCTTTTCAGAATGAGGGGCTTAAGAGAGAGTGGTTAGAATTTACCTACCCTTAGTGTGTTTGTTGTGCAGTTGATTTTCCTTGAATGTATCTTCTCCCTGAAACAACCACAGCAAAAGAGATATAGCAAGTTAGAATCTGAATCAGGAATTGCAATCAAGAGTTCTAAACTGCTCGTTGCTCCTCGGCAATGGTGCCAAAATGTTAACTTGGTGAATTCGAGTTTTAAAATGAAGCATTGTAATATAGTTAAAATCTCTTTGAAAACAAATACAATTTATATTACTCTAAAAAGGTTCCGAGGTCAAACAAAAGAAGCAATAGGGGATTTAGAAATCAAGATCACAATTTAACTTATAAAGTATTGCAATAAGAATGCCAAGTATCAATGTGCCAAAAAGATGGGAGTGATATGGTGGTTTAAATCACCATATACTCCTTACAATAATAGCTAAGGAAGTCAATGTATATGTATGAAATGAAAGCTCAAATCTGTCGTCTGATTTGGAAATCAGACGACTTAAAGTTGTCTGCTGATGTGCTGCTTCTTCTACTATTTCTTTCTCTGATTCTTCCTTTCTTCTGTAGCCTAGTCCTCTTCAGACCTTCCTCTTCTTTCTCTGCTTCCTCAGCTACGACCTTCTCTTCCTCTCCAAGCCTTCTTCTCTGGCCCTTCAACTCAGGCCTTCACTCTTCTTCTCTAACTCTTCAGCCTTTAGCTCTGCGATCCTCCTCTTCTTCTTCCTTCTCTGGCTTTCCTCTTCTGAATCCGGCTAAGTGTCAGCCGAAGTTCCTTGTAGCAAAACCCTCCCCCTACCCGTGCAACTCTCCTTCTCCCTCTCTCTCTTGATCCACTCTCCCAGAGCCATGGGTAATCGGGTTATCGGATTCAGGTGCGTACCCGGGTCCAGGCTCACCGGCGTGCGGTGGTGAGCGAGGAGTGCAGGTCAGGTTATCAGGTAGAACCAGGTCTACGGGTACGTGTCGCGGACGAGGCCGAGTGAGCGGGAGAGAGGGACCTCACCTCGTGAACTGAGGCGAATAGCTACCAACACAAATCCAATTTATGCAGGTGCACAGCTTTAGCACTTTCCAATGTGGGACTATTTGCGCCCCCTCCTTCGCGTGTCTGCAGCAGGGGGTCTCCCTTCAATTGCTTCAGCTCGCGAGGCTTGCATCTTTAATTGACTGCTGGGATGTGTTCAAGAGTCGGTTCCGCACATCTTGGAGCTGAGACCTGGGCATAGCAAGACCTGGAGTGAGCTTCAAGCAACCTCGAAGCTTGCTCGTCAATGGTGGACAGGGCGAGTTCCTGAAATCAACAAAATGGCCTTTCGGCCATGTTAAAATGCTCAGGGAGGGTCGCCGAAGCACGACGAATGTGATGGGGGTGGTGGCGTGGAGCGATAGTGGCTATGGTGGTGTAGCGAGGTTGAACTGTGTGCGTGAGAGTGGGTGTGTTTGGGGGTGCGCGTGAGTGGAATGATGAATAAAGAGAAGGGAAATTAGCGGAAAGGTGTGGCGATGGTCGTGGGGTTGTCGGTGAGGGATTTGGTGGTCTATGGAGGTGAGATGGTCTTGCCGGAGGGGATGGCTGGAGATGGAGGAGATGGAGTTGCGAAGGGTCGTCGATGATCGGATTTGGAAAATAAAGAGAGGAGAAGAAAGTAGGGGAGATAAGGAGCTTAGCTAGGAGGTAGGTGGACGAAGTGGGGTAGAGATGGCATTGGATGTGGTGTTGTCGATGCCAGAGATGAAGGCGGTTCCGGTGAGGGAGAAATGGTGAGGATGAATGGGAACGGGCGTCCTGGTACGGCGAGACGCGGAGAGGAATGGGGAGGATAAATCCGCTGCTGGTATGGCAGACGGACGATGAGGAGAAGCAGAAAAGGTCGCCGGACGTTGGGGAACCTTCGGCTGTGAAAGAAAGAGGAGTTTGAGAGGGATCTCGGCCTATTTCGAGCGTGAGGAGTTCGGGAAGATCTTGGCTCCCTTATATAGGGATCCAGAGGCAAGGAAAGCTTGGAAATCAAGCTTTCCAAGCTTAGAAACTATCGCCAGATTTGAGTTTCATGAGACCCAGAGATTGGGAAAGATTCGATGCACAAGGGTGGGTTTAAATTGGAGAGGATTTCTCAAAGAGCTTCCCTTCCAATTTTGGAAAGGATTCGCCAAGCAATCAGGGAGAACTCCCCAATGAAAGATCGTCGGAGTAGGTTCCCATCGCTATAATGGCAGAGGGACCTAATTGTGAACACGACGAAGAAATTAGGAGGTTAAATGCAAGGGTTTTTGAAAGTTAGCGGTATAAATGTAATCAGATAGGACCATTTTGCAAACTAGGTCAAGACAAGCTCATCTTAGGTCCAAATTTTTTTACAAACCTAATTTGGACCTAAGAAATCCAATGGTGAAGTTGGATTTTGGTTTTGACCACGTTTGACTAGATAATTTATGCAAAAACCCAAATTAGGGCAAATAGATGTCTAAGACTCCATTTTGGGTCAAAATGGGTTCTGATGGTCAAATTGAAGGTACTAAATTTTAGAGAATATTTTTCTATGAATTTTAGAGGATTTAGGTGAATTTTATCCTGACCAGAACCTTGGTTAATTAAGTGGGTCTATTTTTAGGGTTTTAAAAGTCATTTAATTCTTAAAATGTACGCAAGCCTTTTCTGTTTAATCTAACCCACTTGTTATCCAATTAAGACCATTTGACCTTTATTCAACCATTGAGAAAACCCATGGTTGTACTGCATTCATGATAAGCTGGTAAAATTATAGTTTTAACCCTAGTTTCTTATTTTTCTCTCAGAATGGTTATACAATGAGTTATGATTCTCTGACAGTTATGTAGGAACATTTATTGACTTAATTAGGTCAAAATGAGCTAGTTATGGCTCATGATGGTGTTCCCATCATACCCCCTTGCCTAGCTTTTGCTAGTCCCTTAGGAAAATTTCAAGGTATTAACTTTGATTCTAGACCATAAAATCTTTTGATGCTTAAAAACTTTGTTGTGTGCTTCCTTTTGCAGATTAGGTTAGAATGCCGATAGTAAGCCTAGAGGTACTCAAGTACCAACCAAGATCCAGACCTGACCAGCTCTAGCCTCAGTTTGCCACGAAGGTTTCTAAGGCTTACAGGAACTAACCTAAGGTTTGTTGTACTTTGCGGTTAAAGCACCCGTGCTTATAACATGTTTTATCCTTGGTTTAGTTTGCAGTGCATTTTTGTCAGAGAGAGATAGAGGAATTTTTCTTTATTTTTGGGGAGTTTTCTCTCTCTTTTCTTTTTATTTCTAGCTTCGGATTGGCTTTACAACACGGTTTGTATTGGATTCCTAGTCCCCATCATCACTCCTCATAGGGTCCCTGGCAATCGATGCTTCGAGATAGCATCGCCCATGACAACCCCCAGAACCTTGGCTTTTGAGATTTTGAGATAATCTCGCCCATGGCATTCTGTAGCTAAATCCAGACCTTGGCAATCGACATTTCGGAACTTTTCCCCTAGTCATCATGCAACTTTTCCCAAGCATCATGCAACTTTTCCCCCAGTCTGTGGGAAAATGTTATGATTACCTGCCTCATTGCATTTGTACGACTAATTGGGAAGAACTTTTGGAGGAATTCTTGGCATAATTCCTCCCAGGTACCAATTAGCCTCCCAATGGTCTTGAACCAATAAGAAGCTTTATCCCTTAGCGAGAATGGGAAAAGCTTGATGAGAACAATTCCTAAATCGACATTTCTGGGTCAAATCATTTCAACGATTCAACTCAGATCCTCTTTCTGCTGGAAGGGATCCTCATCCGAGTTACCGTAGAAATAAGTCTGAATCAGACATATTACGTTCGGCTTTAACTTGAACACATCTTCGCTTGCAGGAATCCAAACCTAAGGTGGCATGATTGGTTCAGTCAGATGGTAAAAATCTCATAGTTGTTCTCCTGGTGGATGCTGCATTCTGTCCAGAGTAGCTAAGGTTCGATCAATGCTCTGTTGGTGTCTCTCTTTAGATGCAGTGCCACAGGCCTCCAGTCGGGCCATAGGATTCTGGTTCCCTTCGAGACCAGGGTTTGGAATTGGGTTGCCCATTTCGCCTAATTAAGTGGATGGGTGGGAAGAGGAAGCAGGAGGCGATGAAAAGAGTCACCTAGGTCTCCTTGGGGTAGGTTCCCAACAGCCAATCAATTCAGGTCTTAGCGACCTCCCTCGTATACTCCAACTACAAGGGTTGGTGTAGACAAGTCACAAGGCAAAGGCCTTGTAATCAGATATGGTCTTTTACTTCAGTGACCAGATTTTCAAGTTCAAATTTAGGAGTTTATTTGTTAGAAAATCGAAAGAATAAAGTCCTCGTTTCCTAGGTTAACCTGGCCAGCTTGTGTACGAGGGGATTAAAGAAAAGGTTTAGCACAAGGCTCCTTGCTAGTCCTTATCTACGACCATTTAGCATTCCCGTCGACTTGGACACTATGTTTGACCCAAGAAATTGAGACTATTCAATAGTTAAATAACAAATTCAGGTTAAGGTATATATTTATTTTCCTTTTGATTCAATTAACCCTAACTCCTACAGTTGACCTAATGTATTGCCAAAGTTTTTGAATAGATCAATGTTCAATCAAGGTAGGTGAGGTGGTCAACCAAACAATCAAATCTCACTTACTAGGCAATGGACCCAATTAGGTCCCAATCAAATCAAGTGGGTCTCTAAAATATATGAAAACCCTAAAGTTTCCAACCTAGGGTTCATGCAACTTCGAAAAAGTAGAAATCAGAGCACACATGTAATTCAAATTGCTCTCCATAGCAGATTTGGAACCTAAACAATATGAAATTTAGAGGGTAGATTCCTTTACTGATTAGCTTTTGACGGAGTATTTTTAAGGACTTTTTACTATTTCAAGTGATTTGATATTGATTTTATATCAATTGGGGGTCGGATAGGGAAGATTGACCCCTTGTGAGTGCTTCAACTTGAAATAGTAGAAATATTGATCCAAAAATTATTGAAAAATCATTGAATAAAGTTTATTTCACTAGCTTTCAAACCCCATAAATTTTCATTCAATCAGATTTGTATATTGGCCAGAATAAATCTTGTAAGATAGAATAATCAGGTTTCAATCCGATTTGACCCTAGTCTGCTGTACGAATTTTTTAAATTTGCATAGTGTGAATTTTTTCAAATAAAAGGTAGCATTGGAAAGATGATTTGAAAGTGTACGTTAAGTGCTGACCGAATTTCCAAATATAGTAAAGAGGTTTTTAAAAGAGATTTTGAAATGAAATGACCTCTTTACTAAAATAATTTTTTTTTCCTGAAAATTTTTCAAGCTTTTTTTTTTTTCAAAAGAAACTAAGCTAAGATTCAAAACAAACCTAAGATCTATGATACAACTAATGGAATGTGTGCACCTATTTTCGTCTTCACCTGCACTCGATGTGTGCCCGGATCTACACTTCAATTCATGCACACCATAAAGTAAGCAAACACAAATATATTAGAGAAAATATCAAAAATCAGATTCACCTTGCCTCCCAAGCAACGACGTCATTTGTTAAAGTCATTTTACGCGAAATGGATTAGATAAAGTCGTAGTATAGCCGTGAAATCAAACCTAAACAAAAGTAATGAAACTGGTGGTGAGCCCTGGTCATTCTCTGGGAGGCAGTAATTACAAAAATGATTTTGATTTTGTTTCCTCATGTTCTTCTTCTTTACTTGTGAATCTAACCTCACTAACTTAAGCCTAAAATCGCAGCCCGATTTCAAGAATACGCATATACATTTCGCTGGTGATGTTGTGCACGTGGATAACATGGGTGTGTGTGAGAAAGGAAATGAACGTGAACATGTGTGTGTCGGTCGCACCATCTTGACTACACGAACACTACCGATAGAATTCACATTAATTGCCATTTCATTTATGTGACCCGGCACTACCATATTTTTTTTACATTTTTTTGATTTTTTGAGTTTTTGTTGTTTTCAAAATATGATAACAAAGACTACAAATGATCCATAATGGAGAGAACAACTTTTTTTTCATTGAATCATTCAAATTTATAGAAATATCTAGCAAAATGATTATATTGGAAAGCTTGTACACATGAAATAAAGTCTAATACTAATGGAACTATGCGGATAGAAGTCCATCCCCCCGGGATTGCTCATAGAGTCGTCGACATTAGAGGATGGTGGTAGCTAGAACATGGGTATGGAGGCCTGTCTACACACCACACAAGAGAGGAGCACACCTACAATCCAGGGAGAGTCTAGGTGTGCAAAAAGGAGATTAAACTATCTGCTTGCAAAAAATAAATGCGAAAATAAAGCATGAAAAGAACTATAATACTATAGGAAATAAGGGCACTAAGGGTAGTCCTTGGAGGCTGTGTGGTTTGGAGGTGGAGGGAGGGAGGAAGGCGGTCACCAAGGTGGTGGTGGATGACCTCTTGGAAGGTGGTAGGGAGGAGCTTGAGGTGGAGGGCTTTGGGCGATTTTTGGTGGGGGAACAAGATGGGTTTTTTGGTGGCTTTAGGTGGTGTATTCATAAGAAGAGGGGAGTGTTAGTGGGTGGCCACAAGAGGTTATGGTTAAGGCTAGGTGACGCCACCTTTGGTGCAAGGGGGTGTGGACTAAGTTATGTAAAAAGGTGAGGAGGTATTGGTGATGATTTTGGTAGAGTTGGGTTAGGTTTAATTAGGTTAGGTTAGACTAGGATCTAATAGGTGGAGTCTAATTAGGTTGGTCCTAGCCTAATTAGGTGTGTGTGTTTGGGTTAGGGTGATCACATAAATTTGTGTATGATATTAATAGGTCTAGGTCGAGCCTAATTAGATTTAAGTGAACCTATTTTGACATGTGTAGGTAGAGATGGATCAATTAGGTCTTGGGTGGATCCAATTGTGTTTAGGTGCACCCAATTAAGTAGGGTTGCACCCAATTAGTTGTAGGCTAGTTGATTGGGTTTAGGTTAAGTCCAATTAGACTACTATGAGCCTAATTAGACCAGGGTTATCCTAATTAGATCCAATTGGACCCAATTAGAACATTGTTGACCCAGAGGTTACTATGGACCTAGATAGGATTCTAAGGTGTGGATTAGGTTGTGGATAGGAGGGCTAGGGATATGGATAGTGGATAATGGGGACCTAGATAACACTATCCAGGTTTTGGCTAAAGTGGGGAAATTCAAGGTTAGAGATAGAGATTTCCCAAGTGAGGGATAAGAGTAGGGATAATGTGGATAAGAACATGGATAGTACTATCCATGGTTTGGGCTCTAGGCTAATTTAGCCTAATAGGAGGGTGGCTTAAGGAGATGAGCAAGGATAAGGCCATCCTAGGAAACTATGGATAGCGATAGAGTTATCCTAAGTTCTTCTTTACTTTTTTTTCTGCATTTATTCCTACAATAACATAGTCTATCTCCCTTTTACTCTCTATCTTCATTTCTTCATTATTCCAAGCTTTATTCCAAGCTCTTGCTCCAGCTCTGCTGTAGCTCCAGCTTCTATCCAGCTTTTATTCAGTCTCAGGACATCTCCTGAGCTCTTTATTTGTTGGAAATACAATTATTCACTATTTTGTAAGATAGAATAGCTTTATTCTATAAACAGCTAAGTAAACAGTTATGATGCGAAATATGCAGCTTCTGCATGTATTATTCATAAGTTAAGCTAGGTTCTTACTTAATTTAGGTTGATTAAGTCCTATGATTACTGCACAATCACCTGGGAAATATGAAAAATATTTGTAATAGTCCCCGAGGTCATTTCAGTCCTGCCCCCTACATTCTACATGTTCTACTTCCCTGATGCAGCTCTGGTCCTTACTGGGTAGTTCTTCCTCAAATGTATTGGCTATCCCCACTGGTAACAATTATGCATACGAGATCCACTTGCGTCTAACTGTGCTCTACAAAAATTGCCCTTCTATTGAGCATTGGAGGCTGGCCTCTGTTGTGAAGTACTAAAAAGAATAGAATATCCCATAGATTGGGACACCTCCTAAGTAGGTGAGGTATGCTGTCCTGGGTGGTATCTTCTCTCTTAGCACCTTTAGGCATGATCATGGTAGAAGACTCTCCTCCTAGACCCCCAGACTGCATCACTCGGGAGTTGGTTCATTTCTTTGTAAGTCATCTCTGCTTCGACATCCCTGAAGATATAGGTGGCTTCAGGGGCTTCACGTACTTCTGTATCAGTGACATCATGGTCTCAATGAACTTCCACAGCTTGTCGTCCTCAACAGCCACGGTAGATGGTGCAAAGTAGAGAGCTCTAGCAATAAAAAACAGTGGGCATTGATAGTCATTGGATAGCCACCGCATGTTTATCGCACGAACCATAGTCACCACTTCACCTTGTTAGCTAAGATGCCAAGGCAGTTAACTAGATGATGGAGTGGATATGGGTCACCCTCTTGGCCAAGGGGGTAAGTCGTATGCAATCTATCGGCTAAGATATTGTAGCAAGATCTCCTCGCACCTTCTGAGGAAACTAATTTGGACAAATAATGACTAGAATTGTGACAAGGCACTAATAATGAAATTAATGAAAGATTATAATAATTAAGCATAGTACTCACTTTTCTTGTGTTCGCTTTGTTAGCATTCCTCTCTTTTCCATTGTTCTACCACTCTACTCAACGTTCGCTAACGTTTTTTTTGGACTGTGTACTCAGGTCCGGGAGAGTTACACTTGGGCTCTACCATTGCAAGAGTCGATGATGCTGGTCTAACTACAACACTATAGTTGGTAGTTATAGGTTTAGTTTTAGTGTTCTCTTTCTATTTTGGTTTCTTCGTACTCTGTTAGTTAATTTCACTTCATGTTTAGTTCTTTTAGTTTGTATCGATACTTATGATGGCTATGATTTTTTTAATAACATATTTTCAGTTTAGATTATTCCTGTGCTTCATATTATTGTGATGTGATGTGCTATGAATGTTTTTATTATTCTATGTGTATGCATTGGATGATTAGATCTTGGGTGCATGACGAAATTGACTCAAGCCCCTGGTTGGGTGGGGCCTTGGGTCATAACAGATGGTATTAGAGCAAGGTCATCCTGTATAGACATAGAATAGTCCAACTAAGCAGCGCTTCAGCAATACATCATGAATCACAGCCATAGGGTTGAGTCATCCAAGTTAATCTTACTTCCTTGTTTCCAAAAATTTTTCCTCATCATTTAAAATTCTATATACCTCCTTATGTAAATTTAGGTTGTCTCCATGCCGAAGATGGCTCCCCAACATGGAGTTCATAGAGCTTGTGGTGGCCATGGTGATTTCCCGATTCAAGCTGAGGGGGAGAAGAGCCAGGCTACTCAGGCCTAGTAGGTGGCACAAATGTTGATTGCATTCCTAGGGCAACACCTTTCGCAACAGTTGGGTAGAGGAGACTTCTAGAATGCCTTGAGGAGGAGGGCTCTCTTGGTAAGAGTAGCCACCATTTTAGTAGTTGTGCTGGAGGCCGAGGGAGAGGAACTGGAGGATACTTGAGTTCCACAACCTCCACTATGGTTCGATGATCATCGGTGCCTACTATACCCAATTCCTGAAGCTCTCTCGCTTTACACCATTTGTCTTAGCTACTGAGGAGGACAAGCTATGGAAGTTTATTGAGGGTCTAAGATCACCAATTCGGGGGTATGTGAAGCTCTTGAAGCTACCTACATTCTCTAGGGTTGTCAAGGTGGCGATGACTTACGAGGAGATGAATCAGCTCCCGAGAAATCTAGTTTGGGGGTCCTGGAGGAGAGTCTTCTACCATGACTGTGCCCAAGGGCTCCAGGAGAGGAGGTACCATGCAGCATAGCATACCTCACCAGCTCAGGAGGTGTCCTTGTTTATTCCCACTAGTACACCACAGCAGAGGCCAGCCCCCAGTGCTTAATAGCAGGGAAATTCTGGTATAGCATACTCAGGTGAGAGTGGATCTCGTATCTACAACTGTTACTAGTGTGGAAAACTCAGACATTTGAGGAGGAATTGCCTAGCAAGGACCAAAGCTGCATAAGGAAGTAGAACACACAAAGTGTAGGGGACATGACTCAAACAATAGGGATTGTAGGTCGTACTTATCAGACTAGAGGAGGATTTCAATAGTTCTGAGGAGGTTACAGACTACCTGCACCTCGACCTACTTAGAGTGTGGCAGCATCCAATGCACCTAGATTTGAGGGTCCCATCAACTCCCTATCACCTAAGGATGCCAAAGCCTCTACTAAAGTGGTGGCAGGTATGGTCATCATTGTTTATCATCTAGTTTATGTTTTGTTTCAGTCAGATGACTTGCATCCTTTTGTTTCTACCGAGTTTGTGTTCAGTTTGAGTCAGCCAAATATTATGTTAGATGTTCCATTTTTTATCAAAGTCCCAAGAGTCCCATAGTTTGAGTTTGTGGGCAGACCAGTAGATGGATCCTTCACATGTATTTCTACACTATAGGTGGTCAGGCTACTTGATAGAGGATGTGCTAGATACCTTGCTTTCATGACAGCCACACCTACGAAGTAGCTTGGGGTACATAGTGTCCCCATCCTACGTGAGTATCTGGATGTGTTTCCGGATGACCTTCCTAGAATTCCTTCTAAGCATGAGCTCGAGTTCGAGATTTTGTTGGTTCCAAACACTAGCCCGATATCCATTCTGCAATATAGGATGGCACCTTATGGTTATGTATTGATTACCAACAATTGAATAAGGTGACCATCAAGAACAGATACCCACTACTACGGATCAGTGACTTGTTTGATCAGTTGCGAGGATGACATCTGGAGTTATTCGCTGGTGAGTTCTAGAACCCTACTTTTGTGCTCTTTAAGGCTATTACGGATTTCCTGTTATTGCTCTTCTGTTGCGTAAATAACCTTACCTAAGTTTTGAGGGAGAAACTACCTTTAAGTTTGTTATATTTGATATGAACCAAAACCTAAAACTAAGCTCGAGTTTAGATTAAGTCTGTCGAGACTAACCCATCGATGCTTGTTGGGTGTAAATAGGGTTTGCATAGCCCAAAAACAAGGAATTTCAAGCTTTCATCAACTTTGGTCAACCTTGATGAAAATTTGCATAGATGGTGTCCTAAATGGTATCGTTGGAATCCTCCCATCTCAAGCTTTCCAATGAGACCAATTTTTTGTGAAAATCGGAAGCCATTTGATATGCTTTCAGGAATTGCAAGATTTGCGAGGATAATTTGTTAACAAGCTTCTATCCTCATCTCTATTTCGTTTCCTCTTTGCTTCTCCCCTTTCAATATCCTCTCAAAAGCATAAACATTTTCCAGTTTCCAATCTCCTTCTTGTGACTCTTTCCGCGTGAGAGAGAGAGAAGACAAAGAGAACACTAAAAGAGTACAACAACGTTGGTAAACACTGAGTAGAGAAACACAACAATGGAAAAGAGAGGAATGCTAACAAAGCAAAAATAGGAAAAGCGGGTACTGTGCTCAATTATTATAATCTATCTTTAATTAATTTAAATATTGGTGCCTTGTTGCAATTCCAGTCATTATTTGTCCAAATCAGTTTCCTCAGAAGGTGCAAAGAGATCCTATTGCGATATCTTAAATGATAGATTGCATACGATTCATCCTCTTGAATGAGAGGGTGACCTATATCCACTCCATCGTCTAGTTAACCGCATTGGGGTCCTAGCTAACTAGGTGAAGTGATGACTATGGTCCGTGAGATAAACAAGTGGGGAGCTATCCCACATTGGCACACGATTAGTCCTTACCACCATAGGGTTCAAGAACAACCCAGCCTCTCATAACAACAAAGCGTGCCTAACATCTTGCCACTCGGTTGGCTAAAACAACCTCTCAACATGTCACAGGGAGGGTAGCTCACTCCCTGAGCCAGTCTCTGCCCGTAATAGGTATAGTTGGCTTTGTCGTTGATACCGAGCATGAGTACGACTTCCAATAAGTATCACAGATTTTCAAATTCAATAAACCTTTTCCATTATTTATTATGGGACATATTATCTATTTCGCAACCATTTAATTAATTCTTTTTTTTTCTTTACAATTTTCCCCATTATTTCCACATGTACACCTTAATCCCAGTCTTTTATTCATCTTCCATGATTCTTAATTATTTTGGCAAGTGTATGCAAGCTATTTAAGTTATTGACCGAAAGGATAACATTTAGGGTTTTTTACATGAATGCCACTGAAATCTTTTGAAATTACTTAAATGTCATTCAATTCACTATATTTTCAGATATGCCATTGAAAAAGTAGTGCCATTTTTGTATTTACCACTCTATCAGTCATAGCCGTTAAACTTAACAATTTTGGACTAAAATGTAATTAAAAATTATTTTTTAGTCCTTCAATTTATTTTTTAGTCAAATTTTTTTTGTCAACAAATTTTATTTTGCTAGTTCACCTCCCTTCCTCCTCACCTCCGACCACCTCCTCCATCCCCACTCTCTAACCTCCAACCACCTCATCCGTCCCCTCTCTAATCACCACCTCCTCTCAACCACCTCCTTTCTTCTCGAACATAACTAAGGGAGTAGAAAGCTGCACCTGACCCCCTTGCGAAAATAGAGAAAATACGCGAGGGTCCCTACGTGGGTTGGACAATGCGTGAAAACTATGGGAGGGCCCTTCAGAGTTTAGAGAATTCTTTGAAACTATGAGACACTATAAAAGATGTGTTGAAATTATGAAATAAGCCCTGGATGTTTATAGGTATACCATGAGACCCCCGCGTGAGAGGGGGCGAAGGAGGTGGTCGGAGGTTGGATAGTGGGGGTGGAGGAAGTGGTCGGAGGTGAGGAGGAAGGGAGGTGAACTTGCAAGGGGAGGGGAGGAGGGAGGGGGTGAAAATTAAAAAAAATAAAATTTAACGATAAAAAAAAGTAAGGACTAAAAAATAATTTTTACTTACATTTCAGTCCAAAATCGTTCAGTTTAACAGTTATGGCTAACGGAGTGACAAATACAAAAACGATGCTACTTTTCCAATGGCATATTGGTAAATATAATGAATTTAATGACATTTAAGTAATTTCAAAAGATTTCCGTGGCATTCACATGAAGAGCCCTAACATTTATCTTAGACCATAAACTTCTTTTTTTAAAATGATTTCCCCAACAACATCAATTACTTGTCTACAATAACCATAACCCCACATTAAATTTCATTTATTCAATAAGTAATTCAAGTACCCAACGAATTTAGGCAATACAATAATGGCCTCTATACCTAGCAAGGAAACGACATTTCCCAACATAGACATGAATCACATTATAATACATTGAGATCACTAAGGAAATGAAAACTACTCTACCTAGGGTCACCGAGGAGTCACGGTGACTTCAAGAAGCACGTTGGAGACTCCTCGGACTCTGTGCACGCTTCAATGTCCATCTCTAATCAAGACGAGAATAATGCATAAAATTGCAAATAATAGGAAACTCATTGGTAAAAATGCAATTTTACCACTTCTGATGCAAAATTAAAACTTACAAAGTTAATGTATGCCTTGACGTAATTACAACGATAGGTGGCTTATTTTACGTACAATTCACGTAAAAACAGTTAAAGATCGTCGTAGTTACAAATATGTTGAAACAAAAAAATTTATTTAACTTGGAGGTGAGTCCAGGATTGTTTACAGGAGGCAATACAAAGGCACAAAAAGTCTTGCTTTTTCGAGTTATTTCTTTCTCTTATTTTTGCTTTTGTAATTTTTTTTTATTTATATAACAAAAATATCCAATCTAAGAGTTGGAATGAAAAACAACTCAAAATATGAGTCTATTACAAATAGAGGAGAGGAAGTAGAACTAAGGAGAAGAAAGAGAGAAACAAGGGTAGAGTGAGATAGAGAGATAGAGAGAGAGGCTTCTCTTAGGAGATCTCTTGGAGGGAGGACGTGGTGACAAGGTTGTTAAGCTTGTCGGTGGTCCACTAGGATGCCAGGAGCATTAGGATGGAGAGGAAGAAGTAGTGAAGGTCGTCAGAGAATTATTAGCACTTCAGGAGAATCGAAGTAGTGCCACCCAAGATGGTGGCGTGGAGAGGTGTAGGGAAGGTAGTATTTGGTAGTAGCGAGAGAGGGAAAAGGTAGAGGTGGAAGAGATATTTTTTGGTGGAGAAATGGGGGTGTAGAGGTGAAGAGAGAGGAGAGAGAATGGAGGTAGAGAGAGAACATTTGTCACACCCCCAAAAACCCAGGCCCCAATGAGGGTCGGAGTTCCGAGAAATGCCAACAAAAGAGGTACTGATTTATTTAATTTAAGTTGTACCAAACTAAGTTGAGTTATCAAAGAATTCCATTTAATAAGAAAATGGAAGAAAATATTGGGAGAATTGCACATAAATAAAAATGTATAGTACAAACTAAACATGTACTAAGCTGGCATATAAAACAAAAATCCACTGTAAAACCAAAGCTTAAAAGTTACTTAATAAAAATCTCGGCAAAAAACCCATGCAACAATAATTCTCATGCGTCGATGTCGCACAACGACAAGAACCTGAAATTAGGTCACAAAGTAGGGATGAGCCAATCGGCTCAGTAGGGAATAGACAACTACTCTATCACCACAAAACACAAGGTAGTGCATAGTTTCACTAACCAGCTCAATCCCTAGCCCAAACTCAACACCCGAGGTTTAGACTCCCAAACTTGATTAACCTTACCAATCACCGTGGTCCAATCCATTAATTGGACTGCCCCTTTTCCTGTTATTTAGTATTACGAAATCTATTCTCTCACTCTCCTTAGTGATCAGATTCTGGGAATCATCCCTCTCTACTAGAGGAGATTGAGATGCATCATTTCCTTGGATTTCCAGCCTAATAGTTGATGTATGATCTAGAGAGTATGTTAATTATGGTTAATTAATTGCATTATAGTATAGTGTCGCAATTCAGATAGATGTCATTTTATTTATATGCAATATTTACTGGTTTTATTCTAGGCCGTTCACTAGGAGATAGTTATTGATATATATGACTCTATATTTACCAAGAATCATCTTTTATTCCAAAAATGTTAAGTTATTTATAAATGAAATAATAATGAATGAAAGAATCAAAGAATGAATTAATCTAAGTCAATTATGTACAAGAATGAATGAATTGTGTTAATGACAATGCCTCAAACATATAAACATGTATAAAGGTATTAAAAACTAATCTAAACTAATCTAGGTTAATTATGTACACTAATAACTAAGTAATGCCTAAATATAGGCACAAAAAGACTATCTATACTAACATATACTATATACTATACTAACATATATAAAGTATATACACTAACACATGTAAACGTCACTAAAGGCATATGTATATAAAACCTTAAAACATATTTACACTCGGTAAGGCAAAAAGATATATATACATACTTATATACATGTTTATACTATACTAACCTTATATATATATATATATATATATATATATATATATATAAACATATTTACACTCGGTAAGGCAAAAAGATATATATACATACTTATATACATGTTTATACTATACTAACCTTATATATATATATATATATATATATATATATATATATATATATATACACACGCTAACTGTATATGTATACTTATGTACATATAACACACACATGCACACATGCATACACCCTACTACACTTTGCCAAATTTACACACAACACATATAGCACATTAACAATATACAACACTTAGTTGATTTTAAACCTAATTTAACCTCTATTTAACCAAAAAATTTGTTTAATGGGCGAGCCTAGCAGTTCATGGAATCTACAATCCACTAGGGGTCGGATCGACCACTACTAAGCTGGGCTCATAGTTTTTATTAGTATATTTTTGCATAATTTCAGGCCAATATCGGTCTAGATCGAACCAACCTTGCTCAACCGGACCACATAGCCTCCCAACCCACTCTTCTCTCTCTATAGTCATAGGTTTATCTAGCATATGGGATTGAACCCCTTATCTTGGGATGGTGGGCTATCACATGCAATTGTTTATATAGCACTATGGATGCTTTGTAGGCCATGATGTGGCACTAAAGAAGAGCTACTAATTGGCACAGCAAGCGTGATTTAATGCACGCTTTAGTCCTTAATTTAGGTATTGAATAATTAATTATTTTAAAATTAAATTATACAATTATGTAGCCAATACTTAGGGCTTTCAATTGGCATAATTTATTCATAATAATTAAATATGCTGATATATTTAAAAAATCATTAAAGTTAAGTAAAAATACATGTTTGCTTTAGTGCTTATTTCTTAATTAAAGCATAAATTAGCAAATTAATGGTTCAATTGGCTTATAAATTAGTTAATATACATTATTAACTTATTATTATAGATTTTTAGTTTATTTTTATTGATTTATTTCAATTTTTATACATTTAAATACATGATTTACATATAAATACATATATATTAAATACTATTCTACAGTATAAATGAGTTATAAGTATATTGAAAATATTTAAAACTATAATATACAAGTATACAACATAATCTATTTCATTAGTTTATTAAAATATATTAAATTACCAATATACCTAATTAACTTATAAATATAATTATCTATGATATATAGGTAAATAAATAAATATATGGCTAAATTACTGTATAATGTAAGTACCTAAAGTTATATATATAGTTATAATGATAATTCTAAGTATGTGCATAGCTCTTTATAATTACTTATGGATTATGTACATACAGTTTAAATAAATAAATCATAATTTTATTATCATAATACATACTGTATACTTTAATATAAATACCTACCTAAGTAAATAAAATAGATATATAAGTTATTTACACACTTTATATACGTATAGATACTATAATCACTTAATTTAGTATTATATACTAGTATAAATACTATATACAAGGTTATTTTTTTGAATTTTTTCATATTTTTATTTTGTTTTTGTGTTTTATAGAGATAGAGGAAGAGGAGGGAAATATGAGAAGAATAGGAAGAAGACTCTTTTTGTACTTTTGTTTTTAGTTCTTTTATTTCTAAACCAGAGAAGACTAGGACTTCTACTAGTATGTTCTCCTAATTACAGGACTAGAAACCTAACCTAAACTCACACACATCTACAATTAAACCTAATCTAACTCAAGACACCTTTATTTTATTTTTTTACAATTATTTTTGTAATTTTCTAATATTTACAACTTAGACAAAATAAGGCTTTAAGAAGAGTTGAACATGAATTCCAAAGCCTTAAAAGTCAATTAAGGGATCTGGAAACGATAATAACTACACTATAGACATCCAGATATCAGTTTACATTAGAATCACACTTGAAAACATGCTTTTGTATTGAATTTGACAAAATTACACAACTTGGACAGTTTAAACACTTAATCAGTTGACAAAGAATTTATACAATGAATTTACATGCCATTACAATCCACTTTAAAGACATCAGCAATACATTAATGCTTTACAAAACATAAAACTACTTCAGAGAAGTCATTTGACCTTTAAACCATGTCTGGAACTAATTAAAAACTCAAATAGAAACTTCCATGCAGACCTGACAACCTTCATCTAGTTACAACTGTGCAGCAACTAACAACACTACCCAATACTGATTCAAACCAATCAAAACCTAATCAGTGTAATTCAAGTTAAATCCGAGTATGCCTGAGAAATAAATCTCAATCAATTTCATTCTAGAGAATCCTTACAAACCTCATATCATCGCAAAAAATAGTTAACATTCAGAAGTCCTTTAGAATAAGTATCAATTGAGGCTATTGTTGTCAAAACATTTTAGATCACGATTGAAATCTCAAATACTCAATTTAGGCACTTGAACATATGCATAATCATCTGAAAACATTTTAAATCCTTGTTTAAAGCTTCAGAATATTAATTGACTACTTTGAATCCTGAAATCTTATCAGATCTGGGTGATAAGATATGAGACTGAATAAAATCGCAAATCAGACTTGAATCCATTGCATAACCTATAAATGCATTGCAAACATTCCAAAATATATATGAAATCTATAAAAATCAATTTTGATGAACATTAAATCCCATAAACCTTAATCTGAACTCTTCCTTGCATTATGGATAGCATGAAGGAGAGAAACCAAATTAGACATTTAAATACTTGAAAAACCATTTCCAAACCTTCACTAAATCCTCTCAAACCTCATTCAATCTATGAAATGCAGATTAAAACAAATTAAGATTGAATGGAGTTGTCACCCAGGTGGGTGTTTGATCACTCTATCAGCCTATACATCATTAGTTGATCTTGAGGTGATTAGGTGATCCTATAGAAACACTCGAATCATTGCCAGAGCCTCAAATTCGTGCATTGGATTTTCATAGGCTATGGCTATCATTGAAACTAAAAAATCAGTATCCAAACTAAAAATTAGCCATGAGCTCATCTGATATAAAACTATAAATAGAACATCATCTCAATATGTCTAATTTACTCCATGAAAACTCAATTCACTTGATTACAATTGATTTAACCTAGATTGAATCCCAAATCTATCAATTAGGCATGAAACTCAAATTCAAAGGAATCAAGTGAATCATAAGCATTTCAAAACATAAGGAGGGCTCCTGTGATCTGTGGAATGAATGAGAGAGCCCTCTAGTAATTTGAGCGCAATTGAGATCCAAAGGCTACTAAGCTTCCAATCTCAATTTGCTCTGATGCGTGAGTGGTTAGTGGATTAAAACATCGAATGAGTGATCGTGAAATGAAAAGGAAGGAAAATGGATCAAAATGAACAAATGAATTTATCTCTCTGATCTGAATTGATTAGAGATATCTGATTGAGGGACTCTATCTAACTCTAATCTACTCCTAAGCTAAGCAATCAAACACTGAATTCTACACTAAATTATTTTACCACACTAAACTAACTATGAAAATGATTAAATCTAATCTAGAAAGCATTGAAAGCCTAATCTAACAGAGGATGGGACCTTTGATAAGAACTTCAGTTGGCGACTGCAATGAAGAAGAGGGGAGGATCTCTAGCAATGAAAGCCTACAAGTGAAGCTCAGGGTCGCCCTCAGGTGTCATGTTATCCTTAGCGGTGAGGATTGAACGAAGGGGGATAGTTCCACCTCCATCATAGGTGGAGATGAATGAAGAGGAAGAAGATGCCATAGAGGAAGAATGATTGACTCAAGAAGAGTAGAGGGGAGTTGGTAGGGGTCAGAGGATGATAGGAACACCATCATGATCCATAATAGCTCAATTTGGTCTTATAAAGTCAACAAAGATCCTACATATCAGTCAGAAGGTCTCTTGAGTAGGGTGAGTTGTTTTGAGAAGAAAAGGTGAAAACAGGGTTATTTCTGTAATTTTACCATCTTATCACAAATATAGAATAACCATGGGGTATACCAGGGGTTTATTAAAGGTCATTTAGTCATTAATGCCTAATAAGTGGATCCATGCAGATAGAAACGGGTTTTCACGTATTTCAAGAATTAATGGACATCTGAAACCCTAAAAATATACCTGCTTAATTAACTGAGGTCCTGGTCAAGATAAAATTCACATAAACTCTCTAAAATTCATAGAAAATATTTTTTAGGGTTTAACATCTTTGAATTGACCATCAGAACCTATTTTGACTTAAACTAGAGTCACAGACAGACTATTGCCCTAATTTAGGTTTTTGCACAAATTACCTAGTCAAACTAGGTCAAAACCAAAATCCAATTTCACCATTGGAATCCTTGGGTCAAAATTAGGTTTATACCAAAATTTAGGCCCAATTAGAGATCATCTTGACTTAATTTGCATTTCAGTCCTGTCTATTTCACTAGTACACCTAATTTTTAAAATTTATTACAAATAGACCCCTATCTTTGTCATCACTTTTTACAAAATGGTCCCTCCACCATTATTGACAAGGAATTCTACTTTGGCAAGCTTATTTTGGCAAGAACACAGTGATTTCTTGACGAATCATTCTCAAAATTGAAAGGAAGATTCGTCAGGTAATCTCCTTCCTATTGAGTCATGTCCAAGTCTCCAATTCTTTCCCAATCTCTCATGCGAACGCATGAGAGAAGTAGGTGTCCTACTTCAATGTGTTGGTGCTAGAGCACCACGATCATTTGTTTTGATGATAACAAAACACGTGTTATTTAACATTTGCAATTTGAGTCCTAGATTTCAGGTCAATTGCAAATGTAGACGTGTTTAGACAGAACTCGAGCTCGCATCCAGGACGGATTGGAGGAGCTTAATGAAGAACAGAGGAGGTTCGCGTGGAGCGACAGATTGAAGATAGAAGACAAGAAGAATAGGATAGATTCTTTTTAATCCTGTCTTGTATCTCTTGTCTTTATTTTTCTTGCTCTTTTTATTTTCCTTAGAATATTATGTTAAAGAGCCTCAAAGTACCCTAACAGTAGTCCTAGGAACACCGGCACAACCCTAGGATACTTAGGTTTTCTGTAGAATACTTAGAAAACCAATATAGGGTTCAAACAGCACTTCCAGACGTCTAATTCCCAAATCAGACGTCTGATAAAGTATTTTAAGACGTCTGACTGTTGTTTTAGACGTCTAATATCTGTTAGGCTGGACATAGCTAATTCTGTCTGATGAAATCAGACGTCCAGACCTAATACCAGACGTCTTAGGAGACGTCTGATGGACTTGCCAGACGTCCAGATAGTGGACCGTTGGCTAGCTTAGCAGGCACTCAAGGTTATGACCGTTAGAGCCTTATCAGACGTCCTTAGGCCTTTCCAGACGTCTGATAAATGAACGTTTTGCCTCGGCTGACCCAAAATCTCTTCTCAGAGATTTTCTAGCCGTTGCAACGTTTGGAAAATCCATTCCGTAGAAAAAGTTGGTTTCCAGACGTCCGGGAATAGTGCCAGACGTCCTGTATGTCGTCTGATCAACTTGAACGAAAACCCTGTTTAGATCTGATTCAAGTCAGGAGGAAACCCGCATAGAATCAGACGTCTGACCTTGAAATCAGACGTCTTAAAGTGGCCTTCCAGATGTCTGATGCCAGAATTAGACGTCTGATCACCCTGTCAAATGTAATCATTGTCCTGATTTCAGCCTGATTCTCTTGGGCTTTGCACCCAACGGCTATAGAACCCTTCCTAAGCCTTCCAAAGCCTTCCTAAGGCCTCTATAAATAGAGGGGAACCTTTGCAACACAAAGATACACTCAGAGACACAAGATACACACTAAGAGAAACAAGAGACACACCTAAGCAACTTAGTTCCACTCTTTTGTGTCCAAGAGAAGCCCTTGCTCTCCAAGCTCTAGTTCCATTCTCTTGAGAGCATCAAGCTTCGCGCACCCACTCTCCCGCCGTTGTTTATGAGAGCGACGTTGCGCCAACGCGTGGTACACGCACCGCGTCACCAACTCGACGCACTCCTTGCAAAGGGGAGTTTCCTTATTCCTATAGAAGCTAGGTTCATAATTTCTTTGTTGGCTCTATAGGACTTGTTTATTTTATCTTTGTCTTTTGGTTGGGTATTCGCTTTGCGAATTCCCGTCTCCTTCGTGGGACAAAATCCTTCTCGTGGAGAGAAGGGGTTGAGGAACGCTACCCTCGTACTTGTAGCGTGGTTGTACTGAGGTTGAATCACCCTCGTTTTAAAGTGATTCGGTTAGTGGATTTGATCAACTAGGTTGATCGAAAAATCCTAACTCGAGAGGGTTAGGTGGTGGTTTTCACCCGGTTTGGGTTTCCACCTAAAAATCTTTGTGTATTTTGTGTGATTGGTTTTCTTTGGTGAGATTGCTTTATATTTCATTTCCGCAATTATTACGTCACTCCCTCCTGGTAGGGTCGGAACTTTCACAACGAACTTACCAAACTTGAAAGCTTGGTTTCCAAGCTTCAAACTTCCCTCTAAGGCCTATTTAAAGACTCCTGAGGACAAACCGCTCTCCTCACGCTCATTTTTGGCCGGAATACCTTTCCTCCATCCTCTTCGGCCGAAAAACTCCACGATGTCCGATGACTTCCTTCGACCACTCTCTTCATCCACTCATAATACCAATAGCAGGTTCTCCTTCCTCTCCGTCTTCCACGTCGCGCCATACCAGCGGGCACCCTAATTCCCCTCATCGTCGCCGATTCTCTCCCACCGGCGCTCTCTTCATCTCTAACGCCGGCCACACCACACCCAGTGTCGCTTCTCCTCCCCGTCGTTTGCTACCTACTCAGATCATTTCTCTCCCTCTCTACTTCTCTTTTCCGCACTCATGACACACACACGACCACTGTTTCCCCCCTCAACGCCATCATCTTCCTTTACTCTGGCAACCACTTAGGTGAGGCTCTTCGTTTGCTACACCACACCATAAGCCTCGCCACCTATCCCAAAAGCTTCGCCTCATCCACGTGAGTAAAACCCCTCAAGAAATTGTGGGGTCTGCTTGCCCTAACCGCTCACTGAGCACCACCACTATCACGTTCACATTCCACCTTCACCACGCCCACACACGCACTCTCACAGCATGCCACCGCCACCATCACCTTCGCCGCACTGGCACGAAGCTTCCGAGTATATTTAACTTGGCCGCAAGGCCGTTCTCGTTCTTGCAGGTATTTCACCAGAGCTCCGCCACCGCGCCAGTTGCACCGACTACGCCTTTAATCCTCTGACCACATCTACTCCAGATTTCAGGCCCAGTTCAAGCACAGTGGTCTCAGAACCCTTCCCAAGTCCTTGATTGGGGACACTAGTGCCTGCAACTTCCTCAATTGGAGGCATCTTCATGAGCTGTAACCCATGCGAAGAATAGGGACTTAATAGTCCCATATCGTGAACTGCCGAGCCTTCAAAGCTGCATATATTGAATTTCTAAAGAAGGCTTATCGCCCAAGATCACCAGGGGTTGGGTCCCCGCTCACCTTCCTAAGCACCCTCACCTGCTACCCTACGTCGGCGGGTCTAGACCTTTGACCGTATATCCGATTACTTGGTTAGCCCTGGGTTTGAGAGAAAGAGAAGGAAAGAAAGGAAGAGAGAGCGCGGGGTTGAAGGGGGGGGTTTGCTTCAGAGAGATCCTAACACTTAGCAAAATTTGCGAAGTATCTCCTTTGTGCGTGAAGAGAAAAAGCCAAAGAAGAAAAGCCAAGGCAGAGAAAGAAGAGAGGAAGAAGAAGAAGAAGAAGAGAAAAGCTAAGGTAGAAGAAAGAGGAATAGTGTCTTGGTTGATTGAAACTATTGCATTATTTGATATTATTGCAACTAGGGTAAATTGGTGATTCAAATCATCATTTTACCTTAATCTTTTTACACTATTAACATTTGCTCTTATATACATATCATTTGTGCTTGAAAATTTCATCATGTATTGATATCTTGTGATAGAATTGTAATCTTGAGATTTATTTTGCTACTTGCTCCCAGTGAATATCCTTGGATTTTATTCAAGTATAAATTTTATTTATTTTCGCATTATTATGACCCATACTACAACCCAATGACTTCTTAAACATCGTTTCAGTGCATAAACACAAGAGCTCAGGGGTGGTCCTTAGATAGACATGAGGAGCTCAGGGTGACCGACAATAGTGAGTAGGGATCATTAAAGAGGTATGGTAGAGATGAAGGCTGAAGCGTGCACGAGGGTTTAAGATAAATGTTGATCGTAGGATGAGATTTAGAAATAGGCATGAATCTTTTAGTACCGACACTAGCCAGTTGGTGATGGATCCACCGTTGGATCAAGATTGGGAAAAATGGATGGCTGACACTGTGTGTGTTCTTCATGCAAGAACAGTGCTTGAGGAGACTCACATCAGTTGTGCTGTGATAATTGCACACAAGCCCTTATGTGCAAAATGGTAGAAGAATTGCGCAAAGGCCCATAAGTGATTGTTTTCTAATGCAAAACAGTCTTCAACACCTTTTAAATAAGCCTTAGCAAGTTTTGGCTTTATAAAATGTGAAGGGGATGTATATGCATGAAGGACCTAAATGCAAGTCATCAAATCTGAGGTTCTGATGATTAAATGCATTTTAATTTTTGTGGTATAATAATTGAACATATCAAAACATAATTCAACTATTGATTTGTACTTTTAAGCTCAAATTGGTGTTCAATTGGCATTCAAATCATCTATTTACATATTTAACTTTAGAATATCTCAAAATTGACTTAATTATGCATTTTTAACACAAAATTGATGTTTTAGGCCATTTTCATTAATTCCCACACTTAACCCATTTCTTGTGTAAATTGATAGTGTTTTATCCTCGTTTCTAGCTTAACTTGGCCATTTTAGCTATGATGAGCCATACCTCATCAATAGTTTCGCCTTGGCCATTGGAGAGATTAGCAAGTTTGTTGATCCTCAAAAAAGTGTGATTATTCTTGACTTATCAAGAACATTGCTAACCTCAGTTAGAAGAGTCAAGCCTCTTGGGAGCTACCTAGGCCTATATCGTGCAACTACGAAGAGCAAGCTTGGTTCGTGCCCAACAAGGACTAGTCATAAATAAACTAGATCATCATCGTAGGATTGGCCAGAATTGTCAGACCACATCAATGCTCCCACCAGGAGCGGCTCCTCGCTAGAGGGTAGTCTTCGAGTGTGCCCTCCCAATCCATCATTGAACAGGATCTCAACTAACCCATCACACCGCCCAGGCGACTTCCTGATGTTTAGTTTTCTTGCTTTTATGAAAATTGTCATTATGTTGTCATATAGAGAGCGAGAGGACTAACATATTTTATAAATTTATAACTGGGTTTAGGTTGTTCGTTGGGAGACTTATGTAGCAAAATTCACCATTTATTTTCTTGAATTATTTTTATTTTCTTAATTAAGTTAAGTATACTAAAGATCTATCAATGAATGAATTAATCTTTTTAGTTAGCATATATATATACATAAGGTTAGGTTATAATGAATATATATAAGTTACCTTCTAAACTTGAAACAATTTAGATTAAGTTGATTAAGCATAATATACAATATCTATAACAAATTAAGTATTTAATTTAACTATCTTAACATAATTACTTTATACTAATAATTTACTATATATAATTATCTATTAATAACCTACTTAATTATTACTAATTTTAAATTATTTACTTAACTTATTAACTTAACGAAAACTAAGTTAACTTATAGTATAACTTATAAATAGTTGCATCTTAACCTAATTAACTTAGATTTAACTTAAATAGTTATAAACATGTATCCCAATACAATACTTTAACTTAAATACTCAACTTAACTAACTACTAACATATAACTTAATAATACACTACTTATTTAAATTATACTAACTATACCTACTTACTAAGTTATAAATATACTTAACTTAAGCTATAGTTAATAGTCTACTTAAATTACATTACTTAATTACATTATATATATAATCTACTTAGCTAATTAGATTTTACTTAAATTACTATTTGGTAAATTACTTAATTGAATACATTATTAGAAAACATTAGGCATATGAATTAATTTCAAGAAGATTTAAATAATAGACATAGCAACTAATTCCAAATGAATGATAAACATGCATTACAAAAATTTCAAAGATTAAAATTTGATTGAATAAAAGAAATGCTAAAAAAATAATGTTGTTTTAGAACAACCAAAGAAGCTTTAAATGTTCAATTAATCTCAATCTAAGGTTCAACACAATTAAACCTCTTCTCATGCTATGTATTGGCACAGCACATACTTCTCAACAAATAAGGCAAAGCACTTGTACATTCTACTCTAAGAAATATTTTGGCAACCAACGAATTGGATCAACAACCATCGAGGGTCGAATCGATAGCCACGTTAGTGCCACGTGTCAACATCAGATTAAATCGTCCACAGGCTGCCCCTCCTGGGCCATAGGATCAGATAAAGTATAGCATGCTCAAAGGGGTATCAATGGTCAATCATGCATATAGCGCCATAGTCACTTGATGGCATTATGTGTGCATTTCTGAATATGTCGCTTCAATTGTTTGCTCGCCTTTGAGGTGGGACTATAATGTCCCCCGCTCTTCTGTGCATCAATGAAACTCTTCTGTGTATTAATGAAATTATTCAACTTCCATAGCAGCAATTCATCAAATGTAGTAGGTCTTCAATTCAAGACTTCACTTCGCCAATTGAGCTTCAAGAACACTTCAATAACTCTATTGGAATTCATATCTTCCTTTTAATCCATCATTAGCTCAAATTGACATCATAGAACACTAGCTAATTAATTCCAGCTACACTTGTACAGTAGCTCTCAAACAAACACCTACAAACTTGTGTTTAAACCTTAAACCACCCTCTCTCTCATTCCTAGTAATTCCCTGATCACATAGGTTTTGCGTGTTTGAAATCGGGATTACGAGTGACTCGTCGTCGTAATTGCAAAACTCATGATCAAATATAATTTATACCGAAACTCCAAGGGAGTCCCGGGTTAAACACAAGGAGGCGACGTTTACTTTGTATGAAAACTGCGCTTCGATTTGTTTCTTTTTGGTGTTTTAGGATTTTGTTTTTTTTTTGTTTTTGAAATAAAATGACAATCAATCACAAGAGAGATAGAATCTAATATGATATATTGCATGAATGCCAATTACAATAATCTAGAAAACATAAAAAGAGAGGGAGGTGAGAAGAAATCTCCCGAAGCAGCTATACGATGAGACGACGGTGCATGGCGGAAGCTCGGATGGAGTTGGGAAGCAGGATGATGAACGTGAGAAGCAGGAGAACGTCGGGTAGAGGAAAGCTTAGCATAGCTATGGAATGGAGGTGAGAAGGCAAAGATGATCTGCTACCGGAATGGAGGTGGGAGGATGGCTCCAAGGCGACCTATGAATGGGGATGGGAAGTTGGAGGAGTATTTGGTGGGGCAGAGTCTCATTACACTAATAGGTGCCTTGGGAGCTTGAGAGCAAACTCTAACAGAATGTTGGTAGGCTTGCTAGAGCTTGGGAGTAGGTGGGAGTAGAGTAGGTAGAGATAGCTTGGAAGGGAGGGGGTGTTGGTCCTTTTATAGTGGATGAAAAGAGGCTAGAATAGGCATGGGACCATTAGTGACCTCCAAGTCATCGCTGTGTCGCTATAGGTAGCTCACACCCACTCACGCTCACAGTTGGCCTTATTGGTGTACGCACAATTAGCAACATCTGTAAGTGTCGCTGTATGTTTGCCAAGTTGTCGCTGAAGGCTAGCGCCAACCGAGCACGCACCTACCCAAGCGAGTTGCGCTGTCAGATCTCATGCGCGTAGAGGCCCTGTTGGCATGTGCGCGCGCTGCTGTTGCTAGCTGGCGCTGTGCTACTGCTGCTGCTGCATGCGCACGCGTTCAATTGACGAAGGGGGCGCTGCGGGTCTCGAACCTGCGTCTTGTGTCTGCAGAGAGGATGCCTCGTCATTATGCCATGTCTGCAAGTGTGCTGCGAAGAGGAGCTGAGGCCACGTGGTGAGGGCTGGCTCTCAGCCGTTCGATGAAAATCCAATGGTTGAGATTACTTGTTGGGTGGCCCTTGGAGATGTGGCAGGCGACTTTGGGCACTCCAGATGGTGCCACATGGCACCATCTGGACCATCCTCCCTTCATTGCTTGCAGAGGATGTCACGGTACTCGGATCGAGGTGATTTCTACGTTGTCGGACTGTAATCGTCGCTTCGGATCCATCTGTACAGTCGGATTTTTCATCCGAAGTCGTAAGGACGTCACATTGCCTCCTGGCCATATAAAATGAAGGAATAATATACAAAACATACAACTATCCTAAATGCCATGCAATGGATGTTATGCAGTATTTATAACATGATATGCAATGCTAAGCCTTAGAGCTATCATAAATAAGCATTTTATCATGAATTCATGTGTGTTTATCATACCCCCATGCTTACTTTTTGCTAGTCCCTAGCAAATTAGCCTAAATACTATTTATAAAAGTAGAATTAGGATTTGATCTCTTAGGCATAATTTGTTGGTTGTTTTAGGAACTTTCAACCCAAGACCTGGTTACGAAGACTTGACAGTGCCCGGGTGTTTGTCAAAATGCAAGTCATTCAAGCCCTCACCTTACTTGAGAAGAGAAGATACAAAAAAATTTTTTCTTGTTTTTCTTCTTTTCTTTTCTTTTTGTACTTTTGGAGTTTGAGAGTTCCGGGATAACTTTTTACGGCTACCCGACCTGTCCAAAACTCAAAAAGGACTCTAAGTGCTAAGCATCTAGTGAAAAGAGTGAAATACTCACTAGGCGGCCATTAAAACGGACTTCGGGTTTCTACGACCCTAGGTGACCTGGCCTAGAGGTTTATCTTTTCAAACGGTAGCTTTCTCCCAACTTTTTTTTATTTATGGGATCAATGCAAGGGTGAACCCAGTGTATATCTCCCTTGTTTATTCTACTTCCCCGCTTCTTCCTTAAGTGTTTTGGGAATTATTGTGCATTTTTTTTGTGAGTTGGGTTTTGGACAACCGGCCAATGGGCTATTACCCACGACAACTTGCTAGCCATACTCGTGAGGTAAAGTGTGATTTTTTTATTATTTATTTTTGTATCCTTTTTCTATTTTTTTTTTCTTTTTTGTTTAAGTAGGTGGCTTTCCTGATTTAAGATTTCTTAAAGGCAGTACAATGAAAATGATCTTGTGACTGGGCTTTGGACAATTGACCGATGAGCTGTTACCACCGACAACTTGCCAATCATACCACCCTAGATAATTCATTAGCTACCTAATTTTCGAAGAAACCACCGAAAAGTGAGTCAGTGCAAAAAAGTGTGTAGATGCTTAGGCTTAAAGTCTTCCCAAATCAGAGGGTGGGTTAATAAGTCGCATACTTATCATCTCAATTTATTTACCAAATTAAAATGAATTTTAATTGGCAAGAACTTGAGACTAAGTCCACATTCGAGTGGACACCCAGGCTAATTAAGCCCGAAGACCTGAAGAGTCTAAGTAATCTGGTCTCAAAGTATCAATTCCTAAAGTTTTTAACTCCTAATGCCTAAGTTCTCATCTCCTAATTCAAATTTTTTTTATAGAATCAAATAACAGGAAATTACTGTTACAGTTGACAAAAAGATTATAAGATATATCCACCCCCCCTTGCTTAGCTATTGCATTGTCCTTATTGTTAAAAATGTAGGCATGCAGGAGAGTAGAAGTGGAAGAATAACACCTGGTTTCTGTGGGATTCCAGTCAACTTGGAATAGTCTTTACACGTGCTGAGTTTAGTGCCTTCAGTTGGGTGATGATCGGCCTGCAATGGTTAAGGCAAGGTAAGAGCAACCTTGTCCGAGATGGGTTCAGGGAGCACATGGTCAACAAAGGGATTGAGACGCTATCCGTTGACCCTAAAGATATTACCCGTCTTTGGGTTAGAGATTTTGATGGCCCCGTAGGGAAAATTCGCTCAATAACGAATGGACCATCCCACTTAGATCAGAGTTTTCCGGGGAAAAGCTTCAATCGAGAATCGAAAAGCCAGACCTTCTAGTTCAGCTCAAAGCTTTTACGTGAAATCATCTGGTCATGGAGAGCTTTGGTTTTTGCCTTATAAATTCTGGCATTTTCATAGGCATCATTTCGATACTCCTCCAACTCAGATAGTTGGAGTTTCCTGATTTTCCCGGCCAACTCTAGGTCAAAATTACATTTTCTGACAGCCCAAAATGCCTGATGTTCAAGTTCTATGGGTAAGTGACACGCCTTACCAAACACCAGACGAAACAGAGACATACTGATAGGCATTTTGTACATCGTACGGTAGGCCCAAAGAGCATCATCTAGCTTTTGGGTCCAATCCTTCCTATCAGGCCTAACGGTTTTCTGCAAAATGTTTTTGATCTCCTGATTGGAGACCTCAGCTTGTTCGTTCGTCTGAGGGTGGTAAGGTGTGAAAACCCGATGATTCACCCCACATTTCCCCAGTAAATTCTGAAACAGGGCATAAGTGAAATGTGTGCCACCATCACTGATAATTGCCCGAGGAACCTCGAACCGACTGAAGATATTTTTCTTCACAAAATCGATGGCCACCTTGTGGTCATTGGTCTGGGTGGGAATTCCTCAATCCATTTGGACACGTAATCAATAATGACCAGAATATATTGGTGTATAAATGGAGGGAAGGGTCCCATAAAGTCGATGCCCCAAATGTTGAAAATTTCAACGGAAAGAATTGGGTTCAGGGGCATCATATCTCTCTTAGCCATGTTCCCAAGTGTCTGTCATTGGGTGCATGACTTTGAGAATTCCTAGGTATCCTTAAATAATGATGGCCAATAGAATCTGGATTGCAAGATTTTTGCTGCCATCTTTTTCCCAAAAAAGTGTCCATCACACAGAGATGTGTGGCAGAACTCAAGTATGCTATGGAACTTGATTTCCGAGACACATCGACGAATAATCTGGTCTACGCCGATGCGGTACACCTCAGGATCATCCCAAAAATAATATTTAGCCTCAAACACAAGTCTATCCCATTGTTGTTTGGTCCAATCCTATGGGATTTGATCAGCAGCCAAATAATTGACGATATCAGCAAACCAAGGGGTTCAGATACTAGAGACTGTAAGGATAGTCTCATCCGGAAAAGTATTAGAGATCACGACATCTAGATGAGGAGAATCAATTAGGATTCTCGAGAGGTGATCTGCCACTACATTTTGTGTCTCGGCTTTATCCCTGATTTCAAGAGCGAATTCTTGAAGCAGTAGAATCTAGCGAATAAGCTAGGGTTTGGCATCCTTTTTGGCCAAGAGATGTTTCAAGGCCTAGTGGTTGGTATAAATGATGACGCGAGAAATTAAAAGATAAGCCCTAAATTTTTTAAAGCGAAAACTACAGCTAGCAATTATTTTTCAGTAACAGTGTAGTTCATCTGAGCTTCATCCAGAGTCTTGCTAGCGTAAGGAATCACAAAGGGATTTTTCTCAATCCTTTGACCTATGACAGCCCCGACGGCATAATCAGATGCGTCAGCCATAATCTCAAATGGGGCTGTCTAGTCCGGTGGTTACAACACCGGGGCACAGGTGACTGCCATTTTTAATAAATCAAATGTCTTATGGCATGATTCATCAAACTCGAACGACGTGTCATTGGCTAGAAGGTTACTCAAGGGTCGAGCAACCTTTGAGAAGTCCTTAATGACTCTTCTGTAAAAACCCACATGCTCAAGGAAAGAGCGAATCTATTTTACGAATATGGGTGGAGGAAGTCTAGAGATAGCATTAACCTTAGCTTTATCAACCTCAATACCCCAACTAGAGACCACATTGTAATTCCCTATGGGAGGGGGTGAGATATGCGTGACGTATAAAATACAGAATCAGAAAGATAACAATCTCACAAATGAAGCAATCACACAAAACACAAGTAATTTTTAGGTGGAAACCCAAATCGGGTGAAAACCACCACCTAACCCTCTCAAGTTAGGATTTCTCGATTGACAAAGTCGATCAAATCCACTATACGAGTCACTTAAACGAGGGTGACTCAACCTCAGTACAACCACGCTACTTAATACCCAAGGGTAGAGTACCTCAAAACCACCCCTCTTCACGAGGAGTATTTTTGTCCCTCGATGGAGACGGGAATTCACAAAGCAAATACCTAACCCAAAGAACAAGAAAAAGTACAACAATCCTATAGAGCCACAAATATTAAAACCTAGCTTCTATAGGAGTTATGAAACTTCCCTTTAGTGGAAGTACATCGATGTGATGACACGGATGTGTGAATCACGTGGCGGCACAATAGCTCTCTCATAATGCGGAGGTAGAGCGGTTGCACGATGGCGATGAAGCACTCTTGATGTGGAACAAGGCTTTGAGAGTTAAAGCTTCTTCTAAAGTGAATTGACACAATATGAGTGGAAATATTATTGCAAGGTGTGTCTTGGTGTATCTATGAAAGGCAAGGATCCTCCTCTATTTATAGAGGACCTAGGAAGGCTTTGGAAGGCCTTAGAAGGCTTCCATAGCCGTTGGGATTGAACCCATGGCAAAACAGGCCGTAATCTGACATTATATTCTAACATCTATTCCAGGTATCAAACATCTGGAAAGCTAGCTTAAGATGTCTGGGAACTACGTCAAACATCTCATTCTAGGCGGGTTCCTTCCTAACTTGAATTTGACCTAAACAGGGTTCTAGTGTAAGGCCATCAGATGACGTACAGGATGTCTGGCACTAGGTCTGGACATCTAGAAACCTATTGTACTACAGGAATGGATTCCCAAGATATGTTAATGGCTAGAAAATATGACAAAGGTGATTTTGGCTCAAAACGAGACTCAACGGTCACATATCAGACATTTGGGGTCATCTATGGATGTCTGATATAAGCCTAATGGTTATTTTCCTCAATGTTTATTTTGTTAGCCAACGTTCCACTAATTGGACGTCTGGCACAACCATCAGACGTCTTCTAAGATGTCTAGACCAAGGTCTGGTCGACTGATTTCATCAGACAGAACTGACTAAGTCCAGCCTAAGTTATTGGACGTCTAAGTCAACGATCAGACGTCTTAAAAGTCACTATCAGATGTCTGATTTCCAGATTAGACGTCCGATTAGGCTATCAGAACCCTATTTCGATTTTCTAAGTTCTCTATAGAAAACCTAGGTATCCTAGAGTGGTGCAGGTGTTCCTAGGACTACTTTAAGGGTTCTTTGAGGCTTTCTAACATAAGATCTAAGAAATAAAGAGCAAAAATAAAGTACAAAAATACAATGAAGGAAATCTATCATATTCTTCATCTCCTTCCTTCTTCAAGCTTTCGCTCCTTGCGAAACTCCTCCTCTGTCAAGCTCTTCCAATCTGCCATGGATGTGAGCTCGAACTCCGTCTAAACACGTCTCTATTTGCAAATATCCTAAAATCTAAGACTTCAAATGCAAATGTTTAATAACATGTGTTTTGTTATCATCAAAATAAACAATCGTGGTGCTCTAGCACCAACACACATGACCTAGGATAATGCCTTCCTGAGTCATAAAGTGGCTCTTTTCCCAGCTAAGGACCAGCCGTGTTTTGATGCATCTCTGGAGGATCAATTCGAAGTCAGCTAGGCAAGACTCAAAATAATCTACGAAATGGAGAAATCATCCATGAACACCTCAAGACAATCTCCCACCATGTCAGAAAAGATGGCTAGCATGCACCTTTGAAAAGTCGTAGGTGCATTGCAAAGCCCGAAAGACATTCTACGAAATGCAAAGGTTTCATAAGGACATGTGAAGGTTGTCTTCTCCTAGTCTTCGGGATGGATAGGGACTTGGTTATATCCCGAATAACCTTCCAGGAAGCAAAAGTACTTTTTCCCAGCTAACCTTTCAAGGATTTGATCGATGAATGGCAAGGGAAAGTGATCCTTTTTAGTGGCTGTGTTCAGCTTCCTATAGTCAATACAGACTCTTCAAGCTGAAGCTGAACGAGTGGTGAAGGTTTCCCCTTTCTCATTAGTCATAACGGTTATTCTCGCCTTCTTGGGCACAATCTGAATGGGGCTAACCCATGGACTATCCGAGATTGGGTAAATAATCTTAGCATCGAGCCACTTGATTATCTCCTTCTTGACCACTTCTCGCATATTCGGGTTTAGTCTCCTTTGCATCTAGCGAGAAGTGCAGGATCCATCTTCCATAAAAATACGATGATTACAATAAGATGGCTTGATCTCCCTAAGGTCGTGGATGATCCAACCAATTACCTCCGTGTTGTTCTTAAGGACCTTAATTAACCTTGATTCTTGCTCCTTAGTCAAATTAGCACTAATACTCACAGGGAGAGTGTTTTCAAGTCCTAAGAACTCATATTTCAAATTTTTGGGCAATGGTTTTAATTCCAGCTGAGGTGGGTTTAGAATAGAAGGTAGGGAGAATGCTGATGAAGATTCATCAGGACGATCCAGTGGAAGAGGCTAGGAATGAACAAAATCAATAGCCTCTTCAGGATGTGGCAGGTCTACCATGGAGTCCTCGAGTGCACAGATTGTCATACAAGTCTCAAAATCCGGATCCTCGAGCTCCTCAATGAATCCACAATCCTTAAATCCTCTTATCTCCTTAAAAATATCCAGAGTTAGCTTCTTATCCCCAAAGGCGATCTCCATATTGCCACTTTCACAATTTATGTTGGCCTTGGTGATAGCTAGGAACGGACACACCAGAATGATGGGCGTGTTCCTCAAATCGTTAGGCACATCCATGTCAAAGATGAGGAAATCTACGGGAAAATAGAAATCATTGACCTTGACAATTACATCCTCAATAATGCCCCTAGGTGTGGTGATCGAACGGTCTGCTAATTGTAGCATTACTGAGGTTGGCCTGAGTTCACCTAACCCAAACCTCTCATAAAGAGAAGTCGGGATTAGGTTGATGGATGCACCTAGGTACAATAGTGCCCCATTAAAAGTGTATTCCCCAATAATGCATGAGATCAAGGGGGCACCTGGATCTTTCTTCTTTTGAGGAAGGTGATGCAGGATAATAGAACTTGCCTGCTTAGAGAGAATCACCTTCCTCAGAGTGGGTTCTCTTGATTTATGCTTTTGGGTGCATAGTTCTTTCAAGAATTTAGTGTAAGCTGGGATGTGCTTAATATTGTCAAGGAGCAGAATATTTATCTCTACGCTCTTGAATAAATTCAGGAGCTCCTCGTTGCTATCTATGGTTTTCTTCTTCTTGGTTTTCAATAGGGCCTCAAGGAATGGGATATGGGTGGTATTTTCAATTTTTGGTCCCTGGGCCTTATTATTTTCTTCAATCTCCTTCTCTCTCTTAAGCTCCCCAGGGTTTTGACTTCTAGAAGGTAATTCAGGGTTCTGGGTTTGCTTCCCACTTTTCAAGGTGACGGAGTTTGCAGAGGCATATGGGTTTGGGTCTTGAGGTGGGGTAGTGAAGATTGAAGGGCCTTGGTTGGTCATATAACCAGAAGAAGAAGATGAGGGACCCTGCTCAACCACCAGAGCATGTGCGTGCTGGTCCCTTTGATTTTCGTACCCTTGGGCTCTATTGCCTTGATTTTGCACATTACGTGGGTTGGGAACAGGTTGAGATGGTAGAGATTCGGGTTGTCGGGTGTTAGCTATTAACCCAGATTGCAAGTTATCCAATGATGTCTTCATTTGCTGCATAAGCTGAAGAATGGACCCTTGCATTTCTACCATCTGTCGGTTTAACTCAGCCTGCCCTGCAGATTGTTGGGCATTTCAAGATGGCTGAGTAACCAATCTCGAGAGCAACTGGGTGTATACTTGACCCTGACCCATAGGTCTTTGAGAAGCATAGTTGCTGGGTCGAGTTTGGGTCAGTTGCCCCTGACTTTTCTAGGAGAAGTTAGGGTGGTTCCTCCAACCTGAGTTATAAGTGTTGGAATATGGGTTGAACCTAACATTCTCCTGCATTGCATACGCATCCTCATAGGATGAGGATGGAGAGAAGGAGGGATCAGAAAAACTAGGATCAAAGGCCCCAGTTTGGAACCCATAAGGTTTCGAGAAATCCTAGCTCACATGTTGAGCTAATTCAAGTTGGTTCACAAACTCCCACCCCGTGGGAGCTCATGTGGAATGGAATCCCAAATTCTGGGATTGAGTAGGTATAGAAGTGTTTCCTGAATTTCTAGACATCCATTCTTCCATTCTCTTGGCAATTAGGTCCATTTTATCCAGTTTATTACAAATCAATTCCATGTCAAATGAATGAGAATCCTGGATCTCGTTAGCACTTGACCTGGGTTGTTGGGACCTGTTGAACCCATCCATGGATGTGTGATTAATTGAGTTCTCGCTCATTTCCTCAAATAGGTCGTATGCGCTATCTGCATCCCTGTTGAGGAAATTGCCTCTGCAGGAAGCATCTACGTGATTATGGAGTTGCTCAACCAACCCATGATAGCAAATCTACATGTGTTGCCATTTCACCACCTCGTGGTGTGGACACTTCCTCAAAAGTTCATGGAATCACTCCCAGGCACCATGGAATGGTTCCCCCGGCCGCTAGGTGAAAGTGGTAATCGCCCGTCGCAAGGCATTGGTCCTTCCGATAGGGAAGAATTTCTTCAAGAAAGCCGACTTAAGAGCATCCCAAGTTTCTATCGGCCTTCCTATGGTTCAGTACCAATGTGCGGCTTTATCCTTGAGAGAGTGGGGGAAGAGCCTCATGATCATTAGCTCTTTGTTCACAGTCCTTGCTTTGGTGGTTTGAACCAAAGTAGTCAAATCCTCCAAGTGCTAGAATGGGTCCTCCGAGCCAAGCCCATGAAAATGCTTAATCAAGCTTAAGACTTGGGGCTTGATTTCTATGTCCTTGGCGGGAATCATGATGTCGTGATGTTCCCCATAGTTTGAAGGATCATAAAAATCCTTCAAGAGCCAAGTTCCCTAACCATTCATACGTTGGAACCATTGCTACATCTGCTGCATGACTTCCAACTGCCTTGAATCAGCTCCTACTGGTTCGAGGGTGGGGGAGGTGGTTGTTGATTAGCCATGGGATCTGCTTGGCTAAAGCTCAACCTCCGCTTTCGGGAATGGTCTAAAGGTCCTTCCAATCTAGGGTTCAATAACCTTCTTCCAAGCATACACTAGAAGGAAGTCAGAAGGACAGGGAAAAGAAGGAGCTCTGTAGCACAAAAATGTAAGCATATCCTTAGGTTGGGTAGCCTAAAGGTCTACAGACTCTCAGAATCCAACCTAAGACTATGGACAATTTACTCTACTTATGTCTAGGCAATCCAATCAATTAGAAGGAGGGACTAGGGAGAAGGTTCTTCCTTTGGCTTGTGCCTCTGGTTCCTAGTGTACCCCCCAGCTGCAGTCGTTTGATGTCACTCCCCTAGCTAGACATCAAATTGATTAGTATAAGTAGGTTAATCGTGAATAATCTTAATCTAGATCTCGTAGAGCAAACCAGTCCTTAGGGTCAACGTCTACTCAATTTTAGTTAAGCTCGGGACAATGGTGCTTTTGGAATGTGGTGGGCCCTTAATGGGTTGTGCCCTTAATGATTTGTTTGAGAATGTGTGAATGTGCACAACCAAGAGGTTTTTAAGAAAGATTATTAATGATAAGGTGAGTTTTAGAGTTTGAATCTTACTTAATAGCTTTTAGGATTCAAATATTAGGTGTTTTCAACCAAGTTTTGAGAGGCAAACCAAGTTTTTTTTAAAAAACACGTGTTCAAGTATTTTCCTTTAGAAATCAAGAAAAATATGGAGTGCCTGGCTTGACCTAGTTATTGAATCCTATGGGGCAGCTACAAAATGAACCTCTTTTAGATTAGGTGGTGCGGCCCAAACAATTCAATCAATCGGCTCAAATGCACCATCGATAAGGCACACAAAAAGGTGATTAACCTAATATGATTTCTACACTTTTATGTGTTGAATTTGTGTATCGGGTCCACAGGTTGGATTCCCAGTTGAGTAGATCAAAATCAAGTCAGGTAATGTGCCTCTAATGTGGGTGTATAAAGTGTGTAAATTGATTCATCCCACAGAAAGTATCTTTTTGTTTTTTATTTTTTATAAAATGTGGGTGAGATGGGTGAAGGTGGCAAACAAGACAAAGTATATCTTAGGATTTATACAAATACCTAAGTAGATTAGGTCTTGGTTATGATTGTGGCGAAATGAGCTAGTGGGGGCGGAATGTGGAGGACACTTACAAAGCATTCTACTCGCACTTTACTCCAGTCTATCGCACTTGGATCTCCATGCTAGGGTATCTGCAAGACAGTAGATCAAAGACAAGCGGGGTTAGAGTAAATGCAAATAAGCATAGAAAATAGTAAAGTAAATTATGTTGCCTCCCCAGCAACGGCGCCAAAATGATCGCACGAGTTTCGTGTGTTTGAAATCGGGGTTATAAGTAACCCGTCGTCGTAGTTTCAAAACTCGTGATCAAATATAATTTATATCGAAACTCCAAGGGAGTCCCAGGTTGAACACAGGGAGGCAACATTTACTTTGTATGAAAACCATGCTTCAATTTGTTTCTTTTTGGTGTTTTAGGGTTTTGTTTTTTTTTTGTTTTTGAAATAAAATGACAATCAATCACAAGAGAGAGATAGAATCAAATATAATATATTGCATGAATGTCAATTATAATAATCTAGAAAACATAAAAAGAGAGGGAGGTGAGAAGAAATCTCTCGAAGCAACTGTTCGGTGAGACGACAGCGCCTAGCGAAAGCTCAGATGAAGGAGTTGGGAAGTAAGATGATGGAGGTGAGAAGCAGGAGGACGTCGGGTAGAGGAAAGCTTCAACGCAGCTCTGGAATGGAGGTGAGAAGGCGGAGATGATATGCTACCGGAATGGAGGTGGGAGGATGGCTCCAAGGCGACCTATGAATGGGGATGGGAAGTTAGAGGAGTATTTGGTGGGGCAAAGTCTCGTTACACTAATAGGCACCTTGGGAGCTTGAGAGCAAACTCTAACAGAGCGTTGGTAGGCTTGCTAGAGCTTGGGAGTAGGTGGGAGTATAGTAGGTAGAGATGGCTTAGAAGGGAGGGGGTGTTGGTCCTTTTATAGTGGATGAAAAGAGGCTAGAATAGGCATGGGACCATTAGTGACCTCCAAGTCGTTGTTGTAAGTGTCACTGTAGGTAGCTCACACCTGCTCACGCGTACAACTGGCCTTGTAGGCATGCACACAATTAGCAACGGCTGTAAGCGCTGCTGTATGTCTACCAGGCTGTCACTGAAGGCTAGCGCCAACCGAGCATGTGCCTGCCCAAGCGAGTTGCGTTGTTCTGCCTCATGTGTGTAGAGGCCTTGTTGGCGTGCACGCACGCGCGTGCTCCTGGTGCGTGCTGGCGCTGCGCTACCGCTGCTGCTACATGCACGCACGTTCAATTGACGAAGGGGGTGCTGTGGGTCTCAAGCCCTCATCTTGCATCTGTGGAGAGGGAGCCTCACCTTTGCGCCACGTCCGCAAGTGTGCTGCAAAGCGGAGTTGAGGCCGCGTGGTGAGGGCGGGCTCTCAGTAGTTGGATGAAAATCCAACGGCTGAGATTACTTGTTGGGTGGCCCTTGGAGATGTGGCGGGTGACTTTGGGTGCTCCAGATGGTGCCATGTGGCACCATCTGGACCGTCCACCCTTCATTGCCTGCAAAAGATGCCACAGTGCTCGGATGGAGGTGATTTCTATGTTGTCGGACTGTGATTGTCACTCTGAATCCATCCGTACGGTCGGATTTTTCATCCAAAGTTGATAAGGATGTCGCATTGCCTCCTGGCTATATAAAATGAAGGAATTATTATACGAAACATACAACTATCCTAAATGCCATGCAATGAATGTTACATAGTATTTATATCATGATATGCAATGCTAAGCCTAGAAACTATCATAAATAAGCATTTTATCATGAATTCATGTGTGTTTATCATTCCCTCAGTGCCTAGACACTTCAAGCACTTGCTAATTAATTGCAGGGATAAAGGAATGTCTAGAATTCACATTCAACCTAGAAGAATGCTTAGTAGATCTAGAACCATAGAGGAAGGTATCTCAACTCTAGATCAAATCAAATCATTATTCTAAACTTCCATATATGTTTTTAACACCTTCAAGAGGTTTAAATGTCTTCATTTAGGCTATAAAGAACTTGGAAATTCATCTGGAATACAAAGAAACTTGTCTGCAGTTCAAATAACCCAACACCTATAGTAGAGCATTAACTAATTAAACAAACTTGAAGTCTCTTAAAATCAAGTCTAACAGATTTCTAACAACTTAAGGATGATATTGTAACCCTTAAAGATAAGCTCAGAAGCTTTGAGTTTCAATGGTGATATTAGTTTGACTAAAATAAGTAAGAATTTGACTTTTAGCTTCAGAGTAATTCTGATCAAATTAAGGGTCCAGATAAACTCTATATAGTCCAAGGAAGTCATAGAAATCATCAACTAGTAAATTTGATCTCTCTAAGGAAGTTGCTAGGTCTACCACCTGGAATCAAGAAGAGGCTTGTTTGACAGAACAATATAGGATTCTAACAACCTAAACAATAGGTTTTCTAGACTCAGGTTAAGCTTCTGAAGCTTAGGGTTCTAATTGGAAGCTTGAAGGATGAAGGAACTCTATGTATCTCTGTCGGAGCTAGGGAAGAAAGAAGTGCTCAGAGAGATTAAAGTTATGAAAATAAACTGCAACTGATGAAAACTAATCACTAAATACTTTTGAAGTGGATTAGGATCACTAAGAGTAGATTGAAATGCTTCTTTTCATGATCAGAGTTGTTGGAGCCATTAGAGCTTCGATGATAGATTGAATTGATCTCAGAGTAGATAACTCAATGAAACAACATATAAAGTATCTCAGAATCTTCCTGAAGGTCTCAAGAAGCTCAAGATCTGTTCAATTTACTTGATAAAAGCTTGACTTGACCTTTCGAACTCAAATTAGATCAGGAAGTATCTTGAGTTCGTCAGAACTCAATAGGTAGTAAAATGCTTAATTAAGTGATGCAAACTACTCTATGAGGTGAGGTGATGGTGTATGGGTGATTGATTAGGTGGATCAAACTCATCAGATCTCCACCATAGACAACAAAGGTCTTACATTGAAGTGCATTGGCCATTTTGTGATAAATAGATAATTAGAGAAGGAAGAAGGTGGAGGATGATTGTGAAAGGCTAAGAAAGGTGGAAGTAAGGTGAATTTGGTAGATGAAGACCAGACAAGGTCGGATTTGACCTTGCCAGCGTCAGGGAAGGAGATGAGGTGCTGGAAGTTACACTGAGGCTAAATGGACATAATTAATTACTCCAAACTAATCTATGAAACTAGATAAATCTATTAAATTGATTACCTGGATGAAAGGTTGAGGGCATTAGAAATGCCTTGCCATAGCAGAGAGAAAAAGTTGAGGTGAGAGAAGAGCCAACGACGATCGAATGGCGACTTTAGAGAGAAGGTGAGAGCTCCACCACTGGCAAGGTGAAGCAGTGGAAAAGGTGAGGGAGACAGCTTCTCCATCTGTAAGTGCCCTAGAATAGGTGAGAAGACTCACTGGAGTTTGGAAGAAACACCTACTAATCATGTGAGATTGGAGAAGGTAGGGACGTGACCATCGAAATTGGAGAGGTGGGTGACTATTTATAGCCGTCGAAGGTGAAGGATGAACTTGGACTAGAGTGAGGTTAGATATATCGGAATGGAGATCATCGTCTCTAACGATGGCGAAAGCTTCCACGTCGACGTAGGTTGTTAATGGTGAATCTAAACCATTGGATCCACGTGATTTGTTGATTTCTTCCTTTATTAAGGAAATGAAGGTTCACCGTTTGATTAACCATCATCGGAGAAGAAGACTAACGACGGTCGTCGACCATTGATTTTAAAGGAGAAGAGAAAAAGAAAACACATGGAGGACCTAGTTGCAAATAATAGAGGAACAAGATGGAAATAAAAGGACTTAATTGCAATGAATCCTAAGGACTAAAATGTAAACTTATAATTTAAATATGTAGTTTAATTTATTTCTTTTCCAACTTTTTATTATAGATTACATATATATTAAGGAATATAATTATGGGTCAAAATTATATTTTTGTGCCTTTGTGCATTATTTAATTTAATACCTAGTATTAATGTTATTATTGTTAACTTAAGCCATACAATATATAAACTTAATTTAACTTATTTATATATAGCTATATTCATACAATTAAGTCTGTATTATTAATAAAATATAGAAGAATGCCTAATTTACAATAATTAAGATAAATTAAGGTATAATTAAGGCCCTTACAAAATATTGACTTATTTAATAGTTAACCCTGATTTAATGATATTACTAATTAATTAACTACATAAACTAGATAATCTAAGTGAATTAGGAGCCTTGATGAGTCCCTCATCATACCCCCATGCCTAATTTTTTGCTAATCCTTAGAAAACTAACTAGTGAATATGATGAATTAAAACACACCAGGGTTTTATAAAGAATAGTTATGAATTATCAAGAATAATGATTAGGTCAAAAAGATGTTTTTAAAGAATTTTTCTCTTTTATATTTTTATAAATAGATGTCCCAAGAGATATCTTGTGGAGAATTTTGGAGAAGAGACAAGTGCCAGTTATATATATCAACCTCATAAAGGATATGTACTATGGAGCAGCAGCTTGTGTAAAGACTAAGGATGATTTGACAGACTACTTTGATATCACCATTGGTCTGCATCAAGGTTCGACTTTAAGCCCTTATCTTTTTGCCTTGGTCATGGATGAGTTGACGAAGCATATCCAAGTTGAGGTGCCTTGGTGTATGTTTTTTGCTGATGACATTGTGTTGGTTGATGAGACAAGAGATGGAGTGAACAGAAAACTTGAGCTTTGGAGAGAAGCCCTGAAAGATAAAGGATTACGCATAAGTAGGACGAAGACTGAGTATATGGAATGCAAGTTTAGTAGTAGAGGGAACAATGAAGGGATTGATGTAAAAATTGGAGAAGAGTGCATTCTAATGAAAGATATTTTTAAGTACTTGGAATCCATTTTCCAACATGATGGTGAAATTGATGGAGATGTTACACATAAAATTAATGCAGGGTGGTTGAAATGGAGGGGTGCTTCTGATGTTCTCTGTGATAAGAGGGTTCCTTTAAAAGTCAAAGGAAAATACTATCGAGCTGTAGTAAGACCAGCCTTGTTGTACGGTTCTGAATGCTAGGCTATAAACTATAGGCATGTACAGAAGATGTCTATGGCAAAAATGAAGATGTTAAGATGGATGTGTGATCATACAAGAAAGGACCGTATTTCAAATGAGTTTATTAAAAAAAGGGTTAGGGTGGCACCGATAGAGGATAAAATGAGAGAGGCCCGTCTAAGATGATTTGGACATTTACAAAGAAGGCCACTAGATGCTCCAGTTAGGAGATGTGAGAAGTTGGAGGCTGAACCCGCTAAGAGGGGGCGAGGAAGACCAAACAAGTGTTGGAAGGAAACTATTAAGTATGACCTCAATTACTTTAATTTAAGTCCTAAAATGGCTGAAAATCGATCTGTGTGGAGGCAAAGAATTCATATAGCCGACTTCACTTAGTGTGGGAAAAGGCTTGGTTATTGTTATTGTTGTATATTTTTATAAATAGAACTATAAATAGCACAAATGATTATGACTGATTTGCTTTTAGAGCATTAAGTGGGAATCCAATTACTAAGGACACAAAACTCAAGAATACTTCTCAAAATAGATACTCATGAAAAACATACTCTTGACGGGAAATTCTGTTGAGTCAGACCATCTGATACCCTTTCTATATTTCATAAACCCCTCAAAAACTTCTAAAATCAAAGAGGTCAAGATAGGAAATGTAATAAGACTCCAAGACTAGAAATCAAATTCTAACTCAAAAGTTCAACAGACACAGATTAGTCCTAGAGCTTGTGAATTTTGACTTTAATCGACTTAAGTTTTCAAAAATTAACTAGACACACGTTATTAACCAAACTCAAAGAGTGAGTAGGACCCGTAATCCAACCATCCCATAGCATCAAGGACATACATCTAGACCTAGGGCTTTGTCAATCTTTCTCCTTTAAGCATCAATCGTTAATTTTTGGAGTTAGATTTCTTAGGCTTCACTGCCCACTAAATGCTTAATAGCTTTGAGGTTTAAGCATCCGTGCAAGTGAAGTAAATTCGACCTACAAGCATCTAATGTTGTAAAAATCTAAACCTCAAGGCGTCAAAATCTCAATCTAATCAGTCCAAATCAAGCCTTTGGATTGGCCTTACTTTGCTTTCTCCTCACCCATTTTTATCTCGAGGTCTACACTTAAGGTGTATATTTTCTTGATTGGACCACTGGGTCTCTTATTCCTAATTTTTATCTCCATATTTTTCTAATATATTTTCTATAGGTCAAAACACCCATTTATATTGAGGTGTTGTTTATTAGATGGAGAAGGTTAGCATCCATTTGTAGCGAGAGGCTTTATTTGGTAGATAAGTGATGAGGGACTCATCATTGCTCTTAATTCACCTAAATAAGCTAGTTTACCTAGTTAATTAATTAGTAATATCATTAAAATGAGGTTAATTAATAAGTTAATATTGTATAAAGACCTTAATTATATGATAAAATAGATTAATTATTATATGATAAGTGTTTATCTATATTCAATTAATAATATGGACATAAATCTAAGCATTTAGTCATTTATAATTAAGTTAAATTAAGCTTACATGTATTGTATAATAGAAGTTAATATTATTAACCTTAATATTAATAATTAAATTAAATAATGCATAAAGGGACAAAAAATGTAATTTCAACCCATAAATATATTATTTAACATATATATAATCTATATTAAAAGTTTGGAAAGAAATAAATTAATTTACATATTTAAAATAATGATTTGCATTATAGTCCCTAGAATTAATTACAACTAAGTCCTTTTCATTTCTATTCGGTCCTTCTATATTTGCACTTAGGTCCTATGAGCATCTCCTTTACATTCTCTTCTTCATTTCTTCTTCTCTAATGATGGCTGACGATAGTTGGTAATCCTTCTCTCCGATGACAGGAGATCTAACGATAGACCAGCGGATCCTTGGCCATGAAGATTCCTCACAACTAACTCTTCCAATCCATCAGTCCAGATGAGTCATTAACTAACTATTCTGATGTAGCATCCTTCACCATCATTGGAGACGAGGGTCAGTGTTAGGATGTATCCAGACCTCTTAGCATCTATGTTCATCCATCTTCTCCACCTTCGACATCTATAATAGGACTAGAAACCTTCGATTTCCCCCATCGACTCCTATACCTCTTCCCCTAGCTGAGCTGATAATAGGCTATTCCTTCCACAACTCCGACAATCTCTCATCCCCATTCTCGGGCTTCCTCCAGCGGAGAAGACACCTCTCTCACCTCCTCTTCCTCAACTTCGACTGACATATGGCTGAGTTGCACCACTCTTACTCCAGACGCCTTCGATCCCATATTGAAGAATCTTCCCTAAACCCTCTAATTTCACTCCAACTTTGGTGAGCGATTATCGGAGTTCCCTTATCTCATTCATCCAGGTAAAGTTAGCATTAGCTTAGTGTAGTTCCTTAGATTAGTTCTAGGTAGTTGTTAGGTTAGTTAGTTTAGTTTAAACTTCCTTCTCACCTCTCCAACTCTAGTAAGGCCAAATCTGGCCTTGTCCACCTTCGATTCATCAATTTCACCACTTCTTCACCTTCTCTACCTCATCATAGACCATTTCCACCTTTTCCTTTCAATTAGCTTATATCCACAACTCACCTAATTCACTCAACCTCCGTACTGACGCTGTCTAAGGTAGAGATCAGAGGAGTTCCTCCACCTAATTATACCACCTCACAACCATCACCTCATCTTATATCTCATTTTGCCTCAATTAATTGAAAGATTTATTGTCTCCTGAGTTCTGGCAAACTCAGGAATTATTTCAAATAGATTTGAGCTTGTTTATCCATCATAAGCTTTCTGGCACCAAATTAATGTGTCCTTGAGGTTATTGATGTGCTTAGGAAGCTTTTAAGTTATCTAATGAGTTGTTTCATGGAGTTCTGCACTCTAATGACCAACACCTTGAGTCACCAAAGCTCCAATGTGCTCCAGCAACTCAAATAATGACAAGAAGAGTTTGAATTTGTTTTTAGCGATATTGAATCATCTAAGAATCCGTTAGTGATCATGTTTCATCAATTCACTCTAATTTTTACTAATTACTCTTCCCTGAGCACCTTTTTCTTCCTTAGCTCCAGCAGAGTTGTGCATGGTGATTCTCTCACTCTCCAAGCTTAACAATAGATTCTTGAGCTTCATTAAAATGTCTTGAGTCTAGAACAAACCTTAGATAGGTTGTTAGAATTCTAGATTGCATTAACGAACAACTTCACTTTTGATCTTAGGCGATGGACCTTAAAACCTTAGGAATTAGGTTAATTTCACACCTTTTTTTTCCTAACAAATTCCTAAGGTCAATTAGAGTTGATTTGGGTTATTAGTTGGATTATAAATACTTTGAAGCTGAAAGTCAACTTCTGGTCTATTTTGGTCAAACCATAGTCGCCGTGGGAGTTTAGAGGTTCTGAGCTTGAGTCCAAGGGTTATATATTGTTCTTAGGGTTATTAGGAATTGAATTGTACCATTTTTAGGTTGATCTTAAGTTGTTTTGGTATGTCATTCACTTCTGAGTTTGTTGGGTCACATGGATTGTAGGTGAGTTCCTTTGAACTCTAAATAAAATTTCAAGCTATCTTAAGCCTGAATAAAAGCATTAAACTCTCTTGAATTGATTAAGAGTTTATCTAGAAGCTCAGGAGTAGGAATTAATGTGATTCAAACTTCTGATACTCTCCACTCTGCTGGAAGAAACCTAGGAAAGTATTCCGAAGTGTTCTACGAGCCTAAGAAGAATTCATTTAACCTTCCAAGTCTGTGAATTCTCTTAGGCACTGTAAGGAATTCAATAGGTTAAGAAAGAGAGAGATTAGGCTGTAAGAACAATGTATGTATGTGCTATGTTCATGATGAAGTTGTTGATGTGAAGAACAACCATGGTAAGCTGCTCTTTCAAGCAAATTCTTGGCATCTAATCGGCTAATTAGAGGATCCAATCGAAGAATTGAATCATGCTGAAGCTATTGAAGTTGCTTGGGAGTTCAATTGATTGAGATTGGTATGAATTGAGAAGAATCGAAGAAGGGAAGCTATGCTATGAAGACCTACAGAGCAAAGATGTGAGTGCAAGAAGGGAGGTGAACTTATTAGTCCTACCTCGGTAGTGGAAGACTGCTTGAAGCAGTATTTAAGGAATCATGCCCCTTGCGCCTCGAGCATGATTGACCACTTGATACTCTTCTAAACATATCCTATACATATGTTGATCCTGTGGCTCTGGGAGAGCAACCTGTGGGCGTGATTGAATCAGATATTGACATGTGGCACTGATGAAATTATGGTTTGGCTCATCTGAGTTGTTGATTCAATTCGGAGTTGCACATGTCAACCAAAATATTTAGATTGAGGGTATTATGCCTTTACTTGTGGCTGTTTTGTTCATTGATGTGTTTGCGAAAATTTGCTTTTCATTGTAGTAAATGCACATAGAAACTTTTGAATTTGTAAATCGGATTGAACTCGTAAAATTTTTCGAATAGAAATATGGGAGTCTAAGTCATTCGTACGGACAAAAATAGATTAAAATCACTTTCCAAACTAGCACTAGAAGTGAATATCAAGTAGGATGATTATTAGAACTAGGACTGATCTAATGGCATCAACTTCTAACTAAGTATTAGAAAGCATACAACTTGAAGACAAGTTGAAAAATAGATACTAGATCTTGTAGTGAATAAGATATGAGTTTAGCACAAGAAGAACTAGTATTACAAATAGTGAAATGCTTCTTGATCTATAATTATTACAACTAGAACTAGAATAGAGAAATATGAAGAAAGGGCTTTGAAGGTGAAGATCGGAGCGTTGGTGTAGATACGAATGTGAAGGTGCGCTAGCCCAAATCACCAAAGATGATGCAGACTAGTTCTAGTTAGGTGGAGACTAGAGTAGGAGATGAAATTTCTATGTAGGAGATGGAGTAATGAATAGGGGGTTAGGTGTTTTTATAGGAAATAGGGAGGCTTCCTATTGGTCAATCTAAGGTGCCTTGGATCACCAAATTGGATGGTCTAGATTAAATCTTAAGGGGTGGCTAGGATTGGTAGGATATGGTCCCTTCGATTGAGGATTGAAGGCTAGGATAGGGAGGGAATCTTGTTAGGATTCTATCCATATAGGGGCCGGCCACTAGGGCTATTTTTAGGTCTTTGGTCGGCCACCATATGGTGCCCTAGGAGGGCTCCTATGTGGCGGCTAGGTTGGTATTAGGGTTAGGTCATAGGTGGCACCTAGTTTAGGTTGTTAGGTTAGGATAAGATCTATGTTTTCTAGGTTTTATGGACCTTAGGATATAGGATCAATGGTTGGGGTTTAAGGATGTGGTGGTCAGGCATTAGGAGGGATTTAGGAGGGTTACGTGGGTGAGCTAATTTGGCTCCTAATTGGATTCTTAAATCAACTAGGGTTCTAGAATTAATTAGTCCACTAAATAGACTAGTCCTCTTCCAAATGAGCTAAAGTCAGAAAATGCAGTCAACCTTGCTCCAATCAACTTGAAATTTTGTATTTGCACATATAAAAATAAACACATTTGTAAGAAAAATTGGATAAAAGCTGAAAAGTATGCATTATCTACAAAATGACCTAAAATGCCTAACCTGACCTAACTAAATGAAATCTAACCCAAATTAGCTCAGACCAACATTAGTTAACCCTCATGCTTATCTTTTACTAATCCTCGAGTGAAACACTAAGTGAAAAACCTACAAGAAAATAGTATTTACATGAGAAACTGATTTGCATGTTTTGAGCTATATTAAATCAATGCCATCAATTTTGATTCTTCTCCAAAACAAAGGAATCATATACAAAATCATAATTTCAAAGACTCAGCAGTTCTAAAGTATTGACTCGAATCGGGAGCACCTAAATCAAATCAAGATTCTTATTAGCCTTTGGACTTGGGTCTCTAGAGTAATTTTCTTTGACCAAGTCAACCCACCCCAGGTTTGAATCGAATATGAGAAAGAAGCATCTTGTGTGTGAATTAATGTGACTCACCAGACAGGTAACTAAGTTGATTTTAAGTATTCAATAAAACTTAGAATATTTCTATGCTCTCTTTGGGACATCCTATCTTCGGTTAGGCCATACTACGATTTGGCAGCTTTCTCCTCACCACTTTTCTATCTCGAGGTCAACACACAAGGTGTATATCTCCTTGGCAATGATGCCAAAAAGTGTTATGTTCGTGGATGAGGTTGCGAAAAATGGCTTTTCGTTGTAGTAAATGCGTACATAAACTTTTGAATTTGTAAATCGGATCAAACTCGTAAGATTTTTCAAACAGAAATATGGGAGTACAAGTCATTTGCAGGGAGGTAAACAGATTAAAATCGCTTTCCAAACTAAAAGTAGAAGAGAATATCAAGTATGATAATTATTAGAACTAGGACTAATCTAATGGCATGAAACTTCTAACTAAGTATTAGAAAGCATACAACTTGAAGACAAGTTGAAAAACAAATACTAGATCTTTAGTGAATAAGATATGAGTTTAGCACAAGAAGAACTAGTATTACAAATAGTGAAATGCTTCTTGATCTATAATTATTACAACTAGAACTAGAATAGAGAAATACGAAGAAAGGGCTTTGAAGGCGAAGCCCGGAGTGTTGGTGTAGATACGCATGTGAAGGTGCACTAGCCCAAATCACCAAAGATGATGTGGACTGGTTCTAGTTAGGTGGAGACTAGAGTAGAAGATGGAATTTCTTAGTAGGAGATGGAGTAATGAATGGGGGGGGGGGGCTAGGTGTTTTCATAGGAAATAGGGAGGCTTCCTATTGGTCAATCTAAGATGCCTAGGATCACTAAATTGGATGGTCTAGATTAAATCCTAAGGGATGGCTAAGATAGGTAGGGTATGGTCCCTTGAATGTAGGATGGAAGGCTAGGATAGGAAGGGGATTTTGTTGGGATTCTATCCATATCGGTGGCCAGCCACTAGGTTATTTTTAGGTCTTTGGTCTGCCACAAAATGGTGGCTTAGAAGGGCTCCTTGGTGGCGAGTAGGTTGGTATTAGGGTTAGGTCTTAGGGGTGCCTAGTCTAGGTTGTTAGGTTAGGATAAGATCTAGCTTTTGTAGGCTTTATGAATCTTAGGATATAAGATCAATGGTTAGGATTTAAGGATGTGGTGTCCGAGCATTAAGAGAATTTAGGACAGCTAGGTGGGTGAGCTAATTAGGCTTCTAATTGGGTTCCTAAATCAACTATGGTTCTAGAATTAATTGGTCCACTAACTAGACTAGTCCTCTTCCAAATGAGCTCAAGTCAAAAAATCTGTCAACCATGCTATGATTAACTTGAAATTTTGTATTTGCACATATCAAAATAAACACATCAAGGCACCTGTTACAATTATAGGAAAAATTGCATAAAAATCCAAAAGTATGCATTATTTACAAAATGACCCAAAATACCTAATTTGACCTAACTAAATGCAATCTAACCCAAATTACTCTTAGACCAACATCAGTTAGGTATTAATTAACATAAATAAATATAGAAATATCAGTGACTATGTTAAGAGGAAGAAATTTCTAAGTGTTGTTGATCAACACTTAGCAAGAATTTGAAGGCACTTTATGTTGAGCTTAGTTTGAATTTAAATGATAAATAAAGAGCTTTGATTAGTTGTTTCAAAACAACAATTTGTGTTGATGATTTTTTTATGAAATTAATTCTAATCATTTTAATTACTTGTAGTGCATGTTATAACTCATTCATTTGGAATTAATTGCCATGTGCATTATGCAAATTCCTTGCAATTAATTCATATACCTAATGTATTGTAATTATGTTATTAACTAAGTACTTAAATTAAATGTATTGTAATTATGTTATTAACTAAGTACTTAAATTAATAACATTAAGTAAACTAAGTTAAGTAATTTTTTAAGTTAAGTAAATTAAGTATTGTAGTAAGTTATAGGTCAAATTAAGTTAAGCATCATCTTAAGTTAAACAATAACTATTCTTAAGTTATATTTTAAGTTAACCTATAATTAGTTAATTTAATATGTTAAGTAGAGTTAATTTGTAGTTAGTATTAATTAACTTATTAGTAAGATGTTATATACAGAGTAACTTGTATATGTAAGTTAAATTCAGATTACTTATATAATTTATTATACTTTATAACTTAAGTATTAAACTTTTGTATATATAATAAGTTAAGTAATTACTATAACTTACTAATCAATAAATCTTTAGTATTAACTTAATTAAGAGAATAAAGAATAATTAAGAATAATTGGTGAAATTTAAGCTAAAATAAGCCTCCCAACGAACGACCTAGACTCAACCAGTATAAATTATAAAATATGTTGGCTATCTTGCTCAATATATTACGACACAAAATGACATTTCTTAATAGTGCAAGAAAGTTTAACATCAATAAGCATAAGCACCCATTTGTATCGAGGTACATTATTATAGGTATGGTGTGTATGTATATATTTTTAACTCGTCATTTTTCTTACTAAGATAGAAACTCCAAATCTTTTTTCTAGGTGAGTGGCACATCGTTCCTCCTTTCAAGAATTGCCCCGTGAAAATTCTTGGGGTAAAAAGGATACCAGATCGGTCGTAATGATTTTTGTGTTTTCATGGTCTTAGAGGACTATAAGTTAATTCTATTATGTGTGAAGTTTTGATGACATAGGTTCCTTAGCTCATAAATCAAAGAGTGGACAACAAAGCCCTTGATTGGTATCAGCAAGCAGTATTTGTCAAGACGCTGACCAAACCAAGTCTAGCAGAACACCCTCGATTGATTAAGCTACCTATAGCCTACAAGGCCTTATGGTTTAAGGTTCCAAGCTAACTTCTTGATTTTGATTAACTTTAATATCTAGTCTTTTTACTTTAGTGATAAAAATAGAAATTCAAAGACAAACAGACATAATCTAGCTTTATTGATTAAGAAAGTTACAATTTAATCCCAAAATTAAGTCTTGTATATGAATTATAAACATCTTATTTACTCAATTTTCAAAGTAAAAAGTGGGTATACAAATCACATACTTAGGTTTTCAGATTTTGACTCAAAAAACTGCGTCAAGGATTGAAAATAAGTACTTATTTAGAAAAGTATTCAAGAAAAGGTCGTAAGTAGGGATTAATGCTCTTACTTAGATATTTTTCATAACATTTTTATACAATTACTATAAATATATAATTTTTTATTTCTTGACTTAAAACATTACTTGAAAAATTCACAACTCTTTATGCTTAATAATTTGCATATAATTTATTAAATAAGGTCCTTTTAAAAGATTCTTCAAAAATTCTAATCCTTTCTTATGATTAGAAAATTCTCTCACCAAAAATTCCTCCCCACAAAAGGAGTATTTTTTTCTTTTTCTTTTATATATTTTATGATTTTGATTTTTTCAAATTTTTATGATTTTTAATAATAAAATAGACTTTTTTGTGTCTATTAATACACTTAGGGTTTAAAGGATATTCATTACAGCAAACAAAACCTGAAAACAACGAGAGAATGAGTTTTCTTCTTTTCCAATGATAAGAAGACCTAGGGTATGCACAAAATAAAAGATGTAATAAGATATTGTATCAGTACAAATATGCATCCTAAGTGTTTATGAGGTGATTGATTGTATAAGCTCGAAAGTCTAAAGTCTAGGAACGAGACCACTCACTACTAGCTCCCTGAGTTTCATGTAGTGAGGCAGATTTATTGATCTTCAAATAAAGCTTTAAGAGGTGAAAAGAGGAGAAATAGAAGCAAAGACTCGTGTATCCTGTGTGATTGCACTCTGTACACAATAGCAAGCAATAGATATGTGATAAAAAACCCACACACAAGGTCATAAACAACATTATGTCACGAGTTTTTAAGGATTTCCTCTTTATAAATGCCTTTTAAAGAAAAGAAAGATAAATGTCTCACCTTTTAATCTTTTTCAAAACTGGTGATGGTCTTAAGTAATATGCAAAATATGATAGGAACTAAAGTGGGAAAAACATACCTACCTCGAGCATTCTCCAAGATGCACAGACAGTATGAAATCTAGCAGGTAAAGATGTAACCTAGAATGGATGCCTAAGACATATAGTTTCTAGTCAGATAGAATGTATTTTTGTATTTTTTATATATCTCTAACTAAATGAAAAAATAGAAAGCGGTAAATTTAACTACATACTACAAAATAGAATAAAGAGTCTCTTTCACTAAAAAAATGGGAAAGAAAAGCAGGAAAAGTAGGTCTTCTCTCCACACCAGGTGTTACGACCTGGTTCCCGAATCCCTACAGGACACGAGAATCGGACCGACTCGACTGATCTTAAGACCCAGTTGTCCAACGAGAAAGTAACCAAAAAGCAGTAAAATAAATCACATTCACCATGCAAGTAACTAACAATAACAAAAGTACAGCAGTAAAGAAAGAACTACTACAGTATACACCACCACAACAGTAGAGAATTAAAAATAGGTACAGAAATATGAAGTTTACAATAAAAGAGTACAAAAGTGTAACAAAATACTCACTACCATAGAAACGGGTACAACACAAGTACAACTACTGGGCTCTATTAGGCCCAGCACCTTCCGCAGCCATAGGCTCTGGCTGGTAGGGCCTCTCTCGCCTGCTGTCAGTATCACATGCGGACAGGTTGGTCTTTTCATACATCATAGCTGCCTCTACCACCCTCGAGAACGTAGGCAGCTTCAGGGGTTTGACATACCCCTGAATAGCAGGCCGGAGCCCCTCGGTGAACCTCCAAAGGTGCTCCTCCTCGGTAGCCACGGCTGTTGCTGCTAAACAAGACAGCTCCAGGAAACGCGTGCGGTACGCACTCACGGTGATCGTCCCCTGGCAGAGAGTGTAGAACTCCTGCCTCCTCTAGTTTTGCCACATCTGGGGAAAGTACTGCTCGCAGAAGAGGGTGACGAACTGGCCCTAAGTTGGCTCGTCCCTCTCCTGACCTCTGACCGGCCTCCACCACCTGTGTGCCGCTCTTTCCAGCTGGTACGTGGCAAAGGACACGTGGCACTCCATAGGGGGGAGAAGGGTGTCAAATACCTTCTCGATCTGCTCGAGCCAGTCCTCCGCCTCGGTCGGGTCCTCATCCCACTTGAAAGAGGGGGGCTTCAGCTTCCGGAAATGCCTGAAAAGCTCATAGTGGCGCTGAAGTGGAGAAATTGGTATGCCTCCTGATAAGGAGGCCTCATGCTCTGATGTGCCAGAAGAAGGTGGGGTGGAGGGACACCCCCTCCCTCACGTCCAGCGCCATGTCCGTCTTGCTGTCCCACAGAGGACTCCCTCTTCGCAGCCCCAGGGAGAGGCGCTCGTGGCTGCGGGTTGAGCTCCTTTCGCACGATGTCCCGTATCAGCAGGGCGAGGTCCTGGGCCTGAATGCCCGAGAGCAGTGGCTGGTCCACTGAGGCATCGGGCTCAACGCACCTGCCCCTCCGACCTTGTCTTCGGCCACGTCCGCGGCCTGCCTCGCTACATCCTCGTCGAGGCATCTCCTGCAAGGAGACGCGAACACGGAATAGAAAAGACGTCAATACTAATCGATATTCAACGAAGGAACCTTAAACAGATGTCTAAAGGTACGTTGTGGTGGCTACTCTAGTTACAAGCATGTGAATTGGTTATTTTTTAGCGAGTTAGTTCACTTCTCGGGATGACCTTGCTCTGATACCATCTTATTACAACCCAGTTCTCAAATCCTTACAGGACACGAGAATCGGATTGACTCGACCGATCCCAAGACCCAGTCGTCCAATGGGAAAGTAACCAAAAAGTAGTAAAATAAACCACATTCACCATGCAAGTAACTAACAGTAATAAAAGTACAGCAGTAAAGAAAGAACTACTACAGTACACATCACCACAACAGTAGAGAATTAAAAATAGGTACAGAAATATGAAGTTTACAACAAAAGAGTACAAAAGTGTAACAAAATACTCACTACCACAGGAATGGGTACAACACAAGTACAACTACTGAGCTCTACTAGGCCCAGCACCTTCCGCAGCCGTAGGCTCTGGCTGCTCAACACCTGCTCCTGAAAAAGGTGGTAACTACGACACGTCAGTGAAACGCTGAGTAGAGTGGCAACCAACTAGCTAAGAAGGCAGTAAAGGTGGACAAGTAGCTGTTGTTTTTAATTTCTTGCTTTATTTATCTATTTACTCTTTCTTAGTTTATTTCTCAGGTCTTTCTCTTGATCTCGAATGTTCCTTGTGGGAACGATCTTGATTGCAGTCTTTTCCGAAAAGTAGAAGTAGCACGTGGTGCTCTCCTGGCCAGGAGAGTTCCCCGTGGTGGTTCAACCCTCAGTCAACCACCCCAAGGTCGTTGACAGACATAACAGTGACTACGGCACGCGTGATAAATGCACGGGTAGCTACCCCGCATTGGCACGCGGTCAGTCGTTTCAATTAACGGGTGCACCTAAAGCACAGCACGGAACCAGTATAGAGCAGAGCCCTCTTAGTAACAGGGGTCTAGTCCCTCCACAGTAACCAAACAGGGGTCTTGCCCCTCCATAGTCCACGCACCCTCGCCTGACTACCTTGGTTTGCCCAGTGGGCCTACCAAGTCGGTGTAGGACGGCTAGCTAAACCCCGAGCCCCGTGGGGTGGCTAGCTCCCTCCCTACACTAGTAGATCTCCCTGGTACTGTGTACGTGAGGGCCACAGAGTTGGTACAAAGTGGTCAGTCCTAACCCCGGGTCCCAACCTTAGGGCGGTTAGCTCCGCTCTGCACTAAACAGGGGGACAGTCACTCTCCTTGGTACTCCGTACTCAAGGCCAGCTCACTTCCCCATTCACTTTCCCAATTCCATTCCATTTATTTTCCAGGAGCTCTACTCCTAATTCCCCGTAGGGTTCGTACTCATATTTCTCAGGCCAAGCCATACTATGTTTCATCATTTCAGGTTTATTCGCATATAGTACATGTTTTCAACATTCAAACTTCTTTTCCTTTTCAATTTATATACAAGTAGCTCGTATTTAATTTCAACCAACAGAAATTATATGTAATAGTTACTAGCAACAGTACTTTACATTTCACAGGCAGCTATTATCCAATTACAGGCAATTATCATTATTCTATCTACTTATCCAAGACTGCAAATCAGGCATTCAAGACATTCGTTTCGGTGTTTCTGTTCCTAGGATTCATGCCACACCCTAGAATCTACATTCAATCTAGTTTTCAGGTCCTAGATTCATGCCATACCCTAAGATCTATCATTTATTTCAGATATCCATTAATGTTTGTAATTAACTAAGGGAAGCCACTCTACCCGCAAAATCGGGAGTAATAGGGGCGTGATTTCCCGCAAACCAGGGTAGTCAGGCAAGCGTGCGCAGACTATGGAGGGGCAAGACCCTTGTTTGTTTACTGTGGACGGGCTAGACCCCTGTTACTGAGAGGGCTCTGCCCTATACTGGTTCCGTGCTGTGCTTTAGATGCACCCGTTAGCGGAAATGATTGACCGTGTGCCAGTGCGGGGCAGCTACCCGTGCGTTTATCGCGCGTGCCATAGTCACCATTACGTCTGTCAGTGACCTTGGGGTGGTTGACTGAGGGTTGGACCACCACGGGGAACTCTCCCTGTCAGGAGAGTACCATGTGCTACTTCTACTTTTCGGAAAAGACTGCAATCAAGATCGTTCCCATGAGGAACATTCGAGATCAAGATAAACACCTGAGAAATAAACCAAGAAAGAGTAAATAGATAAATAAAGCAAGAAATTAAAAACAACAGCTACTTGTCCACCTTTACTGTCTTCTTAGCTAGTTGGTTGCCACTCTACTCAGCGTTTCGCTGACATGTCGTACTTACCACCTTTTTCGGGACCAGGTGTTGAGCAGCCAGAGCCTACGGTTGTGGAAGGTGCTGGGCCTAGTAGAGCCCAGTAGTTGTACTTGTGTTGTACCTGTTCCTGTAGTAGCGAGTATTTTGTTACACTTTTGTACTCTTTTATTGTAAACTTCATATTTCTGTACCTGTTCTTAATTCTCTACTGTTGTGGTGGTGTGTACTGTAGTAGTTCTTTCTTTACTACTGTACTTTTGTTACTGTTAGTTACTTGCATGGTGAATGTGGTTTATTTTACTACTTTTTGGTTACTTTCTCTTCGGACGATTGGGTCTTGGGATCAGTTGAGTCGATCCAATTCTCGTATCCTATAGGGATTCGGAAACCGGGTCGTAACACCAGGAGTCTCTCGGAGAGATCTTCTGAAAGAAGTTAAAAATTTCTAAGTTAAGATTAAGAATACAAAATAATGCAAGAAATAGTTAAAAATGATAATGGTGAATATTTATGCGAGTTGCCTCCCTAGCAATGGTGCCAAAAAATGATGTTTAGTTTTCTCGCATTTATAAAAATTATTGTTATATTGTAGTATAGAGAGTAAGAGAACTAACATATTTTATAAATTTATAACTAGGTTGAGTCTAGGTCATTCGTTGGGAGTCCTATTTACCTAAATTCACCGTTTGTTTTCTTGAATTATTTTTCTTTTCTTAATTAAGTTAAGTATACTAAAGTTCTATCAATGAATAAATTAATCTTTGCATAGCACATATATATACATAAAGTTAGGTTATAATGAGTATATATAAGTTACCTTCTTAACTTAAAATAATTAGATTAAGTTGATTAAGCATAATATACAATATCTAAAAATAAATTAAATACTTAATTTAACTACATTAACATAATTACTTTATATGAATAATTTACTCTATATAATTATCTATTAATAACCAACTTAATTATTACTGACTTTAAATTATCTACTTAACTTATTAACTTAACTAAAACTAAGTTAACTTATAGTACAACTTATAAATAGTTACTTCTTAACCTAATTAACTTAGATTTAACTTAAATAGTTATAAGCATGTACCGTAATACAATACTTTAACTTAAATACTCAACTTAACTAACTACTAACATACAACTTAATAATACACTACTTATTTAACTTATACTAACTTTACCTACTTACTAAGTTATAAATATACTTAACCTAAGCTATACTTGACAGTCTACTTAAATTACATTGACTTAATTACATTGTATAATATACTTAACTTAATAGGATTACTTAAATTACTTCTAGCTTAATTACTTAATTGAATACATTAGGCAAATGAATTAATTGCAAGAAGATTTAAACAATACACATAGCAACTAATTCCAAATGAATGATAAACATGCATTACAAAAATTGGAAAGATTAAAATTTGATTGCATAAAAGAAATGCTTAAAAATTAATGTTGTTTAGAACAACCAATGAAGCTTTAAAGTTTCAATTAATCTCAAACTAAGGCTCAACACAATTAAACCTCTTCTCACTCTAAGTATGAGCACAACACATACTCCTTAGCAACTAAGACAAAGCACTTGTACATTCTACTCCAAAAAATCTTTTGGCAACCAACGGACTAGATCAACAGCCATCGAGGGACGAATCGACAACCATGTTGGTGCTACGTGTCAACATCAGATTGAATCGCCTACAGGCTATCCCTCCTAGGCCTTAGGACCACATAGGGTATAGCATGCTGAAAGGGGTATCAATGTTCAATTACCCGTATAGCGTTGTAGTTGCTTGACAACATTATGTGCACATTTCTGAATACGTTGCTTCAACTATTCGATTGTCGCCGAGGTGGGACTATAATGTTCCCCTCTCTTCTGTACTTCAACGAAACCTTCAGCCTCCACAACAGCAATTCATCAGCTACCCTAGGTGTTCAATTCAAGTCTTCACTTCGCCAATTGAGCTTTAGGAAGATTTCAATAATTCTATTACGATTCAGATCTTCATTTTAATCCATTAGCAGCTCAAATTTACATCATAGAACACTAGCTAATCAGTTCTAGCTACATCTGTGCAGTAGCTCTCAAACACTTGCAGACTTGTGTTTAAACCTTAAACCACCCTCTCTCTCGTTCCTAGGAATACCCTCAGTGCCTACGCACTTCAAGCACTCACAAATCAATTCTAAGGCTAAAGGAATATCTGGAATTCACATTCAACCTGGAAGAATGCTTAGCAAATCTATAACCATAGAGGAAGGTATCTCAACTCTAGATCAAATTCAATCATTATTCTAAACATCCATATATGTTTTTAACACCTTCAAGAGGTTTAAATGTCTTCATTTAAGCTATAAAGAACTTGGAAATTCATATGGAATACAAAGAAACTTATCTGTAGTTCAAACAACCCAACAACTATAGTAGAGCATTAACTAATTCAACAAACTTGAAGTCTCCTTAAAATCAAGTCTAACAGATTTCTAACAACTTAAGAATGATATTGCAACCCTTAAAGATAAGCTCAGAAGCTTTGAGTTTCAATGGCGACATTAGTTTGACTAAAGCAAGTAAGAATTTGACTTCTAGCTTCAGAGTAATTTTGATCAAATTAAGGGTCCAGATAAACTCTATATAGTCTAAGGAATTTATAGAAATCATCAACTGGTAAATTTGATCTCTCTAAGGACGTTTCCTGATCTGCCACCTGGAATCAAGAAGAGGCATGTTCGATAGAATAATCTAGGATTCTAACAACCTAAACAATAGGCTTTCTAGACTCAGGTTAAGCTTCTGAAGCTTATGGTTCTAATTGGAAGCTTGAAGGATGAAGGAACAACTCTATGTATCTCTGCCGAAGCTGGGGAAGAAAGAGGTGCTTAGAGAGATTAAAGCTATGAAAATCAATTGCTAGTAATGAAACTAATCACTGAATGCTTCTAAAGTGGATTAGGATTACTAAGAGTAGATTGAAATGCTTCTTTTCAAGATTAGAGTTGTCGGAGCTCATCAAAGCTCTGATGATAGACTAAATTGATCGACAGAGCAGATAACTCATTGAAACAACATATAAAGTAGCCCAAAAGCTTCCTCAAGGTCACAAGAAGCTCAAGATCCATTTAATTTACTTGATGAAAGATTGACTTGGCCTTGCAAACCCAAATCAGATCAAGAAGTATCTTGAGTTCGACAGAACTTAGGAGGTAGTAAAATGCTTAATTAAGTGAGGCGAGCTGCTCTATGAGGTGAGGAAATGGTGTAGGGGTGATTGATTAGGTGGATCAAACTCATCGGACCTTCGCCATAGATTGCAAAGGTTTGACGTTGAAGTGGATTGGGCATTTTGTGATAAGTGTAAAATTGGAGAAGGAAGAAGGTGGAGGATGATCGCGTAAGGCTAAGAAAGGTGGAAGTAAGGTGAATTTGGTGAATGAAGGGCAGACAAGGTCGGATTTGACCTTGCCGACATTGGAGGAGATGAGGTGTTGGAAGTCACACCTAGGCTAAATGACCTAATTAATTGTGCCCAACTAATGTATGCAACTAGATAAAGCTACTGAACTGATTACCTAGATGAAAGGTTAAGGAGGTTACCGACGATGCCTCGTTGGAGTAGATAGAAAAAGTTGAGGTGAGAGGAGACCTAGTGATGATTGAATGGTAACTTTAGAGAGAAGGTGAGCATTCCTCTGCCTTGATGGAAGAGGAGTTGAGGGAGATGGCTTCTCTATCGAAGAGCACTTGAGAACAGGTGAGAAAATTTGTCAAAGTTTGGAAGAAATGCCTACTAATCACGTGCGGTTGGAGAAGAAGGTAGGGATGTGATGGTTGAAATTGAAGGGGTGGACAACTATTTATAGCCATCGTAGGTGGAGAAGAAGGATGAACTTTGACTAGAATGAGGTTAGATAAATTGGAATGACGATTGTTGTCTCCAACAACGGTGAAAGCTTTCACGTCAGCGTAGGTTGTTAACTGTTGTAGCAGAAGATCTATGTAAAAAGGATTGGATTTTGAAAAATCCATTGTTGTAGTATGATTTGCGAAGAAATCCATAAACAAATAATTTTTTACTGAAATTCGTAAAGAGATTCCGGGTCGAACACAGGGAGGCTACGTTGATCTAAAATCCTTGCTTATATTTTTTTGGTATTTTTGTTTTAAAAGCGAGACAATCAAGATGAATTTGATGTTAACACTAAGAGAGAGAGATAGAGAGAGAGAGAGAGAACAATCACTTTTTTTTTTTTGAAACAGAAAGGAGAGCTATCGTCTTACGATAACAGTCTGGAGCAGTATATTATATGCAACGTAAGGGAAATTACAAAAAGGATCCCCAAGAGTATATGAGGAACCAGCACTCTCTTACAATACTCTCACAACATACCATCCTCTCCTGAAAAAGTCGCTCATCCCTTGCCTTCCATACACACCAAATAGTAGTAGCCATGTGGACATGTGGCTTCCCTCTCACCTCAAACCTGTGCCAGATAGAATCCCACTCTGGTAATGGCTCCTGACAAATTTTTCTCCAGATGGCATCAGTGACAAGGCAAGAAGAAAGGAGGTGATTTACATTGTCAGTACTCATCTCACACAAAAAATCAAACATGGTGATGAGTACCCAACCTTCTGTGGCGTAGATCACTTGTGATTAAGCCATCTCTCTTGCATATCCAGAGAAAGTTTTGTACCTTTAGAGGAATTTTTAACAACCAGATCTTCTTGTCAATGGAGTCATATCTCCAACCATCTTCAATGCTCAACATTCTGTTATAGCCAGATTAGACACTATAAATCCCCTCCCAAAGGTATTTGTCCTCCATTCTAGGCCTAGGTCTGAAGCTCTCAAGGTTTGAGATAAGCCTTCTCTTTTCTTCCCACAGCCGGGTAGCTCTTCTGCTGGACTCCTCACCATCAAGATTCCAGCAGCTGCTGCTGCAGGACCAGACCTTGCTGACAGTGGCAGCAAAAGCTCTTGGGTAGAGCTCCTTCAAGACACCCAACTCAGACCAGCCCTCCTTCCAAAAACTGAAGAACCTGCCATCTCCAAGTGATGGTTGCAACAGATGGAAGTGATCAGTCAATGCCTTAGTCACAGATTTCCAGAAGGGAGAAGGACAACTGGGCTGAAGTCTGGACAACATGCTGTTGGATGCTCCATATCCGTCTTTAATCAGAACAGACCATGGCTTCAGGGTGCCTTGCAGCAGTTTAACAGCCCATTTAAGTAGCAGGGCATCATTAAAATGCTTCAGGGATTTAATCCCAAGACCACCCCTCTCTTTAGGATAGTAGATCTGATCCCATTTGAGAGGCTGCAAGAATCTCCCCTAATGTCTAGCTCCCTTCTAAAAGAACCTCTTCCTCATCACATCCAACCTTTTCCAAATGGATTTTGGTGCTTTGAATATGGAAAACTAAAAAACAGGGATGGAGGTGACTACCGAGTTGAGCAAGACAAGTCTTCCACCTTTGGAAAGGAACCTGCTATGCCAGCCATCTAATTTCACAGAAATCTTGTCAAAAAGGCAGTTCCAATCACTTTTCTTCATCTTGGAACACCTCAAAGGCAGCCCTAGATATCTGATAGGAAGACTGATGCGGGGAGTCATCCAAATAGCTGCTAAAGCATCTTGCTCCTCCTCAGGTAAACCAAAGCAGACCAAACCAGACTTATCTCTATTCAACCTCAATCCAGAAAGCTCACGAAAAATATTAACCATATGATGCAGAGCCAATGCTTCATCCATGGACCCTTCAACAAAAAAAAGTATCATTTGAATACTGAAGAATGGGAGCCAGATTATTCCTACAAGATAGTGAATATCCTCTGACAAGACCAGCCTCAGCAAGCTTACAACCAAACCAAGCCAAGCTGTCAACTGCCAAATTGAAGATCAGGGGAGCCAGGGGACATCCTTGCCTGATGCCACATTGGGGCTGAATCCACGCACCACTGGGTTTTCCATTTATTAGGGGGGTGAAGGAGGCAGTGGTAATACATCTTTTAACCCAATAGATCCAAGTAAAAGGAAAGCCCCTTCTTTTAAGCACATCCCACAAATAGGGCCAACTGATGGAGTCATAAGCTTTACGAAAATCAACCTTCCAAAGGAAGGCCTTGCATTCTCTCTTATGCCAGCCACAAATCATCTCTTGGGCTATGATAAATGATTCTTGTAGAGATCTGCCAGGGAGGAATACTGATTGAGCAGGATGGATCAGATCTTGCAAGACGGGCCTCAATCTATTGGCCAGGACCTTGCCAATCACCAAGTACAAGGAATTAGAGAGGGCAATAGGTCTAAACTCCTAAAAGGATTCAGCACCCGGGGTCTTTGGCAGAAGAAATAGATAAGATCTATTTATCCTTTCAAAGCCAAAATTGCCACTTTCAAACTCTCTAATCACTTCCATAACCTTAGTGCCCACAATGTCCCACAGTTCTTTGTAGAAGAAAACTTGGATTCTATCAGGACCAGGCGACCCTTCATAGTTGAGATCCTTAATGGCCTTCAAGACTTCAGCTTCAGATATGGGTTCAATCAGGCTAGACCCCTGAGACTCATTAATTTTGAGTAGATCACTAGCTGTCATCCTCCACCTACCCCTACATGCAGCTCTTGAAGATTCCTTGAAATACCTGACAGCCTCAGCTCTGATATCAAATAAGGAGGCAATTCTCTGCCCCTCTATAACAATTGAAGAGATCATATTAGTTCTTCTCCTAGAACTGGCAGCCAGGTGAAAGAATTTAGTATTCGCATCCCCCTCACTTAGCCATAGCTGCCTAGAACGCTCCCTCAAATCCATCTCCAGTTTCAGGTCTACTTCAATCACCACCCCCTACCATCTCTTTCTATCTGCAAGGTCCAGCTCAGACAGATGAGCCACAGCTTCCTTGGTATCCAATTCTTGAATCTTCAGCAAGGCCTCATGACGCTTCTAATGTCTGAGGACAGAGATAATATCTCCATATTCCTTCAGCATACCTTTCAAAGCCACAATCTTGGAAGCCAATCTGAAGGTAGTTGTGCCTTCACCCTACTGTGACCTCCACCAGCTAGCAAACATGTCTCTGAAACCTGGCTCCCTCAGCCAAGACTTTCTAAATTTGAAGTAGGAACCAGCCACCACCTGTTCACCATTGTCCCACACCAAGGGTGTATGGTCAGAGAATGGGCATTGAAGACCACAAACAAAGGACATCTAGAAGAGATTCATCAGCTGAACATTGCCAAAGAACCTGTCAATCTTGGACATGAGCCCATTACCATTCCTCCAAGTGAATTCAGCCCCTGACAAAGGAAAATCACACATTCCCAAGGCCTGGACCATCAATTGGAATCCAGTGGTAGAGCTGTCCACCACCCCATTAGGCCTGTCACTCCCCAATAAAGTACAATTGAAGTCCCCTCCAACAAGCCAAGCCCCCCCATCTACAAAATCTACAGCTAGGTTCCAATCCTCTCACAGCTCCTGCCTCCTGCTAGGATTGTTTGGACCATACACACCTGTCACAAAGAGGACATTGTCCCACTGGCCTCTTTTGAATCTGCAACTCAGAAGGTGCCTAGCCACAGAAACCTCCTCCAAACACAGCAGCTGCTTCTTCCACCAGATGGCAATTCCCCCAAATCTGCCATTGGAATTGATCACCACAAGGTCATTTGCAAGACCTGCCCTCATCTCCTCCCATGCCCTGTCAGACTCACAATCTAGAAAGCACTTTTCAACTAAAATTCTATTCTAGAAAACAGGAAATGCATACAGTTAGAAAGTGGGAAATTCTATTCTAGAAAGTAATAAAGAAGGGAGAGAGATGTTATCCTCCTTGACGGTTGCTTGGAGGACGAGTCAGACAGGGCGACGCTTGAAATATGGAGGACGAAGACGGAAGATGAAGAACAGAGCAGGAAGAACCGAGGGCAAGACAAGGCATTGTCGTCGTCACAGGAACCACTTCCGGAACAGGGGGAGAAAACTTTGATTTTGGATCTAGAGGAGCATCCCGAGTTTGGGACAAGCTTCTTTAGAACTTTGGAGAGGGAGAGAGGTGAAGGAAGGGACGAAGAAAGTGTGGTGGTCATAGCGCTATTTATAGGTGTATATTGGAGAGGGCAAATAGGTCATTACACTTTAAAACATTAAATCAGGGGACTTTAGTGACGGATAAAACCGTCACTAAAGCCCAGATCGTGGGTGTAGTTGCTGCGCACGTCGCGCCTCAACGCACGTGCATGTACGCACATTCCCAACCGTTCGATCATGAGATCGGACTACTTAAGATGCGTGCACCCACTCGTTGCTTCAGTGCCTTAACGTATGCTCACGCCAACTCTCAGCCGTCCATCTTGCATCCAATGGCTCAAATCGCATCGCGCTCGTGCCTCTTCAACTCAAGCACCCACCTGCATGCGATCCTCGCTTATCCATGCATCCACGTTACATGCCATCTGACCGCTCGCGCCACATCGAACAACTGAAATCAACCGCTCCGTGCCTGCACCTTGATTTGAGGTGCAGCAGGGATCGAACCCACACCTCTCGCTTGCGAAGAAGCACTCGACTGCTGCGCTGCAGTGTGCTTTTGGTCATGCAGATGTTTTAAGGCTGGGTGCTCTCAACCGTTGGATGGTGATCCAACGGTTGAGATCATCTAGTCCTATGCCTTCAGATGTGGAGAGGGCGCACTTTGGATTTGGGTGTGAGCTCTCCCAACCGTTGGATCTTAATCCAACGGCTGAGATCGTTGGCGCAGTTGAGGAGATGAAGTGTAGTGATGGGTCCTTGGGCCGATTAGGCGGCTGAGATGGCGCCATGTGGTGCCATCTTGGTTGTCCATCTTCTATGTGTTGTAGATGGTGCCATGGATGTCAAATTGTGATTGATTTTCACACCGTTGGACTGCGATCGTCAATCCGAACCCAACCGTGCGGTCGGATTAGTCATCTGAAGTGTGGATTGACACCATCTTGGCCCTTGACCTCTGACCTTCCTCGAATTACTTCTTGTGCTATGGAAGTTCGATCAGGGCGATCTTGAAGTCGTTGAATTCCAATCGTCGCCCTGATCAAATCCGTACAGTTGGATCTTTGATCCGAGGTCCTTGATTAGAAGTCGCCTATCCCTGGCCACCAAAAGGAAGAAATTACTATACAATTTGTACAATTTGACCTAAATGCATGATGATGCATGTTATGCAATATTTACAATGCATGATGCTAATATGATATTAAGAACATGCATTAATAGACAGTTTTGGTTGTTCAGATGTATGCACATCACACCCCCATGCCTATCTTTTGCTAGTCCCTAGCAAAAACTATATGCTATTTATAAAAGAATTAGGTCGGATTTCTTAGGCAAAAGTTATTCTTCAACACTAGGAAATTTTTACTAAGAACCTGAACTACAAAGACACAACAGCACCCGAGTGTCTGCCAAATTGCAAACCACTTCAAGCCCTCACCTTATTCAAAGGAGGATCTTTTTCTTCTTTTCTGCTTTTCTACTTTTATTGGATTTTTGAGTTTAGGGTTTTGGAGCAGCTTTCTACGTCCACTCAACCCACCAAAGACTCGAAGAGAACCATAAGTTCTAAGCATCTTTATGTGAAATGTGATAGACTCACTAATCGACAATTAGAACGAACTTCAGGTTTTTACGTCCCTAAGTGACCTTGAAAAGAAATTCTGCCTAAAGGTGTATCTATTCGACCGGTAGCTTTCTCCCTACTTTTATTTTTATTCGGTCAACACAAGGGCCAACCCAGTGTATATCTCCCTAGCTTATTCTACCTCTCCACTTCTTCCTATGTGTTTTGGAATTTTACATGCATTTCTTGAGCTGGATTCTGGACAACCTACCTATGAGCTGTTACCCACAATAACTTGCCAGCCATACTCGTGCAGTGAAGTGTGGCTTATTTCCTTTCCTTTCCTTTCCTTTTCTTCTTTTTTTTTCTTTTTTCTTTTTTTTTTCTTTTCTCTTTTTCTTTTTTTTTTAAGTAGGTGGCTTCCCTAATCTAAGATTTACCTAAAGGCAGCAAGAAAAGAATGGTCATGTGATTAGGCTCTGGACAACCTACCTATGGGCTATTACCCACGATAACTTGCCAAGCATACCACCCTAGAATGTTAATTAGCTACCCAATTTCCGTAAAAATCGTTGAAAAGCGAGTCAGTCCAAATAGTGTGTAGATGCTTAGACTTAAAATCCCCTCAAATCAGAGGGCGGGTTGATAAGTCGTGTACTTATCACCCCAACTTATTTAACCAATTTGAAGTAAATTTAGAATGGCGATGACTTGATAGGAAAATTCACATTTTAGTGGACACACGGGCTGATTAAGCGAGAAGACCTGAAGGGTCTAAGTGTTCAGATCCTACTGTATTATTTCCTAAGGTTGAAAAATCCTACTACCCAATTATTCTTTCTTAATTCAACTTTTTTCATTTTTTTTAATAATAAAGAAAGAAAGAAAAAGAAAAAAAATAAGTAGAATTTACAAGAATTCCACAGAGCTGACAAAATAATTCAAAAATGAATCCACGCCCCCATGCCTAGTCGTTGTAATGTTCTCATTGAAAATAAAAGGCATGAAAGGAAAGGTAGAATGTAAAAGATATCACCTGAATATGATGGTCAGGTCAGCTCTAAGTCAGACTGTACATGTACTGAGTTTAATGCCATCAGCTAGGCGAAGTCCAGCCAAAGAAATCACGATATGAGTAGAGCAACTGTGTCTGAGATAGGTTCTGGAACAATACGATCAATAAAAGGCTTTAGACGTTGACCGTTAACTTTAAAAGAATTACCCATCTTTTGGTCAGAGATCTTAACAACCCTGTTTGGAAATATCTGATTGATGATGAATGAGCCGTTCCATTTTGACCTATGTTTGTCGAGAAAGAGCTTAAGTCGAGAATCAAAAAGCCAGACCTTCTGGTTTGGCTCAAAGCTCTTTCAGGATATCAATTGGTCATGAAGAGCTTTGGTCCAAGCCTTATAAATCTTGGCATTCTCGTATGAGTCGTTTCGAAGCTCCTCCAACTCAAATAGTTGGAGTTTCTTGGTCTTTCCGGCTAAACTCAAATCCAAATTACATTGCTTGATTGCCTAAAATGTCCTATGTTCAATCTCTACGGGTAAATGGCATGCCTTTCCATACACCAGATGAAATGGTGACATGCCGATAGGCATTTTGTACGTCATACAGTAGGCCCAAAGAGCATCCTCAAGCTTGTGAGTCCAATCTTTATGATCAGGTCTAACCGTTTTCTGCAGAATATTCTTGATCACCCGATTGGAGATCTTGGCCTATCCATTCGTCTGGGGGTGGTAAGGTGTGGAGATTCTATGATTTACCCCATATTTTGGCAGTAAACTACGGAACTGGGCATTAGTGAAATGAGTACCACCATCGTTGATGATGGCCCTCAAAATCCCAAACCGACTGAAGATGTTCTTCTTAACGAAATCGATGACCACCTTGTGATCATTGATTCGGGTGGGAGTGGCCTTAATCCACTTGGACACGTAATCAATAGCGATGAGAATGTACTGGTGTCCAAATGAAGGGAGGAAGGGTCCTATAAAGTCGATGCCCTAAATGTCGAAGATTTCGATGGGAAGAATCGGGTTTAGAGGCATCATATCTCTTGTAGTTATGCTCCCAAGTACTTGGCATTTGGAACACGACCTCGAGAATTCCTAGGCATCCTTGAATAAGGACAGCCAATAGAATCTAGATTGCAAAATTTTTGCAGTCATCTTTTTCCTAGGAGAAATGTCCACCACACGTAGATGCATGGTAGAACTCGAGTATACTTTGGAATTCATTCTCCGAAACACATCGGTGAATAATCTAATCAGAGCTGATGCGTTACAGTTCAGGGCCCTCCCAAAAGTAATATTTGACCATAGATTTGAGTCTATCTCGTTGTTGCTTGGTCCAATCCTAGGGGATTTTACCAACGGCCAAATAATTTACAATGTCTACAAACCACGGGGTTTGGACACCTGATACTGTAAGAATAGTTTCGTCCAGAAAAGTATCAGCAATCGGAATATCCGGATGAGAAGAATCACTTAGAAGTCTCGAAAGATGATCCGCCACCAAATTCTATGTCTCGGATTTATCTTTGATTTCAAGATCGAATTCTTGAAGCAGAAGAATCCATCGGATAAGCTAGGGTTTGGCATCTTTCTTTGCCAAGAGATGTCTTAAGGCTGAGTGGTCGATGTAAATTATGACGTGAGACCCTAATAAATAAGCCTTGAATTTCTCCAAAGTAAATACTACAGCTAGTAATTCCTTCTCAGTAACAGTGTAATTCCTCTGAGCCTCGTCCAGAGTTTTGCTAGCATAGTAGATGACAGAGGGCTTCCTGTCAACCTTTTGACCCAAAATAGCCCCGACCACATAATCAAAATCATCAATAATGATCTCAAATGGGGCTATCCAAACCAGTGGTTGCAACACTGGAGCACAAGTGACTGCCGTTTTAAGAAAAGCAAATGTCCTACGGCATGATTCATTGAAATCAAATGGCGTATCTTTGGCGAGAAGGTTGCTCAGAGGGTGAGTAACCTTAGAGAAGTCCTTGATGAACCTCCTATAGAATCCCACATGACCAAGAAATGATCGAATTTGTTTGATAGATGTGGGAGGAGGAAGTTTGGAGATAGCATCAACCTTAGCTTTGTCAACTTCAATTCCTCGTTCAGAGACAACATGACCCAAGACGATGCCTTCTTGTGTCATGAAATTGCTCTTTTCCCAGCTAAGGACCAATCTAGTTTTGATGCATTTTTTAAGGATTATTTTAAGATTAGCTAGGCAAGAATCAAATGATTATCCAAAAATAGAGAAATCATCCATGAAGACTTTCATAAACTCTCCCACCATGTCAGAGAATATGGCTAGCATACACCTTTCAAAAGTCGCAGGTGCATTGCATAAGCCAAATGGCATTCTACGGAAAGCAAAGGTTCCGTAGGGATAGGTGAAAGTCATTTTTTCTTGATCCTCAAGATGGATAGGGACTTGATTATATCCCAACTAACCGCCTAGGAAACAGAAATACTTTTGCCCGGCTAGTCTTTCAAGGATTTGATCGATGAAAGGAAAAGGGAAATGATCTTTTTTTGTGGCTGTGTTCAGCTTCCTGTAATCGATACTAACCCTCTAAGAGGAAGCTAAATGAGTTGTGATAGATTCTCCTTTCTCATTATTCATAACGGTAATCCCGACTTTCTTGGGAACAATTTGCATAGGACTTACCCAAGGACTATCTGAGATTAGATAAATGATTCCTATGTCGAGCCACTTAATTATTTCCTTCTTGACCACTTCTCGCATATTAGGGTTTAATCTCCTCTGCATTTGGCGAGAAGGGTGGGATCCATCTTCCATGAATATTCTATGATTGTAGTAAGATGGTTCGATCCCCCTAAGGTCATGAGTGGTCCAACCAATTGCCTCCTTGTGTTCCTTTAGGACCTTGATCAGTTTAATCTCCTGCTCCTTAGTTAATCTAGCACTGATAATCATAGGGAGTGTCTTTTGAGGTCCCAAAAATTGATATTTCAAACTCTCAGGCAATGGTTTCAGTTCGAGCTGGGGCGGGTTTAGGATGGAAGGTAAGGATGAAGCTGATGAAGATTCATCAAGAGGAAGAGGTTGAAAGTGAACAAAATCAATAACCTCTTTAGAATGTGGCGGGTTTACCACAGAGGGTTGTGGGTCTGATCCATCACAACAGGAGGAACTTTCAATTGCAGAAACCGCCATACATGTTTCAATATTCAAGTTATCTTCCTCAAGTTCCTCTATAAATCCACAATCCTCAAATTTGTTAATTGCCTTAAAAATATCCAATTTCAATTTTTGATCCCCATAGTTGATATTGTCCTTAGCGGTAGCTAGGAATGGATGCCCCAGAATGATAGGTGTGTTCCTTAAATTCTCAGGTACATCCATGTCAAAGACAAGGAAATCTACAGGAAAATAGAGGTCCTTAACCTTGACAATAACATCCTCAATAATGCCTCTTCGATTTGTGACTGAATGATTTGCTAACTACAACGTTACTGAGGTCGGCCGAAGTTCACCTAATCCGAACTTCTCATAAAGAGAAGTCGGAATTAGGTTAATGGATGCACCTAGATCCAGAAGTGCCTATCAAAGGTGTAATCTCCGATGACACAGGAAATAAAATGGGCACCTGGATCTCTCTTTTTCAGACGAAGGTGATGCAGGATAACAGAACTAGCCTACTCAGAGAGTATCACCTTCCTCAGAATAGATTCCCTCGACTTATGCTTCTATGTGCATAAATCCTTTAAAAGTTTAGTGTAAGCCGATATGTGTTTGATAGCATCAAGGAGCGACATATTGATTTCTACATTTTTTAATATATTCAAGAGCTCCTCATTACTATCAACAAGCTTCTTCTTCCTAGGTTTAATCAAAGCCTCAGGAAAAGGAACATGAGTCAGATCTTTGAAATCAGGTTCTTGAGCCTTGATTTCTTCTTCAGAGTTCTTTCTCTCTTCATGCTCTATAGGATTTGGTAGATCAGAACATGGTAGTTGTGGGTCCTGGGTTTGCTTTCCACTCCTCAAGGTAACAGAGTTAGCAGATGCATACGGGTTTGGGTCTTGGGGAGGGTTAGGAAAGATTAGACAGGTTTCATTAGCCAGAAACCTCAAGTTTGATGAAGAAGAGGAAGGACCTTGCTCAACCACTTGAGCATGTGCGTGTGAGTCCCTCTGATTCCCATATCCTTGGGCTTAATTGCCTGGATTCTGTATATTATGCAAGTTAGGTATAGGTTGAGATGGCAGAGATCTGGGTTGTCAAGAATTAGCAATGAACCCGCTTTGCAAGTTGTCCAGCGAGGTTTTCATTTGCTGCATGAGCTGAAGCATAGATCTTTGCATCTCTACCATTTGGCGATTCAAATCAGCCTGCCCTATAGGTTGATGGGCATTTCAAGCTGGCTGATTGACCTGATTTAGGGGTAGCTAAGTGTAAACAAAATGTTGTAGCGGAAGATCTACGCAAAAAGGATTAGATTTTGAAAAACCTGTCATCGTAGTATGATTTGTGAAGAAATCCGTCAACAAATAAATTTTACCGAAATTTGTAAAGAGATTCCGTGTCGAACACAAGGAGGCTACGTCGATCTAAAATCTGCGATTATATTTTTTTGGTATTTTTGTTTTAAAAGAGAGATAATCACAATGAATTTGATGTTAACACTAAGAGAGAGAGAGAGAACAATCACTTTTCAACTAAATATTGTTTTTACAACTAGAGAGTAGGAAATGCTTACATCTAGAAAGTTGGAAATTCTATTTTAGAAAGCAATAAAGAAGGGAGAGAGATGTTATCCTCCTCGACGTTTACTTAGAGGACGAGCTGGACAGGGTGACGCCTGAAAGACAGAGGACGAAGGTGGAAGACGGAAGACGAAGCGTTTGGCTGAGATGGCGCCACGTGACGCCATCTTGGCTATCCATCTTCTATGTCTTGTAGATGGGGCCACGAATGTCGGATTGGATCGATTTTCATGCCGTTGGGCTGCGATTGTCGATCCGAACCTATCCATGCAATCGAATTAGTCATCTGAAGTGTGGATTGACACCATCTTGGCCCTTGACCTCTGACCTTCCTCGAATTATTTCTTATGCTATGGAAGTTCGATCGGGGCGATCTTGGAGTCGTTGAACTCCAATCGTCGCCTTGATCAAATCCATACGGTTAGATCTTTGATCCGAGGTCCTTGATTAGAAGTCGCCTATCCTTGGCCACCAAAAGGAAGAAATTAATATACAATTTGTACAATTTGACTTAAATGCATGATGATGCATGTTATGTAATATTTACAATGCATGATGCTAATATGATACTAAGAACATACATTAATAAACATTTTTGCCTATTCATATGTATGCACATCATTAACGGTGAATCACATCATTGGATGCACATGGTTTGTTGATTTCTTCCTTGCGACCAAGGAAATGAAGGTGCACCATCCGATTAACCGTTATCGGAGAAGAAGACTAACAGCGATTGTTGATTTTAAAGAAGGGAAGACAACACATGAAGGACCTAATTGCAAATAATGGACCTAGATGCAAATAAAAGGACTTAATTCCAATGAATCCTAGGGACTAAAATGTAAACTTATAATTTAAATTTGTAGTTTAATTTATTTCTTTTCCAACCTTTTATTATAGATTACATATATATTAAGGAATATAATTATGGGTCAAAATTATATTTATGTCCCTTTGTGCATTATTTAATTTAATACCTAGTATTAATGTTATTATTATTAACTTAAGCCATACAATATATAAGCTTAATTTAAGTTATTTATAATAGCTATATGCATAGAATTAAGTCCCTATTATTAATTAAATATAGAAGAATGACTATTTTAAAATAATTAAGCTAAATTAAGGTATAACTAAGGTCCTTAAAAATATTGACTTAGTTATTAATTAACCCTAATTAATGATATTACTAATTAATTAACTAGGTAAACTAGAAAATTTAGGTGAATTAGGAGCCATGATATGTCCCTCATTACTTCTGTACACATGGCATCAAGTGAGCCTCTAGCTAGGAGTACCAAGTACCCTGACGTCCCCCAATGCGCATGCGGGCACCTAACGAGCCTAGAGACACGAGTACCTCCGCATTGAGTCAGATTCGGGTACATCTAACTACCATATACTGATGGCAACCAAAGGTTGTCACCATACTCGAGAACCCTTCAACTTCCAAGGTAAATTTCCTTCGTAGTCTCAAGCTACCACATTAGTTCGAGTCTGTCTGAGAAGTGAACCCAGGGTTAGTGGTGTAGCCTTATGAGCTCACCTAGTAGACCTACTATCATTTAATTCCATTGGGTTCCATGTCCGGAACAAATCCCTAGAGACCTAGTCGATCGCCTAGGGTCTTACCTAAGACCTTAGGATCCAAGCATCCCATTTATTATACTCTAACCAAGTCACAAATATCATTATGTGAGGTTCAAGTCATTACATAGCCAATTCAGATTGCTTTTAATTCATTTAGAAAGCTTGCACGCTCAAATTAAAGACACACACACATTATTCATCTAGAGTTTAATTGCAATTTCACCATTTCCCCTACCTATTGGGGCACCTACCAAACCCCAAATTACATTCTAAGTTAGGCTTCATCATTCCTTATGATTCTTGTGTTAGAAACCCAAATTTCAGGCCAATTAGCAACTCTAATAGACTACCTAACATTACGGACCTGTTATTGATTGCACAGCAATCATGGGTCATAATCAACCTAAATAATGTCTGAACCTAGCTTAAATTGTGGATATTGCACTCATATCTTGCATATTATGCATTGCATCAGTCTATTTAAAATAAGATGAGATATCCTACAAGTTAATGGCTTTTATTGCTATTTGCAGGTAATAAAGTGATCCAGGATGAAGGAGATAGTTGAATAAAGCAATAAAGGAAGAAGAAGACTGATCCAAACAAGAGGAGTAAGGAGGATAGCCTTATCCCTACCCTTAGAAACCCTAGGACAGCCTTCCCAAACCCAAAACCACCTCCATTAGGACACCTTAGCCTCAAAACCCAAATGTGGATAGCACTATCCATGTTCTTATCCACCCTATCCCTCTCCCAAACACTTAGGAACCAAAACCCACCTTAGAAAACCTAAAACCCACTCTCCAGCACCTTTTAAGATGTCCAGACATCTGGCTGGACATCTGATTTCTGTAGTATAATAACAATCCAGGAAGGCAGAACTCATACTGATACAAAATTGGACATCTAATTTAATGTCCAGACTTTCAATTTTGTAATATAGGACGTCTAACCACTATTCTAAATGTCAGATATTGCTCTCTGGTCCCTAATGTTGGTGTTGGAAGCCCTAGCTTGCATATTTTGACCTAGGAACCCCACCAGACACCCTAGGAAACCTAATTAGAGACCTTCTAAGCCTAGTCCACTATCCATAGCCCTACTTATCCTACCCCTAACCCAATTGAACCATCTCATACCTAATTGGGTGCATCTACAATTGATTGGGTGTACTTGAGCCTAATTAGATCCACCCAGGATCTAATTGACTCATACCTATTAGGGTTACCCTAGCCTAATCACATGCACACATCCAATTAGACTTGACCTAGACCTAGTTAGGTTCACTCCTATCCAATTGGACTTTCCTAAGCCTAATTAGGTCCATACCCACCTAATCTAGATTGACCCAACCTATTTAGCACCTAATCCTACCAAAACCCACAACCTAGCCCTACGAAACCCACGCACACTCTCTTGGATACCCTAAAACTTGTGTCAAACCTAGATCCTAGAAAGGTGTCATTAGCTATTTTTGGAGCCACCAAAAGTGGCAACCAAATAGAGCCTTCCCGTAAGGACAAAGAGAGAGCCACAAAAATTGCACACCAATTCCATTCACTCTCTTCCTCACTTAACTTGCGACCACACCTCCTCCTCTCCCTCTCAAGGCCATCCTCCTCCTCCAAGGGTCCCTCCATGGATGGCTAGGAAGAAGCTCTCCTCCAAGCTTCTTCAAGGGTGGCAACAAGAAAAGCATGAGGATGCAACACCATGTGGGAATGCCTTCTTCCTCCACCATAGAGGGTCCACACCCCATTTGTTTTCCACTTAAACGGCCATAGAGGGGACCATCTTCAAGGTCATCTCAAGGACGATCATTGGTAGAGAAAGGGTGCAACACCCTCCTCTCTCCATTTGGGTGCACTCGCCTCCTCTCTTTCTTCTTCTTCTTGGACGGCCATGAAGGCTCACCCATAGCCTCTTGTGGTCGGCCATCTCTTATTGGTAGGCGTGTAGACGGGTTTGCATACTCAAGGTCTAGCCTACACCCTCACACAAGGCCAATGGTCCTAGTGAAAACTTTCCAGTGTGAGAGATTTTCTTCTATTTATATACTTTCTAGTGTAGATGATATGTGATAATCTTTTATGCATAAATAATATCATGATGTTTCTATGATTGATTGTCCTCATGTTTGCTTGACTATATGATACTTAGGTTTGTTCACACCATGCACGACCACCATGGCCTCACTTAGATGCACATAGTCACTTAGGTTTTAGCTAGCACGTCTAGATCTAGGTTTCGTTTTGTGTCTCAAAATAAAAATCAAAAAACACAAAAAAAAGACAAATATTAGGTTAGGTTAGATTTAGGTTAGAAAAGCCGATTCATATCTCGAATTGTTTTCACGCCTCCCAGAGATGAATGATCGAGACTCAAATTCTAAAAAGAAAAGAAATCTAAGGAAGTTTCATAAACAATTAAATATTTTGATCAATTGTTTAGCGTGACTATACTATGATTTCTGATAATTTCAAAATGCACGACAATGGACTTGTCAGTTACCCAACATTAGAAACCTCTAGCAGCCACCTAATGTTAGGTCTAGCTGCAAGCCGAATTTAGAATTACAAAATCTACCTTTCGTGCTCGAAAGCAAAGTTTTGCGTGACCAAACTACCTGTAAACTTGACCACCAATACATCAACATACAAGGAACATTTTGAACCCAAGAGTCCCTTGATCTCAACATTTTAGATTCGATCCATTACTTAGGTAGATTAAATCAACTTTTAATCCTCTTTTTAGAGTTCAAGCAAGATGGAACAAGTACACCAATATTGGTCTTGGTCCTAGGTACCGGTGTTGAGCACCTGACAAATATGCATGTATTCGTGATAAAATGCCTACTTATGTCAGTTCCTAAGCTTAGCATTTCATTCCACAGTATAAATAATGCATAACATTCATTGCATTGCATTTAGGATGATTTGCATAATTTGTATATTAATCTTTACATTTTGTGTGGACAAGGGATAATGCGACATCTTTATGGGTTTCAGATGAAAAATCCAACCACGCGGATGGATTCGGAATGACGATCGTCGTCCAACAATGTAAAAATTATCTTGATCCAACATTCATAGCAATCCTAACAAAGGAATGAAGATGGACGGCCCAGATGGCACCACGTGATGCCTTCCAGGACTCTCAACATTGGCTACAACACCTGTTGCCTTGCCTTAAGAAGAGATCCTAGCTGTTGGATCTCAATCCAACGGTCGAGACTCGTCGCTGCTCACCTCTCAACTCTAAAAGAGAAGCTCTGATGAGATCTCGACCGTTAGATCTTCATCTAATGGTCAAGATCGAGGCTGCGGCAGCTCTTCGGCATGACAAAGAAGTGCTTTGCCACAATGGTAGCATTCCTACATCTCAAAGAAGAGGTGCAAGTTTCAATGGTGATTTGCTGCAACCTTATCGATGCTAGCGATGTTGGACCGCTCAATCTCAATCGAGCGGTCAGGATTTGCACGTGCAGATGGATGCTCGCACGATAACGCACGGAGGCACGCCGAATCAAATACACGTGATTGGGGATGCTCACTTAAGTCAACCACGTGCACTCTCCACCGTCTGATTTCAGAGAGGCGCGATGCATGTGCATTCAAAATTTGGGGAGGTGCAATCTGTGTCATCTGTCTCCAGCCACATGATTGAGAATCTAGTGGCTGTCAATACCCACTCCAGTAGGAGTGCGATCTCTGTGTTTTGAGAAGCACGAGCCGCATGATCTTTGGACCGTGCGATGGAAATCTAGCGACTGTGGTGCTCCCCGCATTGTGCCAGCTGCAGCAGCTCCACTTCACACAAGTGGGAGTAAGTGATGGCTTCAGCAATGTCCAAGGAGGGTCTTCAACAACGTTTTAAATGTTGTTGTTGACCCATGCATGCAAATACACCTCCTTCCTACACCTATATAAACCCCCCTACACCTCCCATTTTTCCCTATCACTTCCTATGCTATTCCCACCTATTCCAAAGTTCCAAAGAGCCCTCCAAACTCCCAAGAGCTCTCCTAAGCTCCAAGGATTCTCATATTAGTGTAGAAATCCCTTACTCCACCAAATATTCATCCTTGACCTCACCACCTTCATAGGAGATCCTAGAGTTGTCCCCTCACCTCCACTCAGGAAGCTGGTCACCTTCACATCCTCATCACCATTCCCACGAGCTTGGCGAAGCGTTCTTCTACTCAGAATCATCTTGCACCTCATCCCCTCCGTCCAGCATGTCTCCTCCTCCATCCAAGCTGCCACCAAGCGCCGTCGTCTCGCCAGACATCCCTTTTGGGAGATTCCCTCTTACCTCTCTCTTTTAGTTTGTTTCACTTATTGTAGTTGTAATAAACATTATTGCATTATTTCATCTCAAGTATCAAGTTTCATCTCTCTACTCTCTTTTTATTAATTCTTCGAGTAGCTAGTTTTATCATTCCCCTAAAATACCAAAAAAATAACAAAATCCTAAAACACCCAAAAGAAACAAATCGAACCTTGGATTTCAAGAAGCAAAATGTCGCCTCCCTGTGTTCGACTTGGGACTCCCTTTTGAGTTTTAGTAGATTTTATTTGATAGTGAGTTTTGCGACTACAACGATGGGTTTCTCAAAAACCCTTATTTTCCATCACTAAAACACACCTAATCATTTTGGCACCGTTGTCGGGGAGGCAATGGAATTTGCTTTCTTTTTCCAGGTTTCTTTGCATTTACTTATTGACTAACCCCTCTTGCCTTTGATTTGCTGTCTTGCAGGTATCCTAGCAATGAGATCCAAGTACGGTAAATCGGAGTAAAGTGTGGGGGAAGTGGTTTGTAAGTGTATCCCTACATTTGCTCCCTACTAGTTTCATTTTCCACCATAGAAATAACCAAGACTTAATCTACTTAGGTGTTTGCATAAACCCTAGGATACAAGTTGTTTGTCTTGTTTGCCGGCTCCAGGCATCTCATCCCTGCTTATAAAAAAAAAACTTCTGATCGTGGGAAAAATTAGCATACACACTACATACACCGACATTTGAGGCACATAACCTCGCCTGATTTTATCTACTCAACTAGGATTCCTACCTGTGGAATCGGTATATGCACCAATACACATAAAAGAGTAGAAATCATATTAGGTTAATCACTTTTTGTGTGCCTTAATTGGTGGTGCATCAAGGCCAATTAGTTGAATTGTTTAGGTCGCACCACCTAATTTAAAATTGATTTATCTTATAGCTATCCCATAGGATTTAAATAATTAGGTCAAGCCAAACACTCCATATTTTCTTGATTCATAAAGGAAAATACTTGAACTCGTACTTTTAAACTTTGTTTGCCTCTCAAAATTTGGTTGAATATACCTAATATTTGAATCCTAAAAGTTACTAAGCAAGATTCGAACCCTAAAACTCGCTTCATCCTCAATAATCTTGCTTGAAAACTTTTGGTTGTGCACATACAAACATTCTCAACTAATTATTAAGGGCACAACCCATTAACAGGGCTCATTACATTCTGAAAGCACTACTATCTAGGCCTTAATTAAAATTGAGTAGACATTGGCCCTAGGATTCATACAGTCCATTTTAGGGTACTCTCTTGAATGCACTTCGAATTACCGATGTCTGCTTGCTTCAAAAGGTGCTAAGTTGGGGGGCCCGATTATCAAATGACTTAAGTAGGGGTTTGGCATAATTAGCGGCCCTCAAGACACGCTCCCCCTACTTCCCCGGCCCAACTTTACCATCTTCGAGAGCAAGGACAACACCAAATTCATGGTGTGGTTGGAATTTATTTATGAGGAATAGGTCCTTAGGCTAGCCAATTTAAGGACAAGTTTGCATTTTTGTGCTGCATGGTTCCATTTTTCCCCATCCTTTCGACTTCTTTCTATTGCATGCTTGGAAGGAGGTCATTGAACTTTCGCTTGGAAGGACCTTTAGACCATTCCGGGAGGCGGAGGTTGAGTTATAGCCAAGCAGATCCCATGGCTGATAAACAACCACCTCCCCTGCCCTCGAACCAGCAGGAGCTGATTCAGAGGCAGTTGGACCAGATGCAGCAATAGTTCCAACGAATGCATGGTCAGGGCACTTGGCCCTTGAAAGATTTCTGTGATCCTTCAAATTACGGGGAATGTCTCGGTGTCATGATTCCTGTCAGGGACGTAGAAATCAAGCCCTAGGTTTTAAGTTTGATTAAACTTTTCCATGGGCTTGTCTCGGAGGACCCATTCCAGCACTTGGAGGATCTGACCACTTTGGTTTAGACCACCAAAGATAGGAATGTGAATGAAGAGCAAATGATCATGAGGCTTTTCCCCCTTTCTCTCAGGGCTATGGCTGCACATTGGTACCGGACCATTGGAAGGTCAATAGAAACATGGGCTGCTCTTAAGTCGGCTTTCCTGAAGAAAATTTTCCCAATTGGACGGACTAATGCTTTACAATAGGTGATTACCACTTTTGTCAACGACCGGGGGAACCGTTTCATGGTGCCTGGGAGCGATTCAAGGATCTTTTACTGAAGTGTCCACACCACGAGGTGCCGAAATGGCAACTCGTATAGATATTTTATCATGGGTTGGTAGAACAACTCCGTAATCATCTGAACACCTCTTGCGGAGGAAATTTCCTCAATAGGGATGCAGATAGCGCATACGACCTATTCGAGGAAATGAGCGAAAATTCAATAAATCATGCCTCCATGGGGACTTTCAACCGGTCCCAACAACCTAGATCAAATGCTAATGAGATTTAAAACTCTCATTCATTTGACATTGAATTGATTTGCAATAAACTAGATAAGGTGGACTTGGTTGTGAAAAAGATGGAAGAGTGGATGTCCGAAAATTCAAGAAACATTTCTACACCCACTCATTCCCAGAATTCAAGATTCCATTCTTCATGAGCTTCCATGGGGTAGGAGTTCGTGAACCAACTTGAGTCGACTCAACATATGAGCCAGAACTTCTCAGAACCTTATGGGTTCCAAACTGGGGCCTTTGATCCCAATTTTTCTGATCAATCCTTTTCTTCATCCTCGCCCTATGAGGATGCCTATGCTATATAGTAGAATGCTAGGTCCAACTCGTATTCCAACACTTATAACCTGGGTTGGAGGAACCACCTAACTTCTCCTGGAAAAATCAGGGGCAACAGACCCAAATACGACCCAGCAACTATGCACCTCAAAGACCTGTGTGGTTAGGGTCATGTGTACACCCAGTTGCCCCCAAGACCGATTACTCAGCCATCTTGGAATGCCCAACAACCCGTAGGGTAGGCTGATTTAAATGGGCAGATGGTAGAAATGCAAGGATCTATGCTCCAGCTGATGCAGCAAATGAAAACGTCACTGGACAACTTGCAATCCAGGCTTATTACTAATACCTATTAGCCCGGATCTCTACCATCTCAACTCATACCCAATCCCTGCAATGTACAAAATCAAGGCAATAGATCCCCAGGGTATAGGAATCAAAGGGATCCACATGCACATGCTCAGTTGGTTGAGCAGGGTCCTTCCTCTTTTGCTCCTGGATATTTGTCCAATCAAAGCACTCCAATCTTTCCTAACCCTCCCCAAGACTCGAACCCGTACGCCTCTGCAAACATCGTCACCTTGAGGAGTACGAAGCAAACCCAGGACCCCAAACTACATCCTTCTAGCAAGCAAAACCTTGGGGAGCCCGAGGAAGCAAAGGAGAAGGTTGAATAAGAAAACAAGGCTCAGGGACTTAAAATTGAGGACACCACCCACATCCGTTCCCTGAGGCTTTATTAAAAACTAGAAAAAAAAAAACCCTAGACAGCAACGAGGAGCTCTTGAATTTATTCAAGAGTGTAGAGATCAATATCTCGCTCCTTGATGCTATTAAGCACATCTTGGCTTACGCTAAGTTCCTAAAAGATTTATGTACTCAAAAGTGTAAGCTAAAAGAACCCACCCCGAGAAAGGTGATTCTCTCTAAGTAGGTGAGTTCTGTTATCCTACACCACCTTCCTCAGAAGAAGAGAGATCCAGGTGCCCCCTTGATTTCATGTGTCATTAGGGATTACACTTTTAATAGGGCACTATTGGATTTAGGTGCATCCATCAACCTAATCCTGACCTCTCTCTAAGAAAGGTTTGGGTTAGGTGAACTTAGGCCATCCTTAGTAACGCTACAATTAGCGGATCGTTCGGTCACCACACCAAAAGGCGTTATTATGGATGTTATTGTCAAGGTCAAGGACTTCTATTTTCCCATAGATTTCCTAGTCCTTGGCATGGATGTACTTGAAGATTTGAGGAACACGCCCATCATTTTGGGGCATCCATTCTTAGCTACCGCCAAGGCCAACATCAATTGTGAGAGCGGTAGTATGGAGATTGCCTTTAGAGATAGGAAATTGACACTTGATAGTTTCAAGGAGATAAAAGGATTTGAGGATTGTGGATTTATTAAGGAGCTCGAGGATCATGATTTCAATGTTGAGTCGTGTATGTCGATCAATGTACTCAAGGACTCTACCAACACTAGCAAACCTAACCCACACCCTTCATGGCAGACTTGCCACACCTTGAAGAGGTTATTGATTTTATTCACTCCCAACCTCTTCCACTAGACCATCTTGATGAATCTTCATCAGCATCCTCCTTACCCTCTATCCTAAACCCACATCAGCTAGATTTGAAACCATTGCCTAAGAATTTAAAATACAAGTTCTTAGGACCTAAGAATATGCTCCCTATGATTATTAGTGCTGATTTGACTAAGGAGCAAGAATTGAGATTGATTAAGGTCCTTAAGAAGAATAAAGAGGCAATTGGTTGGACCATCCACAACCTTAGAGGGATCGAGCCATCTTATTGTAATCATTGTATTTTCGTGGAAGATGGATCCTACCCTTCTCGTAAGATGCAAAGGAGACTAAACCCTAATTTGTGAGAAGTGGTCAAGAAGGAAATAATCAAGTGGCTCGATGCAAGCATTATTTACCCAATCTCAGATAGTCTTGGGTTAGCCCTATTCAGATTGTGCCCAAAAAGGTGGGGATAATTGTCATGACTAATGAGAAAGGGGAATCTTTCACCACCCGTTCAACTTCCGCTTGGAGAGTTTGTATTGATTATAGGAAGCTGAACACAACCACCAAAAAGGACCATTTCCCTTTGCCATTCATTTATCAAATCCTAGAAAGGATAGCTGGGCAAAAGTACTTTTGCTTCCTGGACAATTATTTGGGATATAACCAAGTCCCTATCCATCCCAAAGACTAAGAAAAGATAATTGCACATGTCCCTATGGAACCTTCGCATTTCGTAGGATGACTTTTGGGCTCTGCAATGCACCCATGACTTTTCAAAGGTGCATGCTAGCTATCTTTTCTAACATGGTGGGAACACCTCTAACATGGTCTTGAGGTGTTCATGGATGATTTCTCCATTTTTGGAGATTCTTTTAAGTCATGCCTAGTTAACTTGGAATTGATCGTCAAGAGATGCATCAAGACACGGCTGGTCCTTAGCTGGGAAAAAAGCCACTTCATGACTCAAGAAGGCATTGTCTTGGGTCATGTGGTCTCTAATCGGGGAATTGAGGTTGATAAGGATAAGGTGGATGCCATCTCTAAACTACCTCCACCTACATCTATGAAACATATCCAATCATTCCTGTGTCATGTGGGCTTTTATTAGAGATTCATCAAGGACTTCTCGAAGGTTGCTCGACCCTTGAGTAATCTTCTGGCCAAAGATGCACCATTCAAGTTTGATGAATTGTGCTGCAAGGCATTTGATTTATTGAAAATGGCAATCACTTGCGGCTTGATGTTACAACCACCAGTTTGGATAGCCCCATTTGAGGTTATGGCTGACGCATCTGATTATGCTATCAAACATGTCTTGGGTCAGAAAATAGATAAGAAGCCCTCGGTTATCTACCATGCTAGCAAGACTCTGGATGAGGCCCAGAGGAACTACACCGTTACTGAAAAAGAGTTGCTAGCTGTATCTTTGCTTTGGAAAAATTTAGGGCTTATCTTTTAGGTTCTCATGTTATCATCAACACCAACCACTCGACATTGAAACATCTCTTGGCCAAAAAGGATGCCAAGCCTTGGTTTATCTGCTGGATTCTTTTACTTCAAGAATTTGATCTTGAAATAAAAGATAAATCCGAGGCACAAAACATAGTGGTAGATCACCTTTCAAGAATCCTAATTGATTCTCCTCATTCGAATATCCCTATCTCAGACTCTTTTTTGGATGAGACTATCCTTACAGTCTCAGGTATCAAACCCCCTGGTTTGTGGATATCGTTAATTATTTAGTCGTTGGTCAAATCCCCTAGGATTAGACCAAACAACAATGGGATAGACTTATGTTCGAAGCCAAATATTATCTTTGGGATGATTCTGAGCTATACCGCATCAGTGCTGACCAAATTATTCATTGATGCATCCCAGAAAATGAGTTTCTTGGTATACTTGAGTTCTTCCATGCATCTGCGTGTGGTGGACACTTTTTAGGGAAAAAGATGGTGGCAAAAATTATGCAATCCAGACTCTATTGGCTATCATTATTTAAGGATGCCCAAGAATTCTCAAGGTCGTGTGCCTGATGCTAGACACTCAAGAACATGGCCAAGAGAGACATGATGTCCTTAAACCCGATTCTTCCTGTCAAAATTTTCGATGTTTGGGGCATCGATTTGATGGGACCCTTTCCTCCATTTGGACACCAGTATATTCTGGTTGATGTGCATTACGTGCCCAAATGGATTGAGGCAACTCCCACTTGGATGAATGACCACAAGGTGGTCATCGATTTTGTGAGGAAAATATCTTCAGTCAGTTCGGGATTCCTTAGGCCATTTTCATTGATGGTGGCATGCATTTCACTGATGCCCAATTCAAGAATTTTCGCTGGCGAAATACAGGGTGAATCATTGAATTTTCACACCCTACCAGCCCCAGACGAATGGATAGGTTGAGGTCTCTAATTGGGAGATCAAGAACATTCTGCAAAAAGTGGTTAGGACTGATAGGAAGGATTGGACCCAAAAGATGGATGATGCTCTTTGGGCTTACCGTACAACATACAAAACGTCTATCGGTATGTCTTTGTTTCGTCTGGTGTTTGGTAAGGTGTGTCACTTACCCGTAGAGTTAGAATACTGGGCATTTTTGGTCATCAAGAAATGCAATCTTGACCTAGAGTTAGCTGAGAAGACCAAGAAACTCCAACTATGTAAGTTGGAGGAGCTTAGAAATTAGGTCTACAAGAATGCTAGGATCTATAAGGCAAGGACCAAAGCTCTTCATGACTGGATGATTTCCTGTAAGAGCTTTGAGCCAAACCATAGGGTTTGTCTTTTTTATTCTCGACATAAGCTCTTCCCCGGCAAACTTAGGTCTAAATGGAATTGCTCGTTCATTATTGATCGAATTTTTCCTAGTGGAGCGTCAAAATATCTAACCCAAAGACAGGTAATTCCTTCAAGGTCAACGGGCGATGTCTCAAACCCTATGTTGACCATGTGCTCCCTGAACCCGTCTCGAACAAAGTTGCTCTCACCTTGATCTAACCTTTGTTGGCCGGACATTGCTTAGCTGAAGGCACTAAACTCAACACGTGTATAGACTGTTTTGGAGCTGACCGGAGTTTCACCGAATACCGGCGATATTCTTCCTATTTTGCTTTCCTTTATGCTTTTATTTTACAATGAGGACATTGCATTAGCTAGGAATGGGAGGGTGGATACTTTACGATTTGATTATTTTGTCAGCCTGTAACAGTAATTTCCTATTATTAAAAAAAAAACTAGAATTAGGAGAAGAAAACTTAGACATTAGGAGTTGAGAACTTTAGGAAATGATACTTTAGGACTTGAACACGAAGACTCTTCAGGTCTTCAGACTTAATCAACCTAGGTGTCCACTCAAATGTGGACTTAGTCTCGAGTCCTCGCCAAGTAATTTTATTCTAATTTGGTCGATAAATTGGGGTGATAAGTACACGACTTATCAACCCGCCCTCTGATTTGATGGGACTTTAAGTCTAAACATCTGCACACATTTTGCATTGACTCGCTCTTTAACAATTCTAATGGAAATTAGGTAGCTAATGAACCTTCTAGAGTGGTATGCTGGTAAGTTGTCTGTGGTAACAACTTATTGGCTGATTGTCTAGAGCCTAGCCACATGACCATTCTCTTCTTATTACCTGTAGGTAAATCTTGTCGGTGCTAGAGCATCACGATCGTTTATTTTGATGATAACAAAACACATGTTATTTAACATTTGCATTTGAAATCATAGATTTCATGATATTTGCAAATGGAGACGTGTTTAGACAGAGTTCAAGTTCGCATCCATGTTAAATTGGAAGAGCTTGACAAAGGAGGAGATTTGCGATGAGCGAAAGCTTGAAGAAGGAAGGAGATAAAGAATAGGATAGATTTCCTTCATTGTATTTTGTACTTTATTTTTTGTTTTTTATCTTTCTTAGATTACTTGTTAAAAAGCCTCAAAGAACCCTTAAAGTAGTCTTAGAAACACTTACACAACCCTAGGATACTTAGGTTTCCTGTATAGAACTTAGAAAACCAAAATAATGTTCTGATAGCCTAATCAGATGTCTAATCTGGAAATCAAACATTTGATAGTGACTTTTAAGTTGTCTGATCATTGACTCAGACGTCCAATAACTTAGGCTGGACTTAGAAGGTTTTGTTTGATGAAATCAGATAACCAGACCTTAGTCCAAACATCTTAGAAGACGTCTGATGGTAGTGCCAGATGTCCAATTAGTGAAACATTGGCTAACAAAGTAAACGTTGAGGGAAATAACCATTAGACTTCTATCAGACATTCGTAGAGGACCCCAGACGTCTGATATGTGACCGTTGAGCCTCGACTGACCCAAAATCACTTTGTAAGATATTCTAGCCATTAACCTACCTTGGGAAATCTATTCCTGAAGTACAATAGGTTTCCAGATATCCAAATCTAGTGCTAGATGTCCTGTACATCATCTGATGGCCTTACACTAGAACCCTGTTTAGGTCTGAACCAAGTCAGGAAGGAAACCTGCCCAGATTCAAACATCTGACTTAGTTCCCAGACGTCTTAAACAAGTTTTCCAAATGTTTGATACCTAGACCAGACATTTGATGACCCTATCAGAATCATAAATAATTCCGATTACGGCTTGTTTTGCCTTGGGTTCAACCCCAATGGTTATGGAAACCTTCCAAGGCCTTCCAAAGCCTTCCTAGGCCCTCTACAAATAGAGGACCCTTGCCTTGCAAACACAGACCCAAGCAACACATTTCCACATCTATTTGTGTCCAAAACACTTTAAAAGAAGATCTTGCTCTCCATTTCACCATTGCACATCTTAAGAGCTTTCTTCTCACTGCACTCCCACTCTCCCTTCGTAATTACAAGAGCGACAAAGTGCCACCACATGGTTCACGCACCCTCATCGTCACGGTGACGCACTCCCACCAAAGGGAAGTACTTTACCTATAGTAGCTAGGTTAATCTTTGTTGGCTCTATAGGTTTTTTTGTAATTTATCTTTGTAATTGTGTTGGATATTCACTTTGCGAATTCCCATCTCCTTTGTGAGACAAAATCCTCCTTGTGCAGAGGAGGGGTTGAGGAACGCTACCCTCATACTCGTAGCGTGGTTGTAATTGAGGTTGTACTACCCTCGTTAAAGTAGTACATTAGTTGATTTGATCGACTTTGTCGATCGGAAAATCCTAACTCGAGAGGGTTAGTTGGTGGTTTTCACCTAATTTGGGTTTCCACCTAAAAATTACTTGTGTCTTGTCTGATTGCTTCTTTTGTGAGATTGTTATCTTTTTGATTCTGCATTTTATACGTCATACATATCTCACCCCCTCCCATAGGAAATTATAATTGGTATCAAAGCAGGTTCTTGCATATTTGGCATAACAACCGGCAAGAGATCTATGAAGGGGAACAGTTCTGCAATCAGGATTTTCGAGGGGCAGTCCACGACCTATCCGCCTTTCTTCGATGGGAGCAACTACCCCTATTGGAAGCTGCTGATGAAGACTTGGCTACAAGCCAACGACTCCACCATCTGGGCCAAATGCGAGATGCCCTTTGACATCCCAGGGAGACCTGCTGCATGATACTCGTAGCAGTAGATCTGGGAACTCTCGCTCAACGTGAAGATGATGAATGCGTTGTATTACGCTCTTAACCCGAAGAAGTTCAACCGAATCTCACAATGTGCCACCGCATATGAGATTTGGCATACACTTGAGGTAACTCACGAGGGTACCTTCAAGGTAAAGTCTTCTAAACTCAACTTACTTTCTCAAAAATTTGAATCCTTTTCTATGAAGACTAATGAATCTTTAAGTGAGATGAACACTAGGTTCACTCTCATATTGAACAATCTTAAGGCATTAGGAAAGACCTTCATCAAGAGGGAGCTTCAAGGGAAGCTTCTTCATTCCCTTGGACCGGAATGGGAGCAGAAGGTTACCGCCATCGAGGAGGCGAACGAGGTAGAGGAACTCAACATGGAGGATCTCCTAGGCAATCTGATGGCCTACGAAACAAAGCTGAAGCAGAAGAAAAAGGATACACTAGAGCCAAAATCAAAGAAAACCCTCGCATTCAGAGCTACATCGGATAGTGAGGTAAGTTCTGATGATGAAGATTTTAAATTTTTACTTAAAAAATTTTTCAAGTTTTGTAGGGATTCTAAGAGAGAAAAGAAAGAAAAGAAGGAAAAAGATAACCCAAGATGTTGCTACCACTACAATGAAAAGGGTCATCTTCGATCAGAGTGCCCACTTCTCAAGAAGGAGAAGGAGAAGTATAAAAAGAAGGTGTTCCAAGCAACTTGGGACGACTCAAGCTCGGAGGAAGAAGGGGAGAATCCCAAGGAAGAAATTGCTTGCATGGGTTTCATGGCCATTGCAAGTAACAGCGAAAGCGACTCCGACGATGAGGTAAACTCAGATTTACAAGATGCATTTGATGAGCTATTTGAAATTAGTAAATCACTTAAGGAAGAGAATAAAAACTTTAAAAAGAATCTTAGTTTCTTTAAATCAGAAAATGAAAGATTAGAATTGAAACTAAAGGACCTAGAAAGTAGTTGTAGTTCTAAAAATGATTTTTCATTAGAAAATCATAACCTAATCAGTGAGAATAACAAATTGATTGAGGAAAATACTAGTTTAAAATTATAAATCTCTAATTTAAAGACTAGGATGTATGTTGTAGAAAAAGAGCTTGCATGTCTCAAGGAAGAATCTAACAAATTAATGAAAAAATTAGATAACTTTTCTAATGATAAAGTTAGCCTTAGCTCTAAGGTTGAGAAAGGATCTCTGATAAGGATACCCGCTAACAAAATCGGATCCAAATTATTATGGATACCGAGAAAAGAACTAGAATCTTATTTTGTAGGTCATAAAGATTACAACACAAAGGACTAAACCTACAAGCTCAAAAACAGTCAACTCTAGTTGGGAGGACCAAGGAGTACACCAAGGAGGAGGACGAGAAGATCGACGAGACGGTGAACAAATGATCGAATCGCTGCACGTCGACTGTCCGATTGGAGACTGGCGCCAATGCCCGGACCTCCAAGCTACGGATGGGAGCCCCATCTGGTTTAGCATCCACCTCCATTTGGGCCATTCTATTGGCCATGGTAGGTGAGGTAAATTCTTTACCCTATCTTTTAATTTATAGCATATAGATTGGGGGAGTTAAAATAAATGAGCTATTTGTACATCCTTAAGGGGGAGGTTTCAAAAATAACCTTGCTATATTGCTCTTAGAAAGGGGGAGGTGACAACATAACTATCTTGTTTTCATGAAAAGATGAAATTAGAAGAACATGTTTTAAGGGAGAGTTTAGGATAATTAAAAATTATAACACCTTTTTGATAATGTCAAAAAGGGAGAGAAATTTATGTATTATTTATGATTTTGTCATCATCAAAAATGGGGAGATTGTTGGTGTTAGAGCACCATGATCATTTATTTTGATGATAATAAAACACGTGTTATTTAACATTTGCATTTAAAGTCTTAGATTTCAGGATATTTGCAAATGGAGACATGTTTAGACGGAGTTCAAGCTCGCATCCATGGTAGATTGGAAGAGCTTGACAGAGGAGAAGGAGCTTCGTGAGGAGTGAAAGCATGAAGAAGGAAGGAGATGAAGAATAGAATAGATTTCCTTCATTGTATTTTGTACTTTATTTTTTTCTTTTTATCTTTCTTAGATAACTTGTTAAAGAGCCTCAAAGATCCCTTAAAGTAGTCCTAGAAACACTTTCACAACCCTAGGATACTTAGATTTTTTATATAGAACTTAGAAAACCAAAATAACATTCTGACAGCCTAATCTGACATCCAATCTGGAAATCAGACATCTGAAAGTGACTTTTAAGACGTCTGATCATTGACTCAGATGTGCAATAAGTTAGGCTAGACTTAGAAGATTCTATCTGATGAAATCAGATGACCGGACCTTAGTCCAGACATCTTAGAAGATGTCTGATGGTAGTGCCAAACATCCAATTAGTGGAATGTTGGCTAACAAAGTAAACATTGAGGGAAGTAACCGTTAGGCTTCTATCAGACGTCCGTAGAGGACCCCAGACATCTAAGATGTAACCGTTGAGCCTCAACTGACCCAAAATCACTTTGTAAGATATTCTCACCATTAACCTACCTTGGGAAATCCATTCTAATAGTACAATAGGTTTCCATACGTCTAGACCTAGTGCCAGACGTCCTGTACATCGTCTGATGGCCTTACACTAGAACCCTGTTTAGGACTGAACCAAGTTAGGAAAGAAACCCGCTTAGATTCAGACATCGTAAATAAGTTTTCCAGATGTCTGATACCTGGACCAGACATCTGATGACCCTGTCAGAATCATAAATGATTCTGATTTCAGCCTGTTTTGCCTTGGGTTCAACCACAACGGCTATGGAAGCCTTCTAAGGCCTTTCAAAGCCTTCCTAGGCCCTCTATAAATAGAGGAGGACCCTTGCCTTGCAAACACACACCCAAGCAACACATTTCCACATCTATTTGTGTCCTAAACACTTTAGAAGAAGATCTTGCTCTCCATTTCACCATTGCACATCTTAAGAGCTTTCTTCTCACTGCACTCCTGCTCTCCCTCTGCAATTATGAGAGTAACGAAGTGCCATTGCGTGGTTCACACACCCGCGTCATCTCGCCAATGCACTCCCACAAAAGGGAAGTATTTTTACCTATAGTAGCTAGGTTAATCTTTGTTGGCTTTATAAGTTGTTTTGTAATTTATCTTTGTAATTATGTTGGGTATTCGCTTTGCGAATTCCTATCTCCTTCGTAAGACAAAATCCTCGTGAAGAAGAGGGATTGAGAAATGCTACCCTCGTACTCGTAGCGTGGTTGTAATTGAGGTTGTTATACACTCTCGTTAAAGTAGTACATTAGTGGATTTGATCAACTTTGTCGATCGGAAAATCCTAACTCGAGAGGGTTAGGTGGTGATTTTCATCCAGTTTGGGTTTCCACCTAAAAATTACTTGTCTTGTATGATTGTTTCATTTGTGAGATTGTTATCTTTTTGATTCCGCATTTTATACGTCACGCATATCTCACCTCCTCCCATAGGGAATTACAAATCTTAGATCAGAAAAACCACCTATTTAGAAAAAAAAATACCCAAGGAGAAAAAAATATAAAAAATAAGCCAAACTTCACCGCATAAGTGCTGGCAAGTGGTCGGTGGAAAGAGCTCATTGGCCGGTTGTCTAGAACCCATCTCACGAAATGCACAAAAATTCCAAAGCACTTAAGGAAGAAGCGGGCAAGTAGAATAAACTGGAGAGATATACATTAGGTTTGCCCTTGTGTTGACCCCATAAAAAAAAATCAAGTAGGAAGAAAGCTACCAGTCGGATAGATACACCTTTAGGTAGAATTTCTTTAAGGTCACCTAAGGGCATAGAAACCTGAAGATCATTTTAATTGCCGTTGAATGAGTCTATCATAACTTTCACAATAAGATGCTTAGCACTTAGAGTCCTTTTCGAATCTTAGGTAGGTCGGGTAGTCGTAAAAAGTTATCTCAAAACTCTCAACTCCAAAATTTCACAAAAAAATTAGAAAGGAAGAAAAAAAGAAAAAAAAAAGTATCTTCCTATTTCAAAATAAGGCTAGGACTTGGGCGGACTGCACTTTGGCAGACACTTGAGCACTATTGTATTTTTGTAATTAGGTCCTTAGTGAAATTTTCTAGTGTGATCAACAAATCTTGCCTAAGTGATCAAATCTTGATTCTATTTTATACATAGCGTTTAGGTTAATTTTGCTAGGGACTAGCAAAAGATAGGCATGGGGGTATGATAAATATGCATGTATTCATGATAAAATGCCTATTTATTTCAGTTCCTAAGCTTAGCATTGCATTCCACAATATAAATAATGCATAACATTTATTGCATTGTATTTAGGATGATTTACATAATTTGTATATTAATCTTTACATTTTGTGTGGCAAGGGGATAATGCAACATCTTTATGGGTTTTGGATGAAAAATCTAACCGTATGGATGGATCCGGAATGATGATCGCAGTCCGACAACGTAAAAATCATCTCGATCCAACATCTGTAATAGTCCCAACAAAGGAACAAAGATGGACGGCCCATATGGCACCACGTGGGTCAATCCAGGTTGCCTAACATTGGCCACAACACCTGTTGCCTTGCCTCAAGAAGAGATCCCAGCCATTGGATCTCAATCTAATGGCTGTGACTCATCACTGTTTGCTGCTCAACTCCAAAGGAGAAGCTCTGATGAGATCTCGACCGTTTGATCTTCAACCAATGGTCAAGACCGAGGCTGCAGCAGCTCTTCTGTGCGACAAAGCAATGCTTTTCCACAATGGTAGCGCACCTACTTCTCAAATAAGAGGTGCGAGTTCGACAAATTAAAAACTTATCTAATTGAAAATGAGTTTAAAATCGGTAAAATAGATTCAACTTTATTTACAAAAAGAAAAGAACATGATCTCTTAATAATACAAATATATGTCGATGATATCATTTTCGTTGCTGCTACTAATCTGTTATGCCAAGAATTTGCAAAGGTAATGCAGGATTAGTTTTAAATGAGCATGATAGAACTTTGGTTCATTCTCGGACTTCAAATTAACCAGCTATCCCCTGGAATCTTTTTATCTCAAACCAAATACACCACAAAGATCTTGAAGAAATTCTCTATGGCCCAAGTGAAGGGCAAGGAAACACCTATGGCAGCCTCTACACAATTAAAATATGACGACACAGGTAAATTTGTAGATCAAAAATTTTATTGAAGCATGATAGGATCTTTGTTATACTTGACTGCTAGTAGACCTAATATTCTCTTTTGCACTTGTCTATGTGCTCGCTTTGAAGTAAATCCTCAAGAAACACATTTAAATGTTGTTAAAAGAATACTTAGATACTTAAACAACACACAGGACCTAGGATTTTTCTATCCAAAGTTAGATACATTGGAATTATATTCCTTTTGTGATGCTGATTATGCGGGTAGCTTTACAGGTAGAAAGAGTCATAGTGGAACATGTCAATTTCTCGGAAATTCCCTAGTCTCTTGGTTCTCTAGAAAACAAAACACTGTTTCACTTTCAATAACCGAAGCAGAATATGTAGCTACATCTTTAGCTTGTTCACAACTATTGTGGATGAAACAAACCTTACAAGATTTTGCCCTATCCTATAAAAATAACAAAATACTGCACGACAACACTAGTGCCATTAACTTGTCTAAGAATCTAATACAACACTCTAGGACTAAACATATTGATGTTAGACATCACTTTTTAAGAGACTGTCTAAAAAGGAGAAATTAACCTAGAGTTTGTTAAAATAGAAAAACAATTAGCTGATATCTTCACAAAATCGTTGCCAAAAGAAAGGTTTAACCTAATTTGCCATTCACTAGGTTTATCAAGACTAAAAGAACTTGATTGATATGTTTGATTGATCTATTTTACACTGTTGATCAATCAATTTTAAAATTGATTGACCAAAACGTTCTGATCGATCAAAGTCTGTGTTTAATCGACCAAATTCTTTGGTGGGAAAGTTCCCTCCAAAAATTTGAGTTTTGATCGATCAACTTAGTTGTTTGATCGACAAATTCAGCTGGGCGGGAATTTTTCCACTAATGGTTCAAACTCTGATCGACCAATTAACTTAAATGATCGATCATTTCCTGTTTTGATCGACCAAAAACCAATTTTAATCGACCAAAAACCAGTTTTGATTGACCAAAGTTGGGCGGTTTCACTTTTCGAGATTGCAATCTTTTCACCTTCAATCTCGCTCTTAATCTATTTAACTGACCTTAATAACCGTGATTAGCTACCTAAAATGTTTTTACCTATTTTGTTAATAATCTTTTCTATAAAAAACAAACATTTTTACCATCAAACCTATTTTTTTTACCACCTATACCCCACTGTTTGGTCCCCACACTTTCTCCACCACTAAACACAAATCCCCATCTGACCCCACCTCTCCTCCTCCGACGACGGTGATCGACCAACCTTCACGTCTCCTCTAACCATCGTCGTTTCTCATGCAAGGAAGCCACGCTAACTTCGTGCAACCACTATGCATTGTAACACCTCACTCAACGCCTCCTCCGCACCACCTCTGCGCGACCTCGAGCTTCCTTTGTACAAACTTCGTCTGGCTGTGCACACCTTTCACCAGCCAACCTCCACATCCTCGCCAACCTCCCTTTGATCGACCAATATTTGATCGGTCATGGTACACTCTAAACTTGGTTGAACTCCGTCTCTTTTGGATCTTTTTCTTAAGTATTAGATGTGCTATGATATGGTCTAATAATTTTCTTGCTTCATCATGTGAATGCTTGTGAAATCTTATAGTATAAGTAAGCAAATCATCTATGTACATCTCATTTTTGTCGATCAAATTTCTTGGTTGATCAACAAAAAGTTGATTTTCCCAAAACTCTGTTCGAGTTATTTTTGATCGACTAATCTGAGTTTTTGATCGACCAACGTGTTTTGAAATATTCTGAAATGGATCCAAAACGCGCACGTGCCTCCTCTTCTGCTCATCGTGATGATACGTTTGACCATTTTTTCATCACCAAGGCCGCTCACTACCATTTTTCTCCATTCGCCAAATTTTCGCCACACATTGGTAGACCTATTGATTTTTCCTACTTTGAGTCTATCTTTTTTTTTTTTGATACAAAAAGGAAAGCTATCGTCTTATGATAGCAATCTGGGAAGGTATATTATATAATGAAGTAAGAGGAATTACAATCCAGATCCCCAAGTATGTATGAGGGACCAGCACTCTCTTACAAATTGTTCACATTATACCGGTCTCTCCTAAAAAAGCCTCGCATTCTCGCCTTCCACACACACCAGAGAGTGACAGCCATGCGCACATGTGGCCTCTCTCTCACGACAAACCCATGCCAAATGGAATCCCATGTTGGTAACGGCTCCTGGCAAGTCCTCCTCCAAACAGCATCAGTGACAAGGCAAGAGGAGAAAATGTGATTAATGTTGTCAGTGTGCATCCCACATAAGTGACATTCATGAAGAGCAGCTCCCATCCTTTTGTGTCGTAAATCACCTATTATCAAGCCCTCTCTCCTACACAGCCAAAGAAATATTTGTACTTTAAGGGGATCTTCAAAAGCCAAATTTTCTTGTCAATGAAGTCATAGCTCCACCTACTACCATTTTCCATGATTCTATTGTAACCACAATGTACAGTGTAAAGACCGTCCCAGATGTAGTTATCCTCCACTCCATGTCTTGCCCTAAAGCTTTCAAGATCTAAGATCAGATTCCTCCTTTCATCCACAGCCGGGTGCCCCTTCTAGTGGAGTCTTCTTCATTCAGTATCCAGCTGCAGCTACTGCTAGACCAGAAGCAGCTAACTATCCCCTCCTTGTCAGAGGCTGCTGCAAAAGCCCTTGGATAGATCTCCTTCAGAACACCCAGCCGGGACCATCCTTCATTCCAAAATCTGAAGGTCCTGCCATCACCAAGAGTCAGCTGCAGCAGATGCATGTTATCAGCCAATGCTTTGATCACTGAATTCCAAAAGGGCGAGGGTCTGCTGGGCTGCAATCTATTGAGCACACTGTTTGAAGAGCCATAGCTGTCCCTAATCAAGTCAGTCCAAGGCTTCATCTCTCCTTGCAAGAATTTAATTGCCCTCTTAAGCAATAAGGCATCATTGAACTATTTTAGGGATTTAATCCCAAGCCCTCCTTTGTCCTTTGCTGGCAGATCTACTCCCACTTCAGTGGCTGCATAAATCTGCCCTCATGTTTGGACCCCCTCCAAAAGAACCTCTTCCTCAATACATCCACCCACTTCCATATAGATTTAGGAGCTTTAAAGATGGAAAGGTAGAAAACAAGGATTAAGGTGATCACTGAATTGTGCAAGATGAGTCTCCCACCCTTGGATAGGAAGCTGCTATGCCACCCATCCAACTTCATTGAAATTTTATCAAAGAGACAATTCCAATCTCTTTTCTTCATTCTAGAGCACCTCAGTGGAAGACCCAAATATTTGATAGGGAGGCTGATGCGAGTGGTCCCCAAAACTACTGAAATGTCACCTTGCTCAACCTCAGGTAAGCCAAAACAGACCAAACTTGACTTCTCTCTGTTCAGCCTAAGGCCTGAGATATCCCCAAAAATGTTGACCATATGACATAGAGCTTGGGCTTCATCAATAGACCCTTCCACAAAAAAAATCGTATCATCCGCATATTGAAGTATAGGGGCTAGAGCACTCCTGCAAGATAAGGAATAGCCTTTAATAAGGCCTGCTTCAGCAAGTTTGCAAGCATACCAGGCCAAGTTGTCACTGCCAAATTGAAAAACAAAGGCGCTAGAGGACAACCTTGTCTGATCCCACATTAGGGCTGAATCCATGCACCACAGGGTTTCCCATTTATCAATGGAGTGAAAGAGGCAGTTGTGATACACCTTTTTACCCATTGAATCCAAGTAGAGGGAAAACCTCTTCTTTTAAACACTTCCCAAAGATAAGGCCAACAGATGCAATCATAAGCTTTACGGAAATCAACTTTCCACAAAAAAGCTTTTTACACTTCCCCTTGTGCCACCCACAAACCATCTCCTAGGCCATGATAAAAGACTCTTGTAAAGATCTGTCAGGAAGGAAGGTGGATTGAACAGGGTGGATCAGCTCTTGCAGAACAGGCCTAAACCTATGGGCCATGACCTTGCTAATCACCAAGTAAATATAGTTTGAAAGGGCTATGGGTCTGAATTCCTGAAATGATTCAGCTCCCGGAGTCTTTGGCAAAAGGAATAAGGACCTATTGGTTTTTTCAAAGCCAAATTTGCCAATCTCAAATTCTCTGATCACCTCCATCACCTCAATGCCCACAACATCCCACATCTCTTTGTAAAAGAGGACTTGAATTCCATCAGGACCAGGTGAGCCTTCACAGTTGAGATCCTTGATGTCATTCAAGGTTTCAGACTCAGATATAGTAGTAGTCAGGCTGGACCCCTGATCTTTAGTGATTTTGGGCAGGGCACTTGCTACCATCTTCCAACTTCCCCTTCCAGCAGATCTTGAGGATTCCTTGAAATATCTGATAGCCTCAGCTCCAATATGAGAGATGGAGGTAGTTCTCTACCCATCTTTAACAATTGAGGAAATCAGGTTAAGTCTTCTCTGAGAGCTGGCAGCCAAATGAAAAAACTTAGTGTTTGCATCCCCCTCTTTTAGCCACAGTTGTCTTGAACGTTCCCTCCAATCCATCTCCAGCTTCAGATCTTCTTCAGTCACCACCCCCTACCACCTTTTTCTGTCAAGGAGATTCTGCTCAGACAGCAGGACATTGGCTTCTCTAGAGTCAAATTCCTGAACCTTCATCAAGGCTTCTCTGTGTCTCTGATGCCTCATGACAGAAACAACATCACCTTATTCCTTTAACATTACTTTTATAGTCGACAGTTTGGAAGCCAGCTTGATGGTAGCCGTCCCCTCAACCTGCTGAGCCCTCCACCAACCTTCAAGCATCTCTCTGAAGCCTAGTTCCCTCAACCAAGACTTCTTGAATTTGAAATAAGATCCAGCCATCACCTGTTCCCCATTGTCCCAGACCGAGGGGGTGTGATCAGAGAAGGGTCGTTCAAGGCCACAGACATAAGATAACTAAAAAAGTTCTAGCAGCCCAGCATTGCCAAAGAACCTATCAATTTTGGACATGAGACCATTTCCATTCCTCCAAGTGAATTCAAAGCTAGAGGAGGGGAACTCACTCAAACCTAAAGCTTGAACTACTAATTGGAAGCCAGTGGTTGCACTATCAACCACACCACTGGATCTATCACTTCCCACCAACACAGAATTGAAATCCCCTCCAACAAGCCAGGCAGCCCCATTCACAAAATCCACAGCCAAATTCCAGTCCTCCCATAGCTCATGTCTTCTGCTAGGGTCACAGGGACCACACACAGTTGTCACAAATAATTCACTGCCTCCTTGGTCTCTTTTGAACCTGCAAATCAGTGTCTAGCCAAAGAGGCCTCCTCCAACTGCAACACATGCTTCTTCCACCAGATAGCAACACCCCCAGATCTGGCACTTGAGTTGATCATCACAATTGCATTGGTAACTCCAGCTTTCATCTCTACCCAAGCCCTGTCAGCCTCACTATCAATATGTGTTTCTTGGAGGATGGCACAATCAATTTCCCATTCTCTCAAATACCTAAGCAAAGAAGCCCTTCGACTTCGATCGCGCAACCCATGCACATTCCAAGTAAGGATCCTCATTTGGCCATCTAATCAACCCCCTTTTTCGCAACAGAGACTTTGCTAACCTTCATCACAGCTGCAATGGTGCACTCATCAACTTTTTGTGTTGAACTATGTCTTCTCAACCTAAGCCTGTAGGGAGGTCTCCCTACATCAGAGATGGAAGGAGTCGTGGAATCCAACTGCAGACCCTCAACCACAGGTGGACTACATTGCAGATCTAAGGAGTTCACAGGGAGCTCTTCCAGATCAGGTCCAACAGGAGCATTGGCTCTTGGAGTCCCACCTTTCAAATCCTCAGCCACAGCCTCATTCATCAATGTCATCTCCTCACCTTCTTTGGCTACCACAGCCAAATCACCTTGAAGCAGAGGTGCACCCCTCCCAGCCTCCAGAGTTTCAAACATCCCCTCCTATGCCATCAACCCCCCCACCCCATCTTCCAGTTCCATATTTTTATTGGGCTCAACCATCTTCTCCTGAATTTCACAATCCATTAGTATTGAGCCTGCTTTGGTTTGCAGCACCTCAATATAAGAGGGAGGGTTATGGTGTGATTCCACATCCCTATTAGCCACATGAAAGTTCAAGAGCAGCAGCCATGAGCTCCCCCCACACTAGAGAATTAGCTTATCTAGAACAGACCCAGCCCTAAAGACATCCACCCACACATTCAAAACACTACCATCGCTTTCAGACATGCCAATCTCAGCATCCTTTGCCACAGAAGCAAACCCAGCAATCATAGCTTCCACCACCACTCTAGACCTCAGGTGCAAAGGTAGACCTTTGATTTCAAGATTGCCTGTTCTAGGGGCAGCTCTTTGAGGTGGTCGCATAGACAAAGAGCCATCAAAAGGGGAGACCAAACGCCACATCATCGTCAACCCACGCAGATTACTTGACCGTAAGCATAGATGTTCAACATTTACCACCCCCAAACCAAAGAGCACAAACCACGAGGGGGAGAGGACCCCAATCTTCCAAACATCTGTCGAGAGGGAAAGAGAGCTTACTAGTTGATGAGCTTTCTCCAGAGATGGAGTGCCCGTCATCACTTCGCCGATCAAGGCCCCTCGCAAAACCAGTTTTGTTGAATGCTACGAGATGCTACGGTAACCTATTTGATTTTGAAAAACTTGTCGTTGTAGTTTGAAAGCGAAGAACTCATATTCAACAAATAAAATTTATACCGGAATAGAAATCCCGGGTCGAACTCAGGGAGACGGACGTTCGATTTAAAAAATACGCGTTTGTTTTATTTGTCACGAAGCAAATTAATTAACTAGAAACTATCTATCTATTTACACTAAATAGAAGGGAAAGAGAGAGAGAGATAATATTACAAACAAAAACCAAAAAAGAGATGTAAAATGAACATGGAATTCATTATCAGAAGGATTGTTCATTACACTAAACATTACAACTAGAAAGCGAGAAAATGATTACACTAGAAAGCAGTAAATCTACTCTAGAACGCAGTAAATCTATTCTATAAAGCAGTAAAAAGAATGGGGAGAGAGATATCCTCCTCGACGGTCGCTTTGAGGACGAGCCGGACGGGACGACGCCTGGACGACGAGGAACAGAGCAGGATGAAGGAGGACGAAGCAAGAAGAATGGGAACGGGGCAGCACGTCGTCGTCGTCGCGGGATCCGCTTCCGAAAGGGGGACGAAAATTTGACTTTATCTCGCGAGAAGCATCCCGGGTGTGGGACAAGCTTCTCTTGAGCTTTGGAGAGGGAGAGAAGAGAAGGGATGAGAATTTCGTATGGAAGGGGTCTCCTTTTATAGTTGTAAGGAGTGAGGGTAATTTGGTCATTTTAATTTGAAAAATATTAAATCAGGGGTCTTTAGTGACGGATAAAACCGTAGCTAAAGCCCCATCGTGGGCGTAGTGGGATGCCACCTGCTCGCACGTATAACGCGTGTTCACAATCTACGAATCTTAGCCGTCCAATCGTGAGATCGGACGACTTAACTTGCCCCTCCACCCGCTCCTCAGCACACACTCGCGCGTGTGATGGCGCGTCACACGCAGGCATGCGATACGGCGTGAATGCTATTGCGCGCACGACTGCTCGATCGTGATCAAGCGATCAATCGTGCCCGCTCACCGCGCCTCAGCAGCTGCTCGCGAGGAGACGAATGCGCACCCCGCCTTCTCTCGAGAGCATTCGACCAACATGCTATCAGCGCGTTTTTGTTGTGCTTTGAGTTTTGTGTGCGCGCGCTTACAGCCGTTGGATGTGCATCCAACAACAGAGAATCGTAGAAGAAGAGAGGCTGCGGTGGGTGTAGTGGCCGATTGGGCGGCAGAGATGGCACCACGTGGTGCCATCTTGGCCGTCCATCTTCAAGATGATGTAGATGGTGCCACGGTTGTCGAATTGAGTCGATTTTCACGTTGTTAAGCTGCAATCATCAATCCGAATCCATTTGTGCGGTCAGATTTATCGTTTGAAGTGTAGATTCACACCATCTTGGCCCTTGATCTTCTAGGGTTCCCTGATTTCTATCTGATGCTACAGATGTCTGATTAGGGCGATCTTGGAGTCGTTGAACTCCAATCGTCACCTTGATCACATCTATACTGTTGGATCTTCGATCCGAAGCCCCGATAAAAATTTTGCCCTGTCCCTGAACATATAAGGAGACAATTAACCTCCATTTTATTCAAACTAATCTAAATGCAAGATGATGCATGTTATACAATATTTATAATATGCAATGCAATTATATGCTTAAGAACATGCATAAATAGACATCTTAAGTAGTGTAAACATATTTGCATCATACCCCCATGCCTATCTTTTACTAATCCCTAGCAAAAACTATATGCTATTTATAAAACAATTAGGTTGGAATACTTGGGCATGAGTTATTTTCAATCATTAAGAAAATATTTACTTAGGATCTGAACTTTCAAAGACACAACAGTACTCAGGTATCTGCCAAAATGTAGACCGCCTCAAGCCCTCGCCTTATTCAAAGAAAATTTTCTTTTTCTCTTTTTCTTCTTTTCTAATTTTTTTTTGGATTTTTGAGTTTTAGGGCTTAGGAGTGTGTTTCTATGGCCATTCGACTCACCTAAAATTTGATGAGAACCCTAAGTTCTAAGCATCTTATTGTGAATGTGATAGATTCATTGACAGGTAGTACAAACGGACTTCGGATTTCTATGCCTATAGGTGACCTTAAAAAGAGAATTCTACCTAAAGGTATATCTTTACAACCAGTAGCTTTCTCCCTACTTTTATTTTTACGGGGTCAACACAAGGGTGAATCCAGTGTATATCTCCCCAGTTTATTCTACTTCTCCGCTTCTTCCTAAGTGTTTTGAGATTTTTCAGTGCATTTATTAAGTTGGATTCTGGATAACCGGTCGATGAGCTATTACCACCGACAACTTGCCAGCCATACTCGTGCGGCGAAGTGTGGCTTATTTCTTTTTCTTTTCTCCTTTTCTCTTTTTTTTTCTTTTTGACTTTCTTTTCTCTTTCTTTTTTTTAGGTGGCTTCCCTGGTCTAAGATTTACCTAAAGGCAGCAAAAAGAGAAAAGTCCAGTGACTGGGCTCTGGACAACCTACCTATGGGCTGTTACCCACGATAACTTACCAATCATATCACCCTAGAAGGTTCATTAGCTACCCAATTTCCATTAGAACCACCGATTAACGAGTCAGTGACAAGATGTGTGTAGATGCTTTAGACTTAAAGTTCCCTCAAACCAGAGGGTGGATTGATAAGTCGTGTACTTATCACCCAAACTTATTTACTCCAATTAAAATAGAATTCAGTTGGCGAGGACTCGAAAGACAAATCTACATTTTAATGGATACATAGGCTGATTAAATCTGAAGACCTGAAGGGGCTTTGTGTTCAAATCATAATGTAGTATTTTCTAAGATTGAAAATTTTCTTAAACCTAAGTTCTCCTTCCTAATTCCATAATTTTTTTTTTAATATAAATAAAAGAAAACAAATCTACAGAGCTAACGAATAAATTCAGAGATGAATATCCACCCCCCCATGCATATCTAATGCAATGTCTTCATTGTATTAAAAAGACATAAAACAGAGTGGAATAGAGTAGAAAGTACCTGAATTGCGTGAATGTCAGGTCTACTCCGAGATAAAAACTAAAAAGAACTGTATATGTGCTGAATTTAGTGCCTTCAGCTAGGCACACTATACAAAGAGGAGAAATAAAGAATTCACAAGTGCAGGTCAGAATCAGAATAAAAAGATGAAACCTCAGACCTGCCAGCAGATATCGACAGATGTGGACCAGATTGTGATGTAGACCCATACCCCATAATCGAGAATATCTAAGGTTCTGGATAAAAATTACCCAAAACCTAAAATCAGTATGCATGCGAGGTCGGGCTTACGATTTATGAGGATGCAACCCAAGACCAAAAAGTCGGGTTACAAAGAATTCAAGCTCCAAATGATAGTCAATGAATGTGTGCTTGGGTTGGTCATCCTCAGAACAGATGTCGTAAGGGTCCTGGTTTGATGGTTTTAAATGAATTGGAACCCTTAGACTCAGTCTTCTACTTCCTCCGAAGTTAGCTTCCCAAATTAGAACTTCCCAGCTTCTGTTCTCCTCATTCAGAATGTCAAATTCCGAGACCTCTTGCATATTAATCACCCTATCTGAAATTTTCAAGTCTAAAAGATGTGGCTGAATCAGAATTGACTTGGGTCTAGTTATCTCAGAAAAAAAATCATTGATAAGATTAATGGGGTGTAACTGATAATCAGGGCATTTGATTGAATCCTCTAGAAAATGTGATTCTGGATCCGTAATGTGAGCCCTAATAAGATCAGTTTCCTAAGTTATTGAGCTATCAAATGATCTATTAGATTCCTCAAGCCCAATCGTCTCACAGAAATCATATTCTGTAAACTCGCGTGAGACTTCGCAAATTGAATCTTCACCATCAGAATCAAAGAAATCAAGATTCGTATTAATGTATGTCCCAAAATCATCTGTCACTTTTTGATCCATGGAGACATACGTTTCCTCGTATCCTGTCTCAGGGATCTCAGGTGAAGAAATCAGATCATCCTTAATTGGTTCCTCTAATTCAATCTGGTCAGCCTCGTAACATGTGTCCCCCCAACAGGTACCTGAGCGGATTCTGACATTGGCTCTCCTGAAAGGAGTTCATCCTGGAAATCATCTCACAACTAAACTAAAGCAACCATAAATCTCATCCTCAATTTCGCTAACTTCTCAAGTAGAAACTCACCCGAGTTCTTATCCTTAACATACTAGAGCCAATCCAACAAATACTTGTTCAAATCATCAATAATTTCAATTGGGGGCTCCAATCTTTCAATGGAAGGTGTTGGCTGAACTTCTAAAGTTTGTATAATATTCCTCAAGTTAGCCAGAACCTTATCTTGAACCTGGTTACCCTGAACCAAATGAGTTGGTTCAGGGTTAGGCGGGTTTGGGATCAATGCAGGGGAATTAACGAATTGAGATTCATTATACCCTTCCTGATAATAGGTCATTTCGGATTGTTCAAAAGGTGGTAATGACCTAAAGGTAGTGTAATCAGAGGATGGGTAAGGATCGGTGTATCCTTCTTGATTGTAGATCGTATTAGGTTGTCCATGAAAGGGTGACGATCTATAATTGATGTGGCTCTGAAAAGGATAGAAATCACAATCATAGTGTTTAGGATTAGACCCTAAACACGGAGGTCCGGAACTGTATCCCCAATCCGAGTTATCCCAACTAATTGATGGTTGATTACAGTACGAGTCGAGATAATCGTCATGTTGAGGATAATTCAACACAGGAAGGAAAGAGCGAGAATGCGTGTAATATGTGGAAGGATTCATGATAGACGGGAGGAAGAAAGGCACCCTGCAATACAATCAATCAAACCTATCCTTAAGTGGGTTAGCCTAAAGGCCTACAAACTCCCACAACCCTTCTTGAGATAAAGGAACAATTTGATCTACTTCTGTCTGTTCAATCCAACCAGTTAGAAGGAGGGACTGGGGAGAAGGTTCTTCCTTTGGCTTGCACCTTCGATTTCTAGTGTACCCCCCAACCGTGATAGTTTGATTCTACTCCCCTAGCTAGATATCAAATTGAACAATAGAAACAAACTAATCGAAAATAATCTCGTTCTGGGCTCTGAAGAGCGAGTCGAATCCTTAAGCTAACGTCTACTCTGTTTTATTTAGGGCAAGGTTTGAATGTGCTTTGGAATGTGATGGGCCCTTTATATGGGTTGTGCCCTTAATGATTGATTGATGTGTGTGTGAGTGCACAACCAGTGATTTTCAAGCAAGATTACTTTTGATGCGGTGAATTTTAGGGTTCAAATCTTGCTTAGTAGCTTTTAGGATTCAACTTTAGGTGTTTTCAAACAAGTTTTGTTGGCACACCAGGTTTTGAAAGCACAGGTGAAGATGTTTTCTTTGAAACTTAAAAGAATGTGGAGTGCTTGGTAAATCCCTAAGAGTTGAACCTAAGTGGCAGCTACTTGATGAGTTGATTTTAATTGAAGTGGTACAGCCCAATCAACTCAAACAATTGGCCTGTTGCACCACTTAATTAGGCACACAAGTGATTACCTAATCTGATTTCTACACAATTATGTGTTTGGATGTGTGTACCGGCTCCAAAGATCGATTTATCGATTGAGTTTGAAAATCAGATGAGGTTGTATACCTCTGTGAGATTTTTTTTTCTTCTTTTTAAATATGGAGGTTGGGGCAGGTGTAGGTGTCAAACAAACAAACAAAACTAACCTTAGAGTTTATAAGAACACCTAGGTTAATTGATGTTTGTGTTATTATGTTGTGAAATGAAAACTAATGGGTGGGAGGTGGGGGATAACTTACAAAACCTTCCACAGCACTTTGCTCCAATCTACTATTTTTGCTCATCTCAAAAGAGTACCTGCAATCACAATAAGAAAGGAGAGAAGTGAGGTAAATGATTTGTAAGTTGGAAAACGCGAAAAAAAATCAAATAGCATCGCCTCCCCGGTAATGGCGCCAAAATGTTGAATGCTACGAGTTGCTACACTAACGTATTTGGTTTTGAAAAACCTATCGTTGTAATTTGAAAGCGAAGAACTTGTGTTCAAAAAATAAAATTTATATCGGAATAGAAATCCCGGGTCGAACTTAGGGAGGCGGACGTTTGATTTAAAAAATATGCATTTGCTTTATTTGTCACGAAGTAAATTAATTGACTAGAAACTATCTATCAATTTACACTAAATAGAAGAGAAAGAGAGAAAGAGAGAGAATATTACAAACAAAAATCAAAAAAGAGATGTAGAATGAACATGGAATTCATTATCAGAAGGATTGTTCATTACACTAAACATTAGGACTAGAAAGCGGGAAAATGATTACACTAGAAAGCAGTAAATTTACTCTAGAAAGCAGTAAATCTATTATATAAAGCAATAAAAAGAATGGGGAGAGAGATATCCTCCTCGACGGTCGCTTGGAGGACGAGCCGGATGGGACGACGCCTGGATGACGAGGAACGGAGCAGGACGAAGGAAGACGAAGCGAGAAGAACAGGAACGGGGCAGCACGTCGTCGTCGTCGCAGGATCCACTTCCGAAAGGGGAAAAAAATTTCTATTGAGCTTTGGAGAGGGAGAAAAGAGAAGGAAGGGATGAGAATTTCATGTGGAGGGGGTCTCCTTTTATAGTTGCAAGGAGTGAGGGCAATTTGGTTATTTTAATTTAAAAAACATTAAATCAGGGGTCTTTAGTGACGAATAAAACCGTCACTAAAGCCCCATAGTGGGTGTAGTGGGGCGCTGCCTGCGTGCTTGCTCGCCTGCTCGCGAGTGTAACGTGCGCTCACGTTCTGCGAATCGATCGGACGGCTTAACTCGCCTCTCCGCTCGCTCCTCAGCGCGTGCTCGCACATGTGATGGTGCGTCACGCACGGGCATGCGATATGACGTGAACGCTATTGCGCATGCGTGACTGCTTGATCGCAATTGAGTGGTCAATCGCGCCCGCTCACCGCGCCTCAGCAGCTACTCGTGAGGAGTCGAACGCACGCCCCGCCTTCTCGCAAGCACGTTTGACCAACGCGCTATCAACGCATTTGTGTTGCGCTTTGAGTTTTGTGCGCGCTCTCTTACAACTGTTGGATGTGCATCCAACGGTGAAGAATCGTTGAAGAAGAGAGGGTGCGGCAGGTGTAGCAGCCAATTGAGCGGCTGAGATGGCACCACGTGCCACCATCTTTGCCGTCCATCTTCTGGATGATGCAGATGGTGCCACGGTTGTCGAATTGGGTCAATTTTCACGCTATTAGGCTGCGATCGTCGATCCGAATCCATCCGTGTAGTCAGATTTGTTGTTTGAGGTGTGGATTCACAACATCTTGGCCCTTGATCTTCAAGGGTTCCCCGGTCTCTATCTAATGCTACAGATGTCTGATTAAGGCGATCTTGGAGTCATTGAACTCCAATCGTCGCCCTGATCACATCTGTACGGTTGGATCTTCGATCCGAGGCCTCAATAAAAATTTTTCCCTATCCCTGAACCTAAAAGGAGACAATTAACCTCTATTTTATTCAAACTAATCTAAATGCAAGATGATGCATGTTATGCAATATTTATAGTATGCAATGCAATTCTATGCTTAAGAACATGTATAAATAGATATCTTAAGTAGTATAAACATGTTTACATCAAGTTCCACCACCTTAATGTCCTCACTTAATGGTATCTCCACATCCAGGGTGTGCCCCTTAAATATGACGAGGGAGGTGGAAGAGGCGGCTGCACCTCTCCCTTTTTTGCCCAGGGATCAGTGCGCATCCTACCCCTAGGTCCCCCATGGACTGCCAAGCAGGAGTCACGCTTGTGGCCATAGCCCCAGCAGGCCAAGTAAAGCACAGGACGTCGGCACACCGCTGCCAAATGTCCATGGCGTCGACATCTAAAGCAGACCACCTATCGTGAGTCCACCGCCTGTCCACAGCCCTGACTCCATCAACCGCCTGGGCACCTCGCTCTTTTCTCCTCCAAGATCGCGATCTCTAGACCGACCAGCTACAATTGTCGGTGGCGCGCTCGTCGGACCACCTAGGGTGCATCGCCGAACCTTCTCGCCCAAGGCAAATTCAAATTTTTCTTCCTTCAATTCCCCAGTTCAAATTTTCCTTACCCTAGGTATTGAAATCTTCTACTTTGAGTCTATCTTTCCTGGAATCCGCGAAAAATTTGCATATCACCAGATTTTACGTCTTTTTGACCGGAACATTTATGCTGGTTCTAAGAACAGTCGCATACCCAGTGTTGACCCAATGGCCTGTCACCTATTTTATGCCAACTTAAGGAACATAGGTGAGGGCTTCAACATCGAGTTAACCTCGAACATCTATGACATAGAGGTTTTGGTCAATGCAGATATCCTTTCAGAGATTCTTTGTTGTTCATCTGTTGGTCCTACCTTTCTTAAGCTCCACCAGCAGACAAAGACGAATACCATTAGGGAGACCCTACTCACTCCCTCTCATTTTGTCTTGGGTCGTCCAGCCAAGTCCCCTTATTTTTTTCGTTGATGAGAACCTCATCACAAACCCTAACTAGCACAATCTAACCTAAATATGCGAGAAAAAGCTCCTACATAACTCAAAGAAAGGCTTGACTCAGAGAATTCTGAGTTTAACAAGAAAACAAGTCATAAGGGGTAAAAATGCAATTTCACCAACACAATCAGTAAACTGGGTAACTCAGGATCCAAACATAGGTCAAACTAACCTAATAAGGAAAGTGGGATGATCTGATCCAACAAGGGCTACAGCAACTCCAAGGAATTAAATGACATTCTGTAACCCTACAACAAATCCACTTCAATTCATGAGGTTCGAGGTAGGGTAAAAATCAACTAAACCCTCTAAAATTCATATAAAAATAATCTCTAGGGTTTAAAACCTTCAATTTGGCCTTGGAAACCCATTTTGACCTACATTGAGAACAATGCCCAATTAAAGATTTATTTTGGGTTTTTACGTAAATTGGCCGGTCAAACAAGGTCTGACCTAGAAATAAAATTCACCATTAGAATCCTTAGGTCCCATTTAGTCATGCATAAAAAATTGAGCCTAAGAAGAGACCTTCTTGACCGACCTTGCAATTTGGTCCTCATCTATTACTTTTTGACCCTCAACTTTCGAAACCCTTGCATTTTGGCCCCTAGGTTCTTCGTCATTCTTTGCATACAGGTCCCTCCTGCAAGTCTCTGAGCAGCGCCATGCTCCGGTGACTTTGCGCAGAGCATGGCGCCGCGTAGGGTGAGGGAGGCGACCTGCAATTTGAACCGGGTGTTCCCTGCGACGTCTGTTGTCGCAGGGACACCGCCATACCTCCTGTCCTCGCACACACCTTCCGTGCGAACGTGCAGAAGGTATGGGTCGCAATTCCGACCATTCTCCGGCAAGGGAGGCACATCGCCTCCCTGTGCCCACCCATCCACCACCGCCTTTTTAAGGACCAGCGTCGCCAGCCGACTCTGGTAGCTCGGTCCTGACGGAGAGAACCCCTACCATTCCTCTCTCCCCACTCCGGCAGAAACCCACCAGCTCCGACGGTTCCTCCTCCTCCGTCTCGTCGCTCTGCTGTAATACCAGCAGCAGAGCCATCTTCGCCTGCTCTTCCCGCGTTGCGCCGTACCCAGCGCGCGCCCTCCCGCTCTCTTCCTCTCCGCCGCCCTCCCTCTCTAGGTATTTCTTCTCCGGCGATAGTCGGCACGACTGCTGCCCTGCTTCGACCCCCCTCGTCCCTATAAGTAGGTAACAGTTGTCTCCCTTCCTCCCCTCTTTCTTTTCCCCAACTCAATTTGTTCAACTACCCCTCGACCGTGCCTGATCGCCCTCACCTTCTCCACCTCCGGCGACTCTCCGGCGAGATTGCCCCCGTCAATCCACCACTCCACACAACTCACCACCTACCACAAAAGCTCCGCCTCACCTCACCCAACACCCCCCGCCCCTTCACTGCCACTCCTCACCCCCACAACACTCCCCCAATCAGACCCATTTTTCCGGTCGCTGTCCGACCTAGCCCCACTGCTAAACACCGCCCCACAACCTGCTACACCCCGCATCACCTTCGTCGTGCCACGGCGAAGGTCACCCTATAGTCTGATTAGGCCGAGAGGCTGTGTTTATGTCTGATAGGGTCGGAGCCTTAGCCGCCATTGACGACGACTGAAGGAGCTTCCACGCGAGCTCCAAGCCCCGCAGCAGTAGGATCCCAGTTGAGGCAAACTGCAGGGGCTTGGGCGAAGGCAGCGAGCAGGTCCGCGAAGAGAGGCGAGGACGTAGCTGCTGAGGCTAGGTCATGGCTCTCCTGTAGGTGCGCGCGAGCAAGGGGCAAAATTTAGTCCCACATCGTGGGATTTCGAAACGCCGCGCTACGTTAAATTGATTTTGTGTTTTCTCTTAATAGCCTCGAGACACCTGGGGTGAGGTCCCGCACCCACTCACCCACCCAGTCTGCGAGCTCACCACGCGGATCCGGTGGACCCGACACCACCTGCGCACTCCTCGCGTACCATACACCTCGGTACGCTTGCTCCCGGGTGCGCTACCCGACCCGATAACCCGGCTCTGGGAGAGCTTCCTATGAGCGGTTTACAGAGAGAGAGAGATGCGCGGGTAGAGGGAAGGGTTAGGTTTTTCTGTGGTTTGTGCAAGGACAGGGTGCGCAGGAAGAAGGCCAAGGAAGAAGAAGAAGAAGACCGCAGGAAGAAGACCAAAGAAGAAGACAAAGAAGAAGAAGGAGAAGCAACAAAGGAAGAAAGGGGAAGAACTGTAGCAGACACCATTTAAGCCGTCTGACTGAGGAATCAGACGACGGATGAAGCTCTGCAGACAAAGCAAAGAAGAAGAAAAAGAAAAGAAAAGGTTCCGCAGCTGAAAGAAGAGAAGAAGAAGAACTGAAGAAGATCAAGAACTGTGAAGAGGAGAAGAGAAAGAAGAGAAAAAGAAGACAAGCAAAGAGAGAAAGCAGAGAAGAAGAAAAAGCCAAGAAACAGAAATCTACTTCTCCCTCTCTCTCTCTCTCTTTTATTTTTGTAATAGAGAAACATTGTACTTCTAGAATTCCAGTAGCTCCCTGAGTTCGACCTCGAGAAAAATATTTCTGAGTAAAATTGTAATGGTGGCGATGACGACAAACCGTAGCTATTTTATCTATACCACAATGACATTACTATAATAAACACTAAAACAAACAAAGACTAGCCACGGTTCAGTCGACAAAGCTCTGCCATTAGTCGTCTACCCAGATTTCTTAATCTTGCCTTTTTATGGAATTTCATGTCCAAATCTACGTCTTTTAAGAACTGCCCCGGCATTATGCTCATTACTCTTTATGCCTTCCTTAAGAACAAGCAATTCAACTAGAACCACTTGATTCTATATTTAATGACCAAGCAACCCACCAGCTCCTTCCAGTTTGGGACACTTCTTTCCCACATCTTCCTGCATTTCAGTGTTCCTATGGATATTAATCACAAACAGTTTATCACTAGAGTCTCCATATTTGATAAGCTCACTTATACGAAGATGTAGCAAGCTAAGGGAGCCCGTGGTGATGATGCATCCCAGGAGCAATAGCAGCAGTAGGAACCATCAGTAGTCCCTCCTCCTTTTCCGCCTTATGAGCACTTTATAGCGACCTATCCTCCTCCAGGGCGACCCACTCCATCTTTGTACGAGCAGAAGTGGGGCCTTTTGGATAGACACCTTTTAGGCAGGGATTTTGTCAATACCCAGGATGTGACGAATGGTATTTCTTTGACGATGCATCGGTAGAGAGAGATAGACTTGGTGATGAGGAGACATGGGCATCAGGAATCAGACTACCTAAATGCTCAAAGCCACTTCTTGGATAGACCTGGAGAGTCTATTCATGACATTTAGCAACAGCTTCACTGGCCTCCTCGACCTCGCCGATCTACTACCATGTTGATCGAGATTTTTACGCGGTTTGTAAAATGCGAGTTTTATAAATCGTTGTAACGCGCAAAAAATGAATTCGCTTTTAAATTTATAACCTAGATAGTGGTGGTATCTAGGGTCGTTTAAGGAGGCAAATTCTTGCAAATATAAATCTCTTACTTGAAAATGCTGAAATCACCTTTCTTTTTGGGTTTTTCAATATAAGATTTTTATGTTTCGAAATAACGACAATCACAAAGTCATGAGCGAGAAGGCAACTACAGCTAAGTTGTTGAAACTAGAACCTAAGTGACAAGCAAGTTCTCTGTCTAAGCTCACTCTAGGTACATGAAGACCTAGAGTAATTAGAGAGAGAGGGTGTGTGCACTAAAAAAAAAGTAACAAGACGCAACAAGAAATGCAATAAGAATTTAAAGAAGGCAAAATTTTTTTACTAAAGGAAAATGCTGTTTACAAGTAGAGGAATGCTTACACTAGAATCTGAAAGGACCAAATAAAAAAAAAACACAAATCCTTTAGATGATGATGGTGGTGAAGATGAAGCCATTCTTGCTCCAATCCTAGCTACTCCTTGGCTTGAAAAGAAGATCTCCTTCTTCTCCTTCCTTGAAAAGCTGCTCCAAAGTGTGGTCTCCTCTTGGCAAGCCCAAGGGGGGCGTGCCTAAACTCCTCCAAAGATGGATGGCTTCCACCTCAATGTCTCCTCCAAGGGTGGGTGTGGAACACCCTCAAATTCTCCTCTTAGGGTAGGCGTACCCTAGGTATCCTCCCTTTGCCTGGCTTCTCCTTTGGCTGGAGTAGGCACAAGAGAGAAGAGAAGAGGGGAAGCCACCAAGGAGACAGAGTATCCCCTTAATCTTCTTCTTCTTCTCTTGGTTGTCTATGGAAGGTGGAAGCATGGGTAGAAAATTATGTAGCCAAAGGTGAATTAATGGTGGTGGGTGCTGGTCTTTTTATAGGAGTGGAAGGGGGTTAAGGGTAGTTAATGGATGGAGGGTTAGGATGGGTTGTAGATGGTGGTTAGGAGATACTAGGGTTGATGATGGGTGGCGCCAAAATGGGGGGATGCTTGGCATTTGGCGCCAACCTAGGTGGGGACTAGGGTTAAGGATTGATGGTGGTAGGGTTAGGTGATGTGCAGGGTATGTGTAGGGTTAGGATGGTGTTGTAGGGTGGTGGTTGGTGAATGGAGGGTAGATATAAGGTGGTGCCAAAAGGAGGGATGTATGGAGTGGTGGTTATGGTGTGGTTAAATGGTTTTGGAGCCACTTTGGGATGTTTAAGGGAGAGGGTTAGGTGGTGCCAACTAAGGATTCTAGAAGGTGGGTAGGTGTAGGGTAGGGATGGCCTTATAAGGTGGCGGTTATGTGGTGGATGGTTGTGGGTATTTGGTGCCAAGGTTAGGGATGTGTAGGGGGGTAGTTATGGTGGGTTAAGTGGTGTTGGCGCCAATTGTAGGAGGGTTAAGGGTGGCACCACTAGATGGATGGTGGAGATAGGTTAAGGGGGGATGTGTAGGGTGGATGATGGGGCTTCAAGTTGGCGCCACCTTGAAGGGATGTGGAGGCTCTTTTGGCGCCAACTTGAAGTGGGTTAAGGTGGTGGATATGGGCAGTTTTGGAGGAAAAATTAGGTGGCCTGTGGTGGTGGTGGTGTGAAGGGTCATAAGGGTTGGTGGCACCAACTAGGAGTGGACTAGTTAGCTTGCTTAGGTGGTGGACTTGGAGTAGTGGTTAGGGTGAAGTTAGGTTAGGGTTTAGATGGATGGCAATGGAGGTGGAGCTAGTTTTAAGCTAAGATAAGCTAGCTAAGCTAGCTTAACTAATGCTTGAGTAGAAGGAGAGGTAGGAAGGATTAGTGTTTAGGGAGGAGGAGCTGAGAGAGTAGCCTTGAGCTACCCTGAAGCTTGTGAGAGCTATCATCTGCTGAAGAAGTCCTTGTCGGAGCTCAACTGCTCTACTTTAGCTAGCTAGTTCTTTGCTAGCTACTAAATTGAGTAGGTTGAGCTGGATTGAGCTAGTATCAAATATTCTGGAGTTGGGGGAAGCTGGCTATGAACTTCTCTGCTGACCTAGCTTAGCTAGCTAAAAACTAGTAGCTAAGCTAAGTTGATTAGAGATCCTGTGAGCTAAGAGGAGCTAGGTGAAGCTGGAATGAGCTGAGCTGGAGCTGGAATGAACTCATGTCAACTCAATTGAGCTAGTTAGGGCTCCTAGTGAATTAATTGGAGCTAAGATGAGCTAGACTCAACCAAGTTGAGCTAGATCTGAGCTGAGTTGAGGTGATGTCAACTTAGTTGAGCTAGCTCTAGCTCCCAGTGAACTGAATGGAGCTGGGATGAACTAGACTCAACTAAGTTGAGCTGGATCTGAGCTGACTTGAGCTAGGTTTAGCTAGGATGAGCTGCCTTGAGTTGCCATCTAGCCAAGATGAGCTGAATGGAGCTAGATGGAGCTAGCCCTAACCCAAGCAAGCTGGCATCCAACTATGAGGAGTTGGATCTGGTTGAGTTCCAGCTGAATTGAGCTTCTTCTTCACCATTTGCCTTCATGAGTGTCAGGGATTTAGGGTTCTGCTTATCTGTTTAACCCTAACACTCAAATAAACATGTTAAAAAATAACAAAACAATGTAATGCATGCCTAACCTATATGATACCTAAATGTAGCCCAAAAATCCATTTGTGTAGTTAAAATCCTAAAAGCTAGGTTTGTTTTAGGGCATAAGAATGATGATGAACTGGCATTTATCACATGCCTCCATCATCAGTAGCACCTCCTCGTCCTACCACTGCAGCAGCACTAGCAGACCAGCAAGTTACACCACCTCGCAAGGCATCTAGGCAGCCGACACCGAGATCGTCAGCTCAGCGCCACCTATGTCTTGGTCAGCCTGCCTCCTCAGAGAGATTAGATTTGATGGATCTTGAGTTGGATACAAACCTCCAGAGCACGATGGATGCCTTCATGGCATCACTAGATGACTAGCATTAGTTTCTATTTTGCCTAGTTTTTATTGGATTGTAAAACTTAATATTCTCTGAACTATTTCATTTTCTGCTTTGCTTATCTAGACTCTTTTATATCATTGTTATATGCATGGATATTATCTCTCTTAGATATATCTTACTCTCTTTGTAATTGCATGTTGAAATTATTGTTGCTTTATTTACATGCTTAAGGGGGAGTTAAATGAAAAACATAGTAGCATGTTTTACTTGTTGCTAAAGAGGGGGGGGGGGAGGAGATCTTATGCATAACTATTTCAATTTTATAATTATAATTTTGTTATCATAAAAAAGGGGGAGAATGTAAGCACCTCTGTTTTGATGCACCAAAATTATGTTTACTGCTAGACTAATATTTCAGGACTATCTTAGATCAAAGCTTCTCTCTTGGATCAAGTTTAGATGGTTGCTGATCTATGTCTTTTACTTTTATTTGAGTCTAGGATATTATTGTAAGGAATCTCAAAATAAAACTCAAACGAATTTTCGTGTCTCTTTCTAAAATCAATTTTTAGGGTTATTGATCAACCAATTTTACTACATGATCGACCAAATTCGATTGATCGACCAACCAACTTAGATAATCGATCAAACCAGCCTATTTTAGGAAGTTGATTAAAATCTTTTTGATCAACCAACCGAGCTAATTAATCGACCAATTAGTGATAGATCAAATAACTATATTGATCGATCGAAAAGCATTTTGATCGACCAATTTGACTTCCTTTTTAGGCCAACTTTTCAGTATAAATGAGGTCATACGCATCTCTTTTTCATATCAACTTTCCATAGAAAAATCCTCTAAAAGATTAGAGCTTCTCGTGCTTCTTTCAAGTGCTTCTACGCTTCGCTATTCACGTCATTCAAAGCACGTCATTTCAAACCTCTGCTAAATTTCTGGTTTGATTTTTATTGAGGTTCCATAGATATATTTATTATTCTTTTACATTGTTATTTTGATTAACGGCTTCCAAGTTGTTGGGAAGATCCATTGTTGTTATTGTGCTTCTCTTCAAGGTAAAAAGAGAAGTGTTTATAAAAAGGTTGTGCCACCCTCGTTCAAGTGGTACGATAGTGGATTGACTAGCCTCTACTAGTTGAGAAAATCCTATGCTGAGAGGCTTAATTAGTGGTTTTCACCCTATTTGGGTTTCCACTCTAAATCCAGGTGTAACTTGTGCTTGATTCTGTTGTGAATTCATTTTTCTTTTCACGATTTCAAAAAGGCAATACTATTCACCCCTCCCCTCTAGTATACATTACGATCCACAGGCAAACCTTCATTTGGTATTAGAGCTTGGTTGTCTAGAAGATGTCCAAGTCAACTGTTGATACGTATGTAGAGGGACAATTGACAGTTCGAACTCCATTATTCGGTGGAACGAACTATGGTTACTGGAAGACCAGGATGCAGATCTTCCTAGAGTCGATGCATTTCGAGGTATGGGATGTGTTGTTCACTCTAAAATGGGTTTTAAAATCAATGCGTGTAGTAGAGGTCGAATCAGCGTGAAAAACAAATAGAATTTATTACTCAAATGAAAGTCTGAGATCCAACACAGGGAGAAATTGGCAAAAATGCTTCTCAAGATTGCAATTCAACACAAATATATAATCAATAGAATCCCAAGCAAATATGAATGAAAGTGAATGTCAGATAATGGAAAAAGAATGGGATAAAATGGTGATTTGAAACACCAATTACCCCACATAATTTATATTAAATAACTCCATAGTACCAATCAATTAAATGCCACGTAAGATAAGTGTACAATGCACTTCAAATGAAGCTCAGACGTCTGTTCAGTCGGTCAGACGACTTATCCTTCTCAAAGGTATTTCTTTCTTTTCTTCTTCCTCTTCTCTGTGCCTTCTTCTCTTCTCCTTCTCAGGCTTCTCTCTTCTTCTGCAGCTGTGCCTTCTCTCTTCTTCTTCTTCTTCTCTTCTGGCTTTCCTTCTCTCTTCTTTCTCTACTGCACAGGCTTCCTCTCCTTCTTCCTTTACACGCAAGGGGGAGGTTCCTTAAATGGCTAAGTGTCGACCGTTGGTCCTGAGAGCAAAACCCCCTACCCCCGCATGCATTCCTCTCCTTCTCTCTCTGGGGTCTGCCCTCTCAGGGCCTCGGGTTATCGGGTAATCGGGTAGAGCGCACCTAGGACCAGGGCTGTCGGCCGTGAGTGGAAGCCAAGGAGTGCTTAGGTTAGGCGGGTATACGGATCGGCTAGACCTACGTGTAAGGTGTCACGAGCAAGGCACGTGAGGGGCGCGTGCGTGGACCTCACCCCCTGTGCTTGCTGAGGTGATAAGCCTATGTGACAAAATCACTTTATGCGGGTGCGGGTGCTCGTCAGCTTCCGAGGTGGGACTATCCCACTGCCTTTCCTCTGCGTGCAGCTACAGCTGCTGCTTCTTGTGATTATAGTCAAAGGCCCAGTCAAAGGGCCAAATTGGTCCCTGGGTTGTGATTCTGGGAACTCTCCGCTGTGCCAGTGACTTCACTGGGATCTTCAGATGCTAGAGCAAGCTTCAAGCTTCGCTCGAAGCTTCATCAATGGCGGTCGAAAGAACGAAGACCTAAAATGAAGAACACGGCCTTACGGCCTCGTCAGAAGGTTTAGCATGCTTCACCATAGCACGGCGGACGTGGTGGTGTGTGCAACGTGTCATGAAGGTGACTGTGGTGCCCGACGGTGACAGAAAGTGAAGGGCGAAGGTGCAATGTTTGGCGAAGGTTGTGGAGGAGCAATTGACCTAACTGAGTTAGGGCTTTTGCTCCTAAGGTCAAGGCGGAGGTGTAGGGATGAACGACGAGGGGTTTGGTGGTGTGTGGAGTGAGATGTGCCTCACCGGAGGAGTGGCTGGACGCAGAAGGGATGACAATGAACAGGTAGTATCATGGTTGAAATTGAGTGTGGTTGGGATGAAAATAAAATAGAGAAGTTAGTGTGGCCTTATCTAGGCAGTTGGCAGACAACGGGGAGTCGAGGTGGCGTTGATTGTGGTATGGTCGACATCGGGGAAGAAGTGCTCCAATGTGTAGGAATCGGTGAGGAAGATGGAGGACGGGGCATCGGCGGGTACAACACGATGCGAAAGAGAGTGAGGGAGATAAATCCGTTGCTGGTATTGCACGCAGATGAAGGATGGAGTTGGATGAGCATGTCGGACATCAAGGAGCTTCGGCTGGATGTGGAGAGATGAAAATAAGGCAGAATCCGATCTAATTCGAGCGTGGGAAGTACAGTCTGATCTAGAGGTCCTTTTATTGGCCTCTGGAGGGAGTTTTGACCTTGGGAAGCAAGCTTCCTAATCTTTGAAAGCCCGCCGGAGTTGGAATTCTCTAGGATACCCAAATCTCTCATGCGTTCACATGAGAAATTGGGAAGGTTTGAGGGTATGGGAATTGACACAAAAGGAAGGAAATTCCTTGACAAACTTTCCTTTCAAATCTGAGAGGGATTCGTCAAGGAATCAAGTAGAACTTTCCAAATTTAGGTCCTCAAAGTTTGTAGGAATAGAATTCATGGTGGTAGGGACCTATTTGAAGAAAATGATGATAAAGATAGGGGCCTTTTTGTAAGGATTTTGGAAGTTAAGGGAATATGTGTGATATAAAAGAATCAAATAGAACCAAATTGCAAACTAGGTCAAGACAGTCTCAGATTGGACCCAAATTTTGGTACAAACCTAATTTGGACCTAAGGAGTCCAATGGTGAAGTTAGATTTTGATTTTGACCTAGTTTGACTTGGTAATTTGCACAATAACCCAAATTAGGGCAAATGTCAGTCTGAGACTCTATTTTGAGTCAAGATGAGTTCTAATGGTCAAATTGAAGGTACCAAATCCTAGAGAATATTTTTCTATGAATTTTAGAGGGTTTAGGTGATTTTATCTTAACTAAAACCTCAGTTAATTAAGCGGATCTATTTTTAAGGTTTCAGATATCATTTGATTCTCAAAATACACCAAAACCCTTTTCTGTTTGTTCTAACCAACTTGTTGTATATTTTAAGGCCATTTGACCCATAACTAACCCTTGAGAAAACCCATGGTTTTCTGCATTTAAGGTATAATGGTAAAATTACAGTTTTAATGCTATTTTCTTATATTTCCCTTAGAATGGATTTACAATGACTTAGGACTCTATGGCGGTTATGTAGGAGCATTTAATGAATTAATCAGATCAAATTGAGCTAGTTATGGCTTATGATGGTGTTCCCATCATACCCCCATGCCTAGCTTTTGGTAGTCCTTTAGCAAAATCTCATGGAATTAACATGAATTCTAGACCATGCCTTTTTATGGTCAGATTTCTGATGTGTGATTTCTTTTTGTAGATTAGGTCAGAATACCAATAGCAAGCCTAGAGGTACTCAAGTACCAACCAATATTCAGACCTGACCAGCTCTAGCCTCAATCTGCCACAAAGGTTTCTAAGACCCACAGGAACTACCCTAAGGTTCATTGAACTCCACGGTTAAAGCACCCGTGCTTAAAACTTGTTTAGCTCCGATTCAGTTTGCAGTGCATTTTTGTAGGAGAGAGACAGAATATTTTTTTGTATTTTTGGAGAGTTTTCTCTCTCTTTTTATTCTTTATGTCTAGCTTTGGATTGGCTTTACAACACGATCTGTATCGGATTCCTGGTTCCCACCATCAATCCTCACAGGATCCCTGGCAATCGATGCTTCGAGCTAACACCACCCATGGCAACCCCCAGAACCCTAGCTTTCAAGATTTTGGGATAATCCTGCCCATAGCATTCTATAGCTAAATATAGACCCTGGCAATCAACATTTCATGATAATGCCGCCCATGGCATCTAAACCAGCACAAGGTGCTTACATGCCCCCGGTAGGATATTTAGATATCCTAGGAGACAAGCACCAAGGAGACGGTATGTTATTGCATATCTTCGAGGGGAATTTCCCACCTTTCCGCATCAGGAACTCTTCCAAATCAACTTGTGTTGATCAGCCGCTCCTAATCTAGGTAGCTTTTTCAGAATAGATTTAACGCATTTGCGTGATTTTGATAGTTAGGCGCACTGAACAGACTGTGTGTGGATTGGGGTGCTTAGGTTACCGAGTCCTACAAACAAAAGTTCGGTTAATAAGGCTGAATAATCCTTAAGCCTTAGACCTAATACTTAAGCTTCGCATTTTCCCCAACCTCTTGAGGACTATCCAGATTTTAATGAATACTTGAATTTTTAAGCTTAAAAACAAGCCCAAGAGGCCTAAGATTAGCATTCATACTAATCTCCTTTTGTCTCTTAGCACTTTTCTCTTTTTATTTCTTTGTGTTGATTTGGTCTAGAACTAAGTAGATTCCTTAATCTTTTACTAATGATTCTCTTTTTGTTTCAAATTGTTGCTCATTTTTGACATTTATATCAACTCCCCTTTTTCTCCTCCAAAATGATATGTAATTTTAAAATTTTCCTCCCTTCTCCATTTTTTTTCTTTTTCAATTTTTTATTTTTTTGGAATATGTATTCTTTTTATGAAACCCTTTCTTGTGAAGTGATTTTCACAGTATTTTACACTTTAATAGCCCCTCATGCCTACGATTTGCCATGTCCTCATTATAAATTAGGTGGGTTTGAATTTGACTTAGATCGTACATTAGAACGGGTTTAGGTGGGTGGACGGGTCGAGGTGACTGTTGCAGACAATTTCAAACTCGGGTACAGGTCCCAGAGGTGGAGTCGGCTGTTCTAATGGACGAACCCTAAAGTGTAATATGAGTTCAGCACGGGATGTGTTAAGAAGGGTCTTGGGTTTTTCAAAAGGATGATAGGTTGCCTCCCGTTAAGCTCTGAGTTTAATGCCATCAGCTGGGAGTAATGAGCTCAGGGAGAATGGAGATCAAAAGATACCTCAGCCAAGTTCGTATCGGTGAGTTCAATGAACGGCTTAAGTCGTTGGCCATTCACGATAAAAGGTTCAAAATCAAGGCTGGGTTGACTGATTTCAACGGCTCCATTTCCAAAAATCCGTCTGATAAGATATGGTCCAATCCATTTTGATCTGAGTTTTCCTAGGAACAGTTTGAGTTTAGCATCAAAGAGTAGGACTTTCTGACTAGGGTGAAAAATCTTTCTGGATATGTGCTTGTCGTGAAAGGCCTTAACCTGTTCTTTGTAAATTCGCGAGTTCTTGTATGCATCCTTGCGTAGTTCATCGATCTCCCTCATTTGAAGCTTTCTGTGGGTTCCTGCCTTAGAAAGATCTAAATTACACTTTCATACAACCCAATAGGCTTTGTGCTCCAACACGATGAGGGGGTGACCCTACTTCCGATACACCAATCTGAAAGGAGACATGCCTAATTGGGTCTTGTGGGTGGTCCTATAAGCCCACAAGGCTTCTGGAAGTAGGGATGACCAATCTTTCCTATTAGGTTGGACAGTGACCTGAAGGATTTTCTTGATCTCCTGATTCGATAGCTCAACTAGACCGTTGGTTTGGGGGTGATAAGGAGTAGAGATTCGGTGCGACACCCCGTATTTGGTCATCAGTGATCTGAACTAAGCATTCGTGAAATGGGTCCCTTCATCAGAGATAATGGCACGTGGAATCCCTAACCTAGAAAAGATGTTATGATGAATGAATTTGATTACTACCTTATGATCATTGGTTTGAGTCGAGATTGCTTCGATCCATTTGGACATGTAGTCAATAGCGAGAAGAATGTACTCGAAGCCGTTCGAGATAGGGAAGGGTCCCATGAAATCAATCTCCTAGATATCGAAGATTTCGCATACGAGAATCGACTGTAACGGCATCATATTACAGTGGCTCATGTTGCCCAAGGTCTGGCAATGAGTGCATGCCTTATAGTGATCGTATGCATCCTTGAAAATTGTGGGCCAGTGAAAGCCACATTGGAGGACTTTTGCTGTGAATTTATGTCTGGAAAAGTGTCCGCTGCAAGCCTGGTCATGGAAGAAGGATAAAATGTCCTGAATTTCCGCTTCCGGAATGCACCGTCTGATGATCTGATCAGCACCAATGTGGAAGAGGTACGGGTCTTCCCAGATGTAGTACTTGGCATCGAAAAGCAATTGTCTTTCTTGGCCTTCGGCCAATCGGATGGGATCTGATGTGATGTCAAGTAGTTTACCAAATCATCAAACCAAGGAAGTCCCATGCTAATAGTTAGGAGGTGCTCATCAGGAAAGTGTTTTATGATGGGTTCGGAAGGGCCAATAATGTCAGAAGGAAGGCAGGATAAGTGATCAGCTACCAAATTCTGCTTTCCCACTTTACCGCGAATCTCGAGATCAAATTCTTGCAATAGCAAGATCCAGTAGATTAGTCAAGGTTTCGCATCCTTCTTCATGAGGAGGTGCCTCACTGCAATGTGATCTGAGTGTATGATAACACAGGAACCCAAAAGATATGATATGAATTTCTCCAGGGCAAATACTACAACTAGTAGCTCTTTCTAAATAACTGTGTAGTACGCTGAGCATCGTCAAGTGTCTTGCTAGCGTAGTAGATGATCACAGGTTTCCCATCTATTTTCTTCCCAAGTAGCATACCCACAGCATAAACAAATGCTTCGCACATTATCTCAAAGGGTTGAGACAAATCAGGGGATTGTAGGATAGGTGCTTGGGTAACTCGATCACGTAGGATCTCAAACACCTGAGTGCACTCGTCGGAAATTTCGAAGGGGGCATCCTTGGAGAGAATAGTAGTTAGGGGGCACGTGATTTTTGAGAAATCGGGAATGAATCAATGGTAAAAGCCGATGTGCCCCAAAAAGGATCGAATGTCCTTGACCGAGCTAAGCATAGGGAGTTTGGAAATCAGATTTATCTTGGCCTGATCAACTTGGATGCCTTTTTCAGAGATGAGATGTCCCAAAATAATTCCCTCAGGTACCATGAAGTGGCTCTTTTCCTAGGAAAGAACCAAATTCACGTCAATGCACAGCTTGAGGATTTGGACCAAGTGTAGGAGTTAATCATCCAAAGATTCTCCGAATACTAAGAAGTCATCCATGAAGACTTCAAGGTATTTACCTACCATATCTGAGAATATGGCAAGCATGCACCACTGAAAAGTAGCGGGTGCATTACAGAGATCGAACGGCATTCTTCGGAATGCGTATGTCATGAAGAGGCAGGTGAAGGTGGTCATCTCTTGGTCCTCAGGATGGATTGTGACCTGGTTATAGCAGGAGTACCCATCTAAGAAGCAAAAGAATCAATTTCCTGCTAGTTTCTCGAGTATCTGATCAATGAACGGTAAGGGAAATGATCCTTCTTTGTGGAGGAATTGAGTCTCTTGTAATCAATGCAGGCTCTCCATGAGTTCGCTACACGAGTCGGTATGGTTTCTCCGGTTTCAGTCGTAATCACGGTGAGTCCTGCCTTCTTAGGCACAACTTGGATTAGACTCACCCACCGACTGTCGAAGATCGGGTAGATGATCCCTACATCTAACCACTTGATGATCTCCTTTCTCATGACATCCTGCAAATTTGGATTTAGGTGTCTATGCATTTCACGAGATGGTCGTGAGCCCTCTTCGATATAGATGTGATGTGTGAAATATGAGGAGCTGATATTAATCAGATCATCGAGAGTCTATCCAATGGCTCTTCGATGCTGCTAAAGAACAGAAATCAGGCTTGTTTCCTTAACAGGTGTGTGTTGAGAGTTGATAATCATAGGAAACATCTGATTGGAACCCAAAAAGACGTATTTGACATGGTCAAGGAGGGGCTTCAGTTCCATAATAGGATTATCAGCAGTAGCAGGTGGTTCAGGGTGGGTGTTGGGGGCAAAGGAAGGAGCTATGGGTGTGTCTAGGTTATGTTCAGGCTCCTCTAATTGCAGGTTTTCATCTTCTTGTGGTTGATCAGAAATATTCAGGTTTTCCTTGATATATAGGTTGTCAACCACAGCCTCGATATCACAAATTTGTTCTATAACCCAGCAATTAATTCCTTGTTGGGCTTTAAAGCTGTCAATTTTCAGTGTCTTGCTCCTAAATTTTAACTCAATTTGACCCTCCTCACAATTAATATTGGCCCTACCAGTTGCCAAAAAGGGTCTCCCTAAGATGATTGGTGTATTCTTCAAGTTCTCAAGAGCATCCATGTCTAAGACAATGAAATCCATGGGAAAATAGAAATCATGTATCCTAACTATGAAATCCTCGAGAATTCCTTTTGGTGACTTAATAGATCAATCGGCTAATTGCAAAGTCATCTTTGTCGGTTTAAGCTCAGATTCCTCAAAGTAGTCACGTAGGGATGTAGGTATCAAATTTATGGAAGTTCCTAGGTCTAATAAGGCTTGGTCAAACTATATATCACCGATAGAACAGGAGATCAGAGGGGTTCCTGGGTCTTTTGGCATAGGTAGGAGTTTGCTCAAAATGACGGAGCTGGCTTGCTCCGACAGTATGATTGGTTTCCTTCCTTTGGTTCACGGCTTACGCTTAGGTGTACACACGTCTTTCAAGAATCATGCGTAAGCTGGTACGCGGCGAATCACATCCATCAAGGGGATGTTTATATGGACCTATTCAAAGAGCTTAACCAGGTCCTCCTTAGGTGCCACGAGTTTGGCTATCCTCTTTCCCTTGGTCAAGGCCTCGGGAAATGGAACCTTAGATGGTTCATCTAGAATTGGCTCAGGCTCTTTATCAGGGATGGGTGTGTCCTGGACGACCAATCTTGGGTTAGAGTTTACGATCTCAGGCATGTTGTGGCTAGGAAAGGGTGGGTCATGTGTTGCTTTGCCACTAAAGGTGGTGACGGAATTTAATCCTGTCTGATTTTGGTTTGGGTTGGGTAAAATAGGTGTTTGTTGCTGAAATCAGGAATATAAAGTTGAAGCATCCATCCCATCAGGTGATGGAGTAGAAGGGGCCTGATAAACAAAGTGAGCTTGGCCCTAATTTGGGTTCATAATGCACCTCTGGTTCGACACGTTATTCGAGTTTGGAAGAGGATGAGAAGGAAGTGCACCAAGCTGGCGAGCACTTGCCAGCTGGACCAATTGATTTCATAACTCAAAGATATCTTCTTTGTGTTGTTTCTGCATGTCAACCAAGGCTTGGAGAATAAAAAAGGTATGATCTTCTTTAGGCGGTCCAGATTGGAAATTTTGATTAGGCCTTAGTTGAGTGGGTTGATATGGTCTCTGGTTTTGTGGTTGGGGTGGAAATTGGGATCTCAGATTTGGGTTATTTCTTGACCACGTAAAGTTAGGATGATTCCGCCATCCAGGGCTGTAACTATTGGAGAAAGGATTATTTTGGATGGCATGGAGATCCTTGCACGTCTAAGGAGCTCTGAGATAATCAGGGTACGGGGTTTCAGAGTTCCCCCAACTGAGGTAGGCTGACCCAGAGTTGCCTCTGAAGACATAATCAGACGAGGGTGGATATGCATCCATCCCCGGGGAGTGGTAGATGTTGTACGTAGTCTCCCTTCCCGTAGGCAAGTGCGCGTATGTGCTTTGAGGTGCAGAGGTGGATTTATGTAGATGACGAGTGATTTCGTCCACCTTCTCGATAATGGAGACCTTATCCAATTGACTGGCTACCAACTCCAGATCAACAGATGTGGAAAGGCCTTGGGATTCATGTATCCCCCGATTATTTGTCAATGCATGGGTGGACGTCCGATCGTACGCACCCAATAACTCATTGTTCAGGGAGTTCCCGCATATGTTCTCGAGAATTTCCCAAATCGTGTCCTCATGTTGACCCATGATGCTACCACCACAGGTTGCATTGACAAAAAGCTTGATGTCCTCACAGAATCCGTGGTAAAAGGATTGGACTTGTTCCCACTTCGAAATTCCATGATGAGGGCAGTTACGCATGAGATCCAGAAAGCGATCCTATGCTTCGTGTAGAGATTCTCCTGTTCCTTGGGAGAAGTATGTGATTTGGTGTCGCATCATGTTTGTACAACCAATGGGGTAGAATTTTTGTAGGAAGGCGGTTTGAGGTTCTCCCCATGTGTTGATCGTGTGTGGCTGAGTTTGAAACCAGTGAGCGGCTTTGTCAACTAGAGAGAATGAGAAGAGTTTCAAGAGTAATCCGTCCCAATTCTGCACATCTGCCCTAAAAGTGTGGGCAAGATATTTTAAGTTTTTGATGTGCTGGAAAGGATCCTTGGAGTTCAAGCCATGAAATTTTGGGGTCATATGAAGCATGCTAGGTTTGAGATCTACCCCAAGTCCTCCCACGGGAGTGTTGATTTGGGGTTCGATCTCCACCGCTACAGGATTATAGTGATCTCACATTTGAGGATGTAGCGATGGGTTGATGATGGCATTTATTCGATTTTCTAAATCATGGACTTGTTGCTTAAGGTTAGGTTGATCTTCTTGGTGATCCATAGCTGATGAAGGGGAAGTAGGTTCTGAATCAGAGGATATGTCAAAGTGATCAGGTTGTTGCACAAACATGGAAGTCAAGGCTCGACCTCGACGAGAGTGAATATCTAATGGAGGCCTCAAGGATGGTCTTAAGGACCTCCTCCCAAACATGCACCGATGGAATAGATGAGAGATAGCAGGTGATGGACCCAATCAAGACACCCAAAAGAATTGGATGACTATAGAGGTTCGGGGCAGATGATACCCCTTGGTCAAAAAGCTGTCCACTTGAGAATTACTTGGGTAGCCAGATAGGGAGAGTCCCGCGAAAACCCCTACACAGTAGAGTGCCCCCACGAGTTACAGGGTTTCCCCCACCTGACCTCTCTTGTCACTGAGAATCTAGGTAGACCAGAATGGGGACTTGACCTCTTAAGTCTACTAGTTTTAAGTTAAGAGCAAGATGCTTATAATTTTACTTGAACTTTAGAATGCTTTTGTACAAAGTGACCTAATTTGAAGATTGGTTAACCCAACAAGGTGGGTCAACATCACCTATTTTGTCCTTTGAAAAATTTAGGTTCCTCTTTTAGTGTTCAAATGAAATTAAGAGCTTGTTTTTAGGGTTTGCTTGAATAGATCAATTCAACCAAGGCTTAGGCACACACCGTTTGGGAAGATTAATTCTTGATTAAGCAAATGTGTCTCTAAAACCTTAAACTGGAAACCCTAATTGGCTCTGATTGGTCCAATTCAATTTTGTCCAAATGTGGTACCTAAGGCTCAAGCAAGAAGGCGATAGCCCTAAATAACTTAAGATCCTAAGTAGGTGCACAAATCAGGGTTTGGATGTTTCTCTAGAATGTATCAAATCTAGTAACTTGATGATGTGTCTAAGAATAGAATGCAAGTAGTCCTAATTGATTTTTTTTTCTTTTTTTAGCTTTTCAGCATCAAGGGCTTAAAAGAGGGTGAATGGAGTTTACTTGCCCCTGGAGTGGCTGAAGTGCAGCTGGTCTTCTTTCAATGAGTCCTAAAACAGATCACAATCAAAAGAGAAAGAGCAAGTTAGTACTAGATCAGATATTGCAACCAAGATATCAAATTGCACGTTGCTCCCTGATAATGGCGCCAAAATGTTGTTCACTCTGAAATGGATTTTAAAATCAATGTGTGTAGTATAGGTTGAATCAGCGTAAAAAATAAATAGAATTTATTACCCGAATGAAAGTCCGAGGTCCAACATAGGGAGAAATTGGCAAAATTGCTTCTCAAGATTACAATTCAATACAAATATATAATCAATAGAATCCCAAGCAAATATGAATGAAAGTGAATGTCAGATAATGCAAAAAGAATGGGGTAAAATGGTGATTTGAATCACCAATTACCCCTCACAATTTATATTAAATAACTCAATAGTACTAATCAATTAAATGCCACATAGGATAAGTGCATAGTGCACTTCAAATGAAGCCCAGACGTCTGTTCAGCCGGTCAGACGGCTTATCCTGCTCAAAGGTATTTCTTTTGTTTCTTCATCCTCTTCTCTATGCCTTCTTCTCTTCTTCTCCTTCTCAGGCTTCTCTCTTCTTTTGTAGCTGTGCCTTCTCTCTTCTTCTTCTCTTCTGGCTTTGCCTTCTCTCTTCTTTCGCTACTGCTCAGGCTTCCTCTCCTTCTTCCTTCTTCACATGCAAGGGGGAGGTTCCTTAAATGGCTAAGTGTCGGCCGTTGGTCCTGAGAGCAAAACCTCCTTGCCCTCGCGTGCTTTCCTCTCCTTCTCTCTCTGGGATCCGCCCTCTCAGGGCCTCGGGTTATCGGGTATTCAGGTAGAGCGCACCCAGGACCAAGGCTACCAGCCGTGAGTGGAAGCCGAGGAGTGCTTAGGTTAGGCAGGTATACGAATCAGCCAGACCTACGTGTAAGGTGTCGCGGGCGAGGCACATGAGGGGCGCGTGCAGGGACCTCACCCCCTATGCTTGCTGAGGCGATAAGCCTATGCAAAAAAATCACTTTATACTAGTGCAGGTGCAGGCTCTCGTCAGCTTCCTAGGTGGGACTATCCCACTACCTTTCCTCTGCGTGTAGCTACAGCTGCTGCTTCTTGTGATTGCAGTCAAAGGCCCAGTCAAAGGGCCAAATTGGTCCCTAGGTTGTGATTCTGGGAACTCTCTGCTGCACCTAGGACTTCGCCTAGGATCTGCAGATGCTGGAGTAAGCTTCAAGCTTTGCTCGAAGCTTCGTTAATGGTGGTCGAAGGAGAGAAGACCTAAAATGAAGAACACGGCCTTGCGACCTCATCAAAAGGTTTAGCAGGCTTCACCGTAGCATGGCAGATGTGGTGGTGTGTGCAGCATGTCCTGAAGGTGACTATGGTGGCTGAACGGTGACGAAAAGTGAAGGGCGAAGGTGCAGTGTTCGGCGGAGGTTGTGGAGGAGCAATCAACCTAACTGGGTTAGGGCTTTTGCTCCTGAGGTCGAGGTGGAGGTGCAGGGATGAACGACGAGGGGTTTGGTGGTGTGTGGAGCGAGATGTGCCTTGCCGGAGGAGTGGCTGGATGCGGAAGGGATGATGGTGAACGAGTAATATCGTGGTTGAAATTGAGTGTGGTTGGGATGAAAATAAAATAGAGTTAGTGGCCTTATCTAGATAGTTGGCAGAAGACGGGGAGTCGAGGCAGCGCTGATTGTGGTATGGTCGACGTTGGGGAAGAAGGTGCTCCGGTGAGTAGGAATCGGCGGGGAAGACGGAGGACGGGGCGTCGACGGGTACAGCACGATGCGGAAGAGAGTGAGGGAGATAAATCCACCGCTAGTATTGCACGCGAACGAAGGATGGAGTCGGAAAAGCTTGCCGGACGTCAAGGAGCCTTAGTTGGATGTGGAGAGACAAAAATAAGGGGGAATCCATTCGAATTCAAGCGTGGGAAGTTCGATCGTATCTAGAGGTCTTTTATAGACCTCTGGAGGGAGTTTTGAGCTTGGGAAGCAAGTTTCCCAAGCTTGGAAAGCTCGTCAGAGTTGGAATTCTCTAGAATACCCAAATCTCTCATGCATTCGCATGAGAAATTGGGAAGGTTTGAGGGTATGGGAATTGACACAAAAGGAAGGAAATTCCTTGACGAACTTTCCTTTCAAATCTGAGAGGGATTCGTCAAGGAATCAAGTAGAACTTTCCAAATTTAGGTCCTCAAAGTTTGTAGGAATAGAATTCATGGTGGTAGGGACCTATTTGAAGAAAATGATGATAAAGATAGGGGCCTTTTGGTAAGGATTTTGGAAGTTAAGGGCATATGTGTGATATAAAAGAATCAAATAGAACCAAATTGCAACCTAGGTCAAGATAGTCTCAGATTGGACCCAAATTTTGGTACAAACCTAATTTGGACCTAAGGAGTCCAATGGTGAAGTTAGATTTTGATTTTGACCTAGTTTGACTTGGTAATTTGCACAATAACCCAAATTAGGGCAAATGTCAGTCTGAGACTCTATTTTGGGTCAAGATGGGTTCTAATGGTCAAATTGAAGGTACCAAATCCTAGAGAATATTTTTCTATGAATTTTAGAGGGTTTAGGTGATTTTATCTTGACTAGAACCTCAGTTAATTAAGCGCAACTATTTTTAGGATTTCAGATGTCATTTAATTCTCAAAACACACGAAAACCCTTTTCCGTTTATTCTAACACACTTGTTAGATATTTTAAGACCATTTGACCCTTAACTAACCCTTGAGAAAACCCATGGTTGTTCTGCATTTAAGATATGATTGTAAAAAATTATAGTTTTAACACTGTTTTCTTGTATTTCGCTCAGAAGGGATTTGCAGTGACTTAAGGCTCTCTAGTGGTTATGTAGAGCATTTAATGACTTAATCAGATCAAATTGAGCTAGTTATGGCTCATGATGGTGTTCTCATCAGGATGTCATTGCCTCCAAGTACACATGCCTCGAGATTAAGGAGGGAGTGGTAGCAACTCCAGATTAAAAGAAAATGGCAACACATAATGCAAAAGCCATGAATGCAACTCTAGATCAGAGTAGAATTTAATCGTGTCTCTGCTTGCAAGACAACCTTTGAGATCTAGAGCATCCTCGAAGTCACCCATAAGGGGACGTCCAAGGTAGAAGAAACTAAAGTCAATCTAGTGACGCAAAATTTTGAACTTTTTAGGATGAAAAAGGGAGAATCAATCAAAGAGATCTTCACGAGATCCATGGACATCATAAACTCCCTAAGGAATCTAGACCAGGAGATCAAGAACGAAGCCTCGGTAGGGAAGATCCTCCGATCGCTCACCAGTGATTGGGAGGCTAAGACTACAGCCATACAAGAGTCAAAAGGTCTATCTACTTTGAAACTAGACGATCTTATTGGAAGCCTAATGGCCTACGAGGTTCAGCTCCAACACATGAAGGAGCATGAAGATGGAGTCAAGAAGAAGACCATAACCCTCAAAGCCAATCAACAATCTGAAGATTCCTCAAGCAAAGACAAAGAGGAAGACATAGACCTCCTCTCCAGAAAGTTCAAAAAGTTCCTCAAAAACAAGAGGAGCTGGAGAAAGAAGAGGCCAAAGCAATTGCCATTATCTGCTACAACTGCAAGAGAAAAGGACACATCAAGATGGCTTGTCCATTTCTCAAGGAGTCAAAGAAGTTTCCAAGAAAGGAAGGAAAGAAGAAGGCCTTCACAGCAACATGGGATGAGTCAGACTCGAGTTCAGAAGAAGTGATGTGCATACATTTGATTAACCTAAAAGGCCTATTAATGCATGTTCTTAGTGTCACATTAGCATCATACATTCATGCATTTAGATCAAGTTATATAAATTTTATAGTAATTGTCTCCTTTTATGGTCAGGTACATGGCGACTTTTTATCGGGCCTCAGATCGAAGATCCAACTGTATGAATCTGATCAAGGCGACGATTGGAGTTTAATGAGTCCAAGATCGTCCTAATCAGACATCTGCAGCACTAGATAGAGATCAAGGAACCTTAAAGAGTAAGGGCCAAGATGATGTCAATCCACACCTCAGAAGACAAATCCAATTACACGGATGAGTTTGGATCGACAATCGTAACCTAACAGAGCAAAAATCCATCCAATCCGACACCCGTGGAACCATCTACATCACTCAGAAGATGGATGACCTAGATGGCACCACGTGGCACCATCATAGTCACCCAACACCGGTCGCAGCTCTTCTTCTTCACCCGCTCGACAAATCTCAGCCGTTGGATGCCCATCCAACAATCGAGATCGCGCCACGTCACTGCTCATCCAATGCTCTCCTCTTCTAAAGGCGCATGCAACGCTTAATCTCAACCGTCGGATGAAGATCCAACGACCAAGATCGGTCGTGCGCTAAACTCTCCGCGCGACACAAACGCACGCTCAGCACAGTGGTCGAGTGCACGACGCACGCTCGAGCCCGCATTCGCTGCACGTAGGCGCGCGATTGGAGCCGCACGATACGCATCCGACGACGAAGATCGAGCGATAGCGTCCACGCACGATTAGACACATGGCGCCTACGCATGATCGCACGCAGGCGCACGATGCGGGTGTAGGCAGTTTAAGCCATCCGATCTCTTGATCGGACGGCTGAGCGTGCACGAACGTGCGTGAGCGTTGAAGGGTGCGAAGGCAAGGGGATGCGAGAGCGACGTGCAAGTCAGCCACGTTCAGGCCTTTAGTGACGGATAAATCCGTCACTAAAGGTCTTGAATTAATTTTTTCAAGTTGCAATGTCCAAAATGCTCCCACTCCTTGCAACTATAAAAGGAGACCCCTTCCATATGGATTTCTCATCACTTCCTTCTCTTCTCTCCCTCTCCAAAGCTCAAGAGAAGCTTGTCCCACACTCAGGATGCTCCTCAAGAGCTAAAACCAAGTTTTCACCCTCGTTCTGGAAGTGGATCCCATGACGATGATGATGTGCTGCCTCGTTCCCATTCCTCCTGCTTCGTCCTCCTTCTCACTTCATTCCTCGTCTTCCAGACGTTGTCTCGTCCTCCAAGCGATCATCGAGAAGGATAACTTCTCTCTCCCATTCTTTTTCCTACTTTCTAGAGTAGAATTTTTCTACTTTCTAGTTGTAATAATTTCTCGCTTTCTAGTCTAATCTTTTCTCACTTTCTTAGTTGTAAAATCATTTTGCAATATCAAGTGAATGTTCTCTCTCTCTCTCTTCTTGTCTATATTGATTTCCTTGTGATTATTCCGCCCTTTAAACAAAAACATAAAAAATATATATAATTGTAAATTTTGATCGATGTAGCCTCCCTGAGTTCGACGTGAGATTTCTTTACAGATTTTCCAGTATAAATTTTATTTGTTGAACAGATTTCTTCGCTACTCGAACTACAACGACAAGATTTCAGAACCAACTCCGATAGCGTAGTCTTCCGCCATTCAACATTTTGGTGCTGTTGCCGGGGACGCAATGATTTTCTGATCTTCTTTTCGCATTTCCGCATTTCACGCACTTCTCTCATGTCTATTGTTTTGCAAATACCTCTATTAGGGAATCGTCAAGCGGTAGATTAGAGTAAAGTGCAGTTGAAGATAACTGTAAGCGCTCCCCATTCTTCCTCCTTCATAGATTTCATTTCATCACATTAAATTAAAATTCTAATTAACCTAGGTGTTTGCATAAATCCTAGGATTAGTCTGGTTGTTTGAATTTCCACTCACATTCATTTCAACCTCGCATATAAAAACAAAAACAAAAAGATATTTTTGTGGGGTAATTCAACATACACACAACATACACCCACATTTAACGCACTTAACCTAATTGATTTTCTTCTACTCAACCAGATTCTGATTTGTGGATCTGGTACACACAAATCAACACATAAAAGAGTAGAAATCATTCTAGGTTAATCATTTTTGTGTGCCTAACTCAGTGGTGCAATTGTTGCTAATTGTTTGAGTTGTTTGGGCCGCACCACTCAACATAAATTCAACTCACCAAGTAGCTTACTCTTAGGGTTTTCAATCTGGGTTCATACTAGGCACTCCACTTTATTTCTGATTTTAAAAGGAAAGCAATCTTCACCTGTGCTTGAAAGCCTAGTTTGCCTCAAACTTGATTGACTTCAACCTAATTCTAAATCCTAAAAGCTACTTTAGCAAGATTTGAATATTAAAATCTACTCATCACAAATAATCTTGCTGGAAAATCCTGGTTGTGCACGCACTTACACATACTCAATTGATCATTAAGGGCACAACCCATTTTAAGAGCCCACAACATTCCTTAAGCACTACAATCCCAGGCCTTAATAAAATCGAGTAAATGTTAGCCTTAAGGAGATTCGGTCTTTGGGGCCTAGTCTGAGATTGTTTACGATTAGCCTACTTGTACTAATCAATCTGATGTCTAGCTAGGGAAGTAGCATCAAACGACCGTGGCTGGGGGATATACTAGGAACCGGAGGCGCAAGCTAAAGGAAGAACCTTCTTCCCAGTCCCTCCTTCTAACTGGTTGGATTGAGTAGACACGAGTAGAGTAAATCATTTATAATCTTAAGGCGAGTTCTGAGAGTCTGTAGATCCTTAGCCTACCCCACTTAAGGACAGGCTTGTTTTGTTATGCTGCAGGGTTCTTATCCCCAGTCCTTCCGACCTTTTCCTAGTTTATGCTTGGAAGAAGGTCATTGAATCCCCGATTGGAAGGACCACTAGAGTATTCTAGGAGGCGTAGATTGGATTTTGGCCAAATTGATCCCATGGCCAATCAACAGCCTCCTCTGCCACAGGATCCACAAGAGGTATTTCAAAGGCAGCTGGAACAAATGCAGAGAATGCAGGGCGCTCAGCCCTTGAAGGATTCTTATGATCCTTCAAATTACGGGGAACATCTCGGCATCTAGATTCCTGCCGAAGACGTAGAAATCAAGCCCTAGGTGTTAAGCCTGATCAAACATTTCCATGGGCTTGGCTCTGAAGACCCGTTTCAGCACTTAGAGGACTTGACCACTTAGGTCCAGATCACCAAGGCGTGAAACATGAATGAGGAGCAAATGATCTGAGGCTCTTCCCTCACTCTCTTAGGGATAAAGCCGCTCATTGATACAGGACTATAGGAAGACCAATTGCAACTTGGAATGAGTTGAAATCGACCATTCTGAAGAAATTCTTCCCTGTCGGACGTACTAATGCTTTGAGTCGGGCAATTACTACCTTTACCCAGTGGCTGGGGGAGTAGTTTCATGTTTCCTGGGAGCAATTCCAGGACCTATTGCGGAGGTGTCCACACCACGAGGTGCTGAAATGGCAACTCGTGCAGATTTTCAACCATAGGTTGATTGAGTAACTCAAAAATCATGTGGACACCTCTTGCGGAGGCAATTTCCTCAACAAAGACGCAGATAGCGCACACGATTTATTTGAGGAGATGAGCAAGAATTCGATTAATCATGCCTCCATGGATACTTTTAACTGGTCCCAGCAGCCCAGATCGATTGTTAATGAAGTTTACAACTCTCATTCATTCGATATGGAATTGATTTGTAATAAACTTGATAAGGTGGACTTGGTTGCTAAGAGAATGGAGGAGTGGATGGCTAAAAACTCAATAAACAACTCTTGATCCACTCAATCCCAGAATTCGGGATTCCATTCATCGCGAGCTCCTTCTGGACAAGAGTTCGTGAATCAACTTGATGCGGCTCAACCTGTGAGTCAGCATTATTCGGAACCCCACGAGTTCCAAATTGGGGCCTTTGATCCCAATTTCTCTGATCCTTCCCTTTCTTTCTCTCCATCCTCACCCTATGAGGATGTTTGTGTTATACAGGAGAATGTTAGATCCAACCCTTACTCCAATGCTTATAATCAGGGTTGTAGAAACCACCCTAACTTCTCCTAGAAAAACCCGGGGCAGCAAACCCAATTCCGACCCAACAACTATGCTCTGCAATGACCAATGGGTCAGGGTCATGTTTATACTTAGTTGCCCCCGAATCAGGTCAATCATCCAGCTTGGAACGCCCGTCAACCCTTAGGGTAGGCTGATTTGAACCGACAAATTGTAGAGATGCAAGGATCTATGCTCCAGCTCATGCAGCAAATGAAAACCTCACTGGACAACTTGCAAACCGGGCTCATAGCTAATTCTCGACAACCCAGATCTCTACCATCTCAGCCCGTACCCAACCCATGAAATATCCTGAATCTGGGCAATCAAGCCCATGGGTACGGGAATTAGACGGACCAACACACACATGCTCAGGTGGTTGAGTAAGATCCTTCCTCTTCTTCTTCCGCAAATCAACGGTTCTTGGCTAATGAAGCCCCTCCAATCTTTCCTAACCCTCTCCAAGACCCAAACTCGTATGCATTCGCAAATTCTATGACCTTGAGGAGTGGTAAACAAACTCAGGATCCACAACCACACTATTCTAATTTACCAAATCCTGAAGAACCTGAGGAGAGAAAGGGGAATTCTGGAGAAGAAATCAAGACTCAGGAACCTGATTCCGAAGATCCGACTCATGTTCCTTTTCCTGAGGCCTTGATCAGATCAAAGAAGACGTCTGTTGATAGTACTGAGGAGCTTCTGAATATTTTCAAGAATGTCGAGATCAATATCCCACTCCTCGACGCTATCAAGCATATACCTGCTTACGCGAAATTTTTAAAGGATTTATGTACACAGAAGGGTAAGTCGAGAGAATCTATTCCGAGGAAGGTGGTACTCTCCGAGCAGGCTAGTTCTGTTATCCTGCACCACCTCCCTTAGAAAAAGAGAGATCCAGGTGCTCCTTTGATTTCATGTGTCATCGGATATTGCACTTTTGATAGGGCATTGCTGGATCTGGGTGCATCCATCAACCTAATTCCGACTTCTCTTTATGAGAAGTTTGGATTAGGTGAACTTCAACCAACTTCAATAACACTGTAGTTAGCGGGCCGTTCAGTCACAAATCCGTGAGGCATTATTGAAGATGTTATTATTAAGGTTAAGGATTTTTATTTTCCTGTAGATTTCCTTGTCCTTGACATGGATGTACCTGAAAATCTGAGGAACACACCCATCATTCTGGGGCGTCCGTTCCTGGCTACCGCTAAGGCCAACATTAACTGTGAAAGCGGTAGCATGGAAATCGCCTTTGGGGATCAAAGAATGAATTTGGATATTTTTAAGGAGATTAATAAATTCAAGGACTGTGGATTTATTGAGGAACTTGAGGACGATAATGTGAATATTGAAACTTGTATGATAGTTTCTGCATTTGAAAGTTCCTCCTCTGATGATGAATTGGACCCGCAACCCTTATGGCAGACCCGCCATCTTCTGAAGAGGTTATTGATTTTGTTCACTCTCAACCTCTTCCTCTTGATGATTCTTCATCAGCATCTTCCTTACCTTCAATCATCAACTTGCCCTAGCTTGAACTGAAACCATTGCCTAAGAATATGAAATATCAATTTTTAGGACCACATAAGATGCTCCCTGTGATTATCAGTGCTAAATTAACAAAGGAGTAGAAGATTAAATTGATTAAGGTCCTGAAGGAACACAAAGAGGCAATTGATTGGACCATTCATGACCTTAGGGGGATCGAGCCATCTTATTGCAATCACAAAATATTTTTGGAAGATGGATCCTGCCCTTCTTGCCAGATGCAGAGAAGATTAAATCCAAATATGCGAGAAGTGGTCAAGAAGGAGATTATTAAGTGGCTCGACGCAGGAATCATTTATCCAATCTCTGATAGTCCTTGGGTAAGTCCCGTGCAGATTGTTCTCAAGAAAGCCGGGATTTCTGTTGTGACTAATGAGAAAGGAGAATCTGTCACAACTCATTCAACTTCCTCTTGGAGGGTTTGTATCGACTACAGGAAGCTGAACACGGCCACAAAAAAGGATCATTTCCCTCTGCCTTTCATTGATCAAATCTTGGAAAGATTAGCCAGGCAGAAGTACTTCTATTTCCTTGATGGTTACTCAGGATACAATCAAGTTCTGATCCATCCCGAGGATCAGGAAAAAATGACTTTCACCTGTCCCTATGAAACCTTTGCTTTCCAGAGGATGCCATTCGGCTTATGCAATGTACCTACGACTTTTCAAAGGTGTATGCTGGCCATATTCTCTGACATGGTGGAGAGTTTATGGAAGTCTTCATGGACGATTTCTCTATTTTTGGAGAATTGTTTGACTCTTGTCTAGTTAATCTTGAAATGATTCTTAAAGGATGCATCAAAACAAGACTGATCCTTAGCTGAGAAAGGAGTCATTTCATGACACAAGAAGGCATCATCTTGGATCATGCAATCTCTGAACGAGGAATCGAAGTGGATAAAGCTAAGGTTGATGCTATCGCCAAACTTCCTCCTCCCACATCTATTAAACAAATTCGATCATTTCTTGGTCATGTGGAATTCTACAGGAGATTCATCAAAGACTTTTCGAAGGTTGCTCGCCCTCTGAGAAATCTTCTCGCCAAAGAAATGTCGTTTGATTTCAATGAATCATGCCATAAGGCATTTAATTTTCTTAAAACGACAGTCACTTGTGCTCCAGTGTTGCAACCACCGGTTTGGATAGCCCCTTTTGAGATCATGACCGATGCTTCTAATTATGCGGTCTGGGATGTTGTGGGCCAGAAAGTTGATAGGAAGCCCTCTGTTATCTACTACGCTAGTAAAACTCTAGACGAGGCCTAGGGGAATTACACTGTTACTGAGAAGGAATTACTAGCCATAGTATTTACTTTGGAGAAATTCAGGGCTTATCTCTTAGGGTCTCACGTCATTATATATACCGACCACTCGACCTTGCGACATCTCTTGTCCAAAAAGGATGCCAAACCCCAACTTATTCATTGGATTCTTCTACTTCGAGAATTTTATCTTGAAATCAAGCATAAATCTGGGGTACAGAATGTGGTGGCAGATCATCTGTCGAGACTTCTGAATGATTCTTCTTGTCTAGACATTTTGATTGCTGATACTTTTCTGGACGAAACCATCCTTACAGTTTTAGGTGTCCAAACCCCGTGGTTTGCTGACATCGTCAATTATTTGGCCGTTGGTCAAATCTCACAGGATTGGACCAAGCAACAATGGGATAGACTCAAATCTGAGGTCAAATATTACTTCTGGGAGGACCCTAAACTGTACGGCGTCAACTATGATCAAATTATTCGCAATGCATTCTGGAGAACGAATTCAACAATATACTCGAGTTCTGCCATGCATCTGCATGTGGTGGACACTTATCCGGGAAAAAAATGGCTGCAAAAATTTTGCAATTTGGATTCTATTGGCCGTCTTTATTCAAGGATGCCCAGGAATTCTCGAGGTCATGTTCCCGCCGCCAGGCACTTGGGAGCATAACTAAGAGAGATATTATGCCCCTAAACCCGATTCCTCCTGTCGAAATCTTCGACGTTTGGAGCATCGACTTCATGAGACCCTTCCTCCCTTCATTTGAACATCAGTACATTCTTGTCACTGTTGATTACGTGTCCAAATGGATCGACGTGATTTCTACCCGAACCAATGATCACAAGGTGGTCATCGATTTTGTCAAGAAGAACATCTTCAGCAGGTTTGGGATTCCGAGGGCCATCATCAGCGATGGTGGCACTCATTTTACCAATGCCCAGTTCCCTAATTTGTTGGAAAAATACAGGGTTAATCACCGAATCTCCACACCTTACCATCCCCAGACGAATGGACAGGCCGAAATCTCCAATTGAGAGATCAAGAATATTCTACAGAAAAAGATTTAACCTGATCACAAAGACTGGACTCAAAAGCTTGAGGATGCTCTTTGGGCCTACTGTACGGCGTATAAAATGCCCATCGGCATGTCTCCATTTCGTCTGGTGTATGGAAAGGCGTGCCATTTACCCGTAGAAATTAAACATAGGGCATTCTGGGCAATCAAGCAATGCAATCTAGATCTGAGTTTAGCCGGGAAGACCAAGAAACTCCAACTATCTGAGTTGGAGGAGATTAAAAATGATGCATATGAGAATGCCAAGATCTACAAGGCTCGAACCAAAGCTCTACATGACCAATTGATTTCCTGCAAGAGCTTTGAGCCAAACCAGAAGGTCTGGCTATTCGATTCTCGACTTAAGCTCTTTTCCGGCAAACTTAGGTCGAAATGGAACGACCCATTCATTATTGACCTCATATTTCCAAACGGAGCTATTCGGATCTCTGACCCGAAGATGGGTAATTCATTCAAAGTCAACGGTCAACGTCTAAAACCTGTTATTGACCGTACTATTCTAGAACTCATCTCAGACACGGTTGCTCTAGCCATGTTGTGACTTCTTTGGCTGGACTTCTCCTAGCTGACGGCATTAAACTCAACAGTTGTACAGTCTGACTTAGAGCTGACCCGAGCTTCATATTCAAGTGATATCTTCCGTACTCTACCCTTCCTTTCATGTCTTTTATTCTCAATGTGGACATTACATCAGCTAGGCATGGGGGGGTGGATTCATTTCTGAATCATTTTGCCAGCTCTGTGAAATTCTTGTAAATTCTATTTCTCTTCTTATATATACATAAAAAAAATTGAATTAGGAAGGAATACTTGGACATTAGGACTTTTCAATCTTAGGAAATATTATAATAGGATCTAAACACTAAGACCCTTTAGGTCTTTGGGCTTAATTAGCCCGGGTATCCACAAAAATGTGGATTTATTTTTCGAGTCCTCGCCATCCTGAATTTTATTTTAATTTGATTAAATAAGTTTGGGTGATAAGTACATGACTTACCAACCCACCCTCTGATTTGAGGGAACTTTAAGTCTAAGCATCTGCACACTACCTTGTCACTGACTCATTGTTCGACGGTTTTAACGAAAATTGGGTAGCTAATGAACCTTCTAGGTTGATATAGCTGGCTCGCAAGTTATCGTGGGCAACAGCCCATAAGTAGGTTGTCTAGAGCCCAGTCACTAGACTACTCTCTTCTTGCTGCCTTTAAGTAAATCTTAGATCAGGGAAGCCACCTACTTAAGAAAAAAAGAAAGTCAAAAAGAAAAGAAAACGAAAAAGAAAAAAGAAAAAAGAAAGAAAAAAAGAAAACAAAAGAAATAAGCCACACTTCACCGCACGAGTATGGCTGGCAAGTTGTCGGTGGTAACAACTCATCGACCGATCGTCCAGAACCCAGCTCAAGAAATACACTAAAAATTCCCAAAACACTTAGAACGAAGCAGAGAAGTACAATAAGCTAAGGAGATATACACTGGATCCACCCTTGTGTTGACCCCATAAAAATAAAAGTAGGGAGAAAGTTACCGATCGTAAAGATACACCTCTAAGCAGAACTCTCTTTTTAAGGTCACCTAGAGGCGCAGAAACCCAAAGTCCATTCTAATTTTCGATCAATGAGTCTATCGCTTTCACAATAAGATACTTAGAACATAGGGTTTTCATTAAATCTTGGATGGGTTGAGTGGCCGTAGAAAATCACTCTTTAACCCTAAACTCAAAAATCCAAAAAAATTAGAAAAGAAGAAAAAGAGAAAAAGAGATTTTTCTTTGAATAAGGCGAGGGCTTGAGGCAGTCTGCATTTTGGCAGATACCCGGGCGCTATTGTATCTTTGAAAGTTCAGATCCTAAGTAAAAATTTCTTAATATTGAAAATGATTTATGCCCAAGTAATCCAACCTAATTCTTTTATAAATAGCATGTAGTTTTTACTAGGGACTAGCAAAAGATAGGCATGGGGATGTGATGTGCATACATCTGATTAACCTAAAATATCTATTAATGCATGTTCTTAGTGTCACATTAGCATCATGCATTTTAAATAGTACATAACATGCATAATTATGCATTTAGATCAAGTTGTATAAATTATATAGTAATTGTCGCCTTTTATGGTCAAGGACAGGGCGACTTTTTATCGGGATCTCGGATCGAAGATCCAACCATAAGGATCTAATTAAGGCGACGATTGGAGTTCAATGACTCCAAGATCGCCCTAATCGAACATCTGTAACACCAGATAGAGACAGGAACCTTAAAGAGCAAGGGCCAAGATAATGTTAATCTGCACCTCAAATGACAAATTCAACGCACGGATGGGTTCGAATTAATGATCACAACCTAACGACGCGAAAATCGGTCCAATCCGACACTTGTGGCACTATCTACATCCCTCAGAAGATGGATGGCCTAGATGGCACCACGTGGCACCATCATAGCCACCCAACATCGGCCGCAGCTCTTCTTCTTCACCCGCTCAACAAATCTCAGCCGTTGGATGGGCTGAGATCGTGCCACGCCACCGCTCATCCAATGCTCTCGTCTTCTGAAGGAGCATGCAATGCTTGATCTCGACCGTCGGATGAAGATCCAACGACCGAGATCAGCCGTGTGCTAAACTCTCCACGCGACACAAATGCACGCTCAGTGCAATGGTCGAGCGTGCTATGCGAGTGCGCATTCAAGACCACATTCGCTGCACGTGGGTGCATGATTGGAGCCGCATGATGTGTATCCAGCGGTGGAGATCGAGCAATAGTGCCCACGCGCGATCAAACGGGCGGCGCTTACGCGTGATCGCACGCAGGCACGCAACACAGCTATAGGCAATTTAAGCCATCCAATCTCTTGATCGGACGCCTAAGCGCGTGCGAACGTGCGCGAGCATTGAAGGGCGCGGAGGTGAGGGGGCACATGAGCGGCGTGCACGTCGGCCACATTCAGGCCTTTAGTGATGTCCATCACTAAAGGTCCTGAATTAATGTTTTTCAAGTTGTAATGTCCAAAATACTCCTACTCCTTGCAACTATAAAAGGAGACCCCTTCCATATAGATTTCTCATCCCTTCTTTCTCTTCTCTCTCTACAAAGTTCAAGAGAAGCTTGTCCCACACCCAGGATGCTCCTCAAGAGCTAAAATCAAGTTTTCACCCCTATTCAGGAAGTGGATCCTGCGACGATGACGACGTGCTACCTCGTTCCCGTTCCTCCTGCCTCTTCCTCCTTCCCACTCTATTCCTCGTCTTCCAGATGTTGTCTCGTCTGGCTCGTCCTCCAAGTGATCGTCGAGGAGGATAACTTCTCTCTCCCATTCTTTTTCCTACTTTCTAGTTGTAATAATTTCTAGCTTTCTAGTGTAATCTTTTCTCGCTTTCTTAGTTGTAAAAATATTTTGCAATATCAAGTGAATGTTCTCTCTCTCTCTTTTTGTCTATACTGATTTCCTTGTGATTATTGCGCCCTTTAAACAAAACTCTTTCTCAGTAGCCTCCCTGAGTTCGACCCGGGATTTCTTTACAGATTTTTCAGTATAAATTTTATTTGTTGAACGGATTTCTTTGCTACTCGAGCTACAACGACAGGTTTTCGAAACCAACTTCGATAGCGTAGTCTTCTGTCATTCAACAAGAAGAAACCTTCGGAGAAGAAGCTCTTCTGGGACTAATGGCTCTAGAAGATGAGGTAACCTCTTTCTCACAAGATGAGTTATTAAAAGCTTTTTTTGAGATGCATGACATAGTTAAGTCACTGAAATTAGAAAATAAAAACCTAGCAAAAGCATTACAAGAAGAAAGAGCAAAAAAAGATATGTTTACTCAACGAAATAAAGAGTTATATGATGAAACCACCTCATTAAAATCACATATAGATAATTTAAAGGTAGATATAGATAAATTAAAAGAAAATTTTGGTATTCTCTTAAATGATTTAGCTAAATTCACTAAAGGAAGTAGAAACTTGCATAAGTTATTAGGAACACAAACCTAGAGCACCACAAAATTTGGATTAGGCTACATACCTAAAAACGATCATGAAGCATCTAGTTCTAACCAAAACAAAAAGAAAGGTAGCTCACCTAAACAGGCAACACAAGCTAACCACCGTAGACCCAAACAGAAATGGGTACCAAAAGCACTATTGCATCCTGTTTTGTAAGTCAAGTAGACTATAAGAAGTGGACATATCAACAAATCAGTGGAACATTGAAGGCACTCTATAGATCAGCCAAACCAAGACCTCACAAATGCAAACCAATGACAGGAAAGAGAAGAAAGGAGATGGATCATGGACAGTGGATGTTCAAAGCACATGACCGAAGAGGAAGACTTATTCCTGCAACTTCACTGCCAGGAAGGTGGTATAGTCACATTTAGGAACAACCACAAGGATCGTATTATTGGTACTGGCCAAATTGGTAACTCTTCCACTTCTTTTGATAATGTATATTTAGTTAGTGGATTAAAACATAATCTTCTAAGTATAAGCCAAATATGTAATATAAGGATATAAAATCACTTTCACATCAAATGGATTTAAAATACAGGATAAGGAAACAAAACAAACTCTTTTCAAAGGAAACAGGCATAAAGATATCTATACTGCCAACTTCAACAAATGCGACAGTCTTGAATGTCTTGTCGTATCTGATGAAGAGGCAACACTTTGGCACAGACAACTAGGTCATGTTCACTTAGGAAACATTAGTAGACTTCTGAAGCATGAGCTTGTCAAAGGTCAACCAAAGATCAACTTCGAGAAAAGCAAAATCTACGATTCCTGTCAAGTTGGTGAACAAACCAAAAATTCTTTTAAACCAAAAAGGATGGTTAGCACCTCACAACCTCTAGAGCTACTTCAATTAGACTTATTCGGACCAACCAAATTCGAAAGCCTAAGCGGGTGCAGATATTGTTTAGTCATAATTGATGACTTCTCTATATTTACTTAGGTATCTTTCTTAAGGATTTAACCATTGATGCCTTTAGCAAACTACTTAGAAGACTACAAAATGAAAAAAGATCTGAAGTGATTAGAAGTAGAAGTGACCACGGTGAAGAATTTGAGAATGAATCTTTTTTTAATTTTTGTGATCAATATGGGATAAAACATGAATTTGCTTTCCCTAGAGCCGCACCTCAGAATGGTGTAGATGAAAGGAAAAATAGGACCTTGCAAGAGTGTGCCCCGCACAATGCTGTGCAAGTCAAAGCTACCTCGATATTTTTAGGCAAAGGCTATAAACACTACTTGCTATATCCAAAATAGATCCCTGATTAGACCAATCCTAAACAAAACACCTTTTGAACTTTATCATGAAAGAACACCTAGAATTTCCTACCTCAAGATATTTGGTTGTCGATGTTTTATACTTAACACCAAGGACAATCTTGATAAGTTTGATGCTAAAAGCTCAAAGGGAATTTTCCTAGGGTACTCAACTAGAAGTAAAGCCTATAAAGTTTTTAACAAGAAGAATTCAGTTATTAAGGAAACTATGCATGTTTCATTCGATGAAACACTAGCTCAACCTAAATCTTCTGCAAACAATGATGTTGATGATCTAATAGATGACCCGTCGGATCGAAATTTACCTTAATTTGGGCTTTTGTGCAATTTACCTAGTAAAATACGGTTAAAATCCAAATATAATTTCATCATTAGATTCCTTGGGTCCAAATTAGGTTTACACCAAAATTTGGGCCCAATCAGAGTCCATCTTCACCTAGTTTGCAGTTTTTCCCTTAAGATCTTTATTTATCACATTTAAACACTTAGGTTTCAAGTTTTATTACATATACACCCCTAACTTCCTTGTCTTCACAAAGAGTCCCTACTGCCTGATTTCAACGAGTTTCCTACGACACGAAGTCAAACCTAACTGCAGTCAAATGACCGGGGATTACTCGTTTGATTACCAATCAAATCCCTCCAAACTTGGAGGGATTGACCCAAATCCCAAATCCAAGCAAGAAGCTCTAGCAAACTCAGGGAAATTTAGTATTCCTAGTTTCCAAACTATTATTCAAATGTGCGATTTCTTCCTAATTGAGCTCGAATTCAAGTTCTATGTAAGCTCTACCATGTTCCCACTACAAGAAAATATGTCAATTGCAACAGAATATTAGTGTCACAAAAACATTCACTACCATCACAAAAATATTTTAGGGACAGTAACATGAATCGTCACAAAAAGGAGCATCCCAAAAAGATTTACCATCGCAAATGATCAATCATTTGTGATGGTTAAGAACCATCACAAAAGACCTTACATGACGTTTGACAACCATCACAAAAGATTTTAAGTGATGGTTAAAAACCATCATAAAAGACCTTATGATGGAGAGGGTCTCGCTTATTTATGATAGCAATAGAATGATATGTCATTGTGTTTTATGTGGTGGAAAATCTCTCAATCAAAACTAAATATCAAATTCAACCACTATAAAGATGTCGCATCCACAGGGAGGAATAGATCAATAAATTCACGAGTAGAGGAATATACTATTTGTCGACACTTTCGCGACTTTAATGCGAGGAATATGCTATTTTAAATGGAGCTTGCAATTTCCTTAAAAGTTCAAGGTTATTTATGCAATATTCATGTCAGAAATTAAGCTACAAAAATATGTATATGATGCATGTGTAATGGCATATCATGTAAATTCAACTTGCATGCAAATCTGATTTGAAATTCAAAGTTAAATGATGCACATAACACAAGTGAAGTAATTTCAGGAAACTATAAGTGCATCAATGCAATGTGGCCTGAATAAAATATTAATATCTAAATGGCAATGGCATTCAATGTAAATATTAATTGAGGAGAAAACAGAGGATTTCTCCTCTCTCTTCCTCGCTTGGACGGGCGTGCATGGTTGGCGGCGAGAGTTGACGAGGTGGTGCACCTCGACGCATGCTTCGCGATGGTGGTGACACGGCGGCCGGAGGTGGTTGGCGGCGGCCGGACGGTGGAGAATAGCCGCCGACCTGTTGACACTATTGGAGGAGGAGCACCGCGAGTGGAGAGGATGGTGCGGCTGCTGTAGCCCGCGCGGATGTGCGCTGGGGTCCCGCGCGCAAGGGCATGCTGTGGCGTGGGCTGCAAGGGCACGGGTTGCCTGCGGGCGGCTGCGGCCTGTGGTCTTGGCTGACTGTAGGGTGGGCAAGGAGTGCTACGGTAAGGGTAGGAGGGCGATGGCTGGCGCCTGCAGGCGTGTGGTGCGGCGCCTGCGGGAGCTTGGTGCAGGCAGTGCAAGGGCACAGTGAGGGCAGTAGCGCGGGGGCAGTAGCGCGATGGGAGCGCTGGTGCAGTGCTTGCAGGCGGTGGCGAGGGCTGGTGCAGCACCTGTAGGGCTTGCGGGTATGGGCAGGTGATGGCATGCGTCTGCAGGCGGTGGAAGTTGGTGCGGCTGTGGCAGTGCATGCGGTTGCAGGCGCATGGTGGGAGGTGAAGGCGCTATGGCAGTGCAGTGAAGGAGGGCTCTGGTGTGGCTACGCACAAGGGTGCTTGCAAGGATGCTTGGCTACCTTTTGCACGCGGTGGGTGGCTGGCGAGGGCTTGGTGAAGGTGCTAGTGGGTCTGCACGGGTGCGGGCGGTGGAAGGTGTGAAGGCAGTATACGCTTGGTTCCACAGTGCCCACCCTCTCCACAGTGGGGAAGGTGGAGAAGGGATATCCCCTCAGGGGGAGAAGAAGAACCCCCCCCCCCCTCTCTCACACCAGAACCTCTTTTTATCTCTTCTCCTCGCGCGAGTCAAGGGATTTTTAAATCCCTTACTAAATTTGGCCTTCGGCCATTGGGGAGATGTTGAGGTCGGTCGGAGGTTAAAGAAGGCTCAGTTGAGGCTGGCGGCTGTTGGGGGAGAGGAAAATTTAATTCACCCCCCTCGTCTCTTGCAATTTATTCCTGCAATAATGAAACATAAAATAATTACATACTAAGCTATAGAATGTGATAGAATAGATAAAAACTCAAGTAATGATGCATGCACTTATTCTATAACCTAATGTAGTTATCAACAAACATAAAATGTAAAAATAAGGTTAACTTAGGCGTAACAATAATCCATTAAAATGGACTCATCAAATACCCCCATGCCTAAGCTTTGCTAGTCCTTAGCAAAAATGAAAAATAATAAAAGTAATCAGAATATTTCTTCTTTTCTTATTTTAAAACTTTAAAGATACAGACAAATGTGACATGATAATAGCCTAGGTAACAGATCCAAGTGAAAAGCCAATTCGCATTTACAGTTCGTACTTATCCCTTAGTAAATATTTCTATCAGGATAGGCAGCTACTTCCCTCGGGAATAAAGTAGAAAATAATCTGTAAATTGACCCCGACTTTAGGCTTAGGTAGGAGATATCGAGTTGAATGGATTTGTATTTGGTAGCACATACTCATCTGGTGCTACATGTAGTCTAATACTACAGACTCTAGATCTCTAGACTATTAGACAAGTCAACTCAGAGAGAGGCTAAACAACTGTGCTCTCTTTATGTTCCTTGGCACTCACTCTTTTCTTTCTTTTCTTTCTAAGAACCCAAATCTTGCCAGATTTAGTAAGTGTACTCACTGTTTGGTGGCCTCATCTGGCATCTACACTTCAATTAAAGTCCTAATAACTCCACAACTAAGTTAGAGTCCTTAGCCAGTATTCAGGCGATCAGAAATACTGAAAGGTATGTATGGATCATATTTGGTGGATCGCGATAGGTATTTTGTTGCCTCAGAAACAATGTTACAATGATAAAATTATAACCTTGGACTTTTTTCTTTTTCTCTTCTCTCTTTCTTTTCTTCTTTTTTTTCTCTTTTTTTATTTGTTTCTTCTTCTCTTTTTCCTTTTTCTTTCTTTATCAATCAACATAACACGATACAAACTTTTATTTATGAGGCATTATTAGGGATGATGATGGTCAAGAGGATATTGTGTGGCTTATTTGGTGGAAGTGTCTATTCTCAGCACCGGGAAGGAATAGATAGGACAGGCGTATTTCTGACCTTTGACACTATTACTCCTTCAGCCGAGGACTCTATGAAGGATAATCATAACCATCCACCATAGTCATACCTTTATTAAGACTCAATATCCGTGTATCTACCTTATTTGGTGACTCTCGGGAATTCACACAAAGTACGCACACAAGAACAGAGAGCAAAAACTACGCCTAACTCTGAAGTATCATCATCTAATTATCCAAAGCTTAAGAGTCCTTGCACTAGACTTAGTGCACCAGTAATCTCTCTACTTTCTTCTCACCAATATGAGGTCGATCTACTAGAAGATAATATACCTGACTCCCTATTACCTATCCAATGGTTCAGTAGACTACAAATGCTTATCGATTTTCTTCAATGATCCATTACCCAGCCTACGTGCACGTGAAATAAATGTACTGAATTCTAGATTTAAGAAATAATTCAAGAAGAAAAACCTCCAATGACAAAGATATTTTGCTAGAGACTAAGAATTATATATATATATATGCTAACCTAAATGCATGAATATTTTCTAAAATACAAAATAAACTCCCCATGCCTAAATCCTACAATGTCCTCATTATAATTAAAACAGGGGGAGAAAGGAAAGATATCACCTGACAACGGTGTTATTCAGACCGTTGGGTTGCCTCCCAACAAGCGCTGCATTTTTTTGTCAGCAGCCAAACTTATAAGGAACCTGTAAGTCTGGTTTCAGACAGAAAAAGTTAGGCCCTAAAAATATGCGTAACAACGCAAGCCTAGAAAATAGGTAGCCACAGATGTTGGCGAGCTAATGATGCAACATAATCCCAAATTTTTGCCAGAATGTATGAAAGCAAAAAACCTCGTTGGCTACCTGGGGAGGTCTAGGAATAATAAAAGGAAAATGAAAAGAGGCCTCCCGAAACGGAATAAGTGGAGGATAACAAGGATCCTCCAAAGTAGGACGGGTTTTAAAAGATATAAACATTAATATTTAAAACCCTTGAATGGCAAGACTAAAAGTACAAGCATCAATCCACACTCGCCATTCTACCCAAGGATGTACTTGCCTAATATGTTCTCCATAAAGAATGTTCATGAGCAGAGATCTGAGCCAAGGATCAGTTAGGGAGTGTAAAGGTTGTTTGTAGTGTTGGAAGGTAATGATTAAGTCCAATGAGGGCTTAGTCGGTGTCAGGTCCAATTCCAACAATGATTCAGATTGTGTATACTCCCTAACAATTGTAGACAACTTCACGTTACCCTACCTAGTATTAATGATCAGAGTCATATTTTCACCTTTCAGTATATGTGAATCAAGGGTAGACTCTAAATCACAACTCTTTGATGGCAGGGTCAAAATGTTAGAATCATTATCATTAAGCTCATCCCCAGATTCGTTTGGTTCACTCAAATTTTTGTCGAGGTGTATATGTGATTCATTAGTGAAGAAATGAGTTGGATCAGTATCCTCAATTATTCCTAAAGGAGGATCAGTCTTAATGGTTTGGAGCAAGCCTATATCACTGAATTCGTTATTCTTCTCGAGGTATAAATCCTCAATTGACGTGTTTTGTCCCTGAGAGTCTCCCCTAGGCTTCTCACTATTTTGTTTATCCTCTAATATCAACTCCTGTTTTGATGGAGGATGACTCTGAAAAGAAGAGAGGAATCTGGATTTCACCATATTATTTATATCCTCTAGAGGTAAATCCTCAAATAATAAATAATTCCCCTATGATTCACTCCAGATTTTTAGTCCAGGTTCCTCTATTGGGGCATCCTCATCCTCTGAAATGGACTCTTCATATCCCTGAAACCAAAATTGATCTAATTCATCCTCCATTCCCTTTGGGTCACCTTCATTGAGTGTATTTAAATCCTCAGGATGCTGAATGGTAGGAGGGTCAGGAGTAGGCTCACTAATCGTAGAAGGGGATTCTACCAAATAATCAATATGGGAAGTGATAGTAACAATCCAACCTTCACCTGGGTTAGTAGGGTTAAGGAGAATACTGTCATTGGGGTCAAGGTCCTCAAGAGGTACCATCTTCCCTTGCTTTTGACTCCAATATAGCTCGGGTGGATAATCACTAGGATCGTTCTCCCCTAGTGGCCGTGTCTCATTGAGAGAGTCTAAGTGATAGCTACATAAAACTGGATCCCTATTGTCAATGGTTTCCTCAGAATTATTTGCATGATCATGGTCGTCTGGGTAGGGATAAGAATTACTGGGAAAAGTATAGCTAAGCTGTCTTATTTCTTTGTTTAATTGTTAACTATTCCTCAACATCTCTCCCATAGATTCCATCATTTCCTTTTACTATTTTTGTATTTCTATCATAAAAGAGGAGAGGCTACTACTATCATGTTAGGGAGGATAGTCAATCTGAGGCTTTGGTTGCCTAGGGGTATCAGTCCAACCTTGATACGGAAAATCATGAAGGGTGGGAGGGTTGGGTGTTTGCATAGAAGTAGGGATTCCAGGGTTGAAAAATCCCACTCCTAGGCTCTACTCAAAAGTGGGAGTTATCGGGCCAGTACTCCCATGATAAAAATAAGAATGATCCCATGAATTGTCAATATACCCATCAAAGGATGGATACGCTCGGGGCATGGGATCCTGGTTAAAAGATGGGAAGTATTGACTCTGATAATCTAAATGATAAGAATAAGGGTGATCCATTTCTTTAAGCCAAACAGTTTTAACTATCTTAGGATTTAGAAGAATTCAGAACACAAGCAGAAACTTTCTAGAGAGTTCTACTGTCAAAGCAAATGCAAATTCAGTAGGATCTGTTTTTAGTAGATTATAGGTCTTAGAATTAAATATTCAGTTGGTGGCCAAATAAGTTTTGCACAAATTATGCTTCCTAGGCCAACCTTCATTGGTACCTATAACCTACTCGTAAGGGATAGAAGTCTCGAATCGAGCCCATACACGAGAAACCGAAATAACTTAGTGAATAGGCTTGTTGATTTCCGACTAACTTCCCTTGTGGTGCAAAAGAGGAGAGGTAGAAATTTATCTAGTGACCTTATGTGTGAGGTACACAGTGTCTCAGGTGTGCAATCATACGATCGTGTTTTGAGTTTTGAAATTTCACAAACAAGATCCTTTTGCATACAATTTTAAGTCACAAATTTTAAGGTCCAATCTCTTAGCAGTCCTAACTTTAAAGTGACCACTGAATTAATTTGATTCAAACACTTTAGTGGTCTTAGATTTAGGTTCAATGTAGATACATAACAGGTAATTGATGCTCAAGAGAAGACATAACTTACTCCAACTTTCTTCATGCAAGGATGTATGTAATACAGTAAAAATAAACTAAATGCTGCTCATTCAGTCCTAGATGGTCGTCCTTTAGATATACAGCTTCTAGCAGGCAGTTCGACTATTTTTTTATTTTTTAATAATAATAATAAGCAAACAAATCTAATATAACTAACTAACCAACATGCAGTTCAAATAATTTGAATAATCCTATAATCTAAATAAATGGAAACACGCTCCCGAAAATACGCTCCTGTATGCAAGTGCGATAAGAAATAAAGAAATACTGGGAACACGTCCCCAAAAATACTCGACAAGGGACCAAAAGACATTAAATTCTAATGTTCATCTAAATTAAATCTAAACTAAGATCTAATGACTAAATCAGAAATAGGCTTCTCCGTAAGCCATGTGCGTGGGATCAAGGCCCACGTGTTCCTGTTGTTGGCCTCCAAGTGACGTCAAGGTCCCCCAAAAAGATCGTCTCTGCCATGTTCGTCGTTCAAGTCAGTGTCGTTGCTCTACTGCACCTCGTCGCCCTGTCAGATTCCTCGCACAGTAAAATAAAGAATGATCAGATAATTATGCAACTCAGAATAGTCAAAAATAATAAAGTGAATCTATTACGCCTGTTGCCTCTCCAGCAACGACGCCATTTGATGGAGAGGTTCTCGTTTATTTATGATAGCAATAAAATGATATCTCATGTTTTATGTAGTATAAAATCTCTCAATCAAAACTAAATATCAAATTTAACCACAATAAAGATGTCGCATCCACAGGGAGAAATAGACCAATAAATTCACGAGAAGAGGAATATACTGTTTGCAGACACTTTTACTACTTTCATGTGAGAAATATGCTATTTTAAATGGAGCTTTCAATTCCCTTAAAAGTTCAAGGTTATTTATGTAATTTTCATGTCAGGAATTAAGCTACAAAAATATGTATATGATGCATGTGTAATGGCATATCATGTAAATTCAACTTGCATGCAAATCTGATTTGAAATTCAAAGTTAAATGATACACATAATACAAGTGAAGTAATTTCAGGAAACTATAAGTGCATCAATGCAATGTAACCTGAATAAAATATTAATATCTAAATGGCAATGGCATTCAATGTAAATATTAATTGAGATAAAATAGAGGATTTCTCCTCTCTTCCTCGCTTGGATGGGCGTACACGGTTAGCGGCGAGAGTCGACGAGGTGGTGCGCCTCGATGTGTACTTCGCGATGGTGGTAACATGGCGATCGGAGGTGGCCGGCGGTGGCCGGACGATGGAGAATAGCTGCTTGCCTGTTGACTCTGTTGGAGGAGGAGCACCGCGCGTGGAGAGGATGGTGCGGCTACTCAACCCGCGCGGATGTGCACTTGGGTCGCGTGCACAAGGCATGCTAGGATGCGTTGTGGCATGGGCTGTAAGGGCACGGGTTGCCTGCGGGTGACTGCAACCTGCAGGCATGGTCTGCCTGCGGGCTTGGCTGGCTGTAGGGCGTGCAAGGAGCACTGCGGTAAGGGAAGGAGGGCGATGGCGTGGAGCCTACAAGCGTGTGGTGCGGCGCCTGTGGGTGCTTGGTGCAGGCTGTGCAAAGGCGCGGTAAGGGCAGTAGCGCGGGGGCAATAGCGCGGTGGGAGCGCTGGTGCAGCGCCTGTAGGCGGTGGCGAGGGCTAGTGCAGCACCTGTAGAGCTTGCGGGTGCAAGCAGGTGATGGCACGCGTCTGCAGGCGGTGGAAGTTGGTGCGGCTGTGGCAGTGCGTGCGGTTGCAGGCGCACGGTGGGAGGTGAAGGCGCTGTGGCAGTGCGGTGAAGGAAGGAGGGCGCTGGTGTGGCTGTGCACAAAGGCGCTTGCAAGGATGCTTGGCTGCCTCTTGCGTGTGGTAGGTAGCTGGTGAGGGCTTGGTGAAGGCGTTGGTGTGTCTGCGCGTGTGCGGGTGGTGGAAGGTGTGAAGGCAGTGTACGCTTGGTTCTACAGTGCCCGCCCTCTCCACGGTGGGGAAGGTGGAGAAAAAGGGATATCCCATCAGAGGGAGAAGAATAACCCCCCTTCTCTCACGCTAGAACCTCTTTTTATCTCCTCCCTGCGCGAGTCAAGGGATTTTTAAATCCCCTACTAAATTTGACCTTCGGCTGTTGGGGAGATGTTGAGGCCGACCAGAGGTTGAGGAAGGCTCAATTGAGGCCGGCGGTTGTTGGGGGAGGGGAAAATTTAATTCACCGCCCTCTTCTCTTGCAATTTATTCCTACAATAATGAAACATAAAATAATTACATACTAAATTATAGAATGCGATAGAATAGATAAAAACTCAAGTAATGATGCATGCACTTATTCTATAACCTAGTATAGTTATCAACAAACATAAAATGTAAAAATAAAGTTAACTTAGGCGTAACAATAATCCATTAAAATGGACTCATCACCTTACGTGATGTTTAACAACTATCACAAAAGACCTTACGTGATGCTTAACAACTATCACAAAAGACTTCACTACAAGAAAATGTGTCAATGGCAACATAGTAATATTGTCACAAAAACATACCGTTGCAAATGTTTCTCTACCTAGAGGAGTTTTGCTACAGTAATATACCATTGCTGAATACAATTAGCAACAGAATAAACAATCTCAAGTATTCCAGTATCTGCTTTAAGATCTTCAATGACAATAATATTCCATTACAACAATAGTAATAGTTATTCCAAATGCTCATCACCATTGAGATACATGTAATACTAATAGCGTCCATCACCACACTTAAGTCAAAAAAATATACTTCATTCATTTTCTAACTAAAAATATTCAAGTTCTTACAAGAAAATGATATACATTCGAGTTCTTACAAGAAAAAATATACATAAATCTTCCGTAATATTTATCACTAATCTAAAAACTAATCCTTGATTTCATCCTCGAACTCATTCTCGTGAATATCGACATACCCTGCTAGCCTACTTCTTACAACTGTATGAAAATATCTTCGTTATACCATTAAAATAAACCTATTTTGCCCTGAAAAAGAAATCGATTAAATGAATCACTATTTTCAAAAATTCATTATGGCAAACACTAATAAGCAATACAACCCTGTTATGAAAGATTTTTTGCATCCTCAACTCAAATGACATATTGCAATCATTTAGTAATATGCAACCATATAAAATATGAGTTTGTACTGTTAAAATTAATTTTATTAGAATATCAAAATGGCTGCCACTGATTTTACTTTGTAGTGAAGCAGAGTAGGAGGCTATTCGCATCATTATGAGGAAGCCTTCATATCCAAAGGGATGTTTCAAAGTTTGCAATTGAGAAGTTGCTATCAATTTGGAGTATTAACTAGGAAGTGAACATATCATTTTTATGTATATACATGGCCTCTATACCTTGTTTCTTTCTTAAAAGAATTTATCCTTTAGTCAAGTTACTGCTTCTTTTATGTTTCCAGATTTGAGGTTACATTTGATCTGATATGTGAAAAAGGATTGAGGTTGATATTTTTGACCAATCATGAATATTAGTTATGGATAAATGTCCAAAAGATAAGCTTCTTATTTACTTTTTAATCTTTGATGGAAAAGATCCGAAGGGAAAATTTTTTTTACAAAAAGGAGAATTTTTATTGTTATGTGCTATTTTTTACTATTTTATCAAAGCATTGCTAGCTTCTTGGAACTCTAAAATTTTTAATTTTGATGTTGATCCTACTTGTATGGATGAGGGGAATCAAAAGAAGAGCAACTTTTGTGGGATTTACACGTATCCATAGGGGATTGCACACAAAAAGTAAGTTTATTTACTTATTCTCTTGTTTGGTTTTGAGTGTGGTAGATTGGATAGTGGGCATATAATGAGAAGGCTAATTGATACTCAAGTCTTTTTCTTCAAGGCCTTTGATCTTGAGTTGTGCTTTTTGCTAAGGTCCATAAGCGAATCCAAAGATAAAGCATATTCTTACTGATGTCAACCCTTTTTCCTTATCATTTAAGGGTGCTTTTGAATTATTAATCCATCCTCATACATAGAAATCAACTCTTGCTTCTCCAGAATTTGATTATGGCCCTTCTTGTCATCAACTTGTAAACTCTCAGAGGAATTTTGCATTGAAATTGAGCTTTACAAATTTGAATGAATAGGCCTCTTTCCATTTTTAACAAGCTTTCACGACAATTTAGCTTGTTGCTTTTGATATCTATTTCAAGTTGTTGCTAGTCAATTGAAGTACACCCCTTTCCAACTAGCTTCATTCCTTTCACCATCCTTCTCCTTAGAATGTTAAATTCCGTCACCATCAAACTTCTGTTGTTGCCATTTTAGATCCCAATAAGCAACACACAATAACTTATGTTGTTGCTATTGGCCATTTTCTTTCCCATTCCCTTTCTTCTACCATGTATATATATGTTGCTACCCAAAATTCACATTATTCACTTCCCACTGCTGCTCTCTCATTTACATCCTTCACTTGGTCCAAATTTCCCCTATCTTTCCCCTTCTTTCTATAATGCTTAATGAATGACCAATCATAAGACATTTTGAGCAAAATTTAGGAAGCTTGTCATAGATGGTCCACTGTTTAAAAATTTATTCTTCACCATTTTTTATCCCAACAAGATCAAGAAAGAGCTTAGGCATATCAATCTCTACAAGCATTCTTGGATAACCATTCCTTATTAAATTCGTAATATCAAAATCAAGACCTATACAATTTCCAATAGCACTAGCAATTACATCATGACATCCCTTTTAAAAATATGTGGATTCAATATGATAATCCAACCTAAATAGGGCATATAAAAGACCTTTTATTAGGTCTAGAATAGGATGACCACCTCATAATTGAAATTCTATTGTGATTTATGACACAGCGATCTTTTGAGAAAACTCAAATAAGATTATGTTCCTTTGCCACCCTAATCAAAACATGCCTTGAATCAAAATGACCTAAAGAGAAAGCACCATGCAATACCCATTTAGATTTAATATCATTCTATAATGCATCCAAATTAAGTTTGACAGTAGGAAAAAAAAACTATTAGTTGGTATACTCAGTCTATTTAATTGTATGTTATGGAGTTTTTTGTGATTGTCTACCATTAGACAGCAAGGAAGAAGATGAATGGTTTGAAATATATAACTATACTGGAGTTACAATTTCTAGTTTGAAAATAAAATTAAATTCTAATTTCATATTAATGCTATCTGATAGCCTTTGTCAAAATCAAAGAATTTGGAATTTCAATTCTCATATTCCATAAGAAAACATCTCATCTATAGAAACTGACCCGTAAAGGCTTGTAGACTGACTTTGAGATATAATGAGGGCTACAATTTTGGGCAATTTTGGGTGGAATATTTACCCATATTTAACTTTATTGAAAAAAATGAAAATGGATGGAATACTACAATTGAAGACCCAATAAGAATAAGCTGCATTATCTTACCTATAGGATTTACACACAATCTCCTCCGCAAGCATCATGCAAAGGGGCAACTTGTTTTCTTGCAACAAGATAACAAAACAATTACTTCGCAACCCTAAATGTGAATCAACAATTAAAAGGGAGGGGTAAAGAGGAATCATCTCACCCGTGCCTAGCATCATAGAATTTGGATTATCTAATCTTTTTTCACTAGTGTATCACTTGTAATTGCACAAGCTACAAAGTTACCGTGGCCAAGACGTATACTTGGCTCTGAATCGTATTGTGAGACAATCTCCAGAATCCAATAACCCCTCAACATCAATAATCTTGTTGTCTATGCATAGACTATCTGAGCCAAAGGAACCTATGGATTTTGCAATATAGAGGAAAAAAAGGTTTAAAACATTGAAGCATCTAAATAACCTATAGTCAAAAGATTGCCTTTCATGAAATCACCAAAACGTAAAGAATAAACAGCAAGCTACTTCAGAATTAATTCTCTTATTATCTATTGAACTTTCTTTCAAAAAAGAATTATCTAAACTTGATAACCACATTGATTTTTTCTTCGATAGTTGAGATGTTACATGAATAATTCTACATAGAGCAAAAAATGCCCAATATTGGGCTTAACTTAAAAAATTAGATTGTTCAAGTGGATTTACATAAGAAACTACCAAATTCATTTCCCATAAGCAACTCTAAGGATATATAGATAAGGCCTTGTTTAGCTACAAGGAACCTCCTAGGTTATCCCATTGAAGGAGGTTATCGTTAACAAATGCCAATGAATTTTGTGGTGTCATAAAGTGTGGTATACAATACAATACAATATTCTCAACCACAACCTTTTCCAAATTTGAATATAAAATTCTTATAACCACTGTCACTACAATATATATCACATCCACCCCACCAGCTTTCTCACCACATAAACCCATACTTCAACTCCACTCATCACACCCACCAACTTATCTTGCTACCAAATGCAACTTAAGACAAATAGCAACACAAGCACATTCTTCTTTTCACCATGTACGACATACAAACTTGCTTTTGTTTTTTTTTTAATAAAAAAATTATATTAAAAAGAATGTTTTTGAGGATTGAAAGATCAAAAAATCTAGATGCAATACTGATCTTTGTTAGGAAGATAGAAAGAAGTACTATAACACAATGTAGCAATCTATGCTTTTTTTCATCAGATATTCCTACATCGGTGCAACATAAATAAAAAGAATTAGAGAGAGAACACATGGTACATTGGCTACGGTAATAGCTTGCATATTTGCTTATCTTAAATAAAGAAATATTGAGAAAGAATATTGAGATGTTAATATGATAAAAAAATCACGTGAGAGTTTAGCTAAGAACTCAAAGCCAAGGTAACAGGATTTGAAGATAATTTGAGATCTGAGTACTAAAACTGAATTATTCTACTATAAGAACCGTCTTCAGCTGCTACTACTCTTTTGCCAACTTTCACCTGGTTATATCATGTGAGATATCATATCCTTTGGGGAAAATCATCGTCTAGCATTATATCTTTCTCTTTAAAGGGTGAAAGCTAGAAAGATAAGTTATTTTAAAAATGATCTTTGAAATCAACAATTAAGTTAAACTCTGTGCTCTCTATCTATCATGAAAGCCCTCAATAAGGATGAGTTATGGCACTATACATGTTATTCCAAAGTCATAAATTCAGAACTAAGCATTTGTTCAAGGTCAACAATAGGAATCCTGGGGAAAATGGTTCAACTTGATCAATACTTCGAAGAATTTGGAATCTACATAATAAACTAAGAAGGCACCTTCTGGAAAAAACATAAGATACAATAATTCAAGTTGATGCATACAAGCAATAATATGTAAAATCCAACACATTTCATAAATTTGCAAACAACCAGGAAGATTCATAAACAATCTGATTTACATAATTTTCAGAGATGTATTTGGCTATGAAAGATGATTCTCCTGTAACAAAAAGATTACTCTTGTGTAGCAAGATGTCTCTTGTCCATTTGCAACTTGAATTTGGGGAAGGGTGGGTATGGATCAGATTGGTGGCCCATCAAAGAAGATTTTCAAGGAGATTCACGGCAAGAAGCGACAAAGGGCCCTAATGTTACAAATCAAAGCATGACCATACAAACCCTTTAATGGCAATACAAATGATTTGGCTTCAAAAGAATGTTGTCAGCCTTAAAGAAGAGAAACCTTATGTGGAGAATGTGATTTGTCTCTTTAATCCTTCTAAGGATTTGTGCTCCTCACTCTAATATCAGCAGTAATCTTTTCGACATTAATGTGCTTCTTTTAAATCTTAAATAAAGGAGGATGATCACCGACCTCAAGTGATCCTCCTTTCTACTTTGAGAAAAAGGAAGGACCATTTTTTCTAGAATGAACACTGACATGATTTACCACACTCAAGCCCTTCCTAGACCACAAGCAGTCTATCCACAGCTTCCTGCAGGTCCATTTCTAAATCATAGTAAAGAAAGCCGAACATCCTCCCCCTTCCCATGGTTGACCTTCAAGTAGCTATGGAGTGGACAAACTGCATCCAACAATACCCATTCCCACCCTCATCTTGGCCTAGATCTATCAAATGCAGAATCATCCTAACGATCCTCTCTAAGCCGATTAACACAACCTATGATGAATTTTTTTTCGCCACAAGTACAACCCCAATAAGTCGACACCAAATTGGATTCCTCTCCTTCACAACTGTACTAAAACTAGTAGAACACAAGTGGGCACTTGCTACCCATCGAGACATGGTCGAACAACGGGGACTCCTCTCTTGATTTTGGCAGAAAAGATTCAGGTTTAGGTTTTCATTCCTACATACACTGGAAGATTTTGTGTGTCAGGAATGCTAAATTTCTTTTCAGTTTGCCCATATGGGATTCTTTGTCAATTAATGCGGAAGAAGAAGAAAAGGGGAAGAAATAAAAGCACCTACTTTCTTTCTTACATCACTCCAATGCAACTGCATCTACCTACAGTAACTAGAATCTTACTTATACCATCCAAATGCACTTGGGACGACGGATAGCATAAGGTTCAAGAGAAGCCTCTGCCTTATCTCCTACACGTGGTGCATCTCCCTTAGAAAGATCACGCTCTCCTTCACCCCCAGGATCTCGAATGTCGACGCCTCCGCCCCCGTCGCTATCACCAGCTTGTCGTACGCCAAGCTGATCTACCACGGCTCCAGCCCCTCCTTCTCCGTGTCATCCGTAGATGTCTCGCATGCACATGCAATTGTCCGATCATCCAACACGACTGACCGATCAACGAAATGAGAGAGAGAGATGTGGAAATCCACAGGAGCGATCGAACAACACCGACCATGTGAGTGACGGGGTCACCCCATTGCATCTAGCAAGGAAGAAGTAGGAGCTTGGCACGATGGAGATCACCGGCTGGATCCGGCCGATGGGCTCGGTGATGGATCGGAACCCAAGGGTCCCCACACAGGTGAAGATGAGGAGGGGCGTGAAGACCATGTGGTTTCATGGGGAGACACAGACGAAGTCGTAGAAGGAAGTGTCCACAACCATCATGAGGCAGCACACCGTCCACCCTGTCCTGAGCACCACCACCCGTGGCTTCTCGCTTGTTACATGAGGATCATGAGGCAATGGGCATCCGCCGCGGTGGCATGGGAAGGGGAGGCGGAGGAGGAGGAGGAGAAGGAAGCGGAGAGGGGGAGGTGAAGAGGGGAGTGTGGGCGGCGGGAGAGAGCACGGTGGAGCCAAGACATGACAAGTTGGTGGAGAGGAGCGGTTGACACGTAATCGGTGAGGAGGATGGGGGAGGAGATGGTCAGCGAGGACAAAGAGAAGCAAGTCACGTGCGACTAAGGAGAGAGAAGGGAAATAGGATTTTGAGGGGAAAGGAAGGGTTTTAGTTTCTCGTGAGGCTGTGACCTTTTCATGGGAGCTACGGGTGGGGGGTGTGGAAAAATTTTGAGGGGAGAGTTGAGAAGAGCAGGAGTAAAAATAAATTGTAAATTTAAGATTTTGCAATGGTAGATTTTAGTCTCTAAATTTATTTTTTAAATATGTAAAAAATTTTCACAAAAAGATATTAATTTTGAGATGATAATACTTTGTGTCACAAATCTCTGTCGCAAAGATATGTTTTCTTGTAGTGTCTTAAGTCATGATCAGTCGATTCTACGTTGGAATTGTACCTCTTCCCTCCTCCTCTGATGCTGGAAAGTCAAAGGCACATCTCCTAACCCCTTTGTCCTCACCGCTTCTTATCATCGGAGACTTCATCGTCTTCGTCTCCAGCAAGGCACACAAACAAGTGTCTCTCCCTCTTTCGTCCAATAGAGTAGCTTCATCCTTCACTGAGTATTCCATGTTTCAGGTTCACACCGATGAGCTCTCCTTCTCTGACGTTGACCAACAAGCTCCGGTCATCCTCCACCACCAAACCACCTCCTTGTGACGTGAACCACTTCCAAGAAGCTTCCCAACCTTCCAATTCGAGAAGTAGCAACAACCTCAAAAATTGGAGGAGACCACATCTGCAATGCATACACAAAGAAAAGACCTGATATAGTCCTACATCGGAGGAGGCTAAATCGTATTTTGATATTTATTGAATTCTGTCCGTAACTGTGTTGTCTTAGACACAGAGGTTAGGTCTCCCATGCATGCCCATATGCATGCTGGTCTAGCTTGTCGGTACGCTCTCCCATGAGTTGGATTGGCCCCCCTTGCACTGAACCGAGTTGGCTTTGAACCGGGTCTGAACCTAGTTTGAGAAGAGAGAGAGAAGGTTATGCTTAGATAGTAGGGGGTTTTCGCTCTGAAGTTAACCATCAGACGATCGATCTTGAATCCAAACTTGATACTCAAGTCGTCTGTGGCTCTTCACGGACGTCTAGTTGATAAAGAATTGAAGAGTTTGATTTGGCTAAGTTTGTGGCTTTGAGTTGAGTATTGACTAAGTGTTGAATCTCAACATCTAAGGAAGAGTTGAAGCCATTTTACCTATTTGATATTGAGACTTGAGTTGATAATTGAGCCTAAGTGCTAAATGATGCATTGGTGGTTTCAACCACCACTTTTTTGGGCTTTCTATTATATTTTTGTTTTCTGAACTTGAGACACAATTTGGCTATTGAATATATTTTTGATTACTTATTCATCGCATACCATTACTTGTGATTTGATTATCGTGCTCCTATTTATATCTTTCCATTAGTGGTTGACTTGCAATTGTTGGCTCCCTAGAAACGACCGTAGAACCCACTTTTCTTGAGATTATAAATTTTAAATGTCGATTCGATTTTCATTGTTATACTAAGATGCATTTTTCTAAACCGTGACGGATTTCGATCAAAATTTTGGCGTCGTTGCTAAGGAGCAACTAATGGTAGCACCATCACCTATCATAACTAACTTGAATTAGTGGAAATCCAAAGATAAATGCACTTGAATGATAGCCTGAGGATAGTAATTCCACTTAAATCCATTCTCAGAAGAAAATATTAAAAAAGGGTTAATTATACAGTTTTAACATCACATCGCAAATGCAGACTAACCATGGGTTTCTTCAAGGGTTAATTGATGGTCAAATGACCATTAAAGTTCGAAGAGTGGGTTTACACAGTCAGAAATAGGGTTTCACACATCTTGAGAATTGCATCAGAACATAAAACCCTAAGTTCAGACCCACGTAAATTAGAGAGGTTCTAGTCAAGATAAAATTTATATAAACCTCCTAAAATTCATATAAAAATATTCTAAGAGGTTTGGTATCCTTGGTTTGACCATCTAAACCCATTTTGACCTAGAATAGAGTCTCAGATGGGATTCTACCCTAATTTGGGCATATGTGCAAATTGCCTAGTTAAACATGGTTAAAACTCAAATCTAACTTTACCATTAGATTCCTTGGGTCCAAATTAGGCTAAAGACAAAATTTGGGCTCAATTAGGGTCCATCTTGACCAAGTTTGCATTTCAATCCAAAACTCTCTATGCATCATAGTTGGACCCCTATCTTTTGTGTTTTCATTACAAATATGCCCTACCTTTTGAGTTCTCTTGTAGTTGAGTTCAACTGCCATCTCCTTCCTCTCAAGCAAATAAAGAAAAAGAACCCAAAGTGAACTGACTCCTGATTGGGATTCCTTCCTCATTTGACCTCCAAATCCCTCCAAATTTGGAGGAATTGAAGATCAAATCATCCTCTGCCATCTGCACCTGATTGATTGACTCAATTAGAACCTAAAAGGCCCCACTGCACTTCAGGATTCAGAAAAGGGAAACACTTTGATTCCCAATCCAAAGATGCTAAATTGATGGAATTCTTGGCCAAAGCGTGCTCTATATAAGCTTTCCCATCTTCCCCAATGCTTCTCAGCAAGGTTCAGGAAAAAAAATCTTCTTCTCGTCCTTCCTCGGCCTTCTCCGACTGAGCTCCGGCGACACCTCCTTGATCTCTTCATACGGCAGGCCAACAGCCAAATTGGCCGGTCCTCCTTCCCCAACTTTGTCTTCTCGTCAATAGCCAAATCAAGGGTGCCCTAGACCCTTCCTCGTTGTCGTCCTCTCTTTAGGAGACTTCATCCTCTCCGGCTTCGGCAATCACATCGGCATGCCAATTCCTCCCCATTAACCTGTTAGAATAGGTTATGTCTCTCCCTCTTTCTCCCTAGACCAATCCTAAACCCTTCAAACCTCAATTCGACCACCATTCACGTGCCTTCCCCCTTGTCTTCTTCACAGCCAACGACGCCTCCGGTGAAGTTGCGTCGCCACTTCACCGCACGAAATCACACACCAACATCACCAAAACCTCCATTGCACCTTCGCAACCAAAAGCCCTCAACTTATTGAGAGCTTTGGTCTGCGGGGAGCTCGATCGGAAAACCCATACCTCCGCTGACCATCCCTTCACTGTCCGGCCACCCAAGGTCACAATTCGACGAACCAACACCACCATCGCACTCCACTCCTCACAGTGAAGCTTGTGAACCTTCTAACGGGGGTTGTTAGCCCATTTTCTTGTCGCAAGCACTTTGCCGGAAAGCTATCTCTTGGTCGGGCATGCTCCACGTGTTAGAAATCGAGGTTACAAGTAACCCGTCGTCGTAGTTGCAAAACACGTCGATCAGATAAAATTTATACCGAAACTCCAAGGGAGTCCCGGGTCGAACACAAGGAGGCGACGTTTACTTTAAGTGAAAACCACACTTCGATTTATTTCTTTTTGGTATTTTAGGGTTTTGTTATTTTTTTATGTTTTTGAAATAAAAGACAAGCAATCACAAGATAGAGATGGAATCAAATGTGATGTATTGCATTAATGTCTATTACAATAATCTACGAAAGCATAAAAAGAGAGGGAGGTGAAAGGAAATCTCCCGAATCAGCTGTTCGGTGAGACGACGGCCCCTGGCAGAAGCTCAAACGAAGGAGGTGAGGAGTAGGACAACAGAGGTGAGATGCAGGACGATGTCGGGTTGAGGAAAGCTTCGGCGTGGCTCTGTAATGGAGGTGAGAAGACGGAGATGATCTGCTACTGGAATGGAGGTGGGAGGACATCTCCAAAGCGACCTATGAAGGGGGATGGGAAGTTGGAGGATTATTTGGTGGGGTAGAGGTTCGCTACACTAATAGGCACCTTGGGAGCTTGAGAACAAGCTCTAATGGAGCGTTGGTAGGCTTGCTAGAGCTTGGGAGTAGGTGGGAGTAGAGTAGGTAGAGATGGCTTGGAAGAGAGGGTGTGTAGGTCCTTTTTATAGTGGAGAAGAGGCAAAAATAGGTATGGGACCATTAGTGACATCCAGACTGTCACTGGAAGCATCGTTGTAGGCAGCTCATGCCCGCTTACGACCACAGCTGGCTTTGATGGCACGTGAAGAATTAGCGACGGCTGTAAGCGTTGCTATAGGCCAGCTCATGCGCCCTGACGTTGCACTCCCTGCCTTTACCGTGCACGTGCACCCACGGGCTGGTGCTGCACTGTGTGCATGCACGCCTCCGCGTGCGTGTCGTGCAGCGTGCATGCGTTGGGCGGCGTAGGCTATGCCACGTGGCGCAGTTTAGGCCATCCATCTTCTTTTCGTTGTAGGGGTTGCTCCAGAGGTCGGATTGAGTCGATTTTTGAGTCGTTATGCTGCGATCGTCGACCCAAATCCATCTGCGTGATCAGATTTGTCATTTGAAGTGTCGAATTATGTCTCCTAGTCCCTTGGCCATTGATCTTCCTCGGACTGCATATGGTACTACGGGACTCCGATCGAGGCGATTTCAGAGGCGTTGGACTCCTATCGTTGTCTTGATCAGATCCGTATGGTCGGATCGTCAATCCGAGGCTCCGAAATAAATACCCTTCTCTCCTAACCACAAAAAAGATGCAATTAACCTAAATTATATACAACTATTCCAAATGCATAATGATGCGTGCTATGTAATATTTATAACATGAAATGCAAATCTAAGCGTAGGAACATACATGAATAGGCATTTTATCCTCAATAAATGTGTTTACATCATACCCCCATGCCTATCTTTTGCTAGTCCCTAGCAAAATTAAACTATATGCTATGTATAAAAATAGAATTAGGATTAGATCGCTTAGTCCTAAGTCGTTTATTAATAATAGAAAATTTCAACTAAGGTCCTAAACTACGAAGACTCAATAGTACCCAGGTGTCTGTTAGAATGCAGACCACCCAAGTCCTCGCCTTATTTGAAAAGGGAAGATACATTTTTTTTCTTCTTTTCTATTTTTTTTGTACTTTTGGAGTTTAAGAGTTTCAGGATAACTTTTTACGGCTACCCGACCCGCCGAAGACTCGAAAAGGACTCTAAGTGCTAAGCATCATGTGAAAATAGTGAAAGACTCACTAGGCGACCGTTAAAACGGACTTCAGGTTTCTACGACCCTAGGTGGCCTTGCCTATAGGTTTATCTTTTCAAACAGTAGCTTTCTCCCTACTTTTATTTATGGGGTTAACACAAGGACGAACCCAGTGCATATCTCCCTGGTTTATTCTACTCCCTTGCTTCTTCCCTAAGTGTTTTGGGAATTATTGTATATTTTTTTTGTGAGCTGGGTTCTGGACAACTGACAGATGAGTTGTTACCACCGACAACTTGCCAGCCATACTCGTGTGGTGAAGTGTGATTTTATTTATTTTTTTATTTTCTCCTTTTTCTATTTTTTTTATTTTCTTTTTGAGTGTTTCTTCTTTTTTTTTTAAATAGGTGGCTTCCCTGATCTAAGATTTACTTAAAGGCAGTACAACGAAAATGGTCTTGTGGCTAGGCTCTAGACAACCGACTGATGAGCTGTTACCACCCAAGTCAGTCCATTAGCTACCCAATTTTCATAAAAATCGCTGGAAAGTGAGTCAGTGCGAATAATGTGTAGATACTTTGCCTTAAAATCCCCCCAAATCAAAGGGTGGGTTGATAAGTCGTATACTTATCATCCCAATTTATTTACCAAATGAAAATGAATTTGGATTGGCGAGGACTCAAGATTAAGTCCACATTTAAGTGGACACCTAGGCTAATTAAGCCCGAAGACCTGAAGAGTCTAAGTGTTTAGGTCCTCTCGTATCATTTCCTAAAGTTAATAACTTCCAAATGCCTAAGTTCTATTTTCCTAATTTCTTTCTTTTTATATCTTTTTCAAATTTTCAATTTTTTTAAAGAAACTAAAAGAAATTCTACAGAGTTAACAAAATGATTTCATGATTAAGTATCCACCCCCCAATGCCTAAATGATGCAATGTCCTCATTATAAAAATAAAGACATGAAAAGGCCAAAGTAAACAAAATATCACTTAAGTATCGTGAAAATCCGGTCAGCTCCGCAGAGATAAGAGTGTATACACACGTGCTAAGTTTAATGCCTTCAGCTAGACATAACATACATATAAAGAAGAAATTGAGAATTCACAAGTGTGGGTCAGAATCAAAATCAAAAGGTTGATCCTGAAACCCGTCTGCAGAAGATGTCCACAAATGTGGACCAGATTATGGTGTAGACCCATGCCCCAAGGTTGAGTGATTCTCAGGTTCTGGATGAAAATCACTCAGAACCCAAGGTTGTTGTGTTTGCGGGCCGGGCCTGCGGTTTAGTGGTGTGCAACCCAAGACCAAAGTATCGGACAACGGGTAAAGATGGTTCAATAGGTGCGGTTGTCCACATAACATCTAGCTCAGAAAAATAATCAGCTATTCCAACTTGGGTCGCACATGAAAGATATCATAAGGGTTCGTATAGAAGATAGGTGGTTTCAGGTCAATAGGTACCCTTATATACAAACTTATTTTTCCCTCAAAATTAACCTCCCAAATTTTCATTTCAACATTCCTATCCTCCAACATCAAGTGCTCAGGTTCCGGGACCTCTTGCATATCATTCACCCCATAAGATTCTCCCAAGTCTAGAAATCGTGGCTAACTCAAGATTGACTTGGGTACAATGATTTCCAAATTAAAATCAATCTCTTTGGGGTGTGGTTGAGGAATGGGGCTATTGATTGAATCTTCTAGTAAATAAGGATTCAAATCCTCCAAGTTAGCCCCAACCGAATCCAAATCTTCAATAATTGGGCTATCAACTGGTTCATCAGATTCCTCAAGCCCATTTGTCTCACTAAAATCCTCTTCCTTAAGTTCAAGTGAGACTTCACCAAAAGATTCTTCACCCTTAGAGTCAAAGAATCCATGATCCTCATTTATATATGTCTCAAAATCATATGTCATTTCATGGTCATGGAGACATATTTTTCCTCGCTCCCTGGCTCGGGGATCTCGAGTGAATCAATTGGTTTATCATCAATGAGTTGCTCTAGCCCAACCTGGTCATCCCTGATTTTAGAAAATGTATCCCCCCGACAGGCACTTAAGTGGGTTCTATCATTGGCTCTCCTGAAGGGGTTTCATCTTGAGAATCATCCCAAGATTTGACTAGGGCAACAACAAATTTCATCCTCAACCTCGATAATTTCCCAAAAAGAAACTCACCCAAGTCCCTATCCCTAACACTTTGGAGCAAATCCAATAAAGAGCTATTCAGCTCATCAATCATTTTAATCATAGGCTCCAATGCTTCAGTGCATGGTGTTGGCTGAGCTTCTAAAGATTTTATAGTGTTCCTCAAATTAGCCAACACCCTATCCTGGATCTGGTCCACCTAAACCGACTGGTTCGATTCAGGTTTGGGTGGGTTTGGGTTAAATTCAGGGGAGTCAAGATGTCAAGGTTCTCGGATCCCTCCCTGAAAGTAGGTCGTTCTAGGTTATTCAAAGGATTGTGGCGACCTATATTCAGTGGAATATTGCGGAGGGTAGGTGTTATAATCATTATATCCTTCCTGATTGTAGATCAGGTTGATTTGGTCATCAAAGGATGGAGATCCATAATCATTGTAGCTCTGGGAAGGATAATAATCATAGTCTTCTTGTCCAGGGTTAGGCCCTGGACACTGAGGTCTGAATTTATATCCCCAATCAAAGTCATCCCGGCTAGTGGATGGGTAATTACAAGTCAAGTCGGGATAGTAATCATCTTCGAGATAAGTGGTGGTAGGAGGATAGGATGTGAAATGTGTGTAGGATGTGGAAGGATACATGGTAGAAAAGGAGGGAAAATGGAGAAGAGAAAAGGTGCCCTGCAATACAATCAACCAAACCTATCCTCATGTGGGTAGCCTAAAGACCTACAGACTCCTAGGACCCATCTTGAGATTATAAATGATTTGGTCTACTTTTATCCGGTCAATCCAACCAATTAGAAGGAGGGACTGGGGAGAAGGTTCTTCCTTTGGCTTACGCCTCTGGTTCCTAGTGTACCCCCCAGCCACGGTCGTTTGATGCTACTCCCCTAGCTAGACATCAGATGGACCAGCAAAAGTAGATTAATCGAAAAAAAATCTCAGTCTGAGCCCCGAAGAACTAATCAATCCTTAAGGCCAACATCTACTCAATTTTAGTTAGGTTTGGGATGATCATGCTCTTGGAATGTGATGGGCCCTTTAGATGGGTTGTGCCCTTAATGATCAGTTACAATGTGTGTGCATGCACAACCAGGGTTCTCAAACAAGGTTATTTGATGATGTGTCTTTTAGGATTTAACCTTATTTAGTAGCTTTTAGAGTTTAATACTTAGGTTAGTTCAATCAAGATTTAGTAGAACACTCCAAGTTTTGAAAGCACAGGTGATGATATGTTACTTTAAAAATAAAAAATAATGTGGAGTGCCTGGTTCAGCCTTAAGAATCAACCCTGAGTGACAAGCTACTTGATGGATTAGTATTAGATTGAGTGGTGCGGCCCAAATAGCTCAATCAATTTGGTCAAATGCACCACCGATTAAGGCACACAAAAAGGTGGTTAACCTAATATGATTTCTACTCTTTTATGTGTTGAATTCGTGTACCGGGTCCACAGCTTGGAGGCCCGGTTGAATAGATGAAAATCAAGTCTGATTATGTAGCTCAAATGTGGGTGTATAAAGTGTGTATATTGATTTGTTCCATAGAAAGTATCTTTTTTTTTTTTTTGAATGCGGGGGTGAGGTGGATGAAGATGGCAAACAAGATAAACAATTCTATCCTAGGGTTTATGCAAACACCTATGTAGATTAGGTCTTGGTTATGAGTGTGGCAAAATGAACTAGTAGGGGGGAATGTGGGGGACACTTACAGAGTACTCTACCCACACTTTACTCCGATCTACCGCACTTGGATCTCCATGCTAGGGTACCTGCAAGACAGTAGATCAAAGACAAGTAGGGTTGGTGCTATGTAAATGCAAAAAAGCGCAATAAACAATAAGGTAAATTCTGTTGCCTCCCCAGCAACGGCACCAAAATGGTCAGGCGTATTTCGCATGTTAGAAATCGGGGTTACGAGTAACCCATTGTCGTAGTTGCAAAAATGTCGATCAAATAAAATTTATACCGAAACTCCAAGGGAGTCCCGGGTCGAACACAGGGAGGCAACATTTACTTTATGTGAAAATCGCACTTCGATTTGTTTCTTTTTGGTATTTTAGGGCTTTGTTATTTTTTTGTGTTTTTGAAATAAAAGACAAGCAATCACAAGATAGAGATGGAATCAAATGTGATGTATTTCATTAATGTCTATGACAATAATCTACGAAAGCATAAAAAGAGAGGGTGGTGAGAGGAAATCTCCCGAATCGACTGTTCGGTGAGACGACAGTACCTGGTGGAAGCTCAGATGAAGGAGGTGAGGAGCGAGATGAAGGAGGTGAGATGCAGGAGGATGTCAGGTTGAGGAAAGCCTCGACGTTGCTCCGGAATGGACATGAGAAGACAGAGATGATCTGCTACCGGAATGGAGGTGGGAGGACGGCTCCAAGGGGACCTATGAATGGGGATGAGAAGTTATAGGAGTATTTAGCAGGGCAGAGGTTCGCTACACTAATAGGTGCCTTGGGAGCTTGAGAATAAGATCTAATGGAGCATTGGTAGGCTTGCTAGAGTTTGGGAGTAGGTAGGAGTAGAGTAGGTAGAGATGGCTTGGAAGGGAGGGGGTCTAGGTCCTTTTATAGTGGAGAAGAGGCAAAAATAGGTATGGGTCCATTGTGACATCCAGGCCGTCGTTGGAAGCATTGCTGTAGGTAGCTCATGCCCGCTCACGACCACAGCCGACTTTGCTGGCATACGAAGAATTAGTGACGGCTGTAAGCGTCGCTGTAGGCCAACTCATGCGTCGTTGGTGTTATGCTCCTCGCCTTTAACGCGCACGCGCGCACCCATGCGTTGGCACTGCACTGTGTTCATGCGCGCCTCCGCGCGCGCATGCGCACCTGCGTTGCTACGCGCACGCGGTGGGGCGTGCATGCGCTGGGCGTCCTGGACTACACCATGTGGCGCAGTCTGGGCCATCCATCTTTCCATTGTAGGGGCTGCTACAGAGGTTGGATTGAGTTGATTTTCACACCGCTAGGCTGCGATCGTCGACCCGAATCCATTCGCGTGGTCGGATTTGTCATTTGAAGTGCCAAATTATGTCTCTTAGTCCCTTGGCTGTTGATCTTCCTCGGACTACATATGGTGCTACAGGACTTCGATCGAGGGGATTTCAGAGGCGTTGGGCTCCGATCGTCGTCTTGATCATATCCGTACAGTCGGATCATCAATCTGAGGCTCCAAAATAAATACCATTCTCTCCTGACCGCAAAAAGGATGTAATTAACATAAATTATGTACAACTACTCTAAATGCATAATGATGCGTGCTATGCAATATTTATAACAAGAAATGCAAATCGAAGCCAAGGAACATGCATGAATAGGCATTTTACCCTCAATAAATGTGTTTACATCATCTCTGCCACTGTCTTCCTCGACACTGACCTCTTCCATCCGACCACCAATGCCTTCACTTCCACAATTAGCAGCAGCGTATCTGCCCTATGAAGCCGTCTGAGCGTCAATTGAGCAAAGGAATGACAACAAAGCCCCAATTGCTTGGAGCTTTTAGCAGTCGAGCACGCGAAGAAGAGCTACCCATAGAGTCCCACATCGTGTGGGTAAGAGCACGTGCAACGCATAAAAGGAAAAAGTGCCAATGGCTTCTCGCCTTGACACGGAGGGGTGAGGTCCCTCACACTCTCCCACTTTCACTCCTCACTTACGACCACTACCCGCGGGTCTGGACCCTATTCGGATCTGATTACCCACCTAAACCTATACCCGATTCTAGAATAGAGAGGAGGAGAAATTGTGAAGAGGAGAGGGGAGGGTTTTGCACTATTGACCTTGGGATTCATGCCCCTCCTCTCCTCGTTCAACACTTAGCCATTCTCTGCTTAGGTTGAGGCGTTGGCTCTCAATGCTTGCTCTTGATGTGGCTTGTGATCACTTAAGGCATCTGAGTCTTACTTGACGATGTCTGATTGAGGCCTTTAGCTCTAGTACTATAGAATTATTTGGCTCATGTGACTGACATGGATTAGTGGTTCAAAGACCTCCATTGGAATATTTGGCTTATTTGATTACATTGAACATGTGCTTAAATATGGGGATTTAAGTGGTGATCTAAATCACCATTATTTTGCACTCTTCTATCTTTTTACACTTCTATTTCTTGAGATACATTGGTTTATCATTGAATATATTTTTTGAGTAGATTATTCATTGAATATCTTTAATTGTGATTCAATGATTATGCTCGTTATTTCTAGTTGCGATTAGTGCGTGAATTCCAAATTTTCTCCTTGTGAAAGACTTCAGACTCAATTTCCTATTTTCGAGCACTCTTTATAAAGTTAAATGTTGTAAGGCAATTTTTGTCGACTATACTACAACGCGAGCATCTCTTTTCTCATAAAATCAACCCAAACGCTAACAACAGCAATGCACAATTCACCACTACTCATATTATTCTTGATTATTGAGTTGATTTCTAACTTGCCCTATTTGCTTTGTTTTGTTGTTGCGAGGTAAATCACAAAGAGATCTTCCATGCAATCATTCACACCAAGGGCAAGGAAATTTTCTCTTCTTCCCTAATCCTCTCTCAATCTTGGGAAGATAAAAAAGGAAACAAATGAGTTAGGATCCACTTGCCTTTCTTTCCTAGTAATTATCATTTAAAGGCAAAGAGTTTCTTGATTTGTGAAATAGGTTGAAATCAGATAAAGTTGATGTGATTTAATTAGAGATCCCCTATCCTTACTTCCTGTACCTATTAGGGATTCACACTAAAATTTCTCAACGCCTTGGACTACTCATCTTTCTTGTTTAAGCCTATGGTGTCATATTTGGATTCAAATTGGACTTGGAAATAGAGCTAATTAGGGTCACACATTAGAGTTTTGAAGTGTTAGTACATGCTTGCCTGCAATTAAGGAAATTGATCTTCCCACATTTGTTTGCTACCAAAGCCCTTGTCTGAACGGATCTAATCAAGTAGACCCTAAAATCAAGGCTCTAAATTAACTTGAACCTTAAAGTTTGGGACCTAATAACCTGTTGAGAACCAAATCAAGGTGATTTGGGTGCTTTGACCCAAATTTCATCCTGAACCTTAGGACAAGTCAAGTGAAGTTGGTTTACTTTGTGAATCAATCAACCTACAAAATTAGGTCACAATTTGAAATAATTTCTTAATCAAGAGAAATTCAAGGCACAATTAGGGCTAAAATTGGTAAACTTTGGTTTCAATTCATATATTCTGGTCTACTTGGAACTGCAGTAACAAGGAAGGTTGAGTGGGGGAAACCCTATAACCCATGGGGACGCTCTACCGTTTAGGGGTCATTTTGAGAATCTCCCTTCCTGGCTACCCAAGTAATTCTCATGTGTGTATATTTTTGATTAAGAAGTACATCTTCATTGATCCACCTTAGTCTTCCAAAATTTTTGGGTGCCTTGATTGGGTCTAATACACATCTAGTCCCTCATCTATTCTTTAGTGCACAAACACAGGAAGAAGTTTGACCTGATTTATTCTGTGGTATGACCTAGAGGCCACCCTCTATGTCAGAAGATGATTTTCACAAATTTTTCGATGATTTTGAATCATACTCTGATTTAGGAGAATCCTTATTTCCAGATGATTATGAGCCGATTTACGACCTCAGTATCCATGATCCACTCTTTGATTCTGATTCTAAGGCTAATGATTTGGAACTCGAAGCAGCCCTACCTCTTACTCCATAGCCATAACCTTTCAGAAATCGATCCCAACCTCGACCTGCCACCAGAATCCATTTCTATTCTAACTCACCTCATTTTGAGCTGGTTGCATATGATTTACCACCACTATTCGACAACAAATGGGACACTGATAAGAATGACAATTATCTTTCATCTCCCTCTGACCCCATAAGGAGGGTTCCTACACTCTTCACTGATCCATTATCTTTTGAGGACCCCTACTCTCATATAGCTGAGCCAATACAGCCAAACCCTCGATTTGCATTTCCACATTTGTTTAAGCCACAAATCATCTGGTGGGTTACACACCTATTGATTCACATTCCTCAACCCACTAGACTAGTTGGGTTTAGTATGCATCATCAGCCAATTGATCTGAACATGCACCTGGTTGGACCAACCAGGCTAATCATCAAGGTACTTGTTCTACAAATTCTTCCAATCTGACCAGCCCTTCTCCTTGACCACCTTCTGCTCGATTGAAGGCTTTGAATGTAGTGCTTAACAGGACGCAACTTGTCATTTCAAAAACCCTAGACCCTTCTAATACCTTTTGAGCTGCATTCTTATTGCACTTTAGGGTTCAAACTTTAGAACAGCCGACTCCACCTTTGATACTTGTATCAAAGCTTGAAATCATTCGCAACAGTTATACCCAACCCGTTCACCCACCCTTTGACCCTGTTCTAAACTATGAACTAAGTTGAATTCAAACCCACCTAGTTGATAATGAGGACATTTGCAAATCCTTGGCATGGGGGTATTAAAGTGCAAAACAAATGGAAAATTCAATTCTTCGAGTGGTTTTGACAAATATATGTGTGTGTGTATCAATGTGTGTGTGAATATATATGTGTTCGTGTATGTCTATATATATGTGTGTGCGTGTGTGTGTGTATGTAAAGTGCAAAACAAATGGAAAATTCAATTCTTCGAGGGGTTTTGACAAATATATATATTCATATATATATAGATATATACAAAAAAGAGGAGAAAAGGGAAGGAAAATTTTGTGAGCTAAATTGAAAATCTTTCTTGAGGAGGAAAAAGGAGGAGGAAGTACAAAAAAAATGACAAAGGAGCAAAATAAAAAAAATTGATAGTCCTGGCAATTGATTATGGAACTTAAATTCTAGACCAAATCAAACAAGGATTAAGTCTTGAAGTGCTAGAGACAAGGAGATAAGTAAAGGGTACCGACCTTAGGCCTCTTGGGCCTATTCTAAGGCTTAAACACTCATGTATTTGTTAAGATATGGACTGTTCTTCAAGAGGGTGAGAGTTGCGAGGCTGATGCATTAGGTCTAAGACTTAGGGATTTTTTGGTCGCTTTACTTGCCCTTTGATTTGCGAGACTTAGTAACCTAGGCACCCAAAAATCACACACCAGTCTAATTCAGTGTGCTTAGTGAAGAATAATGTCAAAAAGTGTTTTGTTCTGAAAATGCTTTCTTGAAGATTCGACTTAGGAGCTGCTCAAAGACACAAGTTGACTGGATGAGTTTCCGATGCGGAGAGGAGGAACGAAAGATACTCCACTCGAAGATGCATTATAACATACCATCTCCTGGGTGCTTATTGCTAGGATATCTCAATATCCTACTAGGGGCACGCACAACAATAAAGAAGGGTTTTGGTCACGGTTAAAAATCGTGACCAAAGGGTTTATAATCGTCACCAATTAGCATCACCAAAAGTTATGTTGCGGAAGGGTCTTTGGTGATGGTTCCACCCAAAACCATCACCAAAGTCGGAGAGCTTTGGTCACGGTTCTACCTAAAACCGTCACAAAAGCCCCAACCGTTAGTTAGGTTCAACAGTTTTGGTCATGGTTATAAACTATGACCAAAGACTTTTAGGCACAGTTCGAAAACCATGACCAAAGATGTCTTAAAACAAAAAAAAAAAGTATTACAATAAGCATTACTCTAGATCCAGCCCAATCCCAGTTAAGAGAATTTGATAAAGTTTCCTAAAGACATCAATTAAAAATAAAATAAACATAAAATAATATAAGAAATAAGCATGTAAAGAATAGTAGTGGTTGAAGAGGTTGCCTCCATCCAAACAGTACCTATAAAATAAATACCTAATCCCTGATGTAGTAGTAGTATAATAAATTAGGTTGAAAATTGCTCCAATCAAGGTGCTTGCCTATCCGTATGCAAATTCTATGGCGCAAAAGTGCAATAGCATTTTATTACCTCTCAACTCTTCAATTAATGCTTGTTCAAGGAGTTAGAAAATTTTCACAAAATTGCACATGGATAAGAGTGGATGCATCCAGTGAATTAAAACTATATGTTTTAAGAAAAACTAGTACAATCTTTCAAACTACGCATTCATTCAAACATACAAAGAATAACTGACTAAACAAGCATGGCAAGTGTTAAGAATAATTCAAGTTTAGATTTATGAAACGCAGAGTCAAAATTCCACCAGAAATCATTCACACACATAGACAAGCAATTTAGGAGCTCAAGGACTACTTGGTTTAATCATGACTAATGGCCTACACCCATCTATCTGGGTTTACCTTAAGTTACTCATAACAAATGAAGTCTTTTCTAGCTCACTTGTTGTTGGCTCCCATACATGGGATAAGGACTGCACGTAAATGAATACATGCATGGAGGTGGAGCAACATATTCGTACCCATTATAAAATTGGACCCCGTAGTATGCATTATTATTCCATTGGCTGCTTGGGTCAACCCTCGCCTGTAGTCCTAAAGGAAAGAGCATGATCAATGCCTACAACCATGGATATCTACGAGGACAACATTTATATTCATCTAATGCAACCAAAAAAACTTTCATATTTCTTATATGTAAATGGGAAATTTGCTCCAAATTTGACTCCCCTCATTAATGGAGCAAAATATCCTTCTTATAAACTAGATTCCCTCCATCTCACTAGTTTAGATGAAAAGAGATTAGTGAAGTAGAAACAAGTCCTGCACCTGCTTGTTTGTGGGATTACGACCCCATATAGGCGAACTGTCTGATTCCCGATGACAGTTCCATTCAACTTCTGCAATGCTTCTTTCGCATTATTTCTGTCAAAAACAAGCAAAGAAATAACCAGAACCCACAGCTAATAAAAGCACATCAATACAATTGCTTTCCAAGATGAAGGGTGGTAGATAAAATAACTTGGTAGATACCTATGAACAAAATGCACAAAACCACATTGCTTTCCAACTGGAAATTTTACAGAGGCTATTTCACCAAACTGAGAAAATGCCTGCCTAAGATCTTCTTCACTTGCGTTCGGGTTAAGTCCAACAAAAACCTGTAAAACAAATCTCTTAAAAATAGAGCTGCTGTAGAACACTTCTAGAAGAAGACAAATATGAACCCACTATTGTGTTGCTCGAATTTGCATCAGCCTGGCCTTGGGCACCATTGGAATATCCACTTGCAAGTCAATCATAAGAGTTCTAAACGTAGTTTAACAAGTGAAGCAAGTTGTACTTCAACAAGAAAGATCCCAAACAACTTGAATAACCCATCACATTTTTTATAGCAAATAACTGGGGCAAAAATCTCAGCCAAGTGGTGCTCAAGAACAAGGATTTCCTAGCATAAAATAAGGTAAAACTAGAAACTCTAAATTCTAGGGGAAAATGCCCTTCTCCTTGACAGTTAGGATCCGTGCTTCTTTGATATCAAGCAACCTATGATTTTTCTGGAATAATGGTCCAAATCAACTATATTAAAGATGATTCACTCTCCCTTCCAACTGGGAAAGACTGCATTCCATGTACGTATCTGGGCCTACGGATCTGGGCCTACGGATTCAACATGTAAAACCAAAGAATGCTTGAACTATGTTTGCCCGTGTCTTAAACATTGGAATAACATGATACAAACAACACAGAACATGACAAAAAACTCAAGTACGTGATATAAACAAACTAGAATTTTCTATCCGCAACATAGGAACTTCAATACATATATACAATCTAGGGCTTTATGATGGGTTCAGATGTAACTATTTAGGAATATAACATATCCAGGAAGAATAGAGACAGCAGATAAAATAAGGGAAATTGTGACCTAAAAGGGCAACTGGATTCAATTAAAATAGAGAATAATACAAAGGACAAGGGGCACAAAATCATATAGGCTTCTCATAATTTTTCCATCTAGACAAAGGAGATACTATTTGTACTTCGTGGGTATTAGAAATTATTTTATGAAAAAATAAGGCATTTGTATTCTACTATTTAACAAGTGATTTTGGACTAAAATTAGGCAATTCCCTATGTGGACCACTTTTCCATTTTTCCTATGAGGCAGAATAGTGATTGTTACGAACGCGTGCCCCAGACGTCTTTTAAGACGTCTGAGAGGTGGCCCAGACGTCGTACCAGACGTCTGGGATCACATCCAGACGTCTGACCAGATGTCTGGGATCGTTTCCAGACGTCTGGAAAACAGTTATTTTTTTTCGCACGAGACATTCGTCTGCGCACCTGTGCGCGCAGACCCGTGATTCCTCTCTCTCTGCGGCTGCAGACCTGCCGCGCACTCTCTCCCTCCTCCTCGCGCGGCCTTAAAAGGCCACGCCTCCCCTCTCATCGTCTCCACCGTCCCCTTCCTCTTCTCCTTCCTGTGCGCGAGAGCGAGCGAGCGCGAGGGCGGCAGCGGCGGCCGCAGTGAGCGCGGAGGAGGTGCGGCGTGCGAGGGCGGAGCTCTGCCGTGAGGGCGAGCTCGCCGGAGCGGCTTGGCCGGCCGGCGGAGGGTGCAGGGGGCGCGGAACGACGCGGAGAGGGACCTGCTGCGGTCTGAGCAGCAGACGCACGAGGTGCGACGCGGGCGGCATCGCGAGCGGAGGCCGAGTGGCGCCGTGATTCTGGAAAAATTTCCAGAATCAGACGTCTGGGTTGATAGCCAGACGGCGAGGGAGACGTCTGAAAGGTGAGTATTCCGCTTTCTTCTTCCTTCCTGTCGACTGACCGTACTGAGGGAGGGAGTTGGCTGTGCGCAGGCTCGCTGATTCGCCATCCTTTGCGAATCAGACGTCTGGAAGTTGTACCAGACGGCGGGAGTGACTTCCAGACGTCCGGGGTGACAATCGGACGTCTGGGAGCTAGGCCAGACGTCCCCGCAGACTTCTGGACGTCTGGGAAACCACGCTGAACAGGTAATTCTCTGATCCACTTTTTAAGACGTCTGGAAGAAGTTCCAGACGTCTGATTTTGCACAGTATCATCTTTTTCAACCCGTTTAGGGCCCGTTTGGACTCCGTTTTCCGCGATTCGAGTTGCGTTCTTTTCAGAATTAATTCCTCTACCCGTCTACAGTAGCTATACACTGTTTTGAGATACTCCTTGTGTTTGATCCTTGTGATAGGACCTCGTTCAGTTGCAGTCTTGGGAGTCGCGGAGGCACGCGGGATTCCCGATCACGCCCCCATTACACCCGTTGTACCTGGTAGAGTGGCTTAAGTTATTATTAAAATCTGTTAAAGTATGGAACCATAACTAGAATCTAGGACATTGCATGAATCCTAGGAATGAGAAATGTATGGAATGATAGCTCATAGGTGTTGCATGAATCCTAGGGCTGGAAAACTAGTTGTATGCTAGATCCTAGGATGTGGCATGAATCCTAGGATGGAAAAACTAGTGGAATGTATAATACTGCAGTCTTGGAAAAAAAATGGAAAGGAATATAAAGCTACCTGTAAATTGAATTAACAACTGCCTGTTACGAATAAAGAAACATGAATGAGATCATGGGTCGTAAGAACGTGAAACTGGAAAGTGACACCTGGATGTTTGAGTTAAAAGGATGGAACCCTACGGGGAATTAGGAGTGGAACTCCTGGAAAGGGAAAGGAATGGAACTGAGATGTAGTTTGTACTGTCTCCTGGGTACGCAGTACCATGGGAAGTACCTGTACCTGTTTAGTGCAGAGTGGGGCCAGCCACCCCAGGGACCCGGGGTTAGGATTGGCCGCTCTGTACCGACTTGCTGGCCCTCGTGTACGTAGTACCAAGGAGAGCTACTAGTGTTAGGAGAGTACTAGCTACCCCACGGGCCCCGGAGTTCTGCTAGCCTCCTTCACCGACTTGTTAGGCCCACTAGGACAAACCAGGGTAGTCAGGCGAGGGTGCGCGGACTGTGGAGGGGCAAGGCCCCGGTTTAGTTACTGTGGAGGGGTTGGACCCCTGTTACTGAGAGGGCTCTGCCCTGTACTGGTTCCGTGCTGTGCTTTGGGCGCACCCGTTAACGGAAACGACTGACCGCGTGCCAGTACGGGTTAGCTACCTGTGCGTTTATCGCGCGTGCCGTAGTCACCGTTACGTCTGTCAGTGACCTTGGGGTGGTTGACTGAGGGTAGGATCACCACGGGGGACTCTCCCGGCAAGGAGAGCACCACGTGCTGCTTCTACTTTTTGGAAAAGACTGCAATCAAGATCGTTCCCACGAGGAACATTCGAGATCAAGTAAAAGATCTGAGAAATAAATGAAATAGTGAGACAATTGAAAGATGTAAATAAAGAAAGTAATAGAACATAACAGCTACTGTACACTCTACTGTTGTCTTTAGTTTTAGTTGCCACTCTACTCAGCGTTTTGCTGACGTGTTACACTCGTTACTTTTTTCAGGACCTGGTGTTGAGCAGCCAGGGTCAGCGGTTGCAGAGGACGCTGGGCTGAGTAGGGTCCAGTAGAGTTTACCACAGTCTTTTGTACCTCTTTTGTTTCTGTTATAGTGAGTAGTTCTTGTTTCCGCTGTACTTTCTTTACCTGCAGTTCATGTTATATGATAAATGTTGTTCTACTGTTGTGGTGGTATCTACTGTAGTAGTTTCTTTCCTTACTGCTGTACTTTCTTACTGTTAGTTATATTCATGCTGAATGTGGTTTATTTTACTGCTCTTTTGGTTACTTCCTCGTTGGACGACTAGGTCTTGGGATTAGTCGAGTCGGTCCGGTTCTCGTGTCTCGTAGGGACTCGGGAGTCGGGTTGTTACAGTGATTCTCATTAAGGAACTTGTTTAAGGGCTAGTGACACTCTTGGTTTTAACTTCCAAGGGAATCAACAGTTCAAAGTGTAGCAAAAATTGGCATCCAACTCTTCTTAAAATCTCCTCAAGATTTCCCTAGTAACAACATCAAAAGCCCTCTCTAAATCAATAAGAACCATTTATACATAGTTCAACATCATACATGCATCTTACAAATGTATCACCTTAATCAAGACCAAACAACTTGATCCTATAAAATTGCACATTTCATATGTTTCTTCTGTTCTTATATAATTCTACCTTGATGTTAAAGGAAACTTCTCAACCACAAAACAGATCCAGTGTGTTAAAATTACCTTCCCAAATTAAATCAATGCCAGAGTTACCTTTACCTCCCTTGTAGTGGTCTATAGCTTGCACAATTGAAATGAGCCTTTGACTTGGCCAACTCCATAAAAGTGGGAGGAACTACATCATTCCCACTAAAAGCCTGCAAAATAAAATTTCCAACATATCATCACTTGCTATGAGCACCTTCAAGTATTCATCCCTAATGTAATGAGAAAGATCTTGAATTATCCATTCCTTTGATTTATAGCCAATTTGGATGCATCTCTTTCTCCTTTCCAATCAAGATCCCTGTAGAAGCTCCCAAACTTTTGCTATTCAACCTCTTGAATGTTTTTGTCTCTAGACAATGCAAACCAAATGCTTACATTAATATAGATAGTGATGTTGGCATCTAAGGGAAATTTTCTCCAAGGTCGATTTCAATCTCAAAGTAAGAAAGCAATAAACTTTAAACATAAAAAGGTTATTGCAATTTGATAATTCATCAATAAATCCACATCACTTCACAAAAGAATAAGGTGCTTGGATCATCCGGAGAAGAATATTGTTCCTTCTCTTGGATCAAATAAAGATTAGCTCAATAGGTTGCTAATAGAGATGCCATGCACCCAACACAAGCCTACTGTGACTGCAGACACAGCCTACCCATGGTCCACACTGCACCAGGGTAACATCATGATCATTGTGAATATCTTGATGATAACACCAACTAATAATGGCCACTCTTTTGACAATCAAAACAACAACCTTAAATCCAGTGATTAACCACTAGATTTAAGAAGTGGTCATTTCTTCATTCAGAACTTATTGTCAAAGATGTGGAAGAAACCTAAAATAGAAGTGTATTCTTAAGTTGGTACTTGAGATTGGATACCTATGATTAAAGGTGCAATTGCCTATGTGGCTCCCAGTCTAGCTACTCATACTTAGTACCTATGATTGAATGGGTCAATAATTTATGAGTAACTTTGCCCCATATTTATCATGCTCTTAAAATATAAATTGATTAAACCTCCTACTAAACTTCACCTGTAGCTGTAAGAATTTAACATACTCGATGATCTCATCGAGCATCGAGGCCTTGTCTATCTGCAAAGTCAATTAGAAAAAACTGAGTGTTAAACATGATTTCACATGTTGCTTTTAATTCCTAGATATCCTTGGGGGGTTTGATGATGTTCTAGAAAACAAGAGATGTACCTTGTTGGAGTTTAGTTTAAGTTCCTGCAAATTCTTCATCCTTTCAACAATTCTCGCTTCTAAGTTGCAATTGTAAAAGCACAAAGTATAATTTTTTATGAGGGTCTAAAATTGTCTTTTAGAAAGTTTACACAAGTTATCAGCATTCAAGGTCAGAAGTAAAAACAAAAAAATATATATCATAGTAATGCCTCCTTGAGGATAGGTTCCAGCTCAGCTAGAGTGTTGCTACTTATGTCCTTGATCATCTTGAGGATTCAATTGAAATCACATCAGACAAGGATCCCTTATTCCAACAACCTTAAAATAAACGTGCTCATTCTCATGACATAATTGACTACAAATGTATGCTTATTGTTTATAACTGCACTGATTAGAGTTTCACCCCCTCCCTCTCCTCCTCAATAAAACACTTGCCTTGAGGCAAAATGGCAACATTTTTGTAGACTATTTCAGAAGCTAAAAAAGAGCTACACAGAACCAGAACTATAAATAGAAGAGCTCACCACATTGGTGCCTGTGACGCTTTGCTCGACGGACTCAAACAGGAAGCTTGGGGCCTCCTGGTCGTCCCCCCTCACGAGGCAGTGGTAGGCGAGCACCGACGTCAGGTGGTTGGAGAACATGCATCGGCAAAGTGGTACCACATTTCTCTTCCTCGCGGCCTCCGCGAATGCCGCCACCTCCTCCCCTCTAGACGTAGCTACAATTGCATCCCACACTACATCAACCGCAAATCCATGAAGACGAAGAAGGAACAAGGGTCTCACATTGTTGATTGGTGTCTTCCACTGCGGTTGGGGCAGAGGCCATGTGGGGCTTAAAGCCGAGGTGGAGGGAGGGGAGCGGCAGTCAGCGAGGGGGTAATGCATCGCGACGGAGGAGGGGGATTTGCGGAAGGTTGAGGGAGGAGGAACCCGAGAAGAGGTGAGGGAGGAGAGTGGAGGAGGCCGCTAGGGTTTCCATCAAAGAATGCAGAGTGAGGTCCTTTGTTAGAATTGGGTATAAACAGCCAAAAAGCCCTCCAATTACCTTGAGGATTTCAGTGGCGCCTGTGGGATTGTGCGAGGAAGGGGCGAAGGAGGCAAGGTCAGCGAAGAAGAGGTTGAGCTCATCGTCGGAGCTGTCTTAGCAGTTCCCGTTGAAGCAGTTGTAGCGACCAGCACCACAGGAGGGTAGAGGAACGAGATCAGAGCATCAAGAGGGCCCTTTGCTATTAGAGGCTGCCCTTAGTGCCATTGCTGTAGTGGTGGCTATAGATGGCGGTGACCAAGGGGGAAGTCAGGAGAGGGGGGAGGGAAGGGTGAATTTTAGGGAAAAGATTTGGAGGGAGGTGAGGGAGGGTTTTGTTGAAACCGTGATTGAAGTCTTTGGTCACGGTTCTAAGTGGATCCGTGACCTAAGGCTTTAGTTACTGTGTTTAAAATCGTCACCAAAGTTAAAAGTATAATTATGGTCTCACCTGCCTTTTTGGTCACGATTTTGGGTGGAACCGTGACCATAAGTTACTTGTGGTGACGATTTTACAAACCGTGACCAAATAGCCGTGACCAAACCTCATATTTCTAGTAGTAACGTAAGAACCTTGTGCTGGTTTAGGCGCCATGGGCAGGACTATCCCGAAATGTCAATTTCCAGAGAATGAATTTAACTACAGAACGCCATGGGCAACACTATCTTGAAGTGTTGAAAGCCAAGGTTTTAGGGGTTACCATGGGCGGTCCTATCTCGAAGCATTGAAAGCCAGAGACCTTGCAAGGATTGATAGTAGGGACAAGAAATCCGATACAGACCGTGTTTAGGGCCAATTCGATGTTTGACTTAAGAGAATTTAAAAAGAAAAGAGAGAAAACTCTCAAAATGAATCTCTATATCTCTATTATAAAAAATGCATTTGCAAATTAAACCTAGACTTGCTACAAATACGCACGGGTGCTTTAATCACTGGGGTCACTGCAACAAAAATAGTTTTTACTGACAAAAGAGATATGTCGTTAAAGCATTAATATTTGTTGCTATAAACATTTTCCAACACTTTTTGGATTCATCGCTTGTCCATTGGTATAACTAGTGTCACTAAAGATTTACCAGCAATTTTAGACTGTCGGTATTTTTTGAATCTTTAGTGGCTATTTCTTTTGTTGATATTTTTGTGGGTAAATGTTACTTTTAACGACTATCTTTTTGTTGCCACAATTAACACTACTGTAAAGAAAAAATGGCGACAAAAATAATTGTCACAACAAATTGACGATATAAGATGCTTTAGAGGCAATCACTTTTTGCCGCTAATTAATCTCACAATTCTTTTATTTTTTGTTATGACAAAATTTGATGTCACTAATGAATATTATTAAGGGTAGTAAAATCTATTGCTAATTTTAAATAATAAACATTTTATTTAATGCCATAATTTTATCACTAATAGCACGTTGTTTTATATAATTGATAAATTAACTTTGATTGCTACCTAATGCTATATCTTAAGAGTTATTATTACACTTTCTCTTACATTAACTTTAATTACAAAGTATATGACTCCTAAATTGAAATGAATAAAGATTTAAACAACGAAATAATATTATAAAGAAATATTGTGATGAAAATAAATATTTTCATTTTAAAATTAAATAATGAAAAAGTGGTAAGATGTTTAAACCAACTGCACATTTTTATAATTTAATAGCAATAAGAAAAAATAAACATAAAAAATGACACGTTAATCATATACAATATTCATTCATCAATCAATAATCTGTTATTAGTGTTTAAGGGAATTCGTCGTTTGTTAAGAAAATGCATCGTAGTACAGGACAAAAATCGCTCAAATTACTTAAATTTGAAACTCAGAATCAAGAGTCTGAGGTCAAATACAGGGAGCAAATATGGAATTCATAACATTAATTTCATTCAGAATCAATGAGCACAATTAATTGATCACAAAATAGATATGCAATGAATGAAACTGATCAGAATTAATAAATCAATGTATCTCAAAAGATCATGAATAACAAAGAAAAGAGAATTAAAACAATGGTGATTTAAATCACCACTTATTCTCTTAATTATGTATGCATTCAGTTACTCAATTATTTCAATGAAAATTCAATTGTAAACTATAGTACTTAAATAATGCAACAGTAACATTCAAATAATGCCACAGTGTTCACAACCAAATCAGACGTCAGGCATTTATCATCAAATGGTTTAACAGCACAAAGCTTTTTAGAAGCCTTTCTCTTCTTTCTCTCTTCTTCTTCGTAGATTTCTTCTCTTTCTTTTTTAAGCTTCCCTTCTTTCCCAAGTCTTTCCTTCTCCTTTTCTTCTTCACAACAAAGGGGAACAACCTTCTCTCAACCGCTAAGAGTCACACAGGGGTATGCTTCAGATTGCAAAACCGTCCCTCGCTCTCTCATAATTCCACCTCCTCTTCTCTCTCACAGACCCAGAGCATAACCAGATCCAAGTATGGGTTAACGAGTCGAGAGCATGGACCAGGGTCATCGGCGTGGGTGGTGATTGAGGTGTGCTTAATAGGTCGGATAATCTGATGTAAGGGGATGAGGGACCCGACCCCTCAATGCTTGGGCAATAGGGCCTAAGCAAGAATTCAATATATCTATAGTCATGAGAATTTCATCCGCCGATGTGGGACTATCCGGTGAAGTTGCGGGCGAGATCTCCAATTGAGGGCCTGGAGGGATATCTGGAAGGGTTCCATGAGGCCTGGAGGTGGACTTGAGAGCGAATGCAGTCGAAAAGAGGCGGACGTCGTTGGAGATGTCGAGGACGACAGTGGTCTCCGATTAGTACCTAAAAGTTACAATATGGACTCAAAAGCCCCAGTTAGAGGGTTCATTAGTATCACCGGAGGACGTGGAGTCTAGTGGTGGTTGTTATGTGGTGAGCGGATGCGTGTGGTGGTCGGCCGAACTCAGAGGAGGTGGGCGGATGTAGGTGAGTTCAGTGGGCATCTTTAGTGGTGGAAACACAGAATTAGGTGAGGTTTTGGTTGGTGAGTTGAGGTGAAGGTTCTGAAGGTGGAGTGGTGGCGTTTGGTGGTATGTAATGTCGAGGAGACGTCGCCGGAGCTTCGTCGGAGCATAAGAAGACGGAGGGGTCGAGGCGTGAATGGTGGTCGAAACAAAAGTTTAAGGGGCTAGAGAGGTTAAGGAGGAGAAGAGGAAGATGCTAGACCTAGCTATGGGATGAAGGGGTGAAGGCTTGCGCCAGCTTTGATTGGCCGGTCGCAGGGAAGATGAAGTCTCCGACGAGGGAGAATGGCGAGGACGAAGAGGTAGGGTGGCTCCTGCTGGTGTTGCGAGAAGCGGAAGAAGAAGGGGGGGTGTTTCCCTCTGCCTATGGTATGTGGCAGAGGGCAAGGACGGAGGTTGGAGAAGCTCGCCGGAGCTACAGTCAGAGGCGGCCAGAGAGAGGAAGTTGTGAGGAAGTATCTCCTGAACTGAGCTAATTTGAAGCGGTTGTGCATGCCAGTCCTTTATAGAGCTTCATGGAGAGGTCTAGAATAGGAAGGAGCTCTGATTAGCTCCTTAGGATTCAAGAAGAACCCCACTGATTTTGTGGGTTCGCACGACCAATCAGGTTTGAATTGGGATCTAGGATTGGTCCCAATCGATTCTCCTAGGTGTGAACATTAATCTCACTAAATTTGGTGGGATTTGATGGATATTTGAGTAGGATTTGGCTTGGTCAAAGGTTGCCTAGAGGTTGGTTGACCTCCAGTGGTGGCAGGGACCTACATGCGAAGAAGATAATAAAGTTAGGGGGCATTTTGCATGGATTTCAAAAGCTAGGGGCGTGTATGAGAGAAAAAAGAGTTAGACTAGACCAAAATGCAAACTAGGTCAAGATGATCTCTGATTAGGCCCAAATTTTGGTCCAAACCTAATTTGGACCCAAGAAATCTGATGATGAAGTTATATTTTAGTTTTGACCAAAATTAGTTAGGAAATTTGCACAAAAGTCCAAATCAGGGTAACTTTCCATCTAAAACTTTATTTAAGGTCAAAATGGGTTCATATGGTCAAATCAGGACACCAAACCTTATGGAATATTTTTATATGAATTTTAAAAGATTTAGATGGATTTTGTCCTGATCAGAACCTCTGTTATTTAAGCAGGTATGAAATTAGTGTTTTAGGTTATAGATCAGTTCTCGAAGTGCGTAAAAATTCATTTCTATCTGCACGGACCCTCTTATTAGTCATTAATGCTCATTAGACCTTAGATTAACCCATGGGAAACCCCATGATTATTCTGCATTCATAATATGCTGTTAAAACTGTAGAATTAACCTTGATTTAATGTGTTCCTCTTGGAAAGGATATTCAGTGAGTTATGACTCTCTAGTGATTATGTAGAAGCATTTGTCAATTGAATATGATTAATTAAAGCTAGTTATGATGCATAATGATGTTATCATCATACCCTCATGCTTAACTTTTTCTAGTCCTTTAGCAAACTCTTATGGAAAGAACTAGAGTTCTAGACCATGCATTGAAGTTTAGATACCTGATTCTTATTACTCTTTAGAAATTAGGTCAGAATGCTAACAATATGCCTAGAGGTACTCAAGTATCAATCAAGATTCAGACCAGACCAGCTTTAGCTTGGGTCTACCGCGAAGATTTCTAAGGCTCACAAAAACTACCCAAAGGTTTGTTGAACCTAGCAGTTAAAGCACCTGTGCGTAGAATGTAGCATGTCTAGGTTTAGTTTGCCAGTGCATTTTTATAAGAGGGTGATAGAAGGATTTTCATTTGGAGAGTTTTCTCGCTTTTTCTCCTTAAATTTCCCTAGATCCAGCCTCAAATTGGCCCTAAACATGGTCTGTATCGGATTCCTTATCCCCATCATCAATCCTCGAAGGGTCCCTGACAATCGAAGCTTCAGGATAGCACCACCTATGGCAACCCCCAGAACTCCTGGCTTTCGACACTTTGAGATAGTGCTGCCCATGGCATTCTGTAGCTAAATACAGGCCTTGGCAATCGACATTTCGAGATAATCCCACCCATAGCACCTGAACCAAAACAAGGTGCTTACATGCCCCTAGTAGAATATTTAGATATCCTAGGAGACAAGCACCGAGGAGACGATATGTTGTTACACATCTTCGAGGGAAATTTCCCACCTCTTTGCACTGAGAACTCATCCAATCAACTTGTGTTGTCGAGCTACTCCTAAGCTAGATCTTCAAGATAACTTTTCAGAATAGAACACTTTTAGCATGATTTTTCTTTATTAAGCGCACTGAACCAGACTATGTGTGATTTTGGAGGCTTAGATTACCAAGTCCCGCAAACCAAAGGGTAGGCAACGAGGCCAAGTACACCCTAAACCTTAGATCTAATACATCAGCTTCTCATTTTCCTCAACCTCTTGAGGACGAATCCGAATCTTAATGGACACGTGAATGTTTAAGCCCTAAAAACAAGCCCAAGAGGCCTAAGATCAACACTCATACTAATCTCCTTGTCTCTTTGTCATTTTAGGACTTAATTTTTTCTTTTCAATAGGTCTTAGAACTTAAGTAGATTCCAAAATCAAGTGCTAATGATTATCAATTTTGTTTCTGGTTTTTGCTCCTTTTGACATTTTGAATTCTCCTCTCTTTTCCTTAAGAAAGATTTGCATTTGAGTTCACAAAATTCCTCCCCTTCTTCCATTTTTTTCTTTTTTCAATTTTCTACTTTTTTTAATTTGGAATATATATTTTTTGTGAGAACTCCTCAGAGAGTTGAATTTCCATATGTTTGCACTTTAACAGCCTCCCATGTTTAAGTTTTGCAATGCCCTCATTGTAAACCAGGAGGGTATGAATTCAGTTTGGTTCAAGGATTAGAACAAGATTAAAGGGTGGGTGAACAGGTCGAGATGACTGTTGTGGATGCTTTCAAGCTTTGATACAAGTACCAAAGGTGGAGTCGACTGTTCTAATGGTGAACTCAGAAGTGCAGTAGGAGTATAGCACAAGAGATGATCAGAAGGGTGTCGGGTTTTTTGGAATGACGGGTTGCCTCCCGTTAAGTGCTAAATTCAATGCCTTTAGCCGAGCAGAAGGTGGTCAAGGAGAAGGGGTGGTCAAATCAAATGAGTTTTGTAGAACAAGCACCTCAATCAATAGCCTGGTTGGACCAACTAGGTGCTTGTTCAAATCAACAAGCTGATGATACAGCCTAAACCCAATCAGTTTGATGGGTTGATGGATGTGAATCAAAAGATACGTAGCCCATCAGGTACTTTGAGGCTCAATTAGATATGGAAATGAGAATCTAAGGTTTGGCTGAGTCGGTTCAACCTAGTTCGAGTGGGGGTCCTCAAAAGAAAATGGATTTGAAAAGGATGTAGGAGCCCTATTGATAGGATCAGAAAAGGATAACAAGTGGTTATCAGTCTGATCAATGTCCGAAATCTGATCAAAAGATGGAGGAGAATCATATGTAATCGGATGAGAGTGAGGCGAATCAGAGTAGAAGTTGATTTTGCTGGCAAGTTGGGGTTGAGATCGGATTTTGGAAGGCTCGGTATGTAGATCAGAAGGTGTGGCTTCTTTGAGGTCCAAATCATTAGCCTTAGCATTAGAATCATAGAATGGATCATTGATACTGAGGTCGTAAACTAGTTCATAATTATCCAAAAACAAAGGTTCTCCAAAATCAGAGTAGGATTCGAAATCATTAGAGAATTTGCGAAGATTAGTGTCTGAACCTAATTTTAGATCGGAATTTCCACCATAGAATGAATCAAAATATGTAGAATCAACAACCCGACTTGGATCTAACCTAATTTCATATTCTGAGCTTAAAAAGGTGCCTTTATTAGGCATAGGCTCAGTTTCTTAGCTCCTAGGATAGACCCAATTGAATTCCAGCACTTCCACCTCCTCTGTTTCTGTGTCATAGATCGGTTTGACTTCTAAAAAATTAATTCATATTTTTGAGGAGGTTGGAGAGGTGTAATCATTAAACATGGGCCCATAATCATAGTCCAGATAAAAAATATGATTTTCTTCAATTTGGACCTCGTAATCATCCTAAGTAGGTTTTGATCTAGATTCTATGTCAAAGGTAGGAATTGGGTCACTAGAATCTGATCTAGGCTCTATTGGGATGTGAGAATCATTATTGAAAATTACCTTAACAGGATAAGGCTCAGGAATTACATTCTCGAGAGGTTCTGACTTAGGCTTATCATCATAGGTGTCTAGGGAATCTAGGCTTGATGGACTAGCTTCAAGGCTCTCTATCACTGGTTCAGAATTAGGAACACCTGCAATTGGATCCTCTCAGCCCTTATTAAAATCAGTCATGTCAATTGTTATAAAGTTTGAATCTGAATTCATTTAAGTTGGAGGTCCACAACAACCTTTATTCTCAAATTCAGGCTCTGGGAGATCAAGTTGATCCTCAATGTTGTTCCAAGGTGTCTCATCAATCTCTGAATGTTGATATGGGTAATTTTGATCAATGGCTTGGTGTATTTGATTTAGCATACACCCACGTTTCTCCATGAGACCCTAGTGTTTCTCCCAAAGTTTTGGATTTGACAGACATTGTATGTATCCGATATTGTGCAGTCTCCACAATTCATTGTATTTTGACAAAAGCTCATTTCAGGTTGATCCGTGTATCATTTGTTCAAATATCATTCTAGTAACATTCATAATGAGGGTTGTTTCTGTCACATTATCTTGAATGTGCCTAGATGGATCAGAGGTTTTGTAATATTCATCATTACATCTAGAAGCAACCTTGATCATCTTTTCTTTCATGCTCATTTGGGATTCAGGGTTCCTACAAATTCTTCCAAATTTCTCAGGTTGCATTTTCAAAATCAGGTGGTGGATTAAGATGTAGAATCAAAACTTAGGTTCAGATTGAAGTGATTGGATCATATCAGAAATCCCCAAGAAGAACAATTCCAATGAGGCTTCTAGGTCAAGAACCTAGGGACCTTTCGTGTGTATATGCCCTAGAGAATAGATGAGGGACTGGATTTGAATTGGACCCAATCAAGGCACCAAAGGTTTTTGGATGACTAAGGTTGTTTCAAGGTAGATGATACCTCTGAATCACAAATCCACACACCCGAGAAGTACCTTTGCAGCTAGGAAGGGAGAGCCCTACAAAGACCCTTACATGGTAGAGCGTCCCCACAGGTTACAGGGTTTCCCCCACCTAACCTTCCTTGTCACTGCAGTTCCAAGTAGATCGGAATATTTGAATTAAGACCTTAAGTCTACCAATTTTTATTCCTAATTTGTGCATTGGATTTCACTTGATTAGAAGTTAATTCAATTCGTGACCTAATTTGGAGGTTGATTAGCCCACAAAGTAGACCAACTTCACCTAACCTACCTTAAAAGATGAAGAATGAAATCTAGGCCAAGACCCAAAGATCACCCTGAATTGACTCCCAAGTTATTAGGTCTAAAGTTGTAGGGTTCAGTGAATTTAGAGCCTGATTTTAGGGTTCTTTTGATTAGATCTTTTCAAACAAGAGTTCAAGTAGCACACAAATGCGGGAGGATTAATTTCCTTTAATTCAGGCAAGTGTGAACTAACATTTCAAAATCCCAGAGTAGAAACCCTAATTGACTCTATTTCAAGTCCAATTTGATCTTAGAATGTACACCTTGGACTCAAACAAGAAGTGCGTAGTCCAAGATGATTAGAAATTAAGTGTAAATCCCTAGTAGGTACAGGCAAATTTGGTTAGGGATCTCCAAATAGAATCATCTCAACTTCAATCAGATATTGATTTTGAATTCACATATAAGGAAACTTGCCTTTAAATGATGATTACTAAGAAAATAAGACAGATGAATCCTAATTGTTTGTTTCCTTCCTCTCTCTTCCAAAAGATTAAGAGATTGATTAGGGAAGGAGAGAGAGTTACCTGCCCTTGGAGTGGTTGATTTGCGTGGCAGATTTCTTCATGATGTACCTCGTAAAATCACATGAAAAGTAAATAAGAGAAGTTAGTGTTCAAATAAATATAAAGATATGACTAATGTGTGAATTGTGCGTTGTTCCCCGGCAATGGAACTAAAATATTTAAGTGAATTCATCATTCATTAAGAAAATTCATCATGGTACAGGACAAAAATCGGTCAAATTACTTAAATCTGTAACTCAGACTCAAAAGAGTTCGAGATCAAACACATGGGCAAATATGGAATTCACAACATTAATTTCATTCAGAATCAATGAGCATAATTATTTGATCACAAAATAGATATGCAATGAATGAACTGATCAGAATTAATAAATCAATGTATCTCAAAAGATCATGAATCAAAAAGAAAAGAGAATCAAAACAATGGTGATTTAGATCACCACTTATTCTCTTAATTATGCATGCATTCAATTACTCAATTATTTCAATCAGAATTCAATTATAAACTATAATACTTAAATAATGCAACAGTAACATTCAAATAATGCCACCCTGTTCACAACCAAATCAAACGTCGGGCATTTATCGTCAGATAGCTTAACAGCACAAGGCTCTTCAGAAACCTTTCTCTTCTTAGATTTCTTCTCTTTCTCAGATCTTTCCTTCTCCTTTTCTTCTTCTTCACAACACAGGGAATAGCCTTCTCTTAGTGGCTAAGTGTCGCACAGAGGTATGCTTCAGAGAGCAAAACCCTCCCCCGCTCTCTCACAATTCCTCCTCTTCTCTCTTATAGACCGAAAGCATAGCAGGATCCAAGTACGGGTTAATGGGTTGAGAGCATCGACCATTGTCACCGATGTGGGTGGTGACCGAGGTGTGCCTAATAGTTCGAGTAATCGGATGTGAGGGGATGAGGGACCTGACCCCTCAGTGTTTGGGTGAAAGGGCCTGAGCACGAATTTAATATATCTGTAGTTGCAAGGCTTTCATCCACCGATGTGGGACTATCCCACTCTCCCTTCTTCACGTGCACCAGTAGGAGAAGATGCTTCCAATTGCGGGTAAAGTCATGGACGAGATCTCCAATTGAGGGCCTAGAGGGATATCTGGAAGGGTTCTGCGAGGCGTGAAGGTGGACTTGAGGGCGAATGCGGCCGGAAAGAACCAGACGTCGTTAGAGATGTTGAGGGCAACGGTGGTCTCCGGTCAGTACCTGAGAGTCACAATACAAGCTCAAAAGCCCTAGTTAGAGGGTTCATTAGCATCACCGAAGGACGTGGAGTCCGGCGATGGTGGTTATGTGGTGAGTGGATGCATGTGGTGGTCGGCCGAACTTGGAGGAGGTGAGCGGATGTGGGTTAGTTCGGTGGGTGTTTTCAATGGTGGAAACATGGAATTAGGTGGGGGGTTTTGGTTGGTGAGGTGAGGTGGAGGTTCTAAACATGGAGCGGTGCCGTTTGGCAGTGTGTAACATTGGGGAGGCATCACCGAGGCTTCACCGGAGTGGAAGAAGACGGAGGGGTCGAGGTGTGAAAGGTGGTCGAAACAAGAGTTTAAGGGGTTAGAGAGGTTAAGGAGGAGAAGATAATGATGCTAGACCTAGCTATGGGATGAAAGGGCGAAGGTTTGCACCGTCTTTGATTGGCTGATTGCGGGGAAGATGAAGTCTTCGACGGGGGAGAACGACGAGGATGAAGAGGTAGGGTAGCTCCTGCTGGTGTTGCGAGAAGCAGAAGACGGAGAGGGGGTGTTTCCCTCTATCTATGGTATGTGGCAGAGGGTGAGGATGGAGGTTGGAGAAGCTTGCCGGAGCTACAGTTGGAGGCGGCCAGAGAGAGGAAGTTGTGAAGAAGTATGGCCTAAACTAAGCTAGTTTGGAGCGGTTGTGCACGTCGGTTCCTTATAGAGCTTCAGGTGGAGCTTTAGAATAGGAAGGAGCTCTGATTGGCTCCTTAAGATTCAAGAAGAACCCCACTGATTTTGTGGGTTCGTACGATCGAATTGGGATCTAAGATTGGTCCTAATCGGTTCTCCTAGGTGTGAACATCAATCCCACCAAATTTGGTGGGATTTGATGGAGATTTGAGTACGATTTGGCTTGGTAAAAGCTCGCCTGGAGGTCGGTTGACCTCCAATGGTGGTAGAGACCTGCATGCGAAGAAGATAACAAACTTAGGAGGCTTTTTGCAAGGATTTCAAAAGCTAGGTGCGTGTATGAGAAAACAGAGTCAGATTGGACCAAAATTCAAACTAGGTCAAGATGGTCTCTAATTGAGCCTAAATTTTGGTAGAATCTAATTTAGACCCAAGGAATATGATGGTGAAGTTAGATTTTAGTTTTGACCAAGTTTGACTGGGCAATCTGCATAGAAACCCAAATAAGGGCAACTTTCCCTCTAAGACTATTTATAGTCAAAATGGGTTCAGATGGCCAAATAAAGGACACCAAACCTTATAAAATATTTTTATATGAATTTTATAAGATTTAGATGGATTTTATCCTGAATAGAACCTCTGTTATTTTAGCGGGTCTGAAATTAGGGTTTTAAGTTATGGATCAGTTCTCGAAGTGCGTGAAAATCCATTTTTGTCTGCATAGACCCTCTTATTAGTCATTAACGCTCATTAGACCTTAGATTAACCCTTGGAAAACCCCGTGATTATTCTACATTCATAATCTGCTGTTAAAACTACAGAATTAACCATGTTTTAGTTATTCCTCTTAGAAAGGATATTCAGTGAGTTATGACTCTCCAGTGGTTATGTAGGAGCATTTGTCTATTAATTATGACTAATTAAAGCTAGTTATGATGCATGATGATGTTATCATCAATTAGAAGAAAAAAATTTAATAAACAAGTCAAAGTTATAGGGTAACATAACCAAAAAAGATACATATCCAAGATAAAGTAAAAAAAGTCTAAAAAAATATTTTGACTAAATTAAAAGCGCATAAAAAGATTTCCACTAATAACTCTAGTGCATCTTCTATTAGCAACTTTAAAAGATCTTGCAAAAAAAAGAAAAATTTTGTTAGAAAATAATTCTAAGATACATTAAATAAAGGAACAGTTACGTTTAAATACCATGGTTCAAAATAATTTTATCACAATACCTATTGTAAAATAACAAACATCTTAAACCAAGCAATGATAGCTCCAATTTAGTTACCTAAAACTTCATATTTGTCATATGGCCTGATCAACATCTCTTCCTCATCAATGGCAACTTCAATATAAACCCTTGCACAAGTGGAACCAATGGCAGCTCCTCTAATAATTACATTGCAACCTTCCTCTACATGTCTACCATGCTTAGTAGATACACATCCTACATGTGAAATATTATAGCAATAAAATGATAGTATCAAGATCAATCTAATTATAGTTTTTATCGAAAGTTTAATATTGAATTTAAAATTTTAATATACTTTTACATAAAAGTTTACCTGACCTTCAACCAACATAGATTGAGTCCCATCCATAAGCTGATTCTTTGCCTTCTTTAAACTTACACAAATGTTACCTTGTTGCGTAACCACATCTTGAGTACTTGAATGTAGATAATATGATTAGTTTCTTAACTTAAATATACTCAATCATTTAACTAAAAATCATAATACTTGTGACCTCTTTAATGATGGGGAAATCTATAAATCTGCACTTCCTAAAGATTGAAGTAGCATTTCTTGAAAGTTTGCTTGGGTTTCTTTCATTTCTTTTCTCTTCCATAAATCACATCTCAATTTGTCTTCCCTACTCTTTCCTTTATTCTCATTCCTCAATTTCTTTTTGCCCCCACAAATCATAATGTGGCGATATTAATCCATATCCTTTAGCACAACCATATTTATCCTTTCCAACAACTTTTGCATAAATTTCATCAACCAATGAAGGGTCTTTTGAACTATCCATCTTCTCAATTGCCTCATTAAATTGTTCCTATAAGAGAAACTTATCATATAATCCTCTATGCTATTAAAATAGTTATGAACAAATTGAAACTAATAAAAATCTCAACTAAAATAGCATAAGAAAAAGTCAAATTAAAGTTTATTCTTGATCAAAAGCATACATTAAAGTAAATAAAATTACCATTTATTTAAAAGCATTATAATTTTACCACTATTTAATGTTTCAAGTATCTTACATATAGAAAATTAGTATTTGTTCTCCTAATTACGTAAAAAGGTTGATATTATAAATGAAATAAATGTAAACAAAGATAAAAAGATAAATTGCACACATGAAGAATAAGTTATATAATGTGTTTAACTTACAATCATAAAAGCTACTCTTCCATCCGTTGGTTTGCCATCCTTCTTTTTATAATCATTTACAAATAAATCAATCTTGTTTACCTTTCTTCCCATTTATTTCTCCATCTAAAAGTAATAAAAATTATAACAGTTAAATCATAAACTTAAAAACTGGAAATTGTGAGAATAATGAATGTACCTCATCCTTTATACATGCATAGCTTTTGTCCCCGTAGTATGATGAAGTATTAATTTTCCTCTATTTCTTTATTTTTAGAACATAACTACAAGAATCATAATTTTTTCGAATTATTTTTTAAGTTAAGGTAAAGAAAATAAATACAATTTTAATTACCTTTGACTTCTCTGAATCCCAATGCTCATTAAGGAACTTCCAATGTTCCTTAGTTACCCGTGAATCATGATACTCTAATCTTTCTTCCATGGAGAGAAGTGGTTAATAATATTTCTCCTTACGGTAACACTTAAATTCTCTCCATTTCTTAGCTATGCTTAGAAGAACCCATGGTCACATCGTTTCATTATATTGAAATTTGTACTACATAAAAAATATTAAATCATCAAAACTTAAATATAATTAACAAAATTATTGTGGTTAGGAATTTACCTCCACAAATTCTATCATTTTATTCTTGTATTCTATAGGCTTCTTCCTCCAATCATCATAATCTAATAGGGCCAAATTTGAATTGCATGCAACAGTTCCATAAAGATTTTTCAATTGATTTTGATTTTCTCTAACTGGCTGGTATGAATCATTCATCTCGACAAATATCTTCTTTCCATCTTGATTGTTCCATACTTTCAGGCACACAGTAGGTCCTCTCTTATCCTTTCCTTTTGCATTAGAATCTAGATTTTTAATGGAAAGAGAACACTATTTAATGAATTCAAATTTAATTTATGTATGATATATAAATCTCTTAAACTAACTTGTAAGAAAACAGTAAAAGATGGATTATAGAAATAAATTTTCACACATGAAATATCTTACCAATGTCCTAAAGGTCAATTTCATTAGTTTCTCCAACTGCAAAATGTGTACAACTTACTATGTTACCTTGATATTCTTCTTTGAATGTTTTGATGGCAACATGCTTTGCCTTTTTTGTTTTCCTAAGCGTGGAATGATCTTTCCTTAAAATTTGCTTTTCCTTCGATTGTTTCTTCAATGAATTATTCTTCAATGTAGAAGTTATAGCTCTAGTTCCATTATCACTACATGTTGGCTCAACATTTTCTTGGTTTAAAGGTGCCAAAGTTTTCTTTGACTAATATCCTCCTAGAACTAGAATAACTCGAAAATCAAATCGTGGTTGCTTTGACATCCTATATGAATCATTAAAGGAATAAGTTAAACAATCAACTAAATAAGTCATAACATATAACAATGAAAAAAATGCCTTGTGAAAAAATTATCTTCATACCAAATAACAACAAATAACTTGCATCAATCTAGTTGTCATCATTAGACTCGCTTTCATTGTTATCTACTTTACTAATATAATTAATATGTTGTTCCCAATTCTCTCTAGAAAATGAAACATCATCAATGTCTGTACGTACAACATCAATGAAATCATCGTTTCCATTTGTATCCATCTCACTTTCATTCGAATCATAGGAGTAGCCATCTACCGTATCATCATTATCTAAGTCATCAACTTTTTCTTCCATAGCAAATAAATCTCTAGGTCTTGTTCTGACAACGAAATGTCAATCCTTGCATATCGGATGTTGGACATAAAACACTTGTACTTGAGTTGCTCGTACAAATGGATCATTTTCATGTCCTAAACAAGATAAATTCACTGATGTTAGTCTATTTGCTTTCCCAATTGCATTTTTTGACTTAGTATTTATCCACTGGCATTTGAATAATACTATTTTAAACTTTTCATAATAATTCAACTCAGTTATAGCTGTGATCACTCCAAAATAATTAATTTCACCAATTGAAGGATTTTTATCTGATGCTTTGGAAAAGCTCTCAGCCTGGGCATTAACAACAACACCACTATTTTGTGTTTGTCAATTCTTCTCTATTTTTCATATGAAATCTAAAGCCATTAATAATATAGCCATTATAATACATCGCTACTTCATGAGGGCCTCGAGCAAGCACTCGAAGATCTTTTGATATAAATTCCTTTTTTACGTTTTCTTTAATCTGAATCATAAAAAGTAACAATAAGTGTCTCAAGATATTAAAACTATTAGATTGGTGGATATTTATGAAACATACATCTCTTGAACCACTCACTAAAAGTGTCATTATGTTTGTTACTAAATTCCTTCTGTGATAATCGACGATATGAGTTCCTAAGTACATGTTGATGTTCTCTGCAAATTTACAATAATTATTAAAATGTTATGATAGAACATGTAACATGAATAATTCAAAGGATATGAGTTTCAAGTGCTTACTCTTTAAATGGAAGGATAGCATCACAATTGGATAAGATATATCCATGTGCCTGTTTTATCATAATCAAATTTAATTTCTTGGGAGTTCTCTTTCTTATTGCTTGACCAGATTGTGAGAAAATAGAAAACCCTTGATCCACATCATGGAATTCATCTGGAAAGTTGATGTAAACCTTGTCTCCACTCCTGATAAAAATCTTGAACAAAATATCAAGCATTCATCTGCTATATACCCTTCCGTAATAGAGCCTTCTGGATGATTCTTATTACGAACATACATTTTTAGCTTAAGAAGATACCTATTAAGTAACCATGTAAGAGTTAAAGAATATGTTAAAAAGTATTTATGTTGACTTTTTTAAAATACTGTAGGAGTATACTTTTCTATAGTATACATCCATCGATATTGAACTGGTCCAGCTATCTATCAATATTATCGAATAGTATCATTTGATATGGTAACTTGTAATGATATGGGAAGTTGTTGATGCATCAGTACATGACAATCATGACTTTCCAAGCCTGAAATCTTGTGATCACGTAGATTTACACATCTTGATATATTAGATGCATAACCATTTGGAGCTTTGACTCTTTTAAAGATCTATCATAGATTTGACTTCTCAATGCTGGAGGCAAGATAGTCATATTTCCAATCTCTTTGGGATGAAGTGATGTCTAATGTTCAACTTGTGCAAGTCAATATGACTCTTTATATCATCTTTGTTTTCTTTTCCAATTGTAATAAAGTTCCTATTATACTGTCACATACATTTTTCTCAATATGTATGATATCAAGATTATGCCGTATAGCATTCTCTCTCCAATATGGCAACTGAAAAAATATACTTAATTTTGTCCAATTAGGCCAATACTTACACCTCTTTTGGGATCTATGCCAATAATAATAGGAACTTTTACTAAGTGTCATTATTAACATGTTTGATAATCTTTTTGGTATACTAATTGCACAGCAAAAATACACCAACAATTGTGTCATCTTATGCTATTTCCTAGCATTACCAGTGCATATTAGGTATCCATAGTCGCATTTGTAAAAATACACGCATGCATGCATTTAATTGAGAGGGGAGGAGAGTGAATAAATTGGCCTTATAATTTACATTTTCCTCAAGTGCTGCCTCGCCAAATTTTCATCTTTATTTTTTATTTCTATTTGAATTTGAATTTCTCCGCGCGGTTGCAGGCATGGCCTCTTCTTCCTCTTCGCGCCATGCTCTGCAGCAAGCTTGCACTGCAGCTGCATGCACAAGCACTCTCTGCCAACCATGCAGAGCCATGCATAGCCAGGGTAGGGCTGTGCATGTCTCTTTGCTTTTTAAAAAGAGCTCAGCCTTGTTCCTTGCGACTGGGCCTGGTCCACACACCTACAGCAACCTTCTTCCCTTCCAGGCCGTCTCCTCCCCTCTCCCCTCCATACGCAGCCTCTCCTCTTAAGGAGCCACGCTGCAGGCAGGAGCAACTCACAGTCGTGCACAACCACCACTGTGAGTCCACCACCGCCCAGCTCATCAAAGAGCCAATGGGCGTGGTGGTTCTCTTCTCTGAATTCGTCGTTTCAAGCCTCTCCGCCATTGCCACAGGAGCTTCAAGCTTTGAAGCTCAAGCTCCGCAGCAGTAGCAGCAGCAAGGCGGCAGCAGCAGCTTAGGCCACCGCGTGCCCGCACGCAGGCCAACGCGCATGCCCCATCGCGAAGTGCCACCTGCAAGCCAGCAGCCGGTGCAGCTTCTCCACACGCGCACCAGCAGCTCACACCTCCCACACTCACAGAACCGGACACACCCGGTCGCACAAAGCCGAGCAGCACTGTAGCCATTGTTCACACTAGTCAACGGAACACAATGGCTACAGTGCGGTGACCGGTAAGTTTCTCACTTATCCGGACACCCAGCCCACCGCAACCTGGCCTAGCCTGCGCCCGCGTCCCACCCTGCGCCCGCTCCAGCGCCTGCCCGCGCGTCTGCATTCGCCTGCGTACGCCCGCCCGCTTCAGCTCCTGCCTCACCGCGCAGCGCGGTACGCTGCGGTCTCTCTCCCCCACGCCTGCTCCTCCCAGCGCGTGCCTCTTAGCGTGCCTACGCGCCTGCACGTGCGCGTGCACGCTCTTGCGCGCTTGGCATCAGACGACGAGCACTGCGTGCGGATGACTTAATTCCCAGCACCATCTTCAGCAGGCGCCCCCCTCTCTCTCCTCTCTCTCTCTCTCTCTCAAACACTTACACACACACTCTCGTACACACACACTATCACTTGTACACCCCTATACACACACTTATATATATGTATATTATTGCCTATATAACTAAGTATAAGTATAGATACATATATATATATGTACAAATATACATACATATATACATATATATCTATAATATAACTACATATATACCTATATATTTATAACAATATATATATATTTACATATAGATATATATTTACAGATATATATATATATATATTTTTCATATCACCTACCATAAGTTGTATCGCGGGAATATCTGCACCAGTTGCTGATATTCCCCAATACACGCATACAGAAAGCGTGTTCGCACTCATCTTCCACCAATCCACCTTACACTCCACGCGGCACTTCGTCCTGTTGGTTGCGTCTTCCTAGATGACGACCAACTCGACACCGTGCTACACGCCATCTCCACCTCCACCCCCACCCCTTTATACATATATAATATATACATATATATATACTATATTTACCTTATTTTTGTTTCTCTTTCCTGCCAGTAAAAAGATAAAAAACATACAAAAGAGAAAAGCTAATCCTTGACTTGCAGGTACTCAGTCTTGCGAATAGCAAGATCATTTTTGGAACCCTAATTTGGCTCAAAGCCAAGAACCTGATTTTGAGGGTGTACCTCAAGGACAAAAATTATCAGAAAAAAATCTTAAATAGAAAAACACCGAAAACACAATAAACGAACGGAAGAGATTCGTCGTAGGAAAGGCGTAGAAACTTCTTCACTTCTAACCCCACTTCCCTGAGTTCAACCCTAGGCCTAAAAGTGACCAAGATAAAATCAAGTAGGCCAGGTAAAAAATTTTGTGAAGAGATGGTTAGGCTCGATTTAGGTTAACCACTATATGCATTTCAACGATAAAATCACCATATTAATACAACCTATCCGGGTCCGACCATATAACTCTTTTCATGGCACCGTTGCCAGGGAAGTGTGTATTCAAGTAAATTTTTACTCTATTCCTTTAATTTTTCTCTTCTCACACCCTTCTCTTCACGAGTGTTTTTGTTTGTTGCTGTGCAGGTGAACCTATTACAAGGAGAAGGAAAGCAGACGAAGTCGGAGACGTAAGCAGATCCAAGGCGGGAACAAGAGCGTGAAGACGCCGACACCGCACTGGAGCTTTGCACACGTTACTAAACAAGTAGGTCTTCCTTTCTTAGCAACTTAGGTCAACTTGTCACCTTAATAAAAAAAAATTAAAAAAAAACCAGAAAAACTTCTTGGGATCTCTTGGGGCAAGTGGATTAAAATTCACTTGTTTGATTGATTGCCTTTACTCCCACCGCCCCAGGATTTCCCGCCAAACTTCGCATAGCGAAGATCCAAGAATCTTTATTCTTGAATTTTTCGCCGTGTGAAGTATTCCTTGAGGCAAAAATAAAAAGATTGATTGCACCCCTCTTTGCCTCATTTATCTGCAAATTCGAGATCACCTTTTTGGTGGGGAGACTTGGAATTGAGTTGATTTCAACCCCACCATGACCTTTCACGTGCCTAAGATTCGATCCCGAATATTTCAACCCCAACAAATTGACTTTCTTTATCTTTTGGGTGATCCTTGTGTGTGGAAATCATTTTGGTGATTGGGAGCACTTGAATTGAAGTGTTTTGACTCCCCTTCACACTAACCTAAAACTGATTCGTGCATCCACACATAGAAATCTCCATCTAGGGAAGCCCATTGCATTTTAGCATGTATTAACCAACTGACATTGAAGAAGGGTTTGTTGGGCTTAGAAGAAAACATGTATTCCCTCAAAACCCGAAGATTGGTTGAATTAGTAATCCAAAGAAATCTTAAAATCCATACTACTTAAGGCTGAATTCCAAAAATCATTCACCAATTAAAACTTCAATTCGGGGAGATTTTCCTATTGCATGCGTGGTTTACACACTCTAAAAATTAATCACTTGGGCATTACCCGTAAATAACGCCCTTCACATTCTAGAAGCACTTGATCCTAAGCATCTAACTAAAATTGGTAGTAACTTGACCCTTATTAAGGATTGGAGGTCTAACTACCTGCGTGTAGCGCCTACGTGCTGGTGAGGGTTCCCACGTGCTATCAGGGGTCTAAGACTGGGGCAAACGGCCTTTCAATCTGGTACAGTGGTTCCGCGGTGCTCGCATTCGGTTCCGTAGTTCGTGATAGTAGGTAACTTAGATCTTTAGGTCTAAGGGCACACTTAGAGGTTAGGAATTTGATTGTATTGATTTGTCATCAAGTGTACCTTTGCAGTGTCATTACTCTCATCTCTTTTCCCTTCGCATCCCCCCAATTCTTCCTGCGGTAGTGCATGTTTGGGAGGAGATCACAAAATCCTGAACTGTGTGAATTGCCTAATAATTTTAGAAAAGAAGCCGCATCATCCTCCTCCACAAACATGGCTGCACGCCCACCCCCAAATCCCGAGGGAGGAAATCGCCCTCAAAACCCACCGGGTGGTGGAGCCTTAGATCCCATAACCTGCCTCCAAGCCCAAATGGAAATGTATAATGAACAAATTGAAGCCATTAGGGAAACATTGGAGGAAATGCAGAACCCTCCTGAACGAGAGGAGCCTAGGGCTCTTAGCTCTTATCAGAATCCCGGTGCTACAGAGACGATAGAACAAATTCGGGTCCCCATGGGCGGGGACGAATTTGAACTGAAACCTAACATAATTGGCCTGATAAATTTTCACTTCCATGGTCTTGCAAGTGAAAATCCTTTTCTCCACTTGGAAGACCTAACCCGATTGGTTGAAACTGTTAAACCAAGAAATATCAGGTTACCTATAGTCCTCATGAAAATGTTCCCATTTTCATTGTGGGATAAAGCGTCGCAGTGGTTACGCACCTTTGGGAGAACCATCCACTCTTGGGAAGAGATGCGAACAACGTTTCTTAAGAAGTTCTTCCCAATCGGGCGAACCAATGCGCTTTGCCGTGCTATCACCTCCTTTACGCAACAAAACGGGGAACAGTTTCATGAGGCATGAGAGAGATATAATGACCTCCTCAGGAAGTGTCCGCACCACGGTCTGCCTAAGTGGCATATAGCCCAGATTTTCTACTATGGGCTAAATGAGACTTTGAAGCAAATTGTAGATGCTTCCTGTGGAGGGAATTTTATGAATAAAGACGAGAATGGAACATTCAAATTATTTGAAAATATGAGTGAAAACTCAATGAACAATGCCTCCATTGTCACCTTTAATTATACCAACCTACCCCGTAATGTCCACAAAGTTGACACGGGACCCTCTCATTCATCCACTGATCTCAACCTTATCGCACAGAAATTGGATGAAGTCTCTGTCGTGCACAAGAAGCTGGACGAGCTTCTGGCCAACCCCGCCTGTTCTATGGCAAACACCCCTACCTCACCACTTCGTCACAATCCCAATTCTTCCAACATTAGGCTTATCCCGAGAAACCCCGTAAAACCTTCCTTACCGAGTGTCGCACCGAGCGACTCGGTAAGTCATGTGGATCTGGCTTCTGCAAGCCAGTATTTTGACACGGAGGACCAAGCCTCCGTGTGCTCGAACGCATATTTACATGCGGATGCGTCTTCTGGCATAGAAGACGCTTGCGCCCTGGGGAACAACCCGTTCTCTACCACTTATAACCCAGGGTGGCGAAATCATCCAAATTTCGCATGGTCCAACAACCCGCAGCGCCAAAATCCCGTGGGTGGACCAATGCGACCGTCAGCACCCGTCATCCCAAGGGCCCAGTCTAATCCTATGGCGAATCTGCCATCAGGCCCTTGCGTATCGCAAACTGAACATGCATCAAGTCCTCTTGACAAATTGATGCGAATGATGACGGAAATGTCAAAGCGCCATGAAGAGAACATGACCTCTCTTCAGCATCAATTGGCACAGCAGATGCTAAGATCAGTCAGCTACACATGGCGACTCGATCTCAGGGCACTCTTCCCGCCCAACCTGTTCCCAACCCATGAAATTTCGTACCCTGTGGTCCTTAACCACAGGTACGACCTTCTCAGGGGTAGGTACATCAAATTCTGCAAGCTCCGAGCATTCTACCGGGACTTCAGGCTAATCCCGCTGCAACACCTCACTCTTATGTCCCTATTGCGAACTCTCCTCCACCGTATGATCCCACTGAACCCGCATCGTCCAATGCAATCACTACGAGGAGCGGTAAGCAGACCATCGATCCGCCTCGACCTGATCCTGGCCCATCTTCATCGCCCTCTCATTCGGGATGCGCACTGCATTCACGAGAGGACGATACACCCAAATTGGTGCCAGAATCAGTCCCATTCCCTGAGGCTCTACTGAGGGAGCCAAAAGGCAAAAAGAAAGATACGCAGGCCTTTGATAACCTGCATAATTTGTTCAGGGATGTTGAAATCAAGGTACCCATGCTCGAGGCTATCGACCACATACCTATTGTCGCCCGATTTCTTAAACACTACACAACACCCAGGCGACAGTCAAAGAAAACAAGAATTCGATGGTTCTCTCGCCTCATGCAAGTTGTGCTATACTGTCAAACCAACCACCGAAGCAGAAAGATCCAGGCACACTGCTTATTTCCTGTAGCATCCAAGGTTGCAATTTTAACCGTGCCTTGATCTAGGATCTTCCATCAATCTTATACCAACCATCATGCTCGAAGAATTTTCCTTGGGAAATCTGAAACCCACCCCTGTCACGTTACAATTGGCAGATCGTTCTGTCAAAATTCCGAAAGGTGTGGTGGAAGACGTGGTGGTTAGGGTCAACAGTCTCTATTTTCCTGTTGACTTTCTTGTTTTAGATATGGAAGTTCCTAGCTCACTTTCTGATTGTCCGATCAACCTTGGTCGACCCTTCTTGCCCATAGCCCGCACCCATATCGACTGCGAGTCGGGCTGTATTGAGATTACCGTTGGATCTGAAAAACTCAAGCTTAACATCTTCAAGGCAGCCAAGAACTTTGATTGCGATTGCATCGAGGATGACACGTCTGACAAGGACATGGCCGTCAGCGCGTGTATCGGACTAATTGGGACCTATTTTGACTGCTGCGGATTACCTGTAAACATTGACGATTGCTTGACCAACACATATTCTGACGTTCCCCCATCCCTCCCTAGTCCCGTACCATCTCCTGACCAGACTTCTGACGAGGTTTTCTCCGCTTCCCATACCTCGTGGTCTGAGTCATATCCGAGCTACTCACCGCCGGTCCACACTCTTGAAGATCGGATTGTCCTTTCTTTCCCGCCAAATCAGGCGGATTTGCAATTCCACACTGGGACCTTGAGCCCACATACTACTCACTGGGGCTATTCCTTTTTGGATCCATCTATCCAAGAAGCCCCTCTTCTTGTCCAATCTAAGGGCCAACTTCTTCCTCCTGACTTGTTTTCTAATCCGCCTGGGACACTCTCGTCCCAAGAAATGCCAGACCTTTCACCATCCACTCCCGAGCTAAAAGGGCTACCTAGTACACTTAAGTATGTTTTTCTGGGGCCAAATGAAACGCTCCCTGCAATCATCCATTCAAAATTGACCAGGGAGCAAGAGTGCAAACTAACGGGGGTCCTTATGGAACACAAGGAAGCCATTGGATGGTCTTTATCAGACTTATCTGGCATTAGCCCCTCCTACTGCACTCATCGTATATATACGAAGGAGGAGGCTCGACCTTCCTGCGAGATGCAGCGACGTCTCAACCCTAACATGCGGGAGGTCGTCAAGAAAGAAATTATTAAGTGGCTGGATGTAGGTATAATCTACCCAATCAGCGATAGCCCCTGGGTGAGTCTGATTCACGTTGTGCCCAAAAAGGCGGGACTCACCATCCGTGTCAATGACAGGGGCAAATCTATCCCTACACGCACTCCTACATGTTAGAGAGTTTGTGTAGATTATAGGAAACTCAATGCTGCAACTAAGAAAGATCACTTTCCGCTACCTTTCATTGACCAAATCGTGAAGCGGTTAGCGGAAAATAAAATTTTCTATTTCCTGAAGGGATTCTCAGGATATAACCAGGTGGCAATTGACCCCCGGGATCAAGAGAAAACCACTTTTACCTGCCCCTTCGGCACCTTTGCATTTAGAAGGATGTCGTTCGGACTTTGTAACGCGCCAGCAACTTTCCAAAGATGTATGCTGGCGATATTTCATGACATGGTGGGTGACTTTCTCGAGGTCATCATGGATGACTTTTCGATCTTTGGACCATCTTTCGATGAATGTCTTGCCAACCTGACCCGTATCCTTAGGAGATGTATTGATGTAAACCTCGTGCTTTCTTGGGAAAAAAGTCATTTTATGGTGCACGAGGGAATTGTTCTCGGACATATCATCTCCGATAGGGGTATCGAGGTTGACAGAGCTAAGCTTGATGTAACTGCTGATTTACCTGTGCCTGGCCCTGTCAAACAAACCCACTCCTTCCTGGGACATGTCAGTTTCTATAGGAGATTCATCAAAGATTTCTCCAAGATTTCTCAACCTTTAACTCATCTCCTATCGACCGACGTACCCTTCGATATGGGCCCCGACTACATACGAGCATTCATGCAACTGCGTAATGCTGTCACCAAGGCCCCTATTCTCTAGCCACCTGATTGGTCCCTCAACTTTGAACTCATGTGTGACACTTCTGACCTTGCAGTCGGAGCCATCCTAGGACAAAGATGCAATAGACACCCCTTCGTGGTGTACTACGCCAGTAAGACGTTGGATGAGGCCCAGCGTAATTATACTACCACTGAAAAAGAACTACCGGCGGTCGTCTTTGGGCTGGAGAAATTCTGCTCTTACCTTCTGGGCTCACATGTTATTGTTTTCACTGATCACGCGGCCATTCGCCATCTCATGCACAAGAAGGATGCCTAACCTAAACTGATTCGTTGGATTCTTCTACTCCAAGAATTTGACATTGAGATTCGCGATAAGGTCGGAGCCCAGAATGTTGTGGCTGATCACCTTTCTAGACTGGACCCTGACCATATTGGACTTACTCCGCCGATCAATGAGATTTTTCCTGATGAGCACCTATTGGCAATTAATGTGGTAAGTGGACCGTGGTATGTCGACATTGCCAATTACCTTGCTTCTGGATCCCTTCCATGTGGCTGGCCTAAAAACCAGCGTGAGCGCCTCATGGCAAAAGCAAAGTATCATTTTTGGGATAATCCACTTCTTTTTCGCATAGGCGCAGATCAAATCATCTGTCGCTGTATTCTTGACAGCGAATTCCCCAGTGTGCTATCCTTCTGCCACGATTAGGTCTGCGGAGGCCATTTCTCTGGGAGGAAAACTGCAGCCAAGGTGTTGCAGTGCGGTTTCTTTTAGCCCTCCCTTCACCAGGATGCACACAAGTATGCCAAACATTGCACTAGGTGCCAGTCGTTAGGGTCAATGTCACGACGTGACATGATGCCCTTACAACCCATCCTAGCTGCAGAAATCTTCGACATTTGGGGAATTGATTTCATGGGTCCCTTTCCTCCTTCCAACGGCTTCGAATTTATCCTCGTGGCTGTTGATTATGATTTGAAATGGATCGAGGCTATTCCCACACGCTGTGCTGACCATGTTATATCCACTCGATTTATCAAAGACCACATCTTTACGCGCTTTGAGATCCCTCGAGCCATTATCTCGGATGGAGGAAGCCACTTTACCCATGCTTTTTTTCCGGCACTTCTGAGGAAATACGGAGTCTACCATCGTATCACATCCCCGTATCATCCTCAGATGAACGGCCAGGCAGAAGTGTCGAACCGGCAAATCAAGCAAATTCTCCAAAAAACGGTTCGGCTTGACCGTAAGGACTGGTCCGACAAGCTGATTGACGCACTTTGGGCGTATCGGACCGCCTTCAAGGCTCCCCTTGGTATGTCTCCTTATAGAATCGTTTACAGGAAGCCTGTCATTTGCCCGTGGAGTTGGAGCACCACGCTTATTGGGCGGTTCGCCAACGTAACCTTGACCCAGATCTGTGTGATCGAGAAAGGAAACTCCAACTCCAAGAGCTGGAAAAGCTCTGTCGTGAAGCCTATGATTCTGCTTTAACTTTCAAACAATGCACTAAGGCTTTTCACGACAGCCGTATTCGGCGGAAAGAATTTGAGCCATCTCAACAAGTTTAGCTCTACAATGCCCGGCTCAAATTCTTTCCTAGGAAACTGAAGTCCAAATGGACTGGTGCTTTCTTGGTCTCGAGACCATTTCCCAACGGGGCCGTTGAGATTGAAGATCCCAAATCTGGGCATAAATTTACGATCAATGGGCAGCGTTTGAAACCCTATCTTACTCATGAACCTGTCCCCGTTGGAGAAACTGTTGCTCTGCTGGAGGGTAACTAATGTTGTGCCTCATTCTGAGTTTAGCTGGGGACATTAAATTCAGCGCTCGTTGGGAGGCACCCCAACAATACTCACTATCCACCATCACTTTTCACGCCACTGTCACGATCACTTCACTTTTCACTTCACCACCCACCATCCACTCACCCTACCACCCTGCTGTATACCCTGCACCTCAACTCTCCTTACTCGATCTTTCGTCCTTCCTCTACCCTTCCCTGCATGCATATGAGGACATAGCATCGTTTGGCATGGGGGCGTGGATAGGCATCTATAGGATCTGGGTATTTTATGGTATCATGCAGTTTTCATCTATATATATATATGGTGTTTAGTAATGATCTGAAGGCTGAAACAAAAATACAATAAGTGTTTATGGATATTCAACCGCTGTTTTGAAGACTTTCCAGGCCATAGAAGCTTGATTCGCTCAGGCTCGGCTTAATTCACTTGAGCATTGACAAGATAGATCAGAATCTCTCCTAACTAAGGACGTATTCTTGTATCTGAGACACCAGTACAGGATCCGTTGGTTTTCTTTTACTCGAGAGCCTAAGTAATCTTGGTTCACACTACACATATCAAGAAAGACCAGGTGAACATAAGATCCAACCCTAGTGTTCATTAGGGAAGGTGGAGTCCTTACCTGTACGCGCAGGTAGACTTTATCCCAGGCTTTAGTCTTGTTTTTAGGAGAGACTCTTTCCACCAAAAAGGAACTCTCCCACTAAAAAGAAAAAAATGTGCTCCTCCAAATAATGTTCTAAGAGATATACCGACACGTGTTTCAAAAAAAAAAAGAAAAAAAGATGCAAATAAGTCAGTATATCTCACAAATGTCTGTAAAATCTTCCCCTTACAAAAGTTCTTCAAGGCAAGTCGCAAATACCCTGTTCTCTTTAAGCCACAAATGTCAGAAAATGGGAGTTGAGTTTTCCATCATCTTTTTAAGGGTCAATCCAAAGACACGAGCTGAAACTGGAACCAACCTGTACTTAAAAATTCGTAAAACCCTGGGCTTGAGTCTTAATGTTCATCAGGTCAGTCTTGATCCTTCACTAAGCACAATCCATAATCTCTTGAGCTCTCGAGTACGGCAAAAACCTCCTGGGTCCTGGAAATCGTACTTAAGGTTTAAATATCAAGAGTCCAGGTTAGTTGAGAGATGGTCTATGTCATGTAAGACTTAAAGTACTGGTAGTCTTCTCTGCAATTGGTTCTCACAATATCCAACAATAAACACACCTAGGTCGCCTCAGAAGAAAATCTTCAGCTTAAAGATCATTTATAAATACAATAAAATATGTTTTGCTTGGGACTAGCAAAAGATAGGCATGGGGGTATGATATAGATACATTTATTTAGGTTAATACACACCTAGGTCTCTTTGCACTTTAAAAAGAGCTCAGCCTTCTTCCTTGCGGCTGGGCCTGGTCCACACACCTACAGCAGCCTTCTTCCCTTCCAGGCCGTCTCCTCCCCTCTCCCCTCCATACGCAGCCTCTCCTCCTCTTAAGGAGCCACGCTGCGGGTAGGAGCAACTCACAGTGATGCACAACCACCACTGTGAGTCCACCACCCAGCTCATCAAAGAGTCGGTGGGCGTGGTGGTTCTCTTCTCTGAATTCGTCGTTTCAAGCCTCTCCGCCATTACCATAGGAGCTTCAAGCTTTGAAGCTCAAGCTCCGCAGCGGCAGCAGCAAGGCGGCAACAATAGCGCAAGCCACCGCGCGCCCGCACGCAGGCTAGCACGTGCGCCTGCAGGTCGCCCTCGCCCCTCTCCGCGTGCCCTTTCGCAAAGTGCCACCCGCAAGCCAGTAGCCGGCGCAGCGTCTCCGCGCGCGCGCCAGCTGCTCACACCTCCTGCACTCATAGAACCGGACACACCCGGTCGCGCGAAGCCGAGCAGCACTGTAGCCACTGTTTACGCTAGTCAGCGGAACACTGTGGCTACAGTGCAGTGACCAATATGTTTCTCACTTATCCGGTCACCCGACGCGCTGCAACCTGCGCTAGCCCGCGCAGTGCGGTGCGCTGCGATCTCTCTCCCCCATGCCCGCTCCTCCCAGCGCATGCCTCTTAGAGCGCCTACATGCCTGCACGTGCGCGTGCACGCTCCTGCGCGCTTGGCATCAGACGATGGGCACTGCGCGCGGACGACTTAACTCCCAGCGCCATCTTCAGCAGACGCCCCCCCCCCCCTCTCTCTCTCTCTCTCTCACAAACACTTACACACAAACACTCTCGTACACACACACACTATCACTTGTACACCGCTGTACACACACTTATATATATATATATATTTATATATATTTATGTCTATATTAGTACCTATACAATTATATATAAGTATATATACATACATACATACATATATATATACATATATATTTACATATATACATATACTTATATACATATATATGTATATATATATATATATATATACATATCTATCTACATATATATATATACATCTATATAGTTATATATACATACATATACATACATATATATCTATACATATATCTATCTATACATATATTTACATATCTATATATATATATACACATATAACTACATATATACCTATATATTTATAACCATACATATATATTTACATATAGATATATATTTACAGATATATATATATATATATTTTTTTTTTTTTTTCATATCACCTACCATAAGTTGTATCGCGAGAATATCTGCACCAGTTGCTGATATTCCCCGATACACGCATACAGAAAGCGTGTTTGCACTCATCTTCCACCAATCCACCTTGCACTCCACGCGGCACTTCGTCCTGTTGGTTGCGTTTTCCTAGACGACGACCGACTCGACACCGTGCTACATGCCATCTCCACCTCCACCCCCACCCCTTTATACATATATAATATATACATATATATATATACTATATTTACTTTATTTCTGTTTCTCTTTCTTGCCAGTAAAAAGA